>JAESUZ010002553.1:0-600000 GCA_017311185.1 Proteles cristata cristata | reverse complement strand
ATTTAAATTCTCAGTTTGAACCCTTCTCCACCCTCTTTGACTTATAGCCAGCTCTTAAGAATACTGATCTTTGGATATTAACCATGTATTGGCTAATGACTTAGAGCAGGCTAGTTTTAACTCTTAGAAGGCTGGTATTTTTCTTTGAGTTATTTTTGCCTAATCATAAAAGAGGAAACTCTTTTCTTATCTGGGCATGGTGGGTGAAGTCTCTCTTCTCTCTCTCTGAGGGGTGATTTGCTTGGGTGAAATAGATGAGTGTCCAGAAGCCCGAAGCCCAGTGATGGGAGATGACAGCGTGTGGGGCATACCCTGGCACCAGCTTATATGTGTCTGTCCTACAGTTGCATCTAATCCCACTGACGTATGCAGATACTTTTTTTTTTTTTTTTTGGAATATGGTCAGAAAATACATTACCTTCACCAAGATCACATAATGATAAAGCTAGGAGCGATTTCAAATTGTTATTTTTAGATGAGGAAAGTAGGGCACATGACTTGCCCAAGATCACAAACCAGCCAGTGGTAACACAGGGCTACGGCACTGGCTTGCGGTTCTATGTTCCTAGGCACCAGCCTGCTCAGTCCTCAACTTCCCATGCAAGCAGTGGTGAAGATCATAGACAGCAGGTCTGTGGCCTCCACTGTACCAATGGATATGACTTGCCTAGATTTTCCAGACCATATTCAAAACATGGGTGGCCCTCAGATCTCCAGGTAGATGACAAGGTCTTTTGTTGCTTGGCCCCACTAACCTGCCAGACTCAGACTGAACTGACCCCTCATGCTTAAAAGCATTGCTTTTTCTTCCAAATAAGTCCCATAAAAACCCACCTATTTGAGGAACTTGGAAATTCTCTTCCTTTTCAATCACTTTACCCTTGGGAGGAAAACCACCTCAACTATCTTAGGTGGGAGTAATTACTAGTTTTGATGTTCCTAATTTCATGCTGGCAACTGTCAACCTTAAATACCACTATTAATTCCTGCTTTCCTCAACAGGTGGGTTTTTCAACCACAATGATTGGCTTATTAATGAAGAAGATGCTTTTTGGTGTCTTGCTTGGAGCTAATAAGAAGGGGTAGAGATGCATTCTAGGACATCAGAGAAGCAAATACCATTTCATTCCAACCAAACAAATGTGGAACATGTCAGAAATCACAGATTCCAGTGTCATGGGCTTCGTACAGAGGCATGATGTGTGGTTGGAGAGTGGCTGAAGGAAGTGGTCCAAAGCTCTCTGAGAGGGCTTCAGGAGCCAGGCTTGAGTAGTAGACTGGGGAGGACAGGGGAATGTTGACATGTCACACTGAGAAAAAGTCATGTCCAGTCTAAAGGGAGCACTTCATGTGGCTCCAGACAGCTATAATCTGGGCTGTACCCAGTATGGCCAGAGCATTTTCAAGAGAAGTTAGAAAGCCACAATTTTGTATGAAATCTCTTGATTTCTACATGTCATTAATGAATTCATATTTTTAAGTCTACATTAGAAAATATATTTTATTTGGTAGATACGTTATTATAAACCTTATGACTCTGTCTCGCTTTTTTTTCCAGATGTTTGTCAGATTTGCTCTGCATAAGTGCACATGTGTCTGGGTGCCTTCCATGTGGCCACAAAACTGTCCAAGACTTGCTTAGCAAAGTACACACTTTCATTAGAGCCTAGACTCAAGGCATTTAATATAGATTTTTATCATCTTCTTATGCAAGTTTGATCTAGAGGCTTGTGGCTAAATACCCATTATGAAAGGTATATTCCACAGGCCATTTGAATATCTGAGATCTCGTCTGAGCCCCAGATGGTTGCTACCAGGTATCTATATAATACTTTCATTGGACACTTATAAAGCATCTAAGTATCACTAAATTCAGCATGACCCATACAAGTCTTTTAATTCTCATCAACATTCTCCCTTCCCTGTTCTGAAAAAAATCTGTATCCTGCATCTATCTTCTTAATTCCTAATCTTGGCAAATGGCATCCATGTTTATTTACTTGCTCACACCAAATATTTTAGAGTAATCCTGAGTCCTCCATATCCTTTACCTACAATGTACATAGTTTTAAAACACAGTATGGCTAGGGCGCCTGGCTGGCTCAGTCGGTTGAGTGTCTGACTCTCTGTTTCAGCTCAGGTCATGATCCCAGGGTCATGGGATAGAGCCCTGTGTCTGGCTCCTTGCTGAGTGGGGAGTGTGTTTGAGATTCTCTCTCTCTCCCTCTGCTCTTCTTCCCTACTCATGTACACTCTCTCTCTAAAATAAAAATTAAAAAATAAAACTAAAACACAGTATGGCCAAACAAACATGTCTTTGGAAAATGTAATCTATGGACCAGTGGTAGTCAATTTCTGCCTTATGTCTTCAAAGACAGTGGTAATATGGGATATGGGCTCTTTGTGAATTACAGAAAAGTACCAGTTTTATATGCAAAGATGGGGAAGGGAGTAAAATCCACCTGTGGTGAGGTGAGGAGTAAGAGGGACCCCATACCCCATCCTCTTTGTTTCCTATAGTAAATATCCTAAAATGGCAACACTCTTGGGATCCCTGACATTTTTCTTATCTGATTTCCAGACTCTGGTTATCCTTTTTCACTTTCAGTTTAATCATTACAACATAAAAGGCTTAAATGCAAATATTGGAACGTCTATAGCTGTGAACATTTCACTTACTTATTCAACTACCACTAGTCATTCATCAACTATGGTGCTGGTACTTCCAATATGAGGATGATGTATGAGGCTATGACCTCCAAGACCAGATGAATAGATATTTGCAGTAGAAGTTGGTAAGTGCTCTAGTGGAGTGATGCTCAAGGTGCCATGGGAGCTGGGGGCAAGGAGGATCTTTCTTAACTGACCATCCCATCTCCTTGGAAGAGCACAACACATTTCATTTTTTGGTTTTCTTTCCCCTCGGCTAACTCTGTTAGGAAGAAGCCTCAACCTCAAAGGTGGTATATTTGGGTGAAAGCAAAACCAAAGCTATTTACTTATAATGTGCCTTTTTATTCCCAGTTTAATGGGAAACATTCCACTGGTTAAGTCTGGTCCATAGAAAAAGTACCTATGCCATGTATAGAAAGTAGTATAATATTTGATATCGACATGTCTCCTTTTGGGCATAACATGGATATTTTGGTAAGTTGAATGGAATTCATATGTCAAAAATAAAATGTGCTACCAATTTCAGACAATTTAAAAACCATTAAAGCAACTTGGAAATTATTATTTTGAACTTGATATCTAAGAATGCTAGGTTTTGTTCTTACCTCATGAGCATTTCAGCTAAACTCTTTGCATCTGGGGAAAGAAAGTTATTATTAGTATATGATAAACAACTCATTAACATTCACTTAGGCATTTGTGACAAATTTTCTACAGAATTAAATGACAATAGTCATTTTAAAGTGTAATTGTATATATATCACTACTAATAACCAAAAGTTTAGTGGATTCCTTATTTCTTCTACATGAGAGATTATATATTGTAACAAAAAGCATAACACTTTGGGACCATAAAAATTCTCAGACACCTGTTAAAGATCTTATGGTGTATTTATTTGCTACATTTTGAAAACCCAATTTTATTTTCAGTAGTCAGAAAATTAACAGTTTGAAAGTAATTTATGTAGTAAAAAATCCTACTACTTTTATATCAAAAAACCAAAATTTAAAACCTTACAACACTGTAGATCACTTTAAAAAAGCGTTATTATAGAGCTGTGAGTCCTTAGGTTGATCAGATAATTGTAAAAATGGCATATCACTATATCTAGAGACTCAGATGTTTCTGACAAACTCCAAAGTTAAAATCTTCTTTATTTTTTTGCCAAGACCTGGTTACCACTCCTGACAAAAACAATTCTGCCTAAAAATTATGTAGAAAAAAATTCTACATTTTTGGTGGCATTGCTTTGAAATTCTCATTTCCCTTAAAATATAATTTTTTTACACATTTGTCCTGGCAAAAATGAGTGTTTCCTTTCATAGAATACAAAAGCCTTCTTCTTCCTGCTTTTTCCCCCCATTGCTTTCTATAACGCCTTGATGTTAAATGTAGCGTTCAATGAATAGAACTTTCTGGAAATGGATTCAGCTATGCCACTGGCTCTATCGTAGAGAAATACATATGTTGGAGCACTTTTATCTCATCTTTTATCTTTTGGGGGCTGACATTTAAGTGCAATCACTATCATGTTGGGGAGCAGCATGGTATTACCGAGGGGCGTGGACAGTCTCAGGGGTAACCACAGGTGGGTTGGCACCCCTGTGAATCAAAGCTCAGTCCTTCAAGTCAGCTATGCCAGTTCCCACTGGAAACCTCACAATGGGGCCCTGGTTTTAAGCACAGATGGGTTCAGTCTGGGAAAGGAAGCAGCTCCCTTCTACCCTTGCCCATATGGTGAAGCCAAGAAAGCAAAATAGCATTCAACTTCCTAGTTCATGTCTTTCTCCACAGAGACCAAGCAAATATGAGTCTCTTCTCTTCCTGAACGACTTAACACTTGCAAAGTCAATATATATATAATGTCAGAAGTGTGGGATTAATTAGCTCTATGGAACAGCAAAGCAGTGGCTAGCTCAACGGTGTAAAAGAGAAGGGGAAATTTCAAGGAGTACACCTTGTACTTCAGCTCATGACTGGAAGGTAACTCAGTCTCCAATGTCTTCGGACTGGACCTGGCATCCTTGTTTTGCTCATCATCATCATTTTCTTTCTGTTCCTGAAGTCAGTGCAGTTTTCTGTCCCGTGATTTTTTCATATCCATGTGCAGGGAATTGAAGCATCCGGCAAGTGGGAACAGAGTTCCCCTCAAATACCAATATGCTCTAACTGCAAGTTCCCCTCATCTAAAATTAGCAGGCATCTTCGCTGGGGTTCAGCTGGTCCACAGCTGCAGGTACCGTGAGGCATTTCGGCCCACGCTTCCCTATGCTTATCATCTTAGAGCAGATCCCTTTCTCTTTCTGCCTAGCTGCTATGTCCTCCTCCTGATTTCATCTGAAATTGTGAGAAAAATGACATTAATTGAAATTCACTTCTTGTGTGAGTTCATTTTTGAGAATAGTTGGTGGAGTTTTATGCACAGTGACGGGGTCTGGACAGCACAGGTAACACCAATGACTGTCCGCAAATGTCTTCTGGGAGTGGGCACGGGGTGGGCTGCAGTCATAATGGAGCATGTATTAAGAATCTGCATTGTGCCGGTCTCTGCCTAGGGACTATTATGCCCTCCTTCAACCAGGAAACTGAGACCCGGAACATGTTTAGTAATTTGTGTCAGCTGAGCGGGAATTCATTACCAACCCCATAATCACACCTATTTTCTGTCACTATCCTTCAGGTTCTTTATGCATAGAGCGGAATCTGTGTCATATCCTGAGGGACACACAGAGGAAGAGACACATAGTGTCAGCTGACAGAGGGAGATGGTCCCAGGATCATCTGTTTCAGGTTGAGTCAGTCTGGAAAGATCCAAGACTATCCCCACTGTAAAGAAAGCATGGGACTTGGAGAGCATAGATCTCAATAGGAAGAGGGTTCCATGCCACAAAATTAGTGCGCACTGGAATTTGAGCTCCTTCAGGAAGCAAGGAGTAGGTCAGTTTGACTGGAGAGAGAAGTTTCCAGGAGTGATTGCGAACTGGAGTTTGTCAAGCCATAAGGAGCTATGGGAGTATGACTTGGTGTTACTGGCCATAATTTGGACAAAGAGGGTGAGTGGAAGGAAGGCTGAAGTGGTGATAGCTGGACAGGGGTGCCATATACCTGCATCAATCAATCCAGGGTGCATAGAACGGGGGCTGGGGACAGGGACTTGCCAGCAAAAATGAGGGGCTGGGAGGGTTGTGGGTGGTGAGCATGGGTGTGGGAATGGATGACACTACAGCAGATCAATGGCGTCTGCAAGAATCGGTACCTCCTGGGAGTGGAGGGGACGTGCAGAGGATCTGCAGAGGGTCCAGGGAAATGGCAAGGTTTAGGATATGAAGAGCTGTGTAGTAAGTAACATAAGCCACAAGCCCAGGAGTCTGGAAGGATGTGGAAGCCAAGGTCGAGCTCAGGTGCTTGGCTTTGAACCTACTGTAGTGCTTGACCTTATTAATGTAAGCTGGGGGACATGAGGGGAGGCCGTTAAAGGCAAATTTGGAATCAAGTCTGAGAGAGATGTCAGGGCTGAGATGGGGTTCACAGATACATGTAGGGACAGTGCAAAGAGATGACAGAAACTTCTGTTTAGTGGTGAGGAGAGAATCTGGGGCAAATGAAGAACATTTTTAAAATCATGGAATCATAGAATCTTAAGAGAATTAAAGACTTTCCAAGTCAGTCCCCCGGTAGATGTTTGCCTTCCTCCCACAGTGTCTGGGGCAGATGTTAAGAAGTGCCCAGCCACTGGGCACTCCAAGGAGGGGGTCAATGCTGCCACCACTTGTACAGCTCCCTACCTCCTGCTCTCAGGTCTGACCCACTGTCAAGTCTGTTGATCTGTCACCTCAACATGGCCCCGGGATACTTTTTTCCCCCTATTATCTCAGTTCGAATTTCATTATTAGTCTTCAGCCCACTCTCTGGCCTTCTCACCTTCAGTGTTGCCAGTTTTCTAAGTGACATCCACCTGAAGAAAGGGTGATGGATTGGAAATACATCCTTTATGGTGTCACACCATATGCTTTGACACTCTCCAAGGGACTTCCCTGCCAGTAGGATGCCGCAGAGAGCAAGAACCTTCGCATGTTGGCGTTAAGGTGTTTTTCCAGCTCTGCTGTCCCTCGCGTCTGGTCTCCAGCCCTCTCTCTTGCATTCCCTCTTGCATTCTCCGTAGACATCATGACTTGGTCTGCAGACTCCATGACTTGGCTCCTGTAGGGCGTCTTCCGTTGTAGCACCACATGCAGTTGCGACCTGCCCGGTGCACCCTCCAAAGCCCCCCAGGCGAAGTCGGTGCTTTGGCTCTCTGGACTTCATGGACCTCTGCACCATGGCTAAGGCAGCCTTTCCTCCCTTCACATAGTGGCTTTCCGTTCTCTATGAGCTGAGTCATCTTCCTGTCCAGGTTCAGCCCAGTCCCTGCTAGACAGTGGGTCCATCCAAGCTTTCCCTGAGGATACATTTAATTGTGGGCAACATCTTCCTGCTCTTGTGTTGAAATCCCTTGATGTAATTTCTACTTGGATATAATGATGATACCTAGAGCCATTCCATTCAAAAGCCATGTGAATATCTCCATGCAGCTGCATGCCACCTGTCTCTTTTCCAAGTTGAAGTTTCTAATTTTCTCAATCCCTCCTCAGATGGCATAATTTCTACATAATCCTCTACCTGGGACCCTCTTCTGTAAAAGACTTGTGATTTCTTGTTGTGCTTTATTAAGTGAGGCAGAGCACAGAAACTGGCTATTTCTTTTTTATATTTTCTTTATCACACACCCATGAGAACACAATGCTCATTATGTGTGTTGCAAATGAATTTTTATGACTTAGAGAGAAGACTTAACAATTTTCCCTACTACATGTTATCTCTTTGGTTCCAGGCTTTCAAAATCTCTTAAAATTTGGATTCTTCCTGTTAATATACTAACTTCCTCTCTGGGAGTTGTACCACCAATGGGCTCAGCCTGCCCTTATATCAGCCAGAGCCTGGCACTTCCTTATCAGTCAGCTCTGTCCAAATGCGAATGGGGTCTGTCTGGACCTCTGCTGCTCCCCACAATTTCTTATTGCTCACAAACAATCCTTTCTATAACCTGCTCTATTTCAATCTATAATTTCTAAAATGTGTTGCTTTTGCAAAGAGATATGGAGTATAACTATTTTCTAGCACCTCTAATTTTGATGGTTCAAAGATTATCCACAAAGATTTGGGGATTATGTCTGGAAAATTTTGTCCAGAGCCCCAACACATCATCCTTTGGGGGCTAGGGACCAGTGCCACGTGAAATGCTTCCTAATATTTCCAGTGGGAAAAAACTTCCCCTTCAGTGTATTTTCATAGCATTTACTGGTGTCCACACTATGTTGGTTATCATTCAGAATTTGTGTAATAGTTTGTTGTAAACAAGGCTTCCTCCTTGCCAACAAGAGATCAAAACTGTTATTTTATGCAACATCCCCTCTTTTGTCCCCATAATGACTAGAATACAGATTTTGAAAGAATAAGCCATTTTAAATAATCAGGGGCTCTGATTACTTTCTCAATCACCTTCTTTCTTTCCTTCCTTCCTTCCTTCCTTCCTTCCTTCCTTCCTTCCTTCCTTCCTTCCTCCCTACCTCCCTTCCTCCCTTCCTTCTCCTTCCTTCCTTCTCTCCCAGTCTTTCTCTCCCTGCCTCTTCCCTCCTATCCCCTTTCCTGTCCCCCCACCCCATCCCTTCCTTCCTTTTTTTAATAATTCTTGTTCCACATTTTATGGTTTGAATAGCACTTCTCCTGGTGCATATCAAGGCAAAGCAGATGCTGAATCATTCTTTCTACCTGCCATCTGTTAACATGAGAACCTCATCTCAAGCCGTGTTCTTCTTGCTAAACAGCCTCTTGTGTTGCCTGTCACATTCCCCCCGCCCCCTACCAATTTCAGCTCAATCTGAGATTTAGACTTTGTGACACCTTTCCTAAAGCTCTTTGCTACTCCTACAGATCCATCCTTGTCTCTGCATTCCCCTCTTAATCTTTTGGGTTGGAGCGTGATGGAAAGATATTACCAGGATAGTCTAATGATACTGAAACACAGAAGAAAGGGGTTCTAAAAAATAAGGTTTGGTAACACTCTGAATGTGTAAAGAGGGCTAGCAAATGGTAGCTGGAAGTAAAATTTGGTGATTAGAAGGTAAATGGTTATCTGTCTTCAGAAGAGCATTTGGAAGGTGGGGGTGGAAGTGAAGCCATGAGGATTCAGGAGCTAGTGAGAGGCGATACATCTGATTATAAAATATCCTTTCAATAATGCAGTGAGGAAAAGCAGTAGAAAGAAGAACAGCAGGTAGAATATATGCAAACAAGAAGGAACATATATTTTTTAATATAGGGAAAGACTGGGAGACAGTGAACATAGAGATAAAAAATGAATAAATATTTTCAATGGGAAAAAATAAAATTATAAAGTGGCTGTTGATTCTCTGTTAATATATCTTCTGACCCCATGCTTCATCGATAACTCTTTTAAAGCCAACAATATTGATGGGACCTTCCATTCTATCTTGACCATTCCCAAGTCTGAAGAAATTTCATGGCAAGAGAACCAGGATAAGCAGCCATGATCTGGGCTCTCCCTCTAGCTATGTCCTGATATGTGATTTTGGACAAGTTCCCTTGTCATGTCAGCAAAATAGGGCATAATAATATCAAGCTTATACTCAAGCTATTTGCACTGCTGTGGAGAGACTAATACAAGGCAGTGTAAAGCATTATAGGAGAGGAAGAAAGCAAAAAAGTGGAAAATAGGAGTCCTCTATTGACAAATGCATGATTCAGTTGTTCTTGGGAAGAAGCACCCCTGCTGGGTTACGAATACTACAGCGAGGTCTTGTCCAGTTTTCCCTGTTCTTTTTGTAGACCACCGTTCCCACCATGGGTCCGCACGCCTCATGGAGGTTCTCATCCGCTGGACAGTGCCACCAATGGTACAGAAGCAGGGTGCAAGGGCAAGCGTCAAGCGTGGCGGCTGTACCAAGGGAGTTTGAGCTGGCTCCCTGTTTGTGTGCCCACATGTTTTACTAAAGAGGAGAAATCCCATTCATAGCTTCAGTACCACAGTTTTCATTTGTGAAGTTCTAGTTAGACAAAATGGGACAAGCTCAGGTCCATTCTTCCATTGGACAGTGCCCTGCATGCACCCACAGAAACAAAAAATGAATTTGGGGGCAACAAATTTTACCCAGCTTTACTATCTATCAAGGTCCATGCTTCCATTGGACAGTCCCTTGCATGCACCCACAAAAACAAAAAAGGAGTTTGGGGGCAACAAATTTTACCCAGCGTCACTATCTATCAAAAGTTCTTATTTGCAAGCTCCCTCACAATAATTCCTGCTCATCTGTGGCATTGAAATGGTCTCATAAAGTAGCTATTTTCGTAAGGGCTATGAGCCTGCATTTATGTTTTACTAGATGACAAACAGGACTTCCAATCTTTGGCATGCTATGAAAGCTGATCCAAAAGTCATAACTAAATAAATATCCAAAACCCAAAGCCACATATATATGCAATCTGAGAAAATTGCAAGTATAAACATGGGCCAACTGGAACACCCAGGCGGGACACAGCTCCAGGGCTGAGGCCACTGGCTCCCTCCAGACCGCCCCCTCTCTGTCCCTCATTCCACGGGCTGCCGTTCACTCCTCCCCGCTGCCATCCCAATGTTCCTTTGCTCTCCACTCTCTGATAATACAGAGGGCCCTGTTTCCTCAAATTTTCCATGGCAAATTTGGTGTTTTGAAAGAATAGTTTTATTAAGAAATTAAGGTAAAAAAAGGAAAAAAAAGGAAGGAAGGAAGGAAGGAAAGAGGGAGGGAAGGAAGGAAGGAAGCAAAGTATAGAAATAAGGTTTCAGAGCACATGCTTCTGATCCCAAATAAACTGCAATTGGGCATTTATTAGCTTGGTGACGATGATATTTCTTTATTGTTCTTCCTTTAGATTATTAAAATTCCCGCTGACTTTTGGTCTTACAAATGAGGAGAGATTTTTAGCTCCTTTGCAGAACAGATGAATGAGATGTCAGAGCTCAGAAAATGATGACAATTCCTCATGTTCCCCCACCCCCTAAACTGTGCCCATGGAGAACCATGAGGCCAGATTCTCTCTGGGAATGGCTTTCTGGAAGTGATCCGTTTTTATAATATTAACTCATTTTAATGCATCTTAAAATAACTATGCTTCTGTTTAAAGGAAGAAAGCCATTTTGCCACAGAAGCATGGTCAAATTTTATATCCATGGGTTTTTAATTTATTTTATTTTATTTTTCTTACTGTCAGCTTATTTGAAGTCCTAGGAGTAGCTCTTAGTGCTGACCTGCACTGGCTGGTGTCAACGTAACTTTGCACCTTTTTTGGGTTGACTCACACTAAAAGAGGGTGTTTTTAGTGGTACTGGAGTTGATTACCTGATGTGGGAATCACATTTTCACAAGGGGGGCTTCTAGGATCATGGGCCCAGCCAGGAATTTGTTCTGTAAACTTGCACTTCAAAAGCTTTAGACGTGGGGGAAAAAAATCAGGACATGAATACATGCAAAATGTGGCTCCTGGACTCCTGGATAAGGTTACAGATTTTTAAAAAATGAAGCACTTGTAGACAATTTAGACTTAGGAGGTCATTATGTTCTAAAATTAGGAAGGATCTCAGGAAAGGAAAAATATAGGTTGGCTAAATTGCTTGTGTCCTATCTCCCTTTTCCTTCCTCCCTCCATCCCATTCTTTCCTTCCTTCTTTCCTTCCTTCCTTCCTTAACTTTAACATAAAAAAGCATGGTGTAATCACCTAACTAAGTTGCTTGTCTACATGAGAAAGCATACTTTGCTTATAAACTTTTAGTAGTTTCTATAAGCAAACATGGTCAACAATATGAAGTTGACCTTAAATAATAACCCCCTAAAGTGTTCATTAGGAACCCCATAATATTTTTCTGTAATCTAAATTTTATTTCCAGTTTTGATCCTGACTGGTGGTTGCTCAAGTAACATTGACATATTATAAGAAGCGCCCTTATTTGGGGGCAGCAAAAATATTTTATGAAGCAACTCTCCTGTCAAATCTGTGACTATATTTGAACTCATTCTAATCCAGGCACACGACCTGTGCCTTATGTGGGTCAGGCTGTGCGTGGGCCATTCTACTAATGAGCTCTATTTAATAGGTAGGCACCTACTACATTAAGCTCTGACTACAGTTTTCCTCTGTGACTGAATTGGAAACATTTTATGTTATTAATTAACATTTCAGGAGCCCTGATGGGCTAAAAGACAGAGATATTTTGGGGGCAAGACCTGGGGCTTCACTAACAACTGCCCACCCCCTCCTAGATAACCCAACTCTGTCCTTTTATGGTAGACTTTCTGCAGTTATAGGAAGGTGTCTGTCTCTGTAAGCCTTTTCTTGGTGACACTAAAGTGTTAGATTCTACAGTTCTGGGATGGGGCTTTAGTAATCTTTTTTCCATTTGGGACCTAGTCAAACCCTTGTGATCAAACAGAAATAGTTAAAAAGAACATTTTATGTTGGTTTTAAAAGCAGTTATACCCAGCAGATGGTAGATAATCGTTCAAGAATGGTTTGTTGAATCCTATTTCCTTCTCCACATTCAAACTTGCTGTGATGGAGCAGGTAGAATTGAGTGCCCAATCCTCTGCGTTCTTGCTGTCTGCCTTCTGGTCCGACTCTGGCTTTGGAAGGCTTTACGAAGTGTGTACATAACGCAAGATTGCAGCTCCTTTTGTACGAGGGCAAGCTACTTCTCTGGAACTCTTGATTTCTTGGCATCTTGCATAAATACAGCCTCTTTGCCACAGCACTTATCTTCTTCCTACTGAAACCTTTGTGTTTTTTCTCAGGCACAAAGAAAACAAAACTGTTTCCGGGTAGTGAAAGGCTGTGCTCTCTAATGTGATGCATTGCTTTCTTTACCAAGATCTGCCACAAAATACTGGTGTCCAGAGGTAGAGACGCCAACAATAAAAATGCCAGTCCCTGGATATTTTCTGGCAGGAGCCCTCGCAAAGCAATTACTAAATTACAAGGTATTGTTAAGGAGGAAAATAAAGGGTGCCTGGGCCTGCCATCAGTCCAGCCCTATGCTTTGGGAAGAGCCAGCAGCGTCTTTGGCATCTTTAGAGACTGGGGTGCTTCAATTACAAGCAGCATAGGGCAAATTGAACAATAGCTGGGAAAGAAGGCGTACGCAATAGGGGGAGAGCAGAATGATAAATCTGGCAAAGGGTCGTAGAATGCTGGGAAGGAGTGCCTTCATGTTTAACGCACTTTCTGTCAAACCCAGGTGGTCAAATAGAAATGATTAATAAAAAATTTTACTGTTGGTTTTATAAGATGTGATAGGAACAATTCATAGCCTTCGAAATGCAGCTCTTGAACTTGGTTGTCTACATGCAACAAGGACAGACTGTTGTTGGTCTGTCAGTTATTGACTCCTCAATAACATTGCCCCTAAGGTCCAGAATGTTGGGTTCTGTTTTCTGGGAAAGGGTTATAGAAGCATCCTTTTGGTATATTAGCAATAAGCGCTTGTGAAGATAATCCAACACAGCTCCCCTTATGCTGGATTTCTCCAAATATTAAGCAATATGTTGCTCTTACAGAGCTCTTAGATGGCTTCCTTGTCTCTCCCCAGTTTGGATTAATTGCTCCCTCTTTTGTGCTTATGTAGGATTTGTTTGAAGCCCGATTTTAGCATTCGTGACATTTTTGTTCTTTTCCTGGTAGGTGCTCATGTGTCTGCCTCCTACACTAAACCCAAAGTTCAGGTGGCTCTTTCTCTTCACCTTGATACATCAGGCACCAAGAGCAGTGCTTAGGATGTGGGGTTTACTAAGGTAAGTCTGCAAAATTAAGTAAGTGGTTAAAGTGTTTACAAAAGATACTTCAATGAGATCGATGGTTCATCTGAACTGTGGGGCTATAGGAGATTTAAGTGGAAGGGCTATTAATGTGTATAGATGGAGTGCAATGTATTTCAGATATTTTAATTTGTCGGCAAGGTGGAAGCAAATGGATAGGAAAATGTGTTAGGGTCACATAAAGAGGGATGCTTTTCAGAAGCACAGAGTGGAGAAAATATCACCATATTCTGCTGCTCTAATTGGATTACAGTCAAATGAAGCATTTGTGGAAGAGGTCAGCGTTTTCCATGTGCATCAGCGCTGTCTGGGGCTGTCACAGATATGTACTGGGGTTAGTGCTACTTGTTCTGCAGGTGTGACTTTGAGGAATAAGCAGTCCACACTGGAGTGACATTAAAATGAGAACATCGTGTCCATGCATTTTATCAAAAAAGTGGCCTGGTTAAATACGCTGACAGATGACAAGCAAAAGACTTGGATACTCTTCCTGTATGGGGTTGTATGTTTGAAAGGGCTCGCTGTCCTCACACTGCAGAGCAAGGGCGAGGAAAGGTCCTTGGCCAGAAGCTGGAAATAGCTTTGTCACCAGGACCTCCCAGATCTGGACAGTGTAATAATGGTGACTGCTAACAATGGCTCGCGTTTGCCCTACGCTCTTGTTTTCTTTCCATGGCTTTTTTTGTTTTGTCGTTGTTTTTTTTAGTTAGAGTGAAACTCTTACACTGGGCTTCAGCTCAAATTTCTAATTTGGGAGTGTGTGTCTTCTGCCTCACAATGCTTTACCATAAGCCCTCAATTTCCGCTTCCCAGCAATAAAACAGTTCTCACTGTCACAGCAAATGTGATAGGGCTTTTTTAAAGAAAGCCACAATTGATGGCATCGCTGGAATGGCTGAGAATTAAAGGAAGCAGAGTTGCAAAACCCATGAGAAAACAATTTTTTTGGGGCCTCCTGATGTCTAGGATTTAGGAGCCCGGTGTGAGGCTGACCCTGGCTCAATTCTGATTGTGCAAGTGGTAACCTGTGTGAGGCTTTACCCCCAAGGCTCTGTGGTCCTGCTGAAGGCACCTCACAGCCAGGCCATTGGGGGTTGCTGCCAGGCTGGCTGTCCAGCGACGGTGGTGCGTGCGGGTGACTGCGGGCCCTCCACTCACCTCTCAGCCTCTTCAGCCTCTGCTCCCGCCTCCTCCTTCTCACCACCAGCAGGAGCACAAACAGCAGCAAGACCCCCACCAGGATACAGGAGATGGTCACCAGCATCTTGAGCCCCTCATTGGTCGTCAGCCCTTCTTCGCTTTGCACAACGGACTTAGTGAGTGGAGGGATTGTACCTGAAAGCAGGGCCATGGTGTTAGATGACTATTAATGAAGACAGCATGGTGGAGGTTTTAGGGATGACGGTTACAAGAGGCGCACTGTGTGATCCAAGGGTGTCCGGGTGATGAGGAATGAGAGGAACTCTTTATCTAGGTCCTTGCTGATTCATTTCCTTTCTCACGCTCCTCCTCTGCCCAACTTTCAACTTATTTGACAGCACATCAACTTGGGATCTGCACAGAGGGTGAAGTGCATTTCTTTGAAAGGGACTTCATTTTGCAATGTACTGCTGGGCGTAAGCACTTGAAAAGCACAATGTCCAGGCGAGGTGCTTTAAAAAGCCACATGCACCTACCTGGAATTGTCACCCTTAGGACAACTGATGGAGGGTGTTTGAAAAGCTGCACATCAAAGAAGGAACAGTAGGTCTGGCCAGTGGACAGGAGTCTGGAGGGAGACTGTACCAGCCACACTGGCTGAAAGAGGCTTAACATCCCTTTTTGTCTGGCTATTCACTTGCTTTTTATCACAGGCGTAAGACCAACTCTACTTTAGAAGCTCACATACAAGAGCTGTGGAAAACTTTTCAAAGAGGAAACATCTAGGTCCCCAAAGCACCCCCCTTAATGATAAGGCATTTATTATACCATATTATGAAATTCAAATTATTTAGAATCATAAGGAAGTGCCTAAGTAGACTGAACTCTGAGTTATTTCAAGCTGCTTTCTTTTTTAAATATATATTTTTTTAATTTTATTTCTAGGAGAGAGAGAGAGACAGCGTGAGCAGGGGAGGGTCAGAGAGAGAGGGAGTCACAGACTGAAACAGGCTCCAGGCTCTGAGCTGGCAGTCAGCACAGAGCCCGACGCGGGGCTCGAACCCACGAACCGCGAGATCATGACCCAAGCGAAAGTCGGATGCTTAACCAACTAAGCCACCCAGGCACCCCTCAAGCTGCTTTCTATGCAGAGGTTGCATACAATGGGTGCAGAGATTCCAATATACATCCCCACTTCATGGGGCATGCATTCTGGCCCCTTCCATTACATAAGAGTCTCCAGCCCATTGTATTTTCCATGTTAAACAAGGGCCAGGAAGTCAGGGGCTTAGGAAAAATAATGCAAAAAGAATGTAATTCGTCCCTGCATAAACATGGTCTTCATCCTGCATTTAGAAAGTAGAGCAGGGATAAGAGAATCCAGTCCCCTATGTTACCTGCTGTGGCCAAGAAAATGGTTCTTTCAACTGTGCGGTGTTTTTAGCTGGAAACCCAAGTCTGGGATACTCGGAACCCACGTAAGAGAAGTGAAGATGGTCTGCAAAACCAGGCAGCGCAAGGACACGTGCTTATGTTTGACTAAGGAAACGGCAGAAGCAAGAGTCAAAGAAAGAACTGGAAGCAACTGAGGTCTGATTGGCATAGAGGTGAGGCTAACTGTCCACTTCTGTTTCTCCAAAAATCAACGAAAAGTCTTCAGTCAGACATGACCAAAGAGATATTAGAGCTATATATCCAGGAGATCAGTTCAAAGAAACCCATAATCCTTTTCAAGGAAAATATAAGTATGTATTTTTATTTCCTACTGTGATAAAATGATCAGATTTCAGAAAATTAAATGTAGCTCACAGGACTTTTACACAATTGTAATCTAAGGTTCTGGATCAAATGAGAGCACCTCCCTCTGCTTTTTTTTTTCTTAAGAAGACAAGCATTTAAAATCTGTGGAGTACTTTATAAGTTTGAATCATAGTTTCAAATTCTGCACATGAGTGCTTTCTAATGAAAAGATTAGCGTGACCATATCACTGATGTGCACACCAAAACCCAGTACCCTGGCAGCTCCACAGATTATAGAGAAGCTATGTGCCAGCATGTGATTATCTTAAGTCAATTACTGTAAACCAATAATCTAAAATAAGAAATACGCTTACTGCCCAAAACGGTACCTGCTAGGAGAGAACTTCGGGGGAACTCTAAACTGCAAAGTAAAGTGTTTGGTAAGTCAAAGTCCTTTATTTTGTAAGATCAAAGACTTAAACCACGTTGGAAGAGAAAGCTGATAGGAAGAGCTGCTCTCTGCCTGTGGGTGATGCTTTCAGATCACCCTTTAGTGACATCACTTGTAACTGAGGGCTGGTGTAACCAGTGTCGGAAGGCTTCCACCTGACGCCTTCTTCCTACATTCATGGGTCCCAGGCCTGAAGTGCTAGAGGCTAGTCTGGACTCTGGCTGAGGAGAACTTTGTGGAGAAATGGCCTTGGACAGGAGACTTGGGGTTGGTGTTCCAGAGCATGAGGAACTCGTTCGGGGCCAGCTAGCACAGCCCAGGAGAAAATGCGCAAATGAGGATCCTAGTCCACATCACCTTGTCAGCTTCCTTTAGTTGTTTCCGAGGGCCCTTGGGTTCATGGACACTCTTCTTAGGATAACAGAGCCTCCACCCTAAGGAGGTTCTTGCTGAAGCAAGATCTCAAGTACACGTGAGCAGAGGAGGGAACACTCTCCAGCCCACCTAGCGATGAAAAAAGTATTGGGATGTTTGTTCGGGTCCAGACTTTCTGGGCTAAGCCATCCAGCACTGTGGTCTGACCTAATCAGTGGTGTTGGCCAGAGGGCTCAGAGGGGCAGGAGCGATGTTAAGTCAGGAGCTCCAAGCATCCCGATGAACTGTGGTGGGTGCCATCTTGTGACTGAGCTCCTCACTCACTCACTCACTCACTCACTCACTCACTCACTCACTCACTCACTGCTTTTCCCTGAGTGAAAGTCACTGCAAAGTTACAGAAATCAGCACCAATATGCTGCTATTTGAGACTTTCTAAAGTTCCCTGACCTCATAGCAATCAATGACACTCTACCTTTTAGCTTCACTGGGCTGGGCATTTGCTCAGATATGAATAAATGGCCTTTGATACTAGTTGTAGGGTAAAAAAGGATAAAAGTTTGTATCACTTATTTTTGATTGACTAAACATCACAAGATACCTCGCTTGGTTTTCAGAATGGTCATGCAAATTGCACGTGTGTGTATCGAGGGGGGACAGGACACACACTAGTATCTTATATTATTCTATTTTCATCAGTGCCTCCATTTCTGCTCAGGGACTAACATAAGCTCCTTTACCATGAAAACTGTTTCTGCACATGCAGTTTAAGGGCTAAATGAGAGCAAAGACGAAGTTATGTGGGTTGGGATGGGGTGGGGGAGGGGTGAGGAGACAACAAAGGCAGTGTTAGCTTACAGTCATTGACAAAGGCAGAGAACCACATGTCTGGTAAGTGAATGTTAAGAATCCTTCAGCCCGAAGAGACATCGCTCCTGCACCAAGATGCCCTAATGAGACTCCCATTAGCCCTCTGTTTCTGGAACAGAGCCATGGTCATGTGAACACAGTGAACTAGGGAGCCAAACAGGGAGCTCGCAGAATGGCCCCAAAGCCTAAAGGGTTCTGTGGGTGCTGGTCACACTGTGACAAGGATGAATGCTGAATGGGAGAGGGACAGTAAGCACATGCATATGTCCTGCGACACAAACAGGAAGACTACAAAGCCAGCCAGCTTACTGCCATCGTAGTTGAGCGTGGCGAAGTTGGCCTGCTTCTCTGCACAGCCGGCGCTGTTGCACACTCTCATCTGCAGCTCGTACCAGGTGGCTTCTTGCAGGTCGTACAAAATGTACGACTTGGAGAGAGAGGTCCGCTGAGCTGTGGTCCAGACCGTGGTCCCGAAGGGTCTGTACTCAAGTGTGAAGGAGGTGATGGGACAGCCACCATCATTCCAGCCAATGAGGTTCAGCCTCACACGCGTGGTGTTGATGCTGGCAAACAGCTCTTGTTCCTTGGAGAACTGAGGCTCTGAAGGAGAATGCACAGTGGGGATCAGCTCATGGGATACACAAATGAGGGCTGTCAGAGCAGTCACACGGTGACTTTCTTCTGGCTGCTTTCCCCACCTGGGTGAGGAGCTCAGTCCAAGTCTGAATCATAGGCCACTTGCAATATGTCCCCTATTTATAAGGACCTATGGGCCCATGGACTATCTCCAACCATAAAAACCTAGGTGTGAGAGGGAAAACTGGGTGCGTAGCGGTTATTTTTGTGTATCTTAGAGCTCAAGAAGAGCAGTGCTATTTTCATGAATACATTTCCTTGAGTGGTTCTCTTTTTAATGTTTATTTTGAGAGAGAGAAATAGCATGCGTGAGAGAGCACAGGAGGGGGCAGAGAGAGGGAGAGAGAGAGAGTCCTAAGTAGGATCCAGAGTCAGCATGGTGCCTGATGTGGGGCTCAATCTCACAACTGTGAGATCATGACCTGAGCCAAAATCAAGAGCTGAGTGTTTAACCAACGCAGCCACCCAAGAGCCCCTCCCTGACTGGTTCTGAAGGAATCAGTGCTGTGTACCCAGCTGACCTGTTTTTACTCTCATGTGGATGGATCTGACTCAAGAGAAGTCTAGTTGGATTTGGGAGGTAGAAACAGGTGTCCCTTGCCATCCAAGCACTTCCTACTGGAGCCCAGAGGCCTAATGGATATGTTTCTGCATAAATCAATTACCTCATCCTTTGAACCCTGGTCACAGCTTATCCAAAACTCTGGTGCCAGATCCAAAGAGCGCCTTTGCCTTCCTATCTCTAGCTCTTCTGCCATCCTGTGCACCAGATGGAGTCAGATATGAGGGGGAGCTACAGAGACTCTCTCTTCACTGCCTCACCTACACCCACGTGCCACTGTACCCCTCCTCTTACTGGTGTCCTCAGATTGCAATTTCACCGCTGAGCACCATTTTCCCGCTGGGGTTCATCTCCTCAAAGGTCCATGTTTCATATTAGAAACCAATTCATATTAAAGGTCAACAGTCACTTCCCACATGAATAGTGGGGGGGGGGTGCTCTGAGGCAATGTGAAAGTTCTGGATAGAGGGGTCATGGGGTGACTGAGGGAGAAGATCACACCAGAAGAAGATGAAAGGCAAATGTCCTATTTCATGGCCGCCCAGCCAGGGCACTTTATGTTGGCTCCATAGCCCTTGATTTTCAAATGATATTCCTCTTCTTCACTGTAGATGAGATAATGAAAAGAGAGAACCAGGATATTCTGTAAAGAACGGCCACCTCTCTCATTACACTGTAACACTTCCCAACCTGTTTCAGGAATAACAAAGTTCAAACTCACAAACAAGTGTGCAAATATATGATGCATCTTTTGGGATTCCAATCCTCCATTCAATCTTGAAAACAGAGGAAATGTAAAAGCAGAAGGCATACACACCTTTCCCCAGTGTTTTCGCTTCTATGATTTCACTTATGCGTCCTGGTCCCACTCCATTCTGTGCAGTAAGAGTAAACTTATACCAAGTACCACACTTCAGGTTTTCCAGGCGGTAAGAGCGCTCACTTGGGCTGATTGGAAAACTTCCCCACTGCTCACTGTTATCCTCGGAGTACTGCAGTATGTATCCTACAGAAAACAAGAGATAATCAAAGAGCATTATTTCCTTTCTACTAGAAGGTTGCATTTTGTATAGGGTAAAATTCTCAGAATTCATGCATCTTTGGAAAAGAACATTCAAAGTCTCCCTGATTCCAGGAAATTCAACCTAGGCTAGGAGGAGGGCTGTGATGATGCTTTCATTAGTAGTTAGGCCATACCAGTGTACAGTGTGGTGTATTGCTAATTGGGATGGTGAAAATAAAACCACTTTCTCCCTATTTCCTTTTAAAAGGTATAGCAGGGGGTCCTGGGTGGCTCAGTTGGTTAGGTGCCTGACTTTGGTTCAGGTCATGATCTCATGGTCCATGGGTTTGAGCCCTGCGTTGGGCTCCATGCTGATAGCTCAGAGCCTGGAGCCTGCTTTGGGTTCTGTCTTTCCCTCTCTTTCTGGCCCTTCCCTTCTAGCAATCTTTTTCTCTCTTTCAAATATAAAATAAATCATTAGAATTTTTTAAGAAAAAGAGGGTGGAGCAGGCAGCAGGGAGAGGACACTAAATCTCTAGACATCTGGGCTCAGAGCACAATGCCTGAATCCTTGGGCATCATCATGATTGGAAGCTGAATTATTTTTAAGAGAACCAGAGTTCTGGAAAAGCTGGACCAATGTTATCAAGGGCATAGGAATCTCATCAATGACCCCCTACCCAGTCCACAACTACGAAGGGAACCAGCTCTAAATCCTGTAGCCATCCCAACATTTCAGTGGTAACCTGCTCCCCGTTTGTCTGAAAAATCCTTCCAAAATCTCATCTCTACACATGACCACTATTACCTCTACATCTACTACCATAGACATCAACTGCCCATTTCCTGAGTGCTCACCATCTGCCATTAACTGTCCTCAGCCCATTACTTTCATTATCTCACCTAGTCCTCTGAGACTGTGATTATTGTGTCCACAGTGGGATGAAGACACTGAGGTTCAGAGAGGTTAGGGAACCATTCTAGGGCTCCATAAGTAAGATCCAAAACCCACATCAGACTCTGAAGCCACCACTCCTGGCCCTTGTGATCACCGAACATTCCTCCTTGTTATGGCTTTCGTCCCTGTTACCCCAGCCTATTCCTGGGGTCAAATCTGTCTTGTTTTCTCTGTCCCTGTCTCCTCCACGCTCATATCCCAACAACCCAGGTACCAGCCTGCCTGGTGCATGCTGTCCTCACACCAGTGAGGTATCTTCTACCACCAGACGTATCTTTCCTCCAGCCCATGAGACTATTTTTAGCACAGGCAAAACACTTCTCAGCTCCACAATACAGAGGCTCCTAACCCCATACTAGCAGTATTGAGTATTTTGCAGACCTCCCACATGGAGGTCCCCTGGCCTCGATTCTTCCTTCTGTGGTGAGGGTCTGCATTTTCCCTGTTCTTTGCTCCTTCCTTCCCCTCTGGTCCTCTGCATCCTTGGGGTCCCTCCTCCTTTCCCAGCCTCATTTGAGTGTTTCTATCTGCACCCTTCAAAGTTCTTTCAGTAGCTGACAGGTGGGTGAGGGATCTGTGAACCCCATGCTCCCAACGTCATCTCCTGGGTTCCCCTCCAGCTCTGTGCAAACCACCTCCTTGCTGCCCTGAACATCACAGGGATTATATTTTCCTTCTAATTTCCTCCATCCAAGTCACATCCAGGAAGCTTTCCTAATACTTGGCAATGGGATCTCCCATGCCAATGGCCTTAGCCACTGTTGTGTTTCGGGGATCTCTGGTTGTTTTTGCCTGGAAACTCTTCATTATTAAAGTTGGTTTCATCTCCAAGACCTTCTACTCTGACACTTTCTGTACTACCTCTCCCCTGCTCTCACACTTGTGAACCAAAACTTCATTTCATTTGAGCCTGGGGTCCTAGGATCCCTTGAACTCTTCCCTAGATGCCCCATTTTTTCCCATAACAATGTTCTCTAATGAGCCTAGAATCTTCGGTAGGCCATTTTCACCATTTTCACTCACTCCTATGACTTCTGGTCACACTTACCGGGCCAGTCATCAGCTCTGGTAACCTGCGATCCACTTTACCTCCCAGCTGCCCAATACCACTTAAGGAAGTCATTAAACTGAAAATTGTGACCATCACAATTTGGTCTATTTATCTGCAGCTGGGGCCTCGCTCCCTCTTGGCAATGACTTTGTTGGTCTATTAATGACTCCCTGTGCATTTCACATGGCAGCTGTTACAAATCTTTCTCACTTTCCACACTCCTTCAAACCTGCAAACACATCCTCACCCCCCAATCAGCCAACTGTTTGTTTGTTAAAGGGAAGTTCCTCCCTTTCACTCAGTGGAGTGCTGATAAATATTTAACAACTGGCTGTTCAGGAAAAAGAAAGAAAGAAAGAAAGAAAAGAAAGAAAGAAAGAAAGAAAGAGAGAGAGAGAGAGAGAGAAAGAAAGAAAGAAAAAAAGAAAGAAAGAAAGAAAGAAAGGAAGAAAGGAAGGAAGGAAGGAAGGGGGAAGGAAGGAAGGAAGGAAGGAAGGAAGGAAGGAAGGAAGAAAGGAAGGAAGGAAGGAAGAAAGAAAGAAAGAAAGAAAGGAGGGAGGGAGGAACAAAGGAAGAAATGGAGCCTTGACCAGTCGCATTTCTGATTTCTGTGGTGTACAAAAATCCCAGCCTGGGTGTAGTCACTGAGTGCAGGGTGAAGAAGAAGAGATGGGGCAGCTTGCTCTCGTGAGCGGGGAGGTGCTGACTCCAGCACTCCACTGGTTCTGCCCTGAAATGGCTCCCTATTTCTGGCTGGCTGCTCCTCACTCAGAAGAAGCATGGCCTCTGCCGTTGGAAATCCAAGCCCGCTATCCTCTCCCATGTGCTCCAGGACTAGCCCCCCACTGGTGTGCATCTTCAGTCTGTCCCTCTGGATTCTCTTCCCTTCCTGGGGCCACAGCTTGCTCAGTGTGAACATTCTTCCAGCTCCATGAAGGCTAGAATTATCATGCTACCTCATTCCTCAGGACACACTTCTCATATTCTTTTCTACTATGGACTAATTACAAAAGCTCTGTGCAAATGGCTCATTTCCCACTTAAATTCTATGTTCTCTATCTTTCCATGTTTTATAAGTTACAACAATAACTGGTTATTTGAATGAATGATTGAGTTCAGGAGTGAATGAATGGCAGAGTGTTGACAACATGGGAAAGAAACAGTATGCAGAATCTTGGGTGGGGGAGAAATTAGCAAATTCTTTTTCTTTCTCTCTTTGTTAATCTTTCACTCAAATTGGATGCATAATGATACTTTTGTGAATGAGATGCCTTGGATGAATGATGAGTTTCAGGAAATACCACAAAAATAGACGTGGCTTGCTGTTTAGGTAGTGGGAGAATTAATTATAACTAACACATAACAATTACATGATGAAGATGCGTCACTTATCATGATTGTGGAAAACCTACTGCTTATTACCTCTGATGGAACTGCCCCCATTATCTCCAGGGAGCCACGAGAGGGTAATGGAAGAAGACGTTGTTTTGGACACTGTGAGCCGAGGCTGATCAGGTGGAACTAGATACGAAACAGTTTTTAGAAAACAAGAATTAGTTTTTTCACATCTTTAATCTGCTTTAACAGCCATTCACCAAATCATTTTTTAACAGCCATTTATTAAATAAGTGTTTTAGGGTGCCAAAATATGCAATTCACTTCTGTCAAAATGTCTATTTAGTTGATGTCCTTGGTTAAAGAGATAGAGCAGACTGAATCTATTATTTAACAAAAATTCAACCACATTTCTACTTGAATTTATATCTAACTCATTTCCGCATGGATTCCTTGAATTTCTGAGTTGTTCATCACTGATTGAAATCTTCTTTAAACTTACTAAGGATGCATGCATTACTCTGAATTTCAGCCATGATTCAAGTGAGAAAGATAAATGGCACCCGCTTAGCTGTTCTGTTCTCAGGGATGGGAAGTGGGGAGAGAGAATGGCTAGTGGGAAAAAGAATTGCAAAAGTTTCCACTTGTTAAGCTACTCCTCCAGGATGTAACACACACACCCACACCCACACACACACACCCACACACACACACACACACACACTTCTGAAAATCAAAGGTGTGCCATTGAGTGGCTACACATGAACTTGCATACTCATTCAAGGATTGAAGAATCCATAACTTCTAACCAATGGGCCTCAATATTATTTTGGATCAGCACCGAAGACAAAAGCGGTGAAGAAATTCAGAATCACGTTATCCAAATTATATGGAAAGCTTCCCATAAAATGTCAATCTCTTTTCCTCTGAGAGAGGCCCATATATATTAACTGAAAGGTGTGAAAAACTGACCTTCTCTTTAGAGTCACAATATCAGATCAATCTTCTAAAACACCATGAAATTCTCTCAGCTCCATTTTTCTTGAAACTCCAGATCAATTTTGCATTATTTTTAAAAAATATATTTGCCCTCCTCCCCTCCTCTCTCACTGAGGACAATACTGATTTTATTGTTACTCACTGTGATTTATTAATAGAAAATAGAAAAGGTTAGGTAATTAGCAGATAAGGGTTATTTTTTGTTTGGCTTATTTTTTGTTTATGTTTTCTGTGTTACACTTAACACCTGTGTAGAGTAAACCATGCAGTTGGCGGAAGCTACCTAGATGAACTTTCTTGGCGATGCAAAAATGTTAATACAAGATAATAACAATATATCTTTTATCCTTCTATAGTGTTATCTTTGGGACAGTAAATGTTTTTATTTTCTTCAACTGTCAGCATTACAATTTTCAAAGTGAGCATGTATGTATTTTTTTGTAATAGAAAATAGCTATTAGCTCTTTAGAAAGGCTGATTTTTAAATTAGGTCAATATTACTCTTTGCAAATAGGCATGCATCTTAAAAAATCATTATATAGAACCCCCCCCCAATCTTGTACCTTGTACTTGCAAATTTAAAATAATTTCATCTGATCCCCAGTTGTTATTGGCAATGCAGCTGTAATAGCCAGAGTCTTCCGCCTTCACTGTGCGGATAATGAAGCTCCCGTTGCTGAATATGCTCCTTCGCCCATCAATCGTTACTAGGCTGGGTGTCCCGTTACTGCCTCACAGGAAGAAAAGGGCACAGATTAAAGAAATTACAATCCAAATTAGCTGAGACTGGGGAAAAGCATAAAGAGTCTTTTCTGAAGGAAACAACACATTTGGAACTAAACTGTGATTCTGCGACCTAAACAATCAAACGACTGAATTTTGTTCTTTGTAAAAAAACATGCTATGTGGAAGTTAGCTCTGTGCTGGGTGCTTGGATTCTGGCTCTCACATCTGTCAATGCCCATCACATCCCTAATGGGTCTCTCTCTCCTCCACCATGCAGGCACCATGACTTCCTCTTGTAAATTCCCTCTGGGGCAGAAGTGCCATTCTGACCCAATCCCATAGGGACAAGTAAATTTGAGGGTCTCTTGTAGACTTGCTTAAATCCACAGTTGTTGATAATTTGACAAAGAAAGTGGACTGTAGTTTCTCAAGAGGGTAATGACTTGGTACTAGTATAAATAGAGTTCCCTTGGGGTCATAACCGCATCCACAGTGGTGACTGTCCAGTCATCTAGGGCCATCCTCTCATCAAGCAGAATGCCTCTTGACCCTTGGGAGCTTATTAATTTCCTTGGATTAACTGAGTTTATATTTATTTATTTATTTATTTATTTATTGGATTAACTGATTTTAAAAGACAGAAGAAAAGTGGTCGCTGGATCAAGACCATTATTTCAATAATTATATCTTTCAAGTTCTTTTGTTTGAAAATCGGCACTCTTCTGAACCCCTTTTATATCAAATCTCCATGCTCATTAGTGAATTCTCAGCCCTTTATTTATATCCTAATTTCTTCCTCTGAACAGAGAGAAAGCACTTAGAAAAGTTACAGGACTGAAAACATCTCACCCACTTTCTCCTTCCTATCTTGGCTGCTATTATTTCAATAGTTACTATTAAGTATGGAAAACCAGATTTTATATTAGCAAAGTCCTAATGCATTCCATTTCCTAAAGCTAATTCTCAGAGAAGTTCAGATAGGGTTAGTTGGACCATTATCTTGGGAGGAGAAAAATGGGTCTCGGTTCTCACAGGATGGTAGGAGCATTCATCTTGATTATAGAGGAAATTTACATGATAAAGTGAAGAGATCATTGGGTTGGTTAGACTATTTTCCTCTCAAGCATTCTGTTATGATTTGAAAGGCTCTGAATTCACAGAAGATTGATACAGCACACCAGACCCTTTCAGTGCTAAAGCCAAGATCTGCCCCCTACCCCAACTTCCTCTCCATTAGAAGACTTGGTGTCTTCTGGAATTTTCCTGAGTAGAAATGAATATAAAATAAGACCACTAGACCCAACCTTGTATGTCTGATGCATTGTCTTAGAGTTTCACTAAAGGCATACATTAGGTTACTGGTTACCTGTCTTTCATCCATTTTACTGCAGGAGAAGGGTCCCCAACAGCTTTACAAGGTAAGGCGATGTCTTTCATCCATGGGGTAGTCACTGTGCCACTGAAGGTCAGGATTCGTGCTGGAGCTGGAGCACCAAACACAGCAGAAGCCCGATTGCACCATGGCTTTATCTACACAGAGGCTAACATGACCTTTCCCAGTGTAGTAACACTTCCCCAAAAGCACTAATGCAGCACAGCCAACTGATGTTACACATGTCAACACTATTCCATGGTATCAGGATGTGTACAAAGGATTGTCTTTGTAAAAATATACAAATACCCGAAAATCCCTATTGGAGCATTTTCCCTTTCTATTGACTAAATATGAAGAACCCAAATGAAATATTTAGGTCTTCACAAGCCCAGTAGCCCCAAGCTGTGTTTTCTATGAGACCAATTATTTGTGGAAGCACTTTATTAAGCAATTTATCTCAACACCAAAAAAACACACATTAAAATATACTTTTAATATTGGAGAGAATAGGCAATACAGAGCATAAAGCCCCAAAAGATGGAGAAGTAAAACTGGAACCACTTCTTTTTATCAATTTTGTGGTACTTTCCCAACTTTATTGTATCAATTTGATCTTCAGCACAAACGTTAAGGGCAATGTGTGTTTTCAGAGTGGCTTCTCTTGAAGAACAACTGTTTGCTTGGGACAGTGATTCAGATGCTCCTACGGGAGCATCTGTCAGAGGCATCTGGTATCGGAACTGTCCCAAAGCAGCAAGAGAAGAGAGGAAAAAGCCCAGTGCACCTGTGTCATCAGAGGTCTCCTTGAAGACTGAGGAACCAGCACTGACAGGTTCCTAGTACTACCTTCTTGAGCAAGACACAGAAGCTGACACCAAGACAGAAGTCTTCCAGAAGCAAAACAATGTGCCCCACCTTTGCTATACATTTTGATACTGCTTTCTTGGATGCTCCCTCTAGAAGCTCAGCCAGGCCAGACAGACACAGAAACCACATATGGAAGGTAGCCCCAATCTGGTTATGGACCCATAAAGATGGGACCAGTGTTGGGATCCTGAATCATTTAGAACTTGATGGTTTGGGCTGGCCAATGGGTATGGGGAGCAGACTCCCCAGGAAAGCCCTAGAATTCCAGGAAAGATGGACATTCCAAGTCATTACAGAGGCATCTTGGTCTAGAACACAAGCCTTGGTCATAAGGTCTACCAAACAACTCTTATTTTCATTGTTCAGAGCGCTGTGGGCCAGAACTGAGACAAAGAGGACATGCAGGTGGGTTCAGAAGCTGAGCCTGTTTTGTGCAGCAAATATTACAGGAAGCTCTTCCTTTTTAGAGCAGAGCCTTCAGAGATGGCTCATGGACAGCACACTTTCACCATGGTATTCTAAGGTGGAGACCACTTTTTCAGTCAGTGACATTATTTTTTATTGAAACTAAAATATCTTGGTCAGGTGGCATTGGATTTCTGGCATTGGTGGCTTGTCATCTTCCATTTCAAATCTTTCAGACCATTCTTTTATATGATGAGGAATATTTTTGCAGCAAAACTGGGATGATTAGGAAATCTGGCTAGAGTTAGGGACTTTCAAGCTTTTTAACGTACCCCTTCCTACTGTAAGGAACATATTGCATGTTGAATCCAGAAGTTACACACATATTGGGATGTGAATGAAAACAAAGTGCCTTAAATTAACACTTACCGTGTTTCATGCATTCTGATCTTTGGTACATTTTTTCTTTCAAGTCAGTCTAGACTATTTGACTCTATTCCATTTTAATGCTTTAATATACTGGCCTTAAAATCAGTTCCAGGCCTTATGAACAATTGCTCATCAGCACTTTGAGCAATATAGGCCAGAATCACTTCATCTTGAATCCCAGCACTCCCAGTTTGTAGAATTAAGGCCCATTTGTGGCAGCTGGAATGTAAAGGGTCCTCATTTGAAATTCCAAGACTAAGCTACAGAACTCACCAGATATGGTTTTCAAAAGGGAGCAGTCAAGGGAATCATCTAGAGTCTCTGTTAGAAACACAGATTCCTATGCTGACCTGTGATTCAATGGATCCTGGATGAGTTTAAGGAGTCTTAATGTGCACCTCAGGTGATTCTGAGATTCAATTTCACCTGCAACTGGACATCCTTTCTGGGCTCTGTATTGCTCGACCCTGGTCCTGGGCTCCTCCGGGATGGTTTTCCTCCAGGACTGGGTCCATGTTTCCATCCTGCCATTTGGTACATGTAACAGCAGTCCTTTTTGTGACCTTAACTCTGGAGTTTGGACTTTGCCACCTGCTGATAGATTTGCCACTGCTGCTGCCTGCATCCATCTTCCAGAAACTACAGGATAATCTGGACCAGTCTCCTTGGGCTGCTGGCAGCTTCTCTCCAGCTTGATCCTGTCAGCCTTTGTGGTTTGCCAGTGCCTGGGGCTTCTGGGTGGAGGTTTTTAGCCAGAACATCTGCTCCATGCCTAAGCTGTTCCTTAGCTCATCCGTTTTCTGGAAAACCCATCTGGATCAAGCCTAACTCTGAGTGAATTCCACTTGAACATAGGAAACCGAACATTTCTGGAGAAATCCATACAACAGAGAATTTAGGGCCCACCATACATTTACAATCACCGACCTCACTGACCTGACTTCTCTGCCCTCCAATCTTACTGTTTTGTTAGTAAGTTCCTTTCTATTTTTCTGCAGTGATAATTTCCTACTGTCCTTCCTTTTCTCAAACTCCTTTCTCCACCACATCCAAATCACCTAATGGTTGGCAGAGGAAACAGAAAACTCAGATTGGGAACTCTGCCTTTCCTGTCTTCCTCCAAACCTCAGTCCTGTGGCCCCACCCTCCCCCCTGGATTATCACCCGCCCCCCTTCTCTACTTGAGTCTTCCCATTGCCATGCAGACATGTTCTGCTGGCTGACATATTAGCCCACAGTAAAACCAGAGCCTTTCCTTAGGTGAGGCCCATCCTCACTCCAGCTTGTGGCTTCTTCCAGGTGATATGTGTTTGGAGAACTTTCTACCAACTAGGTTTGCTTCCTCACCTCCCATCTATTCTGTCCCCTCAACCAGCTCCCATCCCCATGAAATGGCTCTCAAGGTCAGCAAGGTCCTTTGTGTGGCCAACCCAAGGGCACTTCTAGTCTTGTTTCCCTTGACCTTCTAGCAGCTGTTGCCATGGTGGACCACTCCCTCTTTTCCAAAACATCTCTGTTGAGTTCCAGGCCTGGCCCTCCTGGCTATTCTCTTGCTTGTCTGGCCTCACCCCTTCCTCTCTTGTAGCCCATGTGCCTCAACCTCCCCAGAGAAAGCTGATGTTCTGCAGAGCTACTCCTGGACCTGGAGGTACTCCTGGACCTGACTCTGTCTCCTGGGTAGGCTCTTCACATCCCAGGTATGGGGGTGCCTGAGTCCTGACTCCTCTCCATCTCTCCTCTTGAGAAAAAGGACTTTTCCCACCACCTGCCAGACACTGAACACACAGAGGCAGAGAAGAGGTAAAGCTACTGCTAAGCTGACATTTCATATTGCTGGTTTGCTTTTATCCCACTGTGCCAGCCTTAGTCCATTGATAATCACTGTTTTCTAAATGTGAGAGTGTGTGTGAGGGGTGGCTGGATATCATAATCACAGATTCTAATAGTAAAAAAAAAATCCACCAATTTATTTATTTTACCAACAATATATTTACTTTCTATCTGTAATTGTGTTCAAAATGTGACAGCATTCTCTTTTTCCCTCCCTATGCTATTCTGCTTCCTTCTTAGTGTCACATTAATAAGCAAGTTAGCATGAGCTCTTAGAGGTAAAATTGGAATCTTGGAATGTTCTCTTTGGGGCACCTAGCAGCCTTGTTAGTAATAAATTGCCAATGTGGTATATTCCAAAATCAGGGGACATCTCCTGCTAGCCTGGAATTGTGATATTAGTACACTTACTTGTGAGAAGTGCTAATTTAGTGGTTCCCTAAACACTGGGTGGTAGCAATTACCAGAAGTAGAATAAGAATATCCTGTGACTATATGTGCTTTCAAAGGACCAGTATAACAACTTAGTGTGAAGGTACTATATTCATTTTTAGGAACTTTTTGTACTTTGGTGACTCGGACTTCCCACTATTAATTATCTTGCTTATAATGTTTTATCACTGGAAGAAGGACTGAAGATTTTCTTATATTCATAAGTCTCCAAAATAAACATTTCTCTTTAAGGAGTACGATGCTTGATTTTGATGAAAGCAGAACTTCCTTAGGGAATTACTATGGAGTGATTTTCACGTACCCAAAGGGATGAATGGGGCGGGGGGACTCTTTTTCTTTGTTCTCCTTAAGGCACTTTGAATTGTGGAGCCACTCACCCTTAGTGCTGTGTTCACTTCTAGGAGGATTCTTTTCTGATTTGCACAAACGCCCAGTGCCAGCTAGCAGCAACCTTATTTCTTAGGCGGAAATGTTATGTGATGTTCTGATTTTCTGGAGATTTTTAGGGCACTGTAAGCTTTATTTCTGAGAGAACAGGGATTTAAACACAGTCCAGTTACGATGGGAAATGAGGTCTTTACTACAATGGCACACCTTTCGCTAACGGCTCTACCGTGATGATGTCACTGCTGTTTCCTCTCCCGGCTGAAGTCACCGCTACCACCCAGACACTGTACTGGCGGTTCCGACTCAGGTTGGGAATTCTGTAGGAAAATGAGTCAGGAGAGGCTTCAAACTCGCTGATCACCTGTGAGAGGAGACATAAATGTTTCCACATTCAAGGAGGCAAATGGGACAAATGGATTTACTAAAGATGTGGTTATCAACATATTATCTATCCTAACAAACAAAAATCACCACTAATCCTTTTTTTTAAAAGGCTGGAATATATTGATATGGATACTGATGTCTCATATATACACATGGAGAGTTTACAGTTCTCTATGCAGCAGCTTTGGCAGCTACCAATGTGTAGTTCAGCCATTTACATTACAGGTCGTGGCACATATGATTTCGGCTGAGATAAAGTAACAAAAACAGATTTACCCTCTTACCCAAAACAACCAAAGGACACACAGATTATATGAAACCACAGTCTCAAGGGTATTGGCTAAGGCAATGAAGGACAGAGATCACTGAAATGTGGAAAACAAATGAAGTGAGCTTATGATTGCAGGGTTTTTACATTTTTGTGAAAGCCTCCAGGGTGTGCCACAGAGAAGGAGCCCAGAAGGAGTCCGGCCACTTTCCTGAGGTAAGGGTTCACACCTGAGAGACTGAGAGGAAGCTGGAGCTCACAGGATACAGCTACATGAGAGAGCGCTCGAGGGTTCTGAAGAGGGTCCCACCTGGGAATTCTGCCAAGCAGATTTGTGCAGGTATTTAAGGAAACTACCAGAAACTAGGGAAAGAACTACCATAATGGATTGGAGGTCAAGGTGCCCAGAATTTACACAGGGCTGGGAATAATGCCTGTTCCATCAGCCAAATTAGAAGCCCTCAAAATTCACAGGGCATTGGATACAGTCCATAAGGGTCTTACCTTGGTGGTGGGGAATAATTAGGTCTAGACTGAACACCGCACTGGTATTGCCTAACAAATATTAAAAGCAAAATTCATATAGATGATATTATCACTAAGTAACTTAACTGCCTCCCAGAACAAAAGTCAGAATATTTATAGCAGTAAAAATATTCAGTACCCGAAAAGGTAAAATTGGTAACGTTTGACATCCAATAAAATTTTTCCACATATGAACAGCCCAAATATCAACTAGCGAATGGGTAAACAAAATGTATTGTATTCATACAAGGGAGTATTATCCAACAGTAGAAAGAAATGAAGTACTAATACATGTTTAGCTTGGATAAATCTTGAGAATATTATACTAAGTGAGAAAAGCCAATTACAAAAGATCACATATTTATGATTCCCTTTTTACAAAATTTCCAGAATAGTCAAATCCATAGAGACAGAAAGTACACTAGTGGTTGTTAGGGGCAGGGTAGAGTTGGGACAGAATGGGGAATGATTGCTATAGGGTATAAGATTTCCTTTGGGAATGAGGCTGAATGTTCTAAAATTAGGTAATAATGGGGGCTGTGTAACTCTGTGAATATACTAAAAGCCACTGAATTGCATACTTTAAAAGCATGAATTTTATTGTAAGTGAGTTATATCTTTAAAAAGCTATTAGAAAAAGATTTCAGGAATGCAGAAAACCAGAGAAACATTTTTTTCATAAAGAAGATATAATTCAATCAAACCTAATTGACCTATAATTGACACCAATGTTAAATTTAGCAGAAATTGGCATTGTAACAGTTATTGCAATTGTATTATGGCTATATTATAACCATAGATATCCAAGAATTTAAATAGATCCATGAATGAAATAAAAAGACCCAAGTCAAAATTTGAGATGCAATTACAATATGTGAAATGAAAAATACACTGGATTAGATTAACAGCAGTTTAGATTTGCAGGGAAATAAAAGGTCAGTGAACATGAAGACATATTAATATATGAAACACAGAAAAGACAGTGCTAAACTTAGCAAAGCTTTAGCGAGCTATGGAACAACATCAAGCAGCCTAACTTACAGGTAATCCCTGAAGGAGAGAAGGGAGGCATGACAGAAAAATGTTTGATAAAATAGTGACTGAAATTTTCCCACATTTCATGAAAACCATGAACACAGATAGCAAGAGTCTCAATGAAGCTCAGCCACAGAAATATGAAGAAAACTACATCAAGGCACATCATATCATACCCAAATTGCTCCAACCACTGATAGGAAATTTTAAAAGTAGTCAGAGGAGGGATATGTTATATGTGGAGGAACAAAAACAATGATGTCAGAAGACTTCTTGTCAAAAACAATCCAAATGCTACTATGAACGTCTTCCCCAAATTTGTACATTGAAACCTAATCCCCCAAGGTGATGGTAGTAGGAGGTGGGGTCTTTGAGAGCTGATTAAGTCAGGGTATTAGTGCCCTTATAAAAGTGACCCAAGAAAGCTCCCGTGCCCCCTTCCACCATGTGAGGACACAATGACAAATCTGCAATTCAGTAGAGGACCCTCATCATAACCCCACCGTGATGGCTCCATGATCTTAGATATTCAGCCTCCAGAACCATAAGAAATAAATTTCTGTTATTTATGAGCCACCCAATCTATGATATTTTTGTTATGGCAGCCTGAGCTGACTAAGACATCAAGTAAGAAGACAGTAGAACAAGATTTTTAAAGTACTAAAAGAAAAAAAAAAGTCAACCTAGAATTCTATACTCAAAAAACATATATTTTAAAACTAAAAAGAAATAAAAACTTTTTCAAAATATAAAAATCTGAAAGAATTAATTATCACCAGATACACACTATAAGAAATGTTAAAGAAAGTCTTTTGGTGGGAAGGAAAGTGTTACCAGATAGAAATAAAAATGTAAACAAAGGAGTGTAAAGTACCGGAAATGGTAATTGCGTAAGTAAATATATGATTTTTTCTTATTATTTAAATCTCATTAAATATAATTGATAATCAAAAGATAATAGTGACACAGTGTGGGGTTTACAACACCGATAAAAGTAAAATGTATGCCAACAGTTACACAAATATTAAGAAGGGAAAAAATGGAGGCATACTATGATATGATCCTTGTACTGTATGTGCAATGTGCAACATCAACTGAAAGTATAAAATGATAAGTTAAATATATATGTGATTTCCTAAAGAAATCACTGAAATTACAAAATAAAGAGTAAAATAAAGCTAGTGAGCCAGCCAAAAAAATAAAATGAAATTATAAAAAATATTCAATTAATCCAAAAAAGAAAAAAAAAGGAAACAAATATGACAATAAAAAACCAAGTAGCAAGATTATAGATTTAAATCAATATCAATAGATCAATAGTTATATTAAGTGTAAATGATCTAAAATCCTAATTAATAGCAGAGGTTGTAAGAATGAATATAAAAGCAATATACAACTATATGCTGCCTACAATAACTCTTTTTCAAATATAAAAACACAAGTATGGGGCGCCTGGGTGGCTCAGTCGGTTGAACATCCGACTTCGGCACAGCTCATGATCCCATGAACTATGGGTTCGAGCCCCGCGTTGGGCTCTGTGCTGACAGCTCAGAGCCTGGAGTCTGCTTTGGATTCTGTGTCTCTCTCTCTCTCTTCCTCTCCCTTCCTTGTGCTCTGTCTCTCAATGTTTCTCAAAAATAAACATTAAGACATTTTTTGTGGGGGGGCGCCTGGGTGGCTCAGTCGGTTATGTGTCTGACTTCGGCTCATGTCATGATCTCACAGTTTGTGAGTTCGAGCCCCGTGTCGGGCTCTGTGCTGACAGCTCACAGCCTGGAGTCTGCTTCCAATTCTGTGTCTCCCTCTCTCTTTGACCCTCCCCTGCTCACACTGTCTCTCTCTCTCTCTCCGAAATAAATAAAACATTAAAAATTAAAAAAAATTTTAAATAAAAAAATAAAAACACAAGTATGTTAGAAATAAAAGGACAGAAAAACTATACCATGCTAATACTAATCAAAAAGAAGCTGGAGTGGCTATATTCATATCAGACAAAATAGATTTATGAGTAAAGAATCTTACCAGTGATAAAGATGGTAATTTCATAATAATAAAGGGATTCATTACTCAAGAGGACATAACAATCCTAAACAATTATGAGCTTAACGACAAAGCTTCAAATTACATGAAGCAAGAACCATGGAATGTCAAGGAGGCATAGACTCAGACAGGTATTGTGCTCGCTTCGGCAGCACATATACTAGACTCAGACAGGTACACCTCTTCTTAGAAGAAGCCGTATAAGACAGGTAGGCTGATATCAGATCCATTTTACAGATGAGGGATGCTGTGGATTGAATGCATGTGTTCTCCCAGAATTCATATGTTGACGTCCTAATCCCTAAAGTAATGGGATTTGGAAGTGAGGCCTTTGGGAGGTAATCAGGATCAGATTGGGTCATGAGGGTGGGGCTCTCATTATAGAATTAATGCCCTTCCTTATATAAAAAAAGGAAGAGGGGCGCCTGGGTGGCTTAGTCGGTTAAGCGTCTGACTTTCGCTCAGGTCATGATCTCGCGGTTCGTGGGTTTGAGCCCCGTGTCGGGCTCTGTGCTGACTGCCAGCTCAGAGCCTGGAGCCTGTTTCAGTCTGTGACTCCCTCTCTCTCTGACCCTCCCCTGCTCACGCTGTCTCTCTCTCTCTCCTAGAAATAAATAAAACATAAAAAAAAATTTAAAAAAAAATAAAAATAAAAATAAAAAAAGGAAGAGACACAAGAGCTTTCACTCTTTACCATCTGAGGACACAGCAAGAAAGTGGCCATCTCTAAACCAGGAAGACAATGGACACTACATCTACTGGACCTGGATCTTGGACCTCCAACCTCCAGAACCCTGAGAAGTAAGTGTCTATTGTGCAAACCACTCAGGGTGGTATTTTGTTATAGCAGCCCAATCAGACAAATACAAAAATTAGTACTGATAGTAGGGTGTTGCTATAACAAGCACCTAAACATGTGGAAGTGGCTTCGGACTGGGTAGAGGTGGAAAGAGTTTTGACGTTGATGCTAGAAAAAGCTATGATTCTGTGAAGGGCCTGTTAATGATGATTCTGGTGAAGGATCACAAAGAAGGAGAGAACTGGAGAGAGTCTGCCTCTTCTTAGAGAACACAGAAATGATTACGCACAGGATGTGGGTATAAATGTGGGTGGTAAAAGCCATTTTAGTGAAGCCTCAGATGGAAATTGGGAACGTGTTATTGGATAATGGGAAAAGGTGATCTCTGCTATTAGGTGCAAAAAGTTTGCCTGGATTATGTTCATGTTCTAGTGTTTTGTGGAAGGTCTAATGTGTAAGCGATAACATTGGACACTTAGCTCAGATTTCTAAGTGTGGCTCCTCCTGACTGCTTATGGTAAAATGCAAAAAAGAGAAATGAATTGAAGAAGGAATTGTTAAGCCGAGAGGAACCACAACTGAAAGATTTGGGAAATTCTCAGCCTAACAGTGTTGCAAAAACAGGAGAAAGTGTGTTTGGATGAGAACATTAAGGATGTGGCCCAGCAGCCCTGTGGTGAGGAGATGGTGTGGATGTGAGCTATGGACTGAAAGCAGTCACACCAGCAGGAAAATTTCCAGTTTGAACCTAAGGAGACGGAGATGGGATAGAAGTAAAGAGAGCGGAGTTCTTAGATTCTACAGAACAGGATGGTAGAGCTACCTGGCCCTGAACTTGTGCTGTTCTTCAAGAAAGGGGAAGAATGGCTCTGAAGGATATTCAGAGATCATCAGGGTCACTGACTTGGTTTCAACAGGCCAGACAGCCTCCACCTGAAGCCTTGGGTACTGGACCTCCCAGAGCTGACTCAGGGAGAGCCTTGCCCAGCAAAGCCTTGCATAACTGCAAAATGGATAGAGCCTCTGTCTAGAGCCACAGCATGGGAAGAGCTCTCCTATGTAATCAGGGAGACATTGCAATCCCAGAGGCCTCAAGGGCAGAGCATTGAACCAAAGAGGAATATTCTTATTTTTAAAGATCCAGTGGGATCTGCCTTGCCAAGGTTTGGGCTTCCTTGGGAACCATTGCTCCTTCCTTCTTTCCTATTTCTTCTTTTTGGAATGGGAATGTCTACCCTATGCATGTCCTAATTGTATTTTGGAAGCACGTAATTTGCCTGGTCTCATATGTTCATGGCTGGAGTGGATTTTGCCTCCAGATGAACGTACCTGGAGTCTTACTCATACCTAATTCAGCCAGTATGTACATGAGACTTTGGACTTTAAAGTAGATGTTGGAATGAGTTAAGACTTTGGGATCTACTGGGATAGAATGAGTGTACTTTGCACTTGACATGGACATGGACTTTGTGAGGCCAGAGGCAGAATGGACTGAATGTTTGTGTCCCCCAAATGCATATGTTGAAATCCTAATCCCCCAATGTGATGATATTATAAGGTGGGGCCATTGGTAGGTAATTAGGTCATGAGGGTAGAACCCTCATGAACAAGATTTATGGCCTTATAAGAGGATGAAGAGACAACAGGTCTCTTTCCTCAGCTCCCTCTCTGTTTGCTATACAATGAAAACTCAGGAAAAAGGCCCACACCAGACACTGAATCTGAGGGTGCCTTGATCTTGGACTTCCCAGTCTCCTGAACTATGAGAAATAAAGGCCTGCTTATTTAAGCCACCCAGTGTGGTGTTTTGATATAAAAGTGGGACCTGGGCAAAGAAACAGAGGTGTAGACAAAGTAAGAGTCTCACTAAGGTCAGAGTGGCAGAAAGGGTGGGCAGAAGTTCAAGCTCAGTGCCGCTGGCCCAAGTCCAGTATTGCCATTTACAAGCAACCAGACACATGAAGGGCTTACTTTTACCCTTGTACGCTGTAGGTCATTAGGCTGCATGAATTGCAATACCAGCTCTATAATTAATCAAGGGATACAAGTGTTAACTCTACCTGTTCATTGTCATAGATGTCATGCTCACTCAATAAAGAATAAAGTCAGAGAATTTCCCATTGTCCATTATTTGACTTCTGTATACACAGTGTCATATGATTAAATGGAGAGAATAGGTTCCTCAGGTGTGTGCACATGCTTTAATGTGCATGCACTGTTGTTACCCTACCTGGACCCATCACCACCCCACCCCTCACACATGCCTGGCTTGTCTTGTGTTCAGAAAATCATGGGAAAATCAGATCCTTCTAGAATTTCAGGGGGGAATTTGGCTTCTTTCTTAACAATCTGATGAGACAATCCCAAGACTGTGTGCATTTGTATTCTGTAATGTTCCAAGGTTATGTTGTTGCCAAATTAATTTTACAAAGCTTAATGATATGCAAATTATAACAATTGCTCCTACTGAACATTAAGCATCAACAGAGCATGAAAATATATTTACAAAATAAGGATTTTCTGTGAAGAGCACATAGCTTTTAGTTAAAACTCAATAAGCATCCTGTCTAAAAGGTACAATTTGTTCTTGACTACCCCCAAACTAAGCATTTTATTTAATTTTTACCTGCAACACAAGGCATGGATAAAATCAATGATAAAAATACAATTTCTCATGCAATAATATTTGTTTCACTATTTATATAGAAGATCATCCAAAGCTAAAGTAAAAAGATTTATAGAAAATTCTTCCTGTTGGAATGAAATGTCTATAGATTAGGGTGAGAAATAATAGTCTGGCTGTTCAGAAGTTCCTATTTTTTTGGGAAATTGAGATGCGCTGGTGTTATCTTCCTCTGATACCAGTCTATTCCCCTATCGCTGCCATAATTAGGCACAATTTTTTGTATCTCATAAGTGTAAACCGAAGGTTGCCAACTGAGCAATTTAAACAATAGAAGAGTTGATTTGTTTTCTTCATAATATATGTAACTGGGTATTAAATGTGACATTTCCTGTTGTCTTAAAGTTTTAACAATGAGCGTAACAAGTGAGAATCATCCCAAAGATGCTGATAACCTTCTTTCCTAACTAGAAACATGAGACCAATCAGCATGGCTTTCTAATTCTGATATCTTGTCCATCATCTATCTCTGGGCCCCCTCAAAGGCTAAGTCAAGAATAGGATGTTCTTGTTAAGAGAAGTTTGTGCATTCCCACCTAGGAGTGCTGGGGGGTTTGAAGCTTGAACCAAACCACTCAGAGACCTTGGAGTCTGGAAGAACATAGAGACTGGTGAATCACACCTTGAAGAGGCCAAAGGCTATGCAGAGTGACAAAGGCTAGTCTTGCTCCCAGCAGGAGAGCAGGCTGCTGGGGCTGGCTCTCACTTCCAGCATGGTGGGTTAAGGATGCTTCCATATGGGCCCTGAGGAAAGAGCAAGACTGGAGGTCTCCAGCAGTGTAAGGTGCCTCCTCCAGAGGGGTGTACTGTGAATTTCATAATCATTTATCCATAGATGGTGCGTAATTCAACCATTGTTAACAAGTCCAAGAGGTGACAACAGGTAAGAGAATAAGAGCTAAATGGGATGGGGCGCCTGGGTAGCTTAGTTGGTTAAGCGTCCGAGTTTCGCTTAGGTCATGATCTCATGGTTCGTGGGTTCGAGCCCTGCATCGGGTTCTGTGCTGACTGCCAGCTCAGGGCCTGGAGCCTGTTTCAGTCTGTGACTCCCTCTCTCTCTGACCCTCCCCCTGCTCACGCTGTCTCTCTCTCTCTGTCTCCTAGAAATAAATAAACATTAAAAAAAAAAAAAGAGCTAAATGGGAAAAAAGACAATTCATCCAGGGTAGTAAAGCAAATCTATTTGTTCAAAGCCTTCCCTTTAATGTTCAGTCAAAAATGCAGGTTCTGGGAAAGAGGGGGGATGAATATTGCTTCCTTATGAAACATTTTCCTCAATGTTTTGTATGAGATATAATAACTGATTATATTTACCTCCCATCAGCTGCCCTTTTTTGGACACTAGATTTCTCAGTGCAATGATTTAACCACATTTGAGATGACTTGCTAATTTCCATGTATATTCCATCCTGGGTCACTGCCTCCCAAACTCTGGGGATGGTCAGTGAGAAGGGATCCATTTTATTTCCAGATTTCTCCTAACACTTCAGCTGCAATGATGCATCAGAGACTTTGAAGCACTGGGAGAGTGGAGGGAATAGAATGGGGCCAGGGAGCTTCTCTCTGAAGACAGAAAAATTGTAATCAAGGAAAAGCACCTTCCAAATGAGGGTTCCCAGGATTAACGAATCAGAAATGGCAGAAGGAGAAATTGGTGGGGAGGAAAGAGAGACACTTTTCTCAATATTTAAATATTTAAGCCTCTAAATATTTAATTTTCTGCTGGCAGATCTATAACTCTGTCGTCTCATCTTCAAAGTTAAGACAGAGATATTAGCCACTCTAGAAGATTTGATTATGCCTACGATATGAATTAATCTTGAGTGGATCACTATAACTGGGTTGATAAGGGATCGCCAGAGGAATAGGAAAGTTGGGGACAGTCATGTAAACTCACTGAACTACAAATCTCTCCTTTGGTTCTTGCAAAGAAAAGGTATGCAAGAGCTCTTATCATCATGCCTCTAATGGGGAAACCTCATACAGAGTCACTGTGCTTTAATTCACAGGCATTTACTGAGTTCAAGTCCAGTGCACAGACTGAGAGGTAAGTTCCTGCCCCAAAAAGAACAAGAAATGATCCTGGCTTGGCAAACAGACGATTCATTAGATGAGGCATAGTGAGAGTCTGGTAAGTTCCTGCTAAAATCTAGAAGTAAAAATAATTTGAATTCCCTTTCCAAAAGGACTCCAGTTGTAGTGGAGGACATGATTAGTATTTGGAAAAAGCCTCGGAAAATAAATTAAAAAACTTCATGTATTTGTTTTAAAAAAAAATTCATGGCAAAGTTTTTTTCAATAAAACCTCAGACATATTGTTTCCCTAAAATTGTACCAAGAGTGGAAAATATAGGTCTTGACATAAACCTTGCAATACTCAAACCAGGCAGCTCACATCATGGGTTCTTCCTCTCTTATTATTGCTTCAGATCTGGTGGCTGGAGTCATAGATTTCTGAGGGACTCGACAGTATTCTCCTCCAAAGAATGTAGAGGTTGCTACAAGGTTGGTTTTCTCCCTGTGCCTCAGTGTCACCCATGAAAAAAAAGCCTGAGAACAGGGTCTACAGGATTTACTTTCACTACAGAATTATTTTTGCCTTGTGGTTTTGGTGCAACAATTTCTCTCATATTTCAGACACTTTTTAACCAATAAATAAGACAAAATTAGTCACAAGGAATTACTTTCAATGCTTTTTAACAAATTCTATTCAACTGGATGTTTAACCAATAATTGCTGGATTCATTTCCAAATCCCTCACACTATTTAGCTCGATGGGTGACTTGCAAAGACTTGTGAGTCTTCTCACATCCAGTCAACCAGGCACCACATCTGCCCTTTTTTATGGGTCATGTATGGTCCTTATCTTTATCTCACTCTGCATTGTGTCTTGCACAGTCTTGGTGCAATCTTGTGGCCTTGGTCAGAGTTTGGGTTCTCTGAGAGTTGCCTTGCCATGTCCCTCCCTTTACGTATGCCCCAGGCACCCTAGATTCTAGCGTTGCAAAGTCAGGGCTCACCGACCACTAACTGGATGGCCTGAGGAAATGCCTGTTGCATTAAGTTGATTAATGACCTAGAAATGATTTGAATGCAATCAAGAAAAACTGTGTAGAGAATGACTATGGATTCACAGGCTGCTCAGATCAAATTATTCAGCATATCTCGTGGATATAAAAAGAATTCCACTTAAAAAATTTCAATTAACTTTTTAATGAAAAACTAATTCTATCAAAGAAGTATGGTGCTTTAAAAAGCCCTAATATTTAATTATTAAAAAAAAAAGACTCGAATGTTCTGATTTTATAGATAGTATGTTCACAGCAGTGATTTAAAGAAGCCTCTCCTGACACAAGATAAACAAAATAAGCAGCCCTTTGAATTATGGATACTGTAAGGCCATATCAAGTCTTTCTGTTTAGGGGCAGAAAATAGTCTGGATTACATTAAAAATTAGTAGTGGCAGGATTGATTTCAGGTTTGTCTTTGTTCTTTACTTATGTATAATGCATTTTGCTCTGACTTTCATTTTATTTATTTTTTATTTTTTAAATGTTTTATTTATTTCTAGGAGAGAGAGAGAGAGGGAGACAGCGTGAGCAGGGGAGGGTCAGAGAGAGAGAGGGAGTCACAGACTGAAACAGGCTCCAGGCTCTGAGCTGGCAGTCAGCACAGAGCCCGACGCGGGGCTCGAACCCACGAACCGCGAGATCATGACCTAAGCGAAAGTCGGACGCTTAACCGACTAAGCCACCCAGGCGCCCCTCTGACTTGCATTTTATTTCAGTATTTTCACCTCTAAGAGAAGATAATGGATCCGTGAAGACCATCCTAAAGGGACCGACCAGGATGGGAAGTATCTTAGCTGGAACAGCATATTAATACTGCTTGTTTTCCACACCAGTTTGGGTGGTTTCCTCTGCACCTCACTGAAATGCCTGTAGCTGCTATAATATATCTATCACTGTTGGCTACTTTTTAAAAAGTTTTCCAAACATAAGATATTTTACTTTTGGGCCTTTCAAATATAAAAATTATTGTTTTGCAAGCATATTAGAGTTGACACCCAGAAAAGTACAGAAAGAACTGGTGTAGAATCAGGACACCGTCCAATTAGCTGGCATTGGACTGGCATTACAGGGTCCTTATAGGTCCCAGGCTCTTTTGAACAATTTCGTCTCTGTTCACTACAATTTCACCTCATCTCCTTTCTGTTGTCACCCCATCCGCCGCACCAATAATCTACCTGCAAAAGTGTTCCCTTAATCTGACTTGATCATCATACCTTATTGGGTAATGAATAGGTAATTCATTGGGGCACCTGGGTGGCTCAGTTGGTTAAGCATCTGACTTCAGCTCAGGTCATGATCTCACAGTTCATGGGTTCGAGCCTCATGTCAGGCTCTGTGCTGACAGCTAGCTCAGAGCCTGGTGTCTGCTTCAGATTCTATATCTCCTTCTCTCTCTGACCCTCCTCTGCTCGTGCTGTCTCTCTCTCTCAGAAATAAATAAAAACCATTAAAAATTTTTAAAAAAGTAATTTATTGCACATATATAAACAGAAGAAGCCCATGCACTCTTAGCCAACTTTTGGCTAGTCCAAAATTTCTAGCTGTGCCATCACAGAAAAGAGACCCACAATTAGGTCTTTTAGACAGAGCTATAGAAGGATGATCTCCATGTCAGTGATTTAACAACACAGGCACTGTGTCTAACTCCTGCTAATATTGAAAACCTCCCTGAGCATAGGATATGCTTTCCTACCTTATGAACCAAAAACTTCATTATACAGTTTAATCTCTATAGGATGACTCATGGCCATAATCCATAAAATTGAATTCAACACAACATTTGCTGAACATCCACTATTTCAGCATAATACTAGGCTTTCTAAGGGAATAACAGTGACTAACTGTGGAGTCTGCATTTGAACTGGGGGCCCAACGATGTTCCCACCTAAACAATAACGCAAGGATTGTGGTTGTTATGCCAAAGTGAGGTTGGAAGTTAATGCTGGGGAACTCTAAGGTGAGACGGAGCCTGCTTCTCAGGGAAGGCCACAGGCTATCACCATGAAGGGCCTGGACTCTGAGCTCAGACACCTGTGGGTTGCAGACCCTGTCTTTACCTTGCTAACTGCATGGCCCTGGACAGAGAGCACATTCTCCATTTCAGTTCTGTGACAGTGAGATAATAATAACCCCACCCTAATATGGTAACCATTGGAATTAACTGATGAAAACTAGCACTTTTTTAGATGTGAGTCATAAAGGCAATTTTGTGAGTTATGACAATCATTTACAGAGCAAAATAGAAGAAGAAGGAAATTCAGTAGGATGGAAAATATCGGAGTGCATCACGTGTAGCAAGTGTAGGTTTTGTTTATGAAGCTTTTGTTGTGTGTGTACTGGATTATGATTATAAGATACATTTCCTATTGTGAGTCATGAAAGAACAAGTTTGAAAACCACAGGCATAATGTGTTTAGCATTTGCTAACATATAGCAAATGCTCCAAAATGGTGGAGTAAATAATACAGCATTTAAGTTGAGCCTTAAGAATAAAGACTTTAATGGGAGGAGGACACACACACATACACACACACACACACACACACACACACACACACACACACACACACACGATGGAATGGCTTAGGGATAGACGGGTAGGTTAATAGAATAGGAGATATGACACTGGGCAGACGTTAGAGCTGGATTGTGGAAATCTGGGAAATCTGTTCAGGTCATCTTGAGGATTTTGACCTCTGTTTTAGGTAAAAAGGGAGAAGTCATCCAAGTATTCGCCCAAGGGATTGCCATGGTCAGATACAGAATTGGAAAGAATGATTATGGCAGCAATGTGGACAATGGACAGGCCCTTGAGACTTCTAACCTGGTTTGGTTCCCCAGGTGGGCCTGAAAAGAAGGGAGAGGATTAAAAAGATATTGGAGGGAGAAAATTCTCATGACATGATGTCACGTTGCAGATGCTATTTCCTCTGGCCATAATACCTTTCCATCAGGTAAAACTCTTCCTTGCCTACAAGCCAAGGCTACATGAGCATCCCAAGAAGCTGTCTCTGACCACACTGTTTGGGCAACACCCCGTCACCTGTGCTCACGTCATCCTGTGCTCTGCATGCCACAGGTGTGTCCTCTGCCACCTCACAAGAACAGTGACAGTCTCTGGTATTTTCTTTTTTTTAATTTTTAATTTTTTTAAATATTTTTTTAAATTTATTTCTAGGAGATAGAGAGAGAGACAGCGTGAGCAGGGGAGGGTCAGAGAGAGAGGGAGTCACAGACTGAAACAGGCTCCAGGCTCTGAGCCGGCAGTCAGCAGAGAGCCCGACGCGGGGCTCGAACCCACGAACCGCGAGATCATGACCTAAGCGAAAGTCGGACGCTTAACCGACTAAGCCACCCAGGAGCCCCAGTCTCTGGTATTTTCTGCCTTCCCCAGAACCAGGAACTCCCCAGAGAAAAGCAGACACTCTATCCTCTATCCTCATAGTCCTGTGGTTGCCATTAGAGCTGTTCTCCAGGCTGCCTTGTTTTTCCTGGTCTCTGGGTACCTGTTAGTATTGTGCTTCCTGTCCCCCCTGGGGTCTGGGGAGGCCATGCTGTGCCCATGTCAGACCTTCCAGAGATGTATTCCTTCTGCCATAAAACCCACACGGGTGCTTCCTGGAGTATGGATAGTATGGAGCAGAGCCACCACAAACTCACAACGGACGTGAATGTGAAAGAGAAATAAAGCTGTTGGTGTAAATCCCAGAGGGTTTAGGCCTCTGGTCAGGGGACAGAGGGTACTTTTAGATCACTGGCTTAGCTGGAGAACAGGAAGAGAGGGCAGACAAGAATGAATCTGGTTATAGACATGTTGCATGTGGTAGAGACTCCTGAAGACATGGATGGAAGGAATTTGGAAATATGGGATTGACTGGTCTTCTAAGATGGTCAGTCGTGGCTAGAGAGAAACATTTTTGACCTCTGTAACTTCAGATGATAGTTAAATTATAAGAAAAGATTCGAAGGCGCCTGGGTGGCTCAGTCGGTTAAGCATCCAACTCTTGATTTTGGCTCAGGTCATGATCTCACGGTTCGTAGGTTTGAGCCCCACATCGTGCTCTGTGCTGACAACCCAGAGCCTGCTTGGGATCCTTTCTCTCCCTCTCTCTCTGCCCCTTTCCTGCATGCTCTCTCTCTCTCAAAATAAATAAATATGCTTTAAGAAGTATATAAGAACAGATTCAATGATTCATGAAGACAATAAGAATAGAAAAAGAGGATAAAGGAAGAGCATTGAGAAATGTCTACATTTAAGGGTGGCTACATTTAAGGGAGAAAGAGCCTAGGAGAAGAGAAAGCCTAAAAAAAGAAGGGACGTTAAGTCAGAATTTCAACACAGACAGCTGTATAATAATAGCGTGCCACGTGGCAGTCTGAAAACAGGAAGAGTGCCATCTCCCTAAAAGGGAATAGCCTTGTACAGCCAGGAGGTGTACGGTGGCTTCTGAGACAGGAGCAGTGGCCAGTGAGACGGACGGCATTATAAATACAGATGGTCAAGTTGAGCCCGCTTGATAATTCCATCCCAGCACCCTTGTTTGACCTGAGATCACTCAACATTTGTGGCTTCCTGAAGCCACTCTCCCTTGTCCTCAGCCCCATGATTTATTAACTGCAGTCCTGAGGGGGCGGGTCCAAGGCAAACTCACACCTGCTGCTTTGGTTTGGAACTTGCCCAGACCTGGCAAAGATGACTTCCCTTGTGTCCCTGAAGACTTGCTTACTTCTAAGTCGTGGGCTACACTCTGGGGAGTTTTGTTGCTGAAAGTCGTCTTCGGGGGAAGAAGAGTACTGGAGCTCAGTTGCTCATCCGGCAACGTCGATGGAACACGTATCGTGTGCATGGGCTGGAGCACCTTATCGTCTGTTACTGGAAAAACTGAGGTGAGTCTCAGCTCACTGATGTCATCATTTTAGGCCTTCTGATTTTGCTCTTCATTGCTGAGAAGTTCGTGCTGTCTAATTTCACGTTTCTAAGTCCCGTCTCAATCGGCTTAGCACTGTGAAAGAGACACTTTCTCTATCCTTGTGCTTGGTTAATCTAGGGCAGAGGTTGCTTTCATGCGGGGAGGAGGGCTAGAGTGGAGATCCAGCCTCGCTACTCTCTTCCTGGGACCTTACAAGGTAGTGTGTGAATTGATCCTTCAAAACATCATCTATGAAAATTCATAGCCACGGCCCCTGAGTTATATGCATGAATTCCTTGACTCAAATGACTTTTGAGATTTTGCTCCTCGAATCTCTGCCTGGGGCAGTTAATGTCTCAGTGCATTTGCTCGTCCCTCACGGGGACTCATGTTTCCCCAGCACCACCAGACTTTAGATGCATTTACACTTTCTTATCTGGCGACACACACGAAGTTTCAAATCCCAATACCTTTTCCTAGGGAACCCAAGAGAATACAGTGAAACTGGTGTCTATTATTAGACAATGGGCTTTCTTTACCCATTAGAGACAAGAGCCTGGGTCTTGTAACAAGGTCCATTCGCTGGGGGTCGTAAGAGGAAATTTGCATCAGCGAGGAAGTTAGCCGAGGGACTCCTATAAAGAAGATTAAATTACAGGGTGTGCCGTGTCCTCATTTACCCTGCCATGCTCCACATTCCACTGTGAAATCATTTCAAAGAAAAGAAAAAGTCAGATAGATGAGCAAGAAAAATATATAGACCTAGCACTGCCCTCTGGTGTTCATTCTGACGCATAGGCGGAAATGTAAAAGCCTCACAAATGGTGATCGATCCTTTCTTCTGACTTAAAGTCAGATTACAGAAACTCACGATGGAACAAAAGTCCTTCTTTCCAGTAATGTATACTCTATTACTAATTCCAAGTGAAAAAAAAACCCATAAAACAATGGGTGAGATTTTCCAGCGTTTCCTTGCGAAGAGAAACGTATAGATCTCTCTGGTCTTCACTTATAACGGTATAATTTTATTTTATAAATAGGTCTCACACGGGGAAATCTGTATACCTCCTATTTGGCTTTCCTGTCACTCTTTAAAATAAAGTCTATTAAAAAAAAAACTAGGACCCCTGGTATTAAATGATGTTTGAAGTAGATGAGCAGCGATGTGTTTACAGAGATGAACTCAGCCTGATTCTGGTTCCCTTCACTTCCTTGAACACACCTCTGGGATTCTGGACCCTGTTTGCAAAACTTATGTGGTGCTGCCCAGAAGACCACAGCACTTTGTAATCATCATATTTCTAGGCTGACAGTGCTTTTTAGTATAGTCAAAGGCAGCAGAGAGACACCCAGTTAGTGGCAGTCAAACATGAAGTAGGTGAGAAATGTGGTTGTTAATTCCCATCTTTTCTGGTTAGTTTCATCTTATGATTGTTGTTTTTGGAAGGGTCTTGTTGGGAAGGTACTGGGTGGTCGAATCCTATTGTTCTGTGCATGAGAAGATGGTGGAAATCCCTGGACAAATCCGTTCTACTCCACCTTGTAGACACTTGGCTTATGTTTTCAGGACAACATGAAAATTGTTCATAGGAAGTTCAGTTTGTAACTTCCTATTTTATTGTGTGAAATCCACAGGCTGAGGGGATGGAGACTAACATGGCCTGAAGCATCCATGAGTGGGATTATGGCATCCAAGCATCAGTCCATCAGGACTAATTTCAAGTAAGAAAGTCTGGGGTTTTAGTTTAGAGATAAAGAGTGGATTGAGGGTGAGCTGCTGGTGTTATGGGTACCCTGAACTCCTTCTGGCTTGGTGGAGTCAGAACAACAAATGTGGGTCCTATGCAAACAGATGAAGGAATGGGTGAACAAAAATAAAGAAGCATTTCAAATTCCAGTGGAATGTAGGTTTTCATTATTTTGTCTCTCTTTGGCAAATGGTTATGTGTCGGGGCTGATGACAGAATCAGGGCCTTCCCAGGGGTCCCTGTGAACCCTGAGCTCAGGAGTTACAGAACATGATTTCCAGGTGCTTTACCTCAGCACCACACAGCTCTGCATCTCTGCACTTTGACAGCAGGATTCAGCAAGTGAGAATTAACAGCATATTTGAAACCAAAGAAGGAATCCACAAGAAAGTTCTGGAGCCCAAGTCTGACCATTTACATTTAAATGTTCACTTCAGGGGCGCCTGGGTGGCTTAGTCGGTTGAGCGTCCGACTTTCGCTTGGGTCATGATCTCACGGTTCGTGGGTTCGAGCCCCGCGTTGGGCTCTGTGCTGACAGCCAGCTCAGAGCCTGGAGCCTGTTTCAGAGTCTGTGATTCCCTCTCTCTCTGACCCTCCCCTGCTCACGCTGTCTCTCTCTCTCTCCTAGAAATAAATAAAACATTAAAAAAAAAAAAATGTTCACTTCCGCTCCGGAGGTGCCGCTGCTGACGTTTCCAGCAGAGAAGTGGACCCCTGTGAGCTGAACACACGCTCTCCCCGTCTCTCCAGCGTTAATTATGCTCACTGTCTGGGGTGCTTGGGGTCCTCTGCAGATTTTAGACTTTGGAAAATGCAGCACTTTAACTAGAGAATTAATGAATACATTAGTTCGAGAATATTATTCAGTCTTAAAAAGGAAGGGCACTCTCAAAACATGGAAAGAGCCTAAGTGTCCGTCAACAGATGAATGGATCAAGAAGATGTGCTTTATCTATACCATGGAATACTCCATGGCAATGAGAAAGAATGAAATCCGGCCACGTGTAGCAACGTGGATGGACCTTGGGGGTGTTATGCTGAGCGAAATAAGTCAGGCAGAGAAAGACAGATACCATATGTTTGCATGTATAGGAGGATTAGGCGGAACTTAACAGAGGATTGTGGGGGAGAAGAAGGGGGGAAATAGTGGGGAGAGGGAGGGACGCAAACCATGAGAGACTCTTGAATGCTGAGAACAAACTGAGGGCTGATGGGTGGGGGGGGGAGGGGGGGTGATGGGCATGGAGGGGGGCACTTGTGGGGATGAGCACTGGGTATTGTATGGAAACCAACTTGACAATAAACTATTTTAAAAAAAGAATAAAAAATAATAAAAAAAAGGAAGGGCACTCTGATAGCTGCTACAACATGTCTGTTGAACACATTCTGCTCAGTGCAGTAAGCCAGGCTCAAGAGAACAAATACCGTATGATTCCACTTATATGAGGTCCCTAGAGTAGCCAGGCTCAGAGGCAGAAAGTGGGATGGCAGATCACAGGGCTGGAAAGACCTGGGAATGGGGAATCAGTATCTCATGAGTTTCAGTTTGGGGACAGAGTTTCAGTTTGGGGACAGAGTTTCAGTTTGGGGAGATTAAAAAAAATAGTTCTAGGGGCAGATGGTTAATGCCACGGACCCGGACACTTTGAGATGATTAAGATGGCAAATTCTGTGTTATGGTATTTTACCACATTAAAAAACAAAATTAATCTGTGTATTCACTCCACAAACACTTACTGAATGACTACGCATGCCTACTTCTCTGCCCCAGCCAGGGGAACAGAAAGATGGATGACATGGTACAAACCCCAGAAATACTCCTGTGAAGACAGCATGCATTTTGTTGTCCTACTTTGGCTTTCTTTTTCTCTAAAATTTCCCTTTTGGACATGCTTCTGTATCTGGTCTAAGAAACAGTTTAGCTCGATAATTATGACTTGGTAGTAATAATATTAATGTTAATAAATACAGCATGTTGAAGTATCAATTACGCTAACTCTTTTAATTCTGTCTCAATGAAGGAGGCAGACTATGTAATTGTCAGGGTCACAGATCGTCAGTACAGGCCCTCGTTTCTGGCCCAACGGCAGCTTGTCTGCTCTCCCTCAGTGGGGGACGGGGCCCGGGAAGATGGGGAGGGAGGCGGGGGCTAGGAGAAAGGTCAGAGGGAAGGAGGGAGGCGGGGAGGGCCCGGAGGGCACCTAATGACAGTCCAACAGCAAAATCAATAGGTGTTGTCCACTGACTGTCAATTAAGGCACAATTAAGACCTCTGGGTTTTGACTTTGAGAAGCCAGCTGGCAGTTTTGTGGGAAGTCACCAAATAAACAATAATTCTAGACGACCGCGTCCCTTATAATGATTCAGAAGTGTATTTTCAAATGAGGTGTAAATGAGGATGTTGCTTTGTGGGAGAGACAACACGGGAAAAATAAAAACCACTGGGAAAGCCCAAGTAGGCGGGAAACAAAGGAATGAAACTGTCCCAAACGAGCACTCGCAGCTTGTTTTCTAGAAGGTGCTTGAACGGCACTTGGTTATTTACCAACTTACTGTGGGATAAGGGTGGGAGCAGAATACGGTGTATTTTCGGATGATGCCGTTGAGCTTGAGAGGGGGAAGCCAGGACACAAAGACCATGGAGGCTGAGGCCGCCGCTGCCTTCACTCCCGCAGGCGGACCTGGAACTGGAAGAGCCGCGCATTTAGTCACAGCGATGGGGCTTCCGACCAGGCCCTCAGGCCCACTCTACCCAACACGACCCCCGCTCCGGCCACGCCCGGCCCCTCTCGCTGGCCAGCTCCTCAGGGGTCAGTGCTGTGGGCTCAACTGTGTCCCCTCGGAATCCACATGGTAAAGCCCCAGCCCCCAGACGCTCAGAAGGTGACCTTACTTGGAGAAGGGGTCTCTGTATAGATGACCGAGTGAAAATGTGGTCATTAGGGAGGCGCTGATCTCATGTGACTGGTGTCCTTATGAAAAAAGAAGGGCAATGTGGACACACAGACATATACAGAGAAGACAACGGAAGGGCACTGGGGGTGGATGGCCACCTAAAAGCCAAGGGCAGAAGCCTGCCACAGACTGGCCCTCACAGCCCTCAGAGGGAGCCCACCTGACCCACACTGTGATTTTCGACTCCTTGGCCTCCAAAAACCACAACATAATCCATTTCTGCTGTTGAAGGCCTCCCACGGCAGTGTCCTGTTCCAGCAGCCTTAGGAACCGACAGAGCCTCTCTTTGATGAGTGACCTGCGCTCCACACCAGCCCTGTCCAAGGGCTTATCCTCTAAGCCTAATTTCAGCAAGAATGCTGCTAAGTCTGTTTAGCCAGAATCCCCTCAATATTGCATCACTTGATACATGATCAAAGTCTTCATTCTCAACCACACCCGGGTACTATCTGATCATCCTTGTGAGCCTTCAACAAAAGTCCTGTTTGATCGCTCTAGTCAGAATGCCTCATACCCCGAAGTCTCCTGTTAGTAATTCTCCACCCATGGCCCCACCCTTTCCCTCCACGCCTTGGCTGTAAATTCCCACTTGTTGTATGTGAAGTCAGAGCCCAGTCTCTTTCCTCTGCCACAAACCCCCACCGAGGTCAATCCCACACCTACACCGCACAGCAGTCCCCTCAATAAAGTCTGCCTGTCGCTCTTTAACAAGTGCCATGGATAACTGTTGCTTCAACAGAATGAATCCATTCAGTTCAAGCCCCTGACTTCCTGGGAGGCTTCTCTATTCAGTCCCTGGAGTAAAGCATGATGCCATTTGCCAACAACTCATGCTTGATTTTTAAAAAATCTGTTTGTCTTGATATGTGCCGTGTGTATCATCTTTCTCAATGGTCTTGGCCCAAACCTAGCCAAACCTTCTTTATTTAACTTACCCTTAAGAAAGCTTTTCCAAAGAAGTCCCATTAATTGTCATGAAAACAGCTTTCTTTGGCACTGCTATTTCATTGGTTTGGAGAATTAATTAAATCATATTACCGCGACAGGTATAATTGTCACAAACAAGGCAGAAACAAGCATGACTGACTTCTGTCGAGCTGCCACTCAAGTGGTTGTTGTCCCCAAGCCCTTGGGCTTCTAGAAAGAAGATGGCCAGAGGGAATGTTGGGCATGATGAACGCCAGCTGGTTGCTTTACAGAAGGAATGGACAGTGTTGGGGAATCTGGAACATCCTTTAGGGTGAAAGCACAAGTCCTCTCTACCCTTGGTGTTCAGGAGGAGCCTTTGCGGGTCTGAACCAGGTTGCAGATTTGGGGGTGCCTTGGCTGCTACCCTCACCAGTAGGAAACCTAAGCACAAGTACCCTCCATACTCAGGACAGCAGTGCCTTGTTCCCAAGGGTGTGTAATCCAGGTATCATCACTGACTTGTGTCCTCTTTTCTAGACCCTCTGCCATCAGCAGGACTTGCCAAAAGCTGATCCCAAGATTTTATATTTTCAAATAGTGGCAATACCACACACAAGTTAGCTCTCATGGTGATTCCTGGTTTTGTTCTTTTGACCTTGAAGAGTTATGATCACAACCATGAGACACGTAGTCAACTCCAAAAATATTTAGTGAGCAGTTTTGTTGTTATGGAGCAGGAAGAGACTCAAAGATTCCTCCAGGGGCGCACAAGGGACGTATATTGTTTGGAATTTCAGGCCTCCATCAAGGTGGGCACTACCCTCTAGATGGACAGTTAGATCAATGAGGAACAAAGCAAGATCCTTAAGTCTTATCCTATAGCAATTTTAATGCTCTTTTTTCTTATCCCCATGTCCTGCTCACCTCACACCATCTTCCCTCTTCAACCTGGAAAACAGAAAGATGAAGAGAAGGAGTACATGCATTTGGTCTCATTCCCAAATTATGCTTAATATTGCTAGCACCATTTCCTTCCTTCTCAGATGGTTTACAGAGAGGTGTTTGTTGTCTATACAAGCTGCAAATCTTTGACACAAAAATCCATCCTAATAAAAAGTGTTTCTGTACCTCATCTGAGCCAAAAGAGATGTCGTTACAAAGTGTTTTGAGCAAGGAAGAGTGGTCCCTGAAGACTGAGAAAGTTTTCCCTCACTCATCTCTAACTCAGAGGGCAAAGTGTGCTTCCCCAGCCTGTTCAAAGCCAAACACTACAGTAGCATAAGAAACTAAATTCCCTAGCTGTTCAGAGGCAGGAAGTTACAAGTTTAAGGTGTGTCTGTTGGTCAGTATATAATTTAGTGACTCCTGGCTTTATTTGATTACTTCCATGGATTTGTCTTGATGATATAAGATCAAAGGGCATTTACCACATAAATCCCTATCTGACTCTTCATACACTTGATGTCTGATCTATCTTGTGCAATCTTTCCTTCTAGGGTTATTAGAATTTTATACAACAGAGGAATGACTGCATAGAAACTTTGAGGAACAAGACATTCTGGAAAAGTTTTCTGCATCACTGAGCCAGTATCTTAAGAGTTAGAATTTAAATTGTAGTTCTGGTTTGGATCATACCACAACGGTTACAGGTATGAGCCCGGCAGCCCCACCAAGGACTTTTGTTCAGCTCTACCACTTAGTTCCATGTCTGGGGCAAACTCATTAACTTCTCCAACAAGCCTTAGTCTCCTCATCTATGAAGCTGGAACAATAATTGTACCTATTTACAATTTCATTGCTGGGATTATGAAAGATAATTCATCTAAAGAATTTAGATGGAGTTTTGCATTCAGCAGGTGCCAAATAAATTCTAGCTATCATTTGCAATGACAATCATCGTTTCCTTACATTGTGCATCAGTAAAGGATCCTGAGCTTTACTTTGTGACCCAGTGTTGAACTATAAACACCAGATGTTGAATTGCGAAAAACAGAGATGGTGTAGGATGGTCTGTCTGGGATGTATTTTCTTAAAACATTCCTCTTAGTCATCAGAATACATTTTGGTAATCTGATTTTTCTTCTCAACGGAAGTACAAGCAAGCTTAGGCAGTTTTCACAAATTCCTAGCCATTATTGAGTGAATTGCTGACTTTAGATTTAATTGAAGTAAAGAATGCAGCTCTGGAAAACCATTTCTTCTATATTCCTCAATTTGCCTACATATCCTTTCCGTACTGCAGAAGCTCTTATAGCTCACATATCCAATCGCCACTGATATCTCCAATCTGATTCACAGGTATCTCACAGCTCTCCCAAGTCCCAAACCAGGATCACCATCTTCCCTTCCAAACCTCCCTTCCTCTTTTACCCCATTACAAGAAACAACACAAGCTGTCTTCTTGGTTGCAAAACAGAATTCTCTTTTACCCCTCCCAGGAGATGTGTAAGGAACAGAGCTTTTTAGACCTCCATGTGGACATGGTCAGTAGTTGGGCTCCGCCTCTGGCTTAGTGTTGTTCTACAACATTGGACTACTTTTTAGGTTTCTGGAAGTGGCATTCTTACCTACCCAGGACCTTGACACATGATGATCTAGGGTCTTTGGGTTCCTTCTGTCTGAAATCTTTCCCCAGTATCCTTTTTTTCCTTCACAACACTTAGACATCTATCAGGTTCTACCAAATATTACTTTCTTGAGAAACCCTTCTCTGACCACTAGCCTAGATTAAGTCAGGGCTCCCACGTTCCCTCTTAATACCCTTCTCCTTCATGGTACATGTCAGAATCCACTTAAATATCTATCTCTTCCAGCAGCCCGTCAGCCCTGCCGTGCCCACCCTGTTCTCTGCTGTGTCTCCAGTGCCTGGGCCAGTAACTGGAACATACTAATCCTCAATGCAGATACTTTAAATGAATAGAAAACTGATTTCTAAGATGGTGCTAAAGATTTTTATCCTTTGATATACATACTGTATAACTTCTTCCCCTTGAATGTGGGAGTGCTTGTCACAATGATGGTTGGGTCACCCCCACGATCAGGCTATGTTACAAGGGTGAAGGGACTTTGAGGATATAATTAATGTCCTAATCAACTGACTTTTGTTAACCAAGAGGAGATAATTCTGGGTGGGCCTGACCTAATCAGAGGAGCCCCTTACAAGAGGGTCTAGAGGTCAGAGATGGAAGAAGTCGGAGAGATTTGAAGCAGTAGAGAGGCTCTCCCATTGGTCTTGAAGAAGCGAACTACCTTGCTGTGGAGGGGTCATATGACAGGGAACATCAGCTGGCCTCTGGAAGTTGCAGAGATGGTCCTGGACTTACACCCACAAGGAACCGGAACCTGACAACAACCAGTGAGCTTAGTGGGGGGAATCTGACCTCAGATGAGTCCACGGCCCCATCCAATACCTCAATTTCATCCTATGAAGCCCCAAGCCAGGGACCCAGCTGACCCGGACCTGGACCCCTAACCCATGGAAATGGTGAGACAAGAAATTTGTGCGGTTTCAAGCACTAGGTGTCAGGTGATGCATTATACTGCATAGAAAATGAATCCATATAGTTCGGGCCTTTTAATGAGGCATCTTAATGCAAAGCGTCAAAGTCAGTGCATTGAAAAAACGTTGCCTTCATTTGAAGTGTAAGTACACACACAGTCCAGTCAACAGCACGATCACTTTTCTGGTTTTGCTGATCAGGCTGATCACGCACACGCACGTGCTAGGCTGCTGTATATGTGATCCGCCATGGGAGCCAGACCCAGCTGAGCCCAACACCACCCCGAGGTCCCCCTGAGCCGTGTGCAGACTGCACGGTGCTGGATGGAACCATCCACAACTGAAGCTGTCATCACGGGCGTGCGAGGCACACGTCGCTCTTTCATTCCCATTTCCACAAGATGCCAACATTTCTGGCCTTTACTCTTACAAGAGCGGTATCTTCTAGACATTCTTCAAAGGAGACAAAATCATTTCCCTACAAGGGCATCATGTGGGGGAACCGGTACATAGCACAAGTAGGTGCATGTGACGTGGTTCTCCTTGAAACAGAGCGTGCAGTGTAAAGCCCCCCAACTGGGCACCTGTGGAGCCCACCCAGGAGCCCAGGGATGTCATGGGAACCTGCATGAGAATCACTGCATTGGAGGGAGCTCTGACATCCTCACGGTGGAAGGCCTCCCAGGTCGCCCTGGTCTGCTGTGCTATGGGTGTACCTGTACCACACAGAGCCCAGCAATGCCATGCACTTGATACCTGTCTATTGGGGGGCAGCACTTCTGGTGGGTAAGCAAACAGACCAGACAGACACCCACGGAGTCCATTGCTTTTAAGATGGGAGGAAGAGTGATCACACAATCGCCTGAGAACACATGATCTATGCCTCCAAGAGAACGTATGGCTCAAGATTTGGGGGCCCCGAGGATTCAGAGTTGGCCTGATGTCTGTTTATTCTTCACTCACTCTTGTCTCTCAGATGGCCCCCCGCAAAGAGATTGTTAGTCAAGAGGCGGGGGGTGGGGGAGCAAAGACCACATATTGCACCTCCCGCCAGCCTTCTTAGCATAGAAAATGATTTACAGAGTTATGTGCATTAGTAATGTACTCAGTAAATATTTGAACTTAAACACAACCATCTCTACACACACACAGTGTTTACTTTTTGCAGAAAAGGATCAGGGTGGAAACTACCTTATGCCTGCAGAATAAAAATAACAATTGGAAAATTAATAGATTGTTTTGTTTGAGTTCTCTTTCCCCACGGCTTTGCCCAGATTATAGTCTCAGCAAATAAAATGGCATTAGGATTTCACAAACCCTTTAGAATTCAGAATTAGCTATCTTGTGTTCAAAAACAGAAAGCAAATAATCTTTTGTGTTCTTGCAGAAAAACGAAGGTACAAGTTCTGATTGATTGAGCAGTCCCAGGAAGAGAATCTGAAGCTTGAGCAATTCTCATGTACCTTGGGAATATGTCCATAGGCCTAAGGCAGTGTCTTTGGGCCCAAGAGTATGTTTATGGACCCAAGAATATGTCCACAGATTTAAGAACATATCTACTGGCCCAAGAATCCATATAGAGGCTAAGTAACTATAGAAGACACCGGAAACTTGTTCTCTGAGCAAACATTTCAATTGCAAATTATCCCTGGCAGAAGTAAACTTTTAAAAAATGTTCTAATTTTTTATTCGATTTATTTATTTAATCTAGTTTCAGTTATTATTTTATTCTATTTTTGTAATTTTTATTAGAAAGTGATACATTTTTCCTCCTTAAGATGATCAGTGACCAAGGGGCGCCTGGGTGGCTCAGTCGGTTAAGCGTCCAACTTCAGCTCAGGTCATGATCTTGCAGTTCATGAGCTGGGGCCCCATATCGGGCTCTGTGCTGACAGCTCAGAGCCTGGAGCCTGCCTCAGAATCCGTGTCTCCCTCTCTCTCTGCCCCTCCCCTGATTGCACTCAGTCTGTCTCTGTCTCTCAAAAATAAATAAATATTAACAAAAAAAAGATGATCAGTGACTGAATAACACAACTTAAACTCTAAGGCTCCTGACACTGGGGGGCTGAGGGACCTTGTTTAAGAAATGTATCAGGAGTATGCATGCATCTGGGTGGCTCAGCCTGTGTGGCCAGGTCATGATCTCACGGTTTGTGAGTTGGAACCCTGCATCGGGCTCTCTGCTATTAGCACAGAGCCCACTTCGGGTCCTCTATCTACGCCCTTCTCTCTGCCCCTTCCCTGTTCATGTGCTTTCTCTCTCTCAAAAATAATAAATAAACAAATAATTTTTAAAAAATGTATTGGGCTGGGGCACCTGGGTGGCTCAGTTGGGCATCTGACTCTTGACTTCAGCTCAGGTCATGACCTTGTGGTCATGGGATCGAACCCTGCATGGGGCTCGGTGCCGAGCATGGAACCTGCTTGGGATGGGATTCTCTCTCTCCTTCCTCCTCTGTACACACACACACACACACACACACTCTCTCTCTCTCTCTCTAAAAGAAAATTACTACAGCTCTTAACAAAAAAGAAATATATTGGGCATACAGAGCCAAATTTAATGCTTGGTGTCTGTGTATAAATATTTCTATCCTTGTGAGACTATCAATAAACACTGACACTTTAATCTGTGCTTAGATTAGTGCCTTACTGATGAAAAACTTAATGAATGTTGGCCATTATTATTTTACTGGAATTTTATCCACAGTCTTACATAATTTAATTGAATCTGACAGGTTAATCCAAACTTGAAAACTGTAAGATTCTATAGCAGAAGTTTAAACAAAGATGTGTATTCTCAATCTGATTAAGTATTCCTTCTGTGGTAATTAGCCCTGTCCCTTCTTTGAGTTAGACACCGCCTTGCATTCATTTCTATCAACTTCTCAAGTGCCTATTTACATTAGGTATTGCGCTAATAATGGTGACTAGCACAGTTCTTCATTACTTCGAATTAGTGAATTTTTCATGTGCATTTGGGAGATAAGCTTATTATACCAATTTTTCTCGATTTCTACCTAATCTCCGCTCTGCTTTGCTTTGAAAATGCTGGTGATTCATCCCAAGTAAATACTGACATTCAGTCCTGCATCTCTGTCTGCAATGTACACAGCACCAGTGGGATCCTTCACCTCCTTCCTGGGGGAGTGCAGGGTCCTTTACAATCAATGGAACCTCCATATACCATCAGCATTGAGTATAAAAGCAGAGAATAACTGATTAACAATTTAGACCTTAGGTGTCAGGGTCAAGTTTTGTGAGAGAACCCTATGGTTTCTAAAAGAGGAGGATTAATTAACAATTGATCCAAAATTATGGGTCAATAAGCTGTGGGGAGCCTTCCCTTCTTAATGGATTTCGGTACCTTTTTCTGAAAAATGCGGGTGTCAAAATTTATGTTGCTGATCAATTTGCTCTTTAAATAATAATTCCAGTGACATTTGTGTTATTGCTTAGCAATGCAAAAGAATGTTCCGCCCCCACTCCGAAGGAGTGAAGATCAAATAATCAAACATCTAGTGTCAGGACCATCCCACTATGTGTCAGGCTAGGTGTTTGCAGACATCACTTGACTTTTTATATCTTAACTTTGTGCAGTCTGATTATGATGTCAGTTTTGTACATCAGTTTGGAGAAGGTTAGGTAAGGTGCCCACAGTCCCATGAGCAGCAAGTGACAGAGCCAGCTTCTAGACACAGCTCTTTGCCTACTGCATTTTTAAAAACTAAATTATGACCTGCTTCACTTAGGACGTAGCTTTGTAGATCTCTCCATTAATGTGTGACTTTCTAATGGCATTTCATTTTGACCTCAGGCTGCCCTAAATAATCCATTTCCTTGAGCAGAACTGGCTGACGCCTGTACATTCCTGGAAAGAACTGCCTATGTGTTCTAGAAAAGCTAAAGCTAATGAGGATGAATTTGTATGTACCCACAATAAATCAAGAAGGGCTACAGAGACAGTGAAAATAAAGTGTGAGCATAGATGGATGGGACCAGTTGTGGGGAAGAAGGGCTGGGTTTGTAGAGGTGAGGGCAGAGAGTAAGGTGAAAGATGGTATGCTGTGGGTGTCAGAGAAGCTTTGTTAGGGGATGGAAGAGGCTGAAGAAAGAGTCCATCCAGGCCTCTGAGCCTGGGGCTTCCACAGGACAGATCTGGGTGGGACTACAGTGTGTTTGATGTTCCACATGGAGGTGCATAAGTCTCAAACCTACCAAAGAGAGGTCACACCTTTCCTCTGCACCCCGCCCAGCTTCCTGGAGTAGAGTCTTGGAAAGAAGACAAAACAGTTTGGTGAGCCAAACTCTGCACAGAATTTCGGTGCAGTGGTACCGCATCCTGACCCTACCTCTGGTACAGTCCTGTGCTCTAGTCTGGAAAGTCCCACACGGGTATCATCGGACATCAGTTGCTCCTTCCTTTCTTAAGGTGGAGACTGCTTTTCTCACTGTTGCTATAACATTTATTAGAACTTTAGGGGCACCTGGCTCAGTCGGTTCAGCGTCTGACTTCGGTTCAGGTCATGATCTCATGGTTCCTGGGTTCGAGCCCTGCATCGTGCTCTGTGCTCACAGCTAGCTCAGAGCCTGGAGCCTCCTTCAGATTCTGCGTCTCCCTCTCTCTCTGACCCTCCCCTGCTCATGCTGTCTCTCTCTCTCTCTCTCTCTCTCAGAAATAAATAAAACATTAAAAAAAAAAGAACTTCAGCTGTTCTTCAGACAGGCTCTGATATGCGTCCTCAGAGTTTCCCCTAAAATAATACAAAAGGGCACCTGGGTGGCTCAACCAGTTAAGCATCTGCCTTTTGATTTTGGCCCAGGTCATCCTCTCACAGCATCGGGCTCTGCACTGACAGTGTGGAGCCTGCTTGGGATTCTCTCTCTCTCTCTCTCTCTCTGCCCCTCCCACATACTCTCTCTTTCAAAATAAATAAATACACTTAGAAAAACCCCTTAGAAATAAAACCAATTGCCATACAGTTTTTGTAGGATGGGGAAATAGCCATGCCACCAAGTCCAGATTGTGTGGAATGGCAAGAATGAATGGTCTGAACTGAAGTGAGCCATGATTTAAGATTTTACTAAATCATTATGAATTCTTCTAAGGCATTAAAAACGATTAATATGAAGATCTCAAATTAAGGATGTATTCTAAAGTGATTCTAAAGCTGGCACAGAATAATATGATTAGACCATTACATAATTTCCAAGTGGAAGGATGGAAATAATAAGAGCCTACACTAATAGCTGAAGCATCACTAAAATTATTCTGATGGGACACAAAACAGGTATGCCATGTATTACAAGGCATATTTTTTCAATAATACTTGGCCAAAAAATTTTAAAAAGAAGAAAAATTTATCAGGGAGAGGGACAAGGGATACACTGAACAAAGGCGACAGAGGGAGTCAATGGTCTGAATTGAGCTAGAATATTTTGGGAGGGCAGCAAAAGGTTTGCTCAGAGCAAAGTTAAGGTCAGTCCAACGGAGGAACACTGGGCTCCAGGGCCCAGCTCTCCCAACACTGGCCTCTGCCCGGGATACCGTCACTCGGTGGGGGCCTGTGTGTCCCCTGGAGTCCCACCCACCTCTGCCTTGTCTCTTACCATCCTCTTTGGTCCGAGTGAAGATCTGCTCACTTCTGACACCGTCGCCCGCGCGGGTGAAGGCCAGCACCTGGATGCTGTAGTTGGTATATTTCTCCAGCCCGTCCAGCTCTAGGGAAGGCTGCGTTGTGGTGACGTTTTTAATCTCGCCCAGCTCTGGAGGACAAGAGAACAGGATCTGGTGACTGGCTGTGGGTGTGCCGTGCTCACTGGCCAGCCCTGGAGCTCTCTCTCCAGGTGTCACACCCTGAGATCGCTCAGAGGGACCGCGCACAGCCTGCATGTGGCGCTGGCACTCATTCACCCGGAACTGCCACAAAACACTGGGCAGAACGTTCGCCTGGAAAACAGAGCAAGTCACTCCAAGTGTTACCATCCAACCCGATGGCCAGGGCCAGCAGCCCATCAGGGGCACCTCCCCCCACGCTCAACCCAGATGCTTGGGGCTGTACGTGGCTCATGCTGCAGGTGCATTTCTTCTTTAAGTTTATTTATTTTGAGAGAGACAGACACAGAACAAATCCGGGAGGGGCAGAGAGAGAGGGAGAGAGAGAATCCCAAGCAGGCTCTGTGCTGCCAGTGTAGAGCCTGATGTGGGTTTCGAACCCATAAAACCTCAAGATCATGACCTGAGGCATCACCAAGAGTTGGATGCTCAATGGAGTCAAGCCACCCAGGTGCCCCTGCCAGTGCATTTCTAATTGTTCATCAAGAAACTTCTGCAAGTCAGGAGCATTTGGGTGACTCAGTCTGTTAAACATTTGACTCTTGGTTTCGACTCAGATCCTGATCTCACCATTCCTGAAATCGAGTCCCCACGTCAGGCTCTGTGTCAACAGTGCAGAGCCTGCTTGAGAATGCTTTCTCTCCCCCAATAAAGAAATAACGTTTAAAAATATTTAAAAAAGAGACACTTCTGCAAGTTGAGTTTTGTCTTTTGTTTAACAAACAAAAAATTCTACTTTAATGTACATGTATTTTTAAGTATCTAACTTCTCAGGTATCTGAGCTGAGCTGAAGTGGCTCAGCAAACCGCTCCTCTTACCTGGAGTGAACCCCTTTCCCCCCAGAATCCTTGCCAAATTAACACACTGATGTGTCAGAAACTTGGTGTTAGCTAAAAATGCTTCATTTTCTGGAGTGGGATCAGCTAATAATACTCAGAGATGGAACGTTTTGCTCTCCCTTCTTAGGCATATGAGACAGGGCAATTTGCGAAAACTTACAATGATGTGTTAACTACCTCCATGGGTGTTCTAGGTTTTGAAATGAGCCACCTACAGAGCAGCTGGTGCAGGAGAGAGAGACCTGAGGACTGCTCACCCCCGGGCACAGTCAGCCTTGGAGTATGGGCACTGCCTGTGAGGCTGGGGCACCTAGTTACTAAGGACTGGTGGGGCGCCAAGTCCAGGAGGGATTGCTTGTCGGGTGGCTGGCTGTAGCGAAGGCCACCTGTGTACTTGTGCATACAGTCTGCAAACAGTAGGGCTGTCTGGATGTCTGTCCACTTCTCCCTCAGTCGCCACCATCCCCTCCATGCTCATTTAAGGGTCAGCTTGTTCTGACCTTCAGATGCTAACTTGTTTAACCAGCATACCAATCCTATTATTTGCCTTCATGTTACAGGCGAGGAAACCGAGGCAGGTAGAGGGTTGGTATCTTCCCTAAGGTCATGGAGCCTAGCACAGTGGCTCGGAGCATGGGCAGTGGAGCCACAGTGCATGGCCTCATGTCCACAGACCCTGGTCTCCATGCTCTGCTGCGGTCACTCAGCGAAAACATCACGTCGGCCAGATTAGTGAGCTCCCCACCAGCATGGCTTTCTCTTCCTTTTCTTTGTCTTTCTTCCCTTCTGTCCTTCTCACATATTGCACAGATTGCTCCCTGGTAATTAACAGGCACCTATTTTGTGATTAGGAAGACCACAGAGTGTCTTTTTGGTTTTTGTCACTCAAAGAATCAAGATTGAGCTGGACGTAGGAGAAAAGCTGAATCTAAAATAACGCATGGGGTGGCCAAGGCTTGTCATGCACATTCTGGGACCTTTGCATGGGGTAAGGGCTGTAGGGGATGTGAGGGATGTTGGGCCACAGACCCGGCTGTAGACCTGGACGTGAGCCAGAGGCCCGTCACCGCCTTGAGCGGCCTGTGGGGCAGCTCTGCGGCAGGATGCTTCGCTGGGGGAGAAAGTGGGCAAGGAGGGTGGGCCCCGGGAGGGGTCTCTGGCCTGGTGTCTTCTGGGGAGGTCAGCAGTGTGCACATTTTCGGAGCCACAGTTGGAAGCCTCAGGAGATGGCTTACAAAGGTAAAAAAAGACTTGCTCGTGTGTGGGGTCACCGCACATTCAGAGAGTGGACAGCCGTCAGGCCAGATGGCTGAGGAAGTCTGTCCTGAAGGAAGGGTCTTCCCGGTGACTCTTCATACCATTTACTCCCTTGCAATGTTCATTTTCCTAAACATATCCAATGGGGGTCAATCGGACGAGGGTAAACACTTCAAATGCTAATGGGGAAAAATTAAGTGTAGATGTCATCAAGATCTTTTCAGATTTAGGAATTTCTGTGCTAGCCAAAGATCACACATACGCACACACACGCGTGCCAGGGAAACTGGGGTTCCCAGGGCTGTGTGCCAGCAGCTAGTTATGAGACCTTGTCTAAATTATTTCACCTTCGGGGACTCTGGGTTTTTGCTTTTATTTTTAAAAATTGTTATCTTTAAGAAGGGCCCAGGAGCTTCTCCATCATGGAGAAAGCAGGCGCAGTCATTTGCTGCGGGAGAAAGAGGTGCAGATTTGTCAGTGCGATTCCCGGATGAGAGACAGTGATGGGGAAAAGGGTGGCAAAGAGGGATCATCCCCATCGCTTTAAAGAAAACAACAATCAAAACAGAAGAATTCCATCCACTCAGGAAGCACGATACAGATTAGAATGAACCCTTGGGTGTTTACTCATATCGGGGTTCATACTGTTTTGAGGAATGGATTTATTCATGAACCAGGAATGTGACTGCCAGATCCCCAGCTCAAGATCACCCCCCACCCCCCGGAGATTCCTACTACACACCACATGTGCACCTCGTTCTCACTGACCGAAGGGGAAGGGCATGTTCCTGACTGGCAGACACTCGATGATTAGTGGATCTGCAGAAAGTGGAGACGAAAAGTATGACAAAAAGCCCAATCAAAACAGCATGCTTCATTTGCCATTCTTGTGAGCTCTTGTTATTTATTTTATGGCTTATGCAGTGTTTCTATCATCTACCTTTTACAGCCTCAACAGGGTTATTAAAAAAAGAAACAGGAACCGAAGAAGAAAGTTCAGGTGAAATCATGAATAAAATTACATGAAATGAATACATGAAGTGAATTTAGAGGTATCGTTTCTACTATGATATTTTTTAAACTTTCTGTTTGAAAACAAATTGTTTTTTGCGTTTATGCCTTCCCTCATTCTCAAAGGGTTTTAAGGCAAAAGACAGGGGCGGAAATAACATTTCTGAAGCCAGCCACCAAAGCTAACCGCCGGATGGCACCTAAATGCTGCCTTGCTTCAGAATCCACTGTGTTATCTTGAGGAAAAACAGAAGAAATGACAAGTGGTTCAGATCCATATGGAAATGTGACTTCAATGTGCACAATTTTTCTAGTAATCTCAGACAAACAGCTTTGTGAGGTCCTGAAAAGCATTGAGCTTTTAGATTATAAGATACTCAGAAATTTCACCAGTATACTGATTGGATGGTTAGCCTGCCCTATCATATATATTATCTGATCATGTTAACAATAACAAATGCTTTCTGAGGCACATATTTGAAAGTATTTGGGACAAGTGCTCATCACAGTGGTAGTAACAATCTGTCTCCTAGTCTGTGAGTGTGTGTGCCTGTGGGCATGTGTCTGTGAGTGTGAGCAGATGTATGTGTGAAGGTGTGTGTGTGTCTGTGAGTAGATATATGTGTGAGGGTTGTATGTGAGTCTGTGAGTTTGTGCCTGTGAGCATGAGCAGATGTATTGTGAGCATTGTGTGTCCCTGTGAGTATCTGAGTGTGAGTGGCTGTATGTGTGAGGGTAGTGAGTCTGTGAGTTTGTGTTCCTGTGAGTGTGAGCGGATGTATGTGTGAGTGCTGTGTGTGCCTATGAGTGTGAGTGTGTCTGTGAGGGTTGTGTGTGAGTCTGTACCTGTGAGTGTCTGTGAGTGTGAGCAGATATATGTGTGAGGCTTGTAAGGCTTGTGAATGATTCTGTGTGTTCCTGTGAGTGTGAGCAGATATATGTGTGAGGGTTGTGTGTGAGTCCGTGAGTGTGTATCTGTGAGTGTGAGCAGGTGTATGTGTGAGTGTTATGAGTCCGTGAGTGTGTGTCTGTGAGTGTGTGTCTGAGTGTGGGAGTGTGGGAGTGGGGGTGTGGGGGTCGGGGGGGTGTGGGTTAGCGGGTCCAGTTCTTTACACAGTCACAATGTTTTAAGTCTGCGGGAGCCTGGGCCACAGCCTGAGAAGTCTTTGCGGAAGCACCAGTAATCCGTGGAATTACCTGCTAATTCATAAATGTCACTTCTTATAAGCAGCAGGCAAGGAGTGAGTGTTCATAGCAGGTTTATATCTCTAAGGGTTTCTTTCTCATCTTTCAGAGATTAAGTGGAGAACTCCTACATTAGACGTTAAGCACATCACTTTGATCTTAATACCGTGAGCAAAAGCGTCTTCAGGAAACGTACGCATTTCCAAGCAGTCTTTATTTAAAGGTTTTCACGTTTTTGAATATTCAAGTGTTTAAAGCTTAAAAGTGTCAAGTCAAAAAAACTGTATTCACCACATTACCCTTTGCAGAGCTAAGGGGTTGATAGGCAATATTAGCAAATATGAGCCACAGATGATATAGACGGGCCGTCACCACAGGATTCTGGAAATATTTCCAACAAGAAGAAAAATGAAATAATTTCAGTGTCACACGGCCTCTGGGTGAGTGTGCTAAGGGATTCTAGCTGCTTCTCATTCAAGAGGAGGATGAGAGACGAGAAGTAAAAACGATGATATAGCATGATGTTGTGTCAACAGAATAGATACTTGTACAAATTTTATTACTCTACACTTTACCTCTATGGGATTTTAAAAAGATTTTTTTGGCGGGGGGACAAGAGAGTGAGGTGGTTAAAGAATCATTTACGTGGATCTGTCCTCTGTGAGGCTGGCTGTGCCTAACCGAGCTGTGGTTCCATGTTCACTAGATTCCTCCTGGCTCACTGGTCTAGCTCGAGGCCAGCACACAGTAGGCACTCAGTTAACGTGCCTGCCTCGGATGGAGCAGCTGACGGGATGGCTCCAGTGCCCGGTGCCATGTGAGATGCTGCACTTACCGTCCCATTAGTACAAACTGGGTCTGGTCCTCAGCCATGAGAAGCAGGCCTGATGCAGACATAAATAACTAGGGCTTCCCACACTGCTATTTACTGAGTGAAGTAAGCTTATTTATCAACGTGTCTTCCTTTCTTTACTGTGGCACCAATATTAGAGCCCCTTGCAGCCTCCAAGGTCCTGTGTGCTCTGTATACCTGGGTGGGGACAGCCACCTGCTGGGCAGAGCAGACTCCGGTGGCCAGAACGAGGGTGGGATATATCTGGGGGCTCCGGCAGTGTTTGCCCAAACTCAGAGGTGAGCATGCGCCGGGAGGCCACATGCAGTCAGAGGGGCTCAAAGAAGCCCCAGACGACAGGAGAGGCACCCCTGCCCTGGTGCAGGAGGAGGCTGGGGACTGGACAGAAGGAGAGGAGGCAGCTGTGGGCCACGTGGGCCTGGGGATGCAGACCTTAGGAGCTTGCCCACGAGGGCTGCGGTGCCGGAGTGTGTCTATCCCGCTCGTGGATGAAAGCAGACACACCGAGAGGTACTCTCCCCAAGAAAGTTCTGGCCCCAACCTCACTTCTGCCCGAGCAGGCTCTCATTCAGAGGCTTGCCCAAACCAACAGAAGGATTTTGTCCTATAACTTGGAAGAAAAAAACCCCAAACACAGAGAAACAAGAAGAACGGAGGAAGAGAAACAGGAGGTGGGGAAGGAAAAGGAGAAAGTCAAGGAGATTTTGGATTAAATGGTTCCTCATGAGGAATAACAATATTCCACATTCCTCCTGAACCCTCTCCTGGGTCAGCTACAGGCACACAAGACATTTCCCTGCTGAATTCTATCAGGAAATTGGGAGAGGTCAACCTTTTAGGATACAGGTCACGTAGAACTGTCTAGATACAGATCAACACCTTGGTGCTGCATGCAGAGGTGGAGGGTTGGCATAGATATTCATCTAGGAAAATGCATCCATGCCTAGATTTCCCAAATGCCACCCGCTCTGTTACCTCAACCAGCTTTTTGAAGATACATGATGTTTTAAACAGCTGTATACACCCGTGAGAGTCTAAGAGAAGAGGTAAGAACAGAACGACGTGGGGAAAACGGACTGTGTCCGTTGATAAAGATATGCCCTCGGTAGCCTGAATCCCACGTTGAGGGGGGTGGGGTCGGCGAATCCCAGCACACCTCCTTTGGGAGCAAACTCACAGTTCTTTTAACCTTCTTACCTCCGTCCATCAGGTTGGCCCAGTAAATGACTCTGAACCCTTGGAGAATTCCATTCAAGGCTTCCTTGGAAAGTGTGGACCAGGATATTGATATGCTTTCTGGTGATGTTGCTATGGCTTGGACATTTTCAGGGGGGTAACTGGGCACTGAAATTAAACAATCAGAATCTGTAATTGTGGGTGGTTTAATTGGCCAAACAACACCGAATAAGCGACATTAGTTTAACACTGCAACGTGAAAGCGAAAGAAAAAATCACACTCAATCCACAAAATTAAGGGGAAAAAAAAAATGAGTACCATTTCCCTATGCAAATATTTTAACTCTGTAAAATGTAAAATAACGTGAGTTTATGTCTGTGTCCTCACAGACTTCCATGGTCTCCCTTTCCAAGTTAACTACTTCACTTTGAAGGAGGCTGGCCCCGGACTGGGAAGTGGGGAACACTTCAGATTTTACTGCACGAGTAAAACACCACTGCTTATCTGATTCATTTCCCCATCACTCTTGCAAGCGACCCTCTGTATTTAGCAGCATCCGGCATATAAATTGGAAGTGTAGCTATTGAAAGGTGCTGAAAAGCAGACACGCCATCATCGCTTATTCACTGTCCCCCATCTCCCTGGCCAGCCTCCCCTTTCAAAACTCTAACATTCTGCCAAAGGAAAGAGAGAGAATTGGTTAAGATGGAGGCCAGAGGGATATCTGAGGTCTTTTTCACACTGTTTATGCAAAGCTTAAATGGCCTAGCTGGAGAAGAGACAATGTATCAACAGAAACACACATATCAGTAAAACAAGCATTGAAGTGAAAACTAAAACGCATATGTAACCATGACTGCAAAGATCATGGAGTCAGAAAGAAAAATCCCAGTTTTAAGGTTCCTGGCTTTCTAAGACTTCTCTCCCTGTAAAAAGGGTCAGAAGTTATGAATGCCAAGTTCCCACGTGCCTCCTCACACCTACGCCCTCATGGCTAATTACACAGGAGGTCACTGCAGTGCAGAGTCGCTGCCTTAAAATCTACACTTAGTGTGACAATGAGCGCCCTGTTTCATCTCTGGCCCTAACGTTGGGCCTCTGGACACAGTTCTCCATTGCTTTCCAAGCACTACTGGGAAGCATGGGAGAAGGATGGATTAACTCCTCATGGTCACTAGGGGGTGCTTGGTCACCATGAGATTTGCTCCCTGATGCCTGCTCATTCCTTTCTCTGGTCCAGAGTGGTTAAAAATAGAAAGCGAGCGAGCGAGCGAGAAAGGAAGGAAGGAAGGAAGGAAGGAAGGAAGGAAGGAAAAATGAAAGAAAGAAAAGGAAGGAAGGAAAGAAGGCAGAAAAGAAAGAAAGAAAAAGAAAGAAAGAAAGAAAGAAAGAAAGAAAGAAAGAAAGAAAGAAGGAAAGAAAGAAAGAAGGAAAGAAGGAAAGAAGGAAGGAAAGAAAGATCCCCCTTAACACTGATTTGGAAAAGTTCATAGAAAATCAGATTATTCTATATCCTGGTTGGTGCTAGGGAGAGGCTTGGATTCACCTGGGAAAAGCCCAAATCTCCTGCTTAGAATGAATGAGATGCTGGAGAGGAACAGATTTGGGCGTTGCAGTCAAGCTCTGTCAAGGGTGAGACCCAGTCTGTGCGGCCGGCGAGTGAATTAAGGCAAGTCTCCCTGGAACCCCCAGTCCCCCAGGACCCCGGCACCTTTGTAACGGCAGAGCCAGAGGAGCCAGGCTGTCAGGGGCCAGGGTGGTGAGCAGACCAGAGCAAACCCTTGCGCAAGGAAAGGCCCGAGTGGCCAGCTCCAGAACCTACCATCCTCGAGGGTGGTGGTGATGATTTCCTGAGAAGAAGGCCCTGTCCCGGCCCGGTTGCAGGCCTGCACCACCAGGCCGTACTGGGTGAACTTGTTGAGGTTGTCCAGGGTGTAGATCTCGCTGTCCCCGGTGGTGTCGATGCTGATAATGTTGAACTGGAAGTTGCCCCCTGTGCTGTACTCGCGGTAACCTATTTGGTAGCCGCGGATAATCCCGTTTTGCAAATGCTTCTTGGGAGCCTAAAGAGAAGAAAAGAATACACTAAGGAAAACTTGAGGAAGGACGGGAGGGAAGCCAGCAACCCGGGCCTCTTAGGGAAGCAGATACAGTCGGAGGGCCGCGGGGATGAAAGCAGGGGTGTCCTAATGTGAGTCGAGACAGGGATGTTAGTGAACTCATGCACAGCTGCCCTTGGCCACGTACTCTTCCTCGGGGGGTGGGGGTCTGAAACACCAAGTGCCTATGTGGTGCCTCGGGTCCCCCAGCCATCGCACGGGGACAACGATCTTCACCTGGCAACATCTATTGAGCAAGAGCTGCTCAGCCAGACTGTTCTAGGCACTCAGGAGCAGAAATGGTTCTTTATTTGTTTTATTTTACTAAAAGTTTTTTTTAGTGTTTATTTTTGAGAGAGAGAGAGAGAGAGAGAGACAGCGTGAGCAGGGTACGGGCAGAGAGAGGGAGACACAGAATCCGAAGTAGGCTCCAGGCTCTGAGCTGTCAGCATACAGCCCAACTCGGGGTTTGAACTGTCAAATGGTGAGATCATGACTGAGCCAGAGTTGGACCCTAACCGACTGAGCCCCCCAGGCTCCCCCAGAAATGATTTTTTAAAACAAGGTCCCTGCCCTCGTGGAGTTTACACTTTAATGGAATGTTCCAGGATAAAGGATTTTTTGTTGAGAGCTGTGTGTGAAGGGGTCCACCAATGATGAGAAGGCAGACCTCTTTCCTTAAGGCACAAATCATTTTGGAGTCATTTCATGCTGATGTAACCTGGGCAGGGGTGAGGCTATAGTTAGCTAGTCTCTGCTAATGACAGAGGGTCTGCCGAGTCGAAAACAGAACACGTTAGCCAACATCTTGGATTTTTAAAGGAAACCAAACTCTTTACAATTATAAGAGCAAGACAACGTGAAGCTTTAAAGTAATAAAGGTTTTGTAGACTTTCAGGCAGTCAAGAGATGTGTGGGTGCAAGTATGTATGTATGTTTCTGTATTATGTTTCCGTGTACATATGTGTGAGTACATGTGTGTATGTATGTGATGTGTGTATGTGTGTTTGTGCTGTCTGTGTGCATGTGTGAGTACATGTGTGTTTGTGTGTGTGTGCAAGTGTGTATGTGTGCATATTTGTGTTATGTCTATGCATATGTGTGAGTTAATGTGAGTGTGCATGTGAATGTGTGTATGTGTACAAGTGTGTGCATATTTATGTATGTGTGTGCATGTGCACGAGTACATGTGTATGTATGTGTGCAAGTGTGTACTGTGCACATCTGCATTACATCTGTGTGCATGTGAGTATATGTGTGTATGTGTGTAGAAACGTGTATGCATATGTGTTATGTGCGTGTGTGCATGTGAGTATGCATGTGCTTGGATGTGAGTGTGTGTATGAGTATGTGTGCACATTTGTGTTATGTCTTATGTGCATGCGAGTGCATGTGTGTATGTGTGTGGGCAAGTATGTATGTGTATGTATTTGTGTTGTGTCTGTGTGTGCATGTGTGTATGTTAGTGTATTTGTGTTGTGCTTGTGTGTGCATGTGAGTACATGTATATGCATGTGACTACATGTGTGTGCGTGTGAGTATGCGTGTGCCTGTGTTTCACTACAAACCTTGGACTCAGAGCTCTCAGGAGGATGAGGACTTGCTCTGTGCCCAAAGTACTGACAATCCGGCTGGAGAGAGGGAGTAAACACTTAGGAAACCAGAGAGAATCTCGTGTTGAGTGTCCAGCACTGGAGGTGAAGGCCAGCAGGCATCCGGAAAGCGGCAAACTCAGGGCAGCTGGAGGGGGCCACCCCCGTGGGCTTGAAGGGACGGCCAGAGCTCAGGCCTCGGAGACACGTGTGCCGTGTGCGGTGCCTGCAGAGAGCGGCTGGGAGGCCGCAGGAGAGCAGAGGTGCCCAGGAACGGGCACAGGGCAGCCAGGAATGGGGGCTAGGGATCGGACAGGGTAGGGCTGCCGGGGGGGCTGGTCCTGCATCAAGGGCAAAAAGGGAGGCAGCGGCGTCCACGCTGGGAGAAGGCAGAAGGAAGTTCTGAGCAGCATTAACGAATTTCAGTAAATATTTATGAACTGCCTAATAGGCACCCTCCCAGTGGGATTAGATGCTGCCGGTTATGCTTGGGTGTTTGTTAGCCTGAGCTATACACAGGAAAATCACATCTTTTAAAGCAAGTTTCCTCATATTTGGTTTTCTTGGATTGCAGCTGTCTTCCTCGACGACCAGTCTGATTTCAGGCAAACACATAGATCCATCCGATAGAGATCGATGAAACAGCCATGGAAACTACTACGTCTATAGTCAAGTCAGCACCATTAGAGCCCGACACGAGAGCTCAGCCCTTTTTTATAAGCATATCTCTATGCAATCTTGTTTTTCCAGTGATGAGCTATGACTTTTCACTTTGCATGAAGTTAAATCTAAAGATTTTAGATTTTGAAAATTTGATGACATGGGAATTGTGTTATCACAACCACTGAGTTGCATTTATGTCATTTAATTAATTAATAAAAGTAATTTCCCTGTAAGAGTCATCTATAAGTCAAATTTAAAACAGATACTTCATTTCACATAGTTTTAAAAAATTTTTCTCTTAAATAGTTTATTGTCAACTTGGTTTCCATATAACACCCAGTGCTCATCCCCACAAGTGCCCTCCTCCATGCCCATCACCCCCCTTACCCTCTCCCCCACCCCCATCAGCCATCAGTTCTCAGCATTCAAGAGTCTCTTGTGGATTCCCTCTCTCCCTCCCTCTCCCCAACTATTTTTCCCCTTCTCTTCCCCCATGGTCCTCTGTTAAGTTCCTCCTAATCCACCTATATGTGCAAACATATATTTCACATAGTTTTTAAATGTTAAATACAGTATGGGGCGCCTGAGTGGCTCAGTCGGTTAAGTGTCTGACTTCGGCTCAGGTCATGATCTCACAGTCTGAGTTTGAGCCCCGCGCCAGGTTGTGTGCTGACAGCTCGTAGCCTGGAGCCTGCTTCCGATTCTGTGTCTCCCTCTCTCTCTGCTCCTCCCCTGCTCAGGCTTTGTCTCTCTCTCAAAAATAAATAAACATTAAATTAAAAAAAATGTTAAATATAGTGACCCAAACATAAATAATATATATTTTTAAGATTAGGTTTATACCCATGAACTATTCTGATTTTTCAAGTGACTTCCTGTGTAGGTTTATGACCTCCTCAGACACTAGGTCAGGGTCACAGTATGGGGGTTATGGCGTTAGGTCAAAAATCGAGAGAAAGGAATAAAGGCGAATGTCCATCTGAATATGCGTACGTAGAGGAGACGCCAATTTAGCTAAATCTTTCACAACTAGTGGAAGTTGCTTGCTGACGTTTAGCTCCTGGGTTTGGGAGATTAATCATGTCTGTGATCTGGCTGCACAGGTAGGGTGGAGAAACTTTCCTTTTTCCCCTCCCACGGGTGAAAATACATTCTAACTAGCTTAATTATGATAGACATTTTTAATCAGAGAAACATTTAATAAATCACATGAAGAGAAAGTATTGCTTTCATGCACAAAAACAAGCCAAAATTGTCACTACATCAGGCGGAGTTTATGTTTTATCGTTACTTTGCACACTGAAAGTAAGATTTCAACTTAGGGGTGTGTTTACATTAAAGAAATCATTGGAAACACTGAAAAACTCCCGTCTTTTACAAAATCCATAGATACGGGAATTTTGTACATTCAGAATATGAAATGTTAGGGACTGCAGTGCACATTCCAAAGTTTTTGAAAGTGAGCCTGGAGATCCTCTCTGATTTGAATGGGCAACAGCCAGCAGGGACAGGGGGTGTGGAATGGTGGTGGCACTTGAATCCATTTGCCTGGCAATGGGCTTCCCATCATCCCAAGACAAGTTAGTATGTAATACCCTTTAGTTTAAAATTTGTTCGGGATGATGCTTTAAACATTTGAGCCTTGGAGCATGTGTTTACCTGGGATAAAGGTAGATGTGTGTAAAGAAGAAATCCCAATATGGAAGATGGTTTTAGAATACGGTTCTCTAGCTGTTAATTAGCATCAAACTGTGATTGAAAAAAAAATGGGTTAAAGACAATTGCTTGTTTAATGAAACTAAATGAATGGATTTAATGGTGGAAGAAACGAAAAACGGGAAATCAGTAGAGATCTTGAACATACTTTGAATCTGGGTTGCAGGTTACTGGAGAAGACAAATTTCCTAAGAAACCACTTTGATCATGTCCCTTCTCTCCAGATCTCAGCTGCACCTCTTGCTGAGATTTAACACTGCGTGTTCCTGGATGTTCTTGGTGACCTAGGATTCTCTTTGGCTGCTTGAACTAGCATGGAAGTTCTAACTCTTTTGGATTTCCTCATCTCATGAGAGTCCCCATCAGAGACTGCTTTTCTCCCTCCTCTGTCAAAACCCAACTCGTTCTCCACAGCCAGCTCATCAGTTTCCTTCGACTGCGCCCATCCAAGTTCTTCCGCCTTCAGCCTCTGCTGGCACTCCCTGGTTCACCATCAGCTCAGCAAGAACTGATCACTTCCATACCCTCATGTGGCCACTGTTCCATATTGAACGTTGGTTTCCAAGGACGTGAATGCAAGCTCCAAGTGCATAAGGATTCCCACAAGCATGTTTGAGATCTCACCCATTCACTTGTCCAAAACAAGGCTTCGGGACAGTGGACATTTTCAGAAAATGTTACTTACTGTAGATGCAGAAGAGAATGGTTTTGAGTACAGATGAGGCTCAACAAAAGTGATGGGTAGGAATGATCTCAGTTGCAGGTTTATAATCTGATTGGGTACAGGGCTAATGGGAAAGGTTTAAAGATAGACAAGATGCCCAGAATGCAGAATCACTGTATAGCTCTTGATCAGAGACTTGGATTAGCCAGTACAGAAGGAGGCCTCAGGAGCACTGTGAAACTTCGATTCAAGTTGGAGAGCTGGCTTCCATGTGGTCACTTAGCATGGTGGCTCCTGCATCAGGATGAGACGTCCAGGCAGGATTTGGAAGGGTCTGGCTCCATTTTCCAGGCCCCATGAAAGCAGAAAATAGCATTTGAAGAGCCAACATATTTGGACAATGCTGTCCTTTTTATTTTCCTTCTTAAAATCGGTATTCCAGAAATACTGGAATACTGGAACTTTTGTTCACTTGCTTAGCCAGCTGACGGGTTACATGTTTTTATAATAAGGATCACTTGGGGCGCCTGGGTGGCTCAGTTAAGCATCCAACTTCAACTCAGGTCATGATCTCAAGGTTTGTGGGTTTGAGCCCCATGTTGGGCTCTGCGCTCAGAGCCTGGAGCTCCCTCTCTCTCTCTTTGCCCTCCCCCCACTTGTGTGTGTGTGCGCGTGCTCTCTCTCTCTCTCTCTCATAAACAAATAATTAATAAATAAAACTTTAAAATATATAATAAGGATTACTTAAGGCAGACCCACAGATTTATTGCAAATCTCACTTGCCAACCAGTTCTCTTAATATATATTAAAGGAAGATTTTGGAGATTAAGTGAATGGAAAAATTAAGAAAAAAGAAAGAAGAAAGGGAGCCCAAAGTGGGAGAGGGCCCCCTTTACTCTTTATTGAAGAATTCAACATTCTAAGTCCCTTCCTGCACGGGAAGATGTTATTTACGGACTGCTCTGACTTGTGAGTGTTCTGTTCCTACCTTCTCTTGAACCCCTTAGAGTGTACTCCAGTTCTGCAAAAAGCCCTTCTCTATTCACTATCGCATTTCTCTTGTAGGGGTTATTTTTCCACGTTGAATACTACTCTTCCTTTCATTTGCCTTTGGATCCAGTAATGAGCCTGGTTTCTTTCCATTTGCCTTATTTATCTGCCCTCTGAGGTATCTGGCTTTCCCCCCGCCATCTGTAGTCTCCCAAAACAGCCTTCTTTCATCCTTCTAGGTGCCCTCTCTCCAGCCTCCAGTCCACCCCCACCCCCTGCCGCCCAACCCCTACTTCCTTTAAGAAACTGTCTCTTTTGATCTCCATGACAACAGTAGCATGGAGTCAGCGGATCTGTGTGATTTGCAAGTGCCTGTGCTTTACGCATTCATCCAAATCAGTCTGCGAGCCGCCCGTGGCAGAGGTAGAGGTCTTTAAAAAGTTGGTAAAGGCAGGGATGTGCAAATGCTCACAGCACCATCAAGGATGTGAGCGATGAAAACAGACATCTCTTCTTTAAGAAACCACTAGCCGGGGCCTGTTTCTGGCACACTCCCCTCCCCATTCCCACCACAGGTGAATGGACTGTGCTAACTGCCAGGATTCACCTGCCGACCAACCGTGACAGATAAAACCTCTACCGCACATTTCTGCATTCCAGGAACACCATGTTACTCAGGCATGTTGAGTAATTCAGGTGAAAAATTGGAAAATTTTCTTTTCGATTCCTCCAGACTCACTTAAAACATGACCTGTCCTCATTTCCCTTTATTACAGGGGTGGCGGACTGTCTTTTCTCATCTTCATGTTCTCCCTCCTGCCCCCTTCCCTGCTCCCCAACATAATTAGCAGCCATTCAATAAGCTTGTGCAGTGAATGGATGCATTAAATTGAGCAGTACGGGCTGGCGCCTCTCCTATACAAGGGGACACCTGCAGGTGAGTCTGTGATCAAGGCAGAGCCTGGTGCTTGAGATGCCCAAGGTTGGCACCGGGTATCACAGAAGGGAAAAGGGAGAGACGACTGTTCCTATTGTGGTAGGAAAGGTTCCCCAGAAGGAGCACTTCATCTGAACCTAGAGGAAGACCAGCCACTGCTGGTATGTAGTTAACCTTCCCCACTGTACCCGGGCGAGATAACAGAAGATGACCTGGGAAGGAATAGCTCTGAGGGACCCTTCAGGAGGGATCCGGATTGACTGTGGGGGTGGGGATGTCAGGAGTGGGAAGGCTAGGGAATCCCTTCTGAGTCAGAAACAGGCCGAGGGTGGGGGTTGGCGATCTGGGTCTTTGCAAGCCCTCCAGGGGATCCTGGGGCACGCTGAAGCCCGAGAACCACTGTTGCTGCCCTGCAGAGTCTTCGCAGGGTTGAGCGTTGGCCTCGTTTGGGATGGACCACGTAGTTAACAAAACAACAACAGTGAGTTCCTAAATTTTCAGGTCACTAATAACCCATTTTCCTGGTCTCTCTTCAGAACCAAAGGGAACACATGCAAATAATGACTGTCAGAACTTCACGGTCCCACAGGTGGCATAGCAGGGAAGGGACTCTGCTTCACAGGCAGCCTTGGTTGCAGGGGCACCATGCCTTGCTGCACAGAGCCATGGCTGAGCAGCCGCTCTGGGTGAATGGACGGTGGGTTTTGAAGAAGTGAGGTCCGAGAGGAGAGGTCTGCACCTTGTCTCTGTCTGGTTTGTTTGTTCAATGATTAAAGTCCTACTGAAGTCCACACCGCAGGTCTCCTACAAGCGGTATGTATGGCCACATGAGGCCCTCCCCAATAGTTACAGTCATCGAGCATCTGGGACAGAATGAAGGGCCATGTATTATGAAATACAAAGTAGACACGTGATCTGCCCCTGAGACGCGCTTCGAACACAGAAGCTACTCGGTTCAGGGCTGAGAAACTGATGGCGAAAGACAGAAGTTTGAAATACACACAGTATTGTGAGGCCAGGGACTTCAACTTGTAGCTGGGAGTCACTATTCTAGTCAGATTTGGCAAGTGGGGAGGAGAAGGCGGCCAAGCATATGCATGGGCTTGGAAAACACACGTAGAATTTTAGCAACAGACTCTTCCAAGTTTATGGGATGAAATTGAGGTTAACTATTGCATAACAGGACTTCGTGTTTTACTTTCTGCAGTGTGGGGTGGCTCTCATTTCCTTCATTCATTCACTCACTCACTCATTCATCCAACCAACAAACATTTGTTGGATCACTCTTCTTACTAGTTTCCCTCCTTTTTCTGAATGCTGCTGTCGCTTCCATCCCACTGTCTGATAACCACACACAGCATTTCTCGCCAGCCAGAGAAATGGTTATCCAGTGGTTTCTATTGAAGACCTAAGAAAGGAATTCACAGTGCATATGCAGACCCTGCTTGATTTTATATGCACTGGCTCTGAGAGCAGGTCTCCAGAATATAGCACATTTAATGTCAAGGCCTCTAGATGTTTCTGAGAAACAGAGTTGGCCAGTAGGGTGATGGCTTACAGTGTCCCAGAGTCTGTGGGTGGAGTCTGTTGGAGAGAAATAGCATGGAGAGTGAAGGTGTCCTGGTTCAGGCCAGGGAAAGGGCAGGGATAGAGTGGAGAGAGGTGGCAGGAGACATTTCCATTGGCAGACAAGGGATATAGCCAGGGCCCAGCCAAGAAAGAATGCACCTGGAGACTGTGAGGTTTGGGGAGACATGTCCCGCATGTGCATCTAGACATGGTGCAGGCAATGGGGATGTATAGGAAAAGGGGTTTTGGTTAGGATGTCGAAAGGGAGTGTGTACCAGCCTGTGAGCACAGGGCTGGGACCCCAACTATTTATCAGCACCTGAGTCATCTCAAAGGGCTTGGCTCCTCCTATACAGACTGGAGGGTGACAACCTGGAATAGCTCCCTGGTAGGTAATGGGAGGCCCTGGGGATGGTAGGGTGGCCAAGGAGATCTGGGGGCAGGTTGGTCCAGATATGATAAAGAAGTGCAAAAGGCAGTGTTTTCAAAGGTATTAGAGTCTTTGTAAAGGAATGGCCTGCCTCAACCATATGATGAATTGCTTCTGTCATAGTCTTTGTAACTTCTGCTAGGTATGGTCTATCCAGAAGAACCAAGAAGATCCAAACTTCAGAAGGAAGTTTGCTTTAAATCTTCAGTGATTTAAATCTTGGTTCAAAGAGCCAAGTAACAGGAAGCTGATTGCTGATGTGCTCCAATTGCATGCGGCTGTTTCCCTGGCATTGCCTTATTCAGTAAAGCATGGTTGACAAACTATGGTCCAAGGGCCAAGTCTATTTGCCCATTTCTTCTAGATGGCTCTTAGCTAAGAATGTGTATACTTTTTACATTTTTACATGGCTGCAAAATTCAAAGGAGGAAGAATAGTTTGTGACATGCGCAAAGTACATGAGCTTCAAATGTCAGTATGTCTAAGTAAAGTTTTACTGGAGCTTGGTTCAACCCATTCGCTGTCTACTTCTGCCCTCCAGTGGCAGAGCTAGTGGTTAAGACAGAGGCTACATGGCTCACAAGGCTGGGGGTATTTACTCTCTGGCCCTTGACAGAAACAGTTTACAGATCCCTGTTTGACACGTTGTGGACCGAATTAGTGTAGGGAAGAATTCATGGGTTGGGCTGGGGTTGCAGATAGGGTGGGAATGGGAGGTGAGCAATGGTAGGAGGAGAGGCACCTTTGTGAGAGAAGGGTAGGAAAGAGGCCAGGGTTTGGGTTGGGTGCTTGATGGAGTCAGTCCCCCTTCTTGCTGGGATGGCGAAGTTCTAGCTCATATCCTATCATAAGAAGACCAGCAATGCCTGCATCAACAGTGGACTTTTGGGGTCATGGATTTAGTATCTACTGTCTACACTTGATATCCTGATTAAAGCGTATAGTAGCATTGCTTCCATAGAGCTCTTTACCTTTGTCTCTTATTTGTGCTTTGGGTAATGGAAGGTATTAGCCTCAACTGAAGGAACTTCAGGCATGAACACACATGATTGGGTAATGGAGGAGAAGAGTATTGAGAGAGTGTTCAGTAGAATAGTCGCCCCTGTCAGGAACATGCTCTCCTGGACATGGGATCCCTCAGGGACCAGTCTGGTTCTCAGATGGGGGATGAGGCTGACATATGCCCAAATGCAAAGAGAGCCACAGGTCCTGTGTAGATCCCGAGAGAGACACTACACATTCTATACCTCATACTTTCCTTCCTTGGGGATTCTAACTTCCAGAAGTTAATAATATGTCTCCTGAATTCTTCTGTTATTTATATAAAGCAGGGCTTATTTTCAACTTTAGATGGTAACTTCTAGAAAAAACACAAAAAATGATAATGTATCTTTAAAAGGTAGGATTGTTTCATTGCCCATATTTCCGTGATGACTCAAAGCACATAGCATTTTTATTTTACATCTCAACTTAAACTTTTCAAAGCATGTGCTAATGGGAAGAACCCATCACAAGAATTGAAGGAATGTAAAATTAGTTTTCAGAGGTATTTCTACAAAGAGGAGTTGGCTTTTAAAAAAATTATAGGAAATAGAGTTGGCTGGTTACATCTTACTGCATGAAGTTAAATGCATTTGTGTTGATGAAATGAATCTGAAGGCAAACATTGTGTTTTTCTACTCAGTTTCATGTTACCCTGAACACAGAATGTGGAAACTAGATACAGAAGAGTCTCCGACAGCAATTGGCTCATGCTGTCCTGGCTGGAGTTCTTCCTGAAACAGACCACAAAGAACTTTGTCCAGCACGGTTTTGAATGATAAAAGTTAATATCATATTTCTTCCTTTGCCTTAGGAGACATGTCCATGACATTACAGGTGTCATCTGATGTCTGTGGAATTCCTGGTTGGAGATGTGTTCCTTTATTTGTTTGATTTTTCATTCCTAACGTAGGTGCCCCATTTACTGACTTATCTACCTTTATTTGATTTCTCTCATAAGATGAGAAATGTCATCAGCAAGATGGCTTAATGATTGCTCTCGAGGAAAATTAGGCATAGAAAATGATGTATTCACTCACTTGATGGGTGCCAACTGGTTATATGATGGTTAGTGCCATACTCACTGTAACTTGATCTGATTTGCTGTCTGTTAAAAATGGTGTTAGTAGGGGTGCCTGGGTGACTCAGTTGGTTAAGTGTCCTGTTTCAGCTCAGGTCATGATCTTAACAGTTCGTGGGTTCGAGCCCCATGTCAGACTCTGTGCTGACAGCTAGCTCAGAGCCTGGAGCCTGTCTTTGGATTCTGTGTCCTCCTCTCTCTCTGACCCTCCTTTGCTCATACTGTCTTTATCTCTCTCTCAAAAATAAATGAAACAAAAAATTAAAAAGAAGTGGTGTTAGTATTTTATGAGAACCAGTAAAACTAAACACGAGGCAATCTTAAGAATATTTTTCTTAAAATTACTATCTACTCATGAATTATTAGATTATTTAAAATAAAACATTTATTTATTGATTTGGTCAAGCAAATTTCACAATATTTACTGGGATGTATTAAGCAGAATGGGATGTGCTACCCAGAGCCACCAGGGGGCCAGCATCCTGCGTAGGGATCAAAATTGAGGCTGTCATTCAAGGATTCAACCTGCATATTCTGAAGTGTCATCATGTCCTTAATCTTCCCTGTTGTCAAGTCAGTGCTGATAGGTGAGAAGGGAAGGTAATACTCATAAACATGTATTCATTTGTGATAAAATAAGAAAAACTCTCTGAATGGTACTAGTGTAAAGGGTTTGAGTTTCAGCAAAGACCAAGTAACTTGCTTGAGGTCATTTGTATTAGGCGTGGTAATGGAAATGATATCTGATTTTCCTGAAGCCTAATCCATTACTTTTTATATTTTATTGAAGTATTCTTATTATATGCAATTTATTTGTAGATACATTTAACTTATATTAATCCTACTTGATGCATAATGAAATGTTATCAAGTGATATTTTTGCATATGCTCTTCATTTTTCACTGCAAGTAGTATATATTTATACATATACATCCCTGTAAAATTTTGTAGCTAAAATTATTCATAATGTACTTAATAGACAATTAAGTAGTTTTCAGTATTATTCAATCATAAGCAATTTTTATCCTAATGTCCCAACCTAATTATTTTTTTTAGAGAGAGAAATAGGATGAGTGGGGGAGAGGGGCAGAGGGAGAGAGAGAATCTTAAATAGGCCCATGCTCAGTGTGGAGCCAGATGCAAGGTTCGATCTCTTATCTCTGGGATCATGACCTAAGCTGAAATCAAGAGTCATACGCTCAACTGACTGAGCCACCCAGGAGCTTCTCACCTTTTTATCCCCTAATGTCCCACCTTTAGAACATAATTCACTTGTAAGATTTGATGTTGCTGTATTAGACAAAGAAAGACTTATGGTTGGTCATCAATAAATGTCCAGAATGCTCTGTTAGCTCTAACTTTATGATTCTTATCATTATCCTTATTTGCACTTTTTATAATGTTCTCTACCAAGGCAAAAAAATACTATCTTTACCTCCTCAAACTCTTCCTTAGCAGTTTTATAACCTAACATCTTTGAAACAGAACAATGAAAATGCCTACCCTCTGACGTCTTGTGTCAGGTTCACCAGGCTCAGTGTGAAACTTTTCGAACAAGCCATCTGAGAGGATTGCCAGCTGATGAATGGAGATGGCTTTGGTCCTATTCCTTAGTCCAAGCTCAATTTGTGCCCTGTCAGGGTCAATTAACTGGAGCGGTATAATGGGATGTGCCTCTTAGGCTGAGTTCCAGCCAATCTCTCCAGCATGCCCCGTGTCAGACCTGGACCCACACTCCTGGCCACCGAGCTGCCTTTGGAAAGCTGGCCAGCATCTTTTTGCTGCACTTGGGGGCTGGGAACCAAAAGAATTGCCTGCTTAGGTTGGGAGGCCAGCCAGGACCCTTTGGACAGTCTGGCTCGAGGCTCTGCTCTGGGAGAGAGAACTAGGGTCATTGGTGAAGGCCAATCACATGGCTAAACCAGGAAGGCTGATCCAAGGGGGAGCTGGAGACAGATGCCAAAAATATGCCAAATGAAGCAAATAAGCAATGAATGGTTTTGTTAAAGGGATTTGTATATGTTATGCATGTACAAAAAAGTAAAATATGAACATAGTCCAAGGGTTTCCCCAAAAAATGGCACTTCCTCTTGATATGAGTATTTTAACATGAATGCAAACAATAGAAGTCATTCATGTGTTCATTTAACAAATATTTAAATACAATTCTACTGGGGATATAGTGAATGAACAAAAACAAAACAAAATATGCCCTCTACCCTCATAGAGCTAATCAACTGTAAGAAGCTGAGAGAAAATACTTCCAGGCGATGTGGATGACCAAAAGATTTTGAAATCAGTTTGGATTTGTCTTCTCTTATTATAGGGGAAAGAGGCTGGCTTGTTAATATGAGACGGGCTGACAGTTACTTAAATATTTGTAAGACATGTTGGTCATTGGGATTTTTAATAAAGCTGCTGTAAATCCAACTCTAGAACAAATTGATTAAGAAATGCAAATTTTGTAATTTTTCATAGCTTGAGGATTCAAGTGAGAATCGAGAAATGAAGTAAAATGAATTTCAAGGCAACCTTCTCCAATTTCAACTGATGTTGGAAAAAAGGGTGTTGACTTGCTGGTCCAATTACGCTAAGGTTCAAGTTTACATTTGGAAAGAAAGAGGGAGAAGATAAAGCTTACATTTTCCCTCTTTTCTCTAACACTAAAGGAAGGTAAAATTTATAAGATGAGGTTGGAAGGAACAGGACGAGAAACTAACATTTGTTGAACCTCACTACACACGAGCTGCAATCCTGGCTCTTCAAGGATTTAGTTTTTCGGTTGCTTAGAAACCAGTTGGAAAAGATGTATGAGGGTCCTCAATCTGAGAGTTCCAAGCCTTCAGATTTTGGGCAAATCCCTTTAACATCAGGAGTTTGCACAAAACCTGATATACTCAATGCACAGAACTAATGGTATAATGTATGTAAAATTGAACTCAATGCCTGGCAGACAGCAAATGCCCAGGGAGACTGCTTTCCGAGGGATCCCAGCCAGGGAATACCATTCTAGAAGGCAGTCTTTTTCCAATGTGGCATGCCATTTCCTGGGTAGGGGAATTTAGATACAAGAGTCAAGTGGCACCTGCCATTTATTAAGTCTTTATGGTGAAAGTCACTGGCAAGAAGGCAGTTCTGTTTTTAAATGACGAGAGAAACCATTTTCTGATTGGAAGAGCTCATCTCAGAAACATATGATAGAGAGATTGCAACGGTGCTTCAATCAGTGGGAATCACTGGGGATTGTGGAGATGTGGTGTTTGGTCAAAAGCATTCTTCAGCTTATTGAAATTTAATTAAACCCCTAAATATGCAATGTTCATATTTTATGGAAATCATGTGTCTCTTTTCCAACATTGTTTATTCTAAATGAAATCCAGCCAGAGGGGTGGACACAGAAGGGACAAGAAAGTGGCAAAATCATTCTCAGGAACTTCTCTGGAGTTATCAGTTTGATCACTGCTTTAGCACGGCAATATTTAAACAATTGAAAATTTCATAGTTTTGGGGTAGCCTACTGTTCTAAAAGGACTTCTCATTTAAAACAAAAGGAAATATTTATGTCAATAGGAAAAAAAAAACCCTCTGCCTTAAATTGCATCCTCTGGAAACATGTTTTAAAATACCTGTGATAGTTAAATATTCCAGATGCTTAAGGTTTTCTGTTATGAGCACATGCAAATAGCAGGCAATCAAACTGTCCTTCATTTGCAATAAATTGGAATTGGTGGATTCTGAGACTGACCAGAAGGGAAGGCGACAGGCACTGTCAAAAGAGACTTATTCTGTCGGTATTTTGTTACCTAGGGACATAGACTAAAACCACAGTTTTCTGAAAAACTTTAAGTTTTATGATTTTGCAGTTACTTTATAAAATCTATTATCAATAATCAGTAGCTTTACATATTCGTTCTGAGTTTAAGTACCTCCAGCAAAACCATGCAGTAAATTAATAGTATTTGCTTCTGCAGACCCTACCACCGTTCTTCAAAGGGGGGAGCAAGAGCTAGAAACTGGATCTTTATTATCATTTATTTTTATTTATCTAGGACCACTTATGTTATCTCTTGAGTTCCTGTCAAGGTGCTGCTCAGCATTTTAATTTAACTCCAAATACGTAAAAGGATTACAAGCCTGATTTAATATGGCACTAGTTCTTGGACATCTTCCCGAAGGCTGACATTTGACGTGACATGCAGGGGCCTTTTCCTCTGAAACATATCACAGATTTTTTGAACCATTACTGCCATTCATTTTTCAATAAATTACAGGAGAAGCCCATATGTAAAGTGGTTGGTCTGTCTGCTCCGTGGAACAGGGCTCGCCTCTTGGGATGCCCACCCATGGTAGGCTCCAGGGAACCTCACTGTAGCACGGGGTAGACCCTCATGATATTACAGCCTGAGGCTTGGAGTTCCTCATAGCGGGGGTGCCTTCTCCATGGCAGGTTCGGAAAGGGGGAATGCTTCAGAGGCCGTTGTGATAAGGACTCCATCATTCTCAACTCACAGATGTCCTCACACAATCATTTGTTCATTCTCTCGTTCTTTCATCCCAAGGTGCCAGTCACTGGGGACCACAGATGGATGAGACACTCCCTGACCTTTGGTAGCTCACAGGACAACAGAATGTAGAACAGAATGTAGAACTCTTGTGATGAGGTCTCTCTGAGCTGTCACCAAGAGTGAAGCTCACACAGATGCTCAGGTAATTAACTCCACTTTGGAGATTCACACATCGTCACATGGAGTCATGCAGGACTGGAGTACTGGGTCAGCGGGACTGCGCAGGCAGAAGGGGAATATTACAAATAGCGTCACCAATGACTGGGAAGGAGGAGAGAGATGCCAGCTGTGGGCATGTGAATGGCCCATTGTCACTGGGGGAAAGTAGGGTGACAGCCTGCAGCCAGTGCTGAATGGTCTGGCGAGTCCTGTGCGTAGACCCTTCAAGGAGCCCTGGGGAACCTTCACCAGACTTGAAAATTTTAAAATTTGAAGCTCTTCTTTGCTGAAAGACATGGCTAAGGTAAAAAAGAGAAGCACTGCTTATACAGTAATTAAATGAACTTGGTATCCAGCTCCAGTGTTAAAGAAAGGCTGCCCAAAGTGACCCTGACCTTTAAGAGGTCAAGGGTCTAAGATGGCTATTTTCTCACCAAAGCCCCAGGGCTATTCTCTCCTCTGTCTCATCTCTCCATTGAGCTCATTTTTCACTTCTGTCAGTGTCCTGTGACCCTGACCAAGTTTCTAGCACAGTCCTCTCACAACTTGGGGGATTTCCATCCTGCTGTTTGGCACAGGGCTCCATCTCTCGGCTAATGTGATTTCTCTTTCTTTCATTACTTCCTTCTCTATTCTGTTTTCTGATCAGTCTCCATACACAAGATGTAAATCTGGGGCTTTTACACGATAACGGCAAGGCATATTTTCTGTAATGTGTCATCCTTTACGTATACTTTGGATTGTAGATAAAAGCATACAATTTAGTCGAATCAGTGACCCACTTTCATTACATAACCAGGCCAACATGAAATGCCAAGCCAGCGCACAGCAGCCCTCACTTCCTTCGGTCTAGTAAGTCACCAGCACACCTGTCCGTGAGCTGACAGGCCACACAACATTGGCCTGCTGTTTGGAGACAAACCACTGCTCCATGGCTCCATGAACCATGCATTACGATCGGCTCATGATCTAATGGAAGCAAAGCTTTCTTCGAAGAGCCCACAACACATTCATTCTTTTGACATTAAGAAGAAATTTAACTGCGATTTACTGACTTTTGTTTTTTTTTTTTTCCCTCTAGGGACAGAAAGGACACAGCGCCTCTTAAAGTCTCAAATATGTCCACGTTAGGTGTAAGAGCTCTGTGGACTGACACCTTTCTCATGAGGGACCCAAAGAGCTTTAAGGACCCCAGGAATAGCTGGTCTTTTTTGGTGGCAAAGTGTTAGATGCTGCAGGGCCTGCGGATGAGGCCTCACAGAGCCTTTGAGATGGCGTGAGTCAACATTCTGTCCATAGAGTGGCCGGGATGCATATGGGGTTACGGCTTGCTGAGTGCCTTTTATTACAGTGTGTGATGCTCGCAGCTGGCTGACGTGCTCACAGAGACAAACGCCATCCCCTTCCCACTGCTGGCCTGCACTGTCCCCACAGCTAACCAGCCTGGCTTGCTGTCCGCTGGAGCTACAGCACGGGCTGGGGGATATAAGAGCTCGCACAAAGGGTTTGTGGCATTAAGGTGCCTTAACACCAAAGGCAGTAGCCACCCCTTTTGTGTTATGGATGCAGCTCACTTTACGAAAGAGCTGGAAACCGAAGGGAAACAGCAACAACTGGGGTGATGAGTTAGGCTGTCAAGGGTTTCAGGGGTGAGCCACTTAAGGACCCTGCTGTGTTTGTTGACTTCTCCTCTGAGATAGAAGGCAGGGTGAGGCTGGGAGCAGAGGGAAACCAGGGCTGGAAGAGCCAGTGCAACTTACACAAGTTTGGGCCGGCAAGAACATTCTGGATCAAAGGGATTGAACCTAAAGTCATGACTGGCAAGAGCACATGGGGGGGATGACTCCTTCCCTAGAGAGTTTCCCCACCACGTTAGTGACGTCGGGCGGTGCACCCAATGGGCTGCTTGTGACCAGCTTGTTCCAGAATATTAACCAACCCTGTTTCCTTCACCAACAGCTTTGCTAGGAAAAACATGCCGGCCGGACGAAATGGTGTCGCTCAAGCTGTGTCTCCCAGCCCCCGGCTGCAAGCCCCCGGCCGACCAGCGGCCAGTCCTCATCTGTGGCCGTGCGTGGGCACCACTGCCTGGGATGGCATCTGGCTCGCTGAGGGGAAGCGGAGGGCATTGTCAGGGACACCTCGAGCTGGTGGAAGAGTGAGGGTGAGGGTCCCTTCTGCCAGCTCAGCGGACTTTGTGCCATACTCGGATGTGCCCTGGGAGGAAAAGCCACTGGAAAAGCCCCCCGGGTGGAAGTGAGATGGGGCGACCACATCTGTCCCACTCTTTGTGCAGACCAGCTCTCAGAACTCCATCACATCCCAAGCATGGAAACGAGACATTACAATCTCACTCTCTGCGGACACAAAATTTGTGCACGAGTGTTCAAAATGTGGATACACACATCGGATTTCACGAAAAGGGCTCTTAATCTAATCTCGTAAAACAGAAGTGCCGTGAAAAGTGCCTCGGCCTCCTACCACCTCACACGAGTGAAGGGCGCAGCCCGCAGAAAAAGCGTCAGGAATGCAAGCATTTGCTCGGTTTACCTTCCAGGTGACTCTGATGCTCTGAGATGAGATGGGCTCCAGGTGAACTTCCTGAGGTGGGCCGTCAGGAGCTGTGAAGACCAAAACCCACAGGCAGGTTAGAGCCAAGTTCCAGAGCAGACTGAAGTCTACACAACACACAAGCTTGGAAGACGGGCCCCTGCATTGCAGAGCAGAGTGTTTGCAGCTTCAGTGAGAATCACTACATCCTAAATATGTCCTGTGTTTACTCGCTCCCAGGAAAAATGAGCCTTGGGGACCCGTCCCTCTGTCGCCTCCTCACCACGCCTCTGACAACGTGACTAATAAACCCTAAGTCTAAGCAAGTTCACAGTCAAACAGGTAGTTGAAAACTCCTATTTCTTTTATAAACACCTGCGGTGGCTGTGGAAGATGCTTCTCTTTCCCTTGGGAGCTCACATTTCGTCACCTGGTATTGGGGTCACTCAGGTTGTTCAGAGCTAATGGGGAAAAACAAAAACAAAATCAGGATTCTTCTGCCTTTGAGTCAGCTAGATGGCTTCAGTTTTTCACACTCTCTGATAAAAAAATCTCGTTATCCAAAGGCTGTCGCCTCGGAAGGCAGAAGCAAAGTTGAAGAGTCAAAGCGTGCAAGTCACACCACCTTATTTTCAACGGTGGTAGAGATTCCAATTATGTCCCAGCTCCAGTCGGTCACTAGGTATTAGCAGCGTGCTAGTGCTAAGCACACAGTGTGGAACTAAGAAGTGGAGAATATTTTTGTCCCCCAAGAGTTCACGTGTTATCCGAACAGCGGAACACGCGCTCTGGGAGAAAGACCGCCATACAGCACACCAGATACTCAAGTGTCTTCCTAGAAGTAGAAGCAACTGGTAACCCAGGACTCAGGGGGAGAGACCCCTTCGGATGTAAACGTGCTGTTGGAATGATAATTCTGTGACCCCTACTGAGCTGCCCCAGGACCATGTCTGTGGACATGGAGATTCCCCTTTGCAGCGGGGAAGGAGCACATGGGAGATAAGAAAGCAGAAACAGTGAATGGCAACTAGTTTGAAGGGTTTGCAAGCCAACGGAAGGGTTACGATAAAGTTCAGATTAGGGGAGAGGCGAGGCCAAGGGAAACCCATTTCCTTTGATTCAGGAGCAGTAAGAGCCATTCTCGGAAGGAGTGGCTGAGCTGATGGGTGTTTCAGTCTTTCTGCCTGAGTTCAAATTCTGGCTGTATCACTTGGTAGCTGCGTGGTGTATTGCAGGTGACTTAATTTCTCTGTGTCTCAGTTTCCTTCTTTAACAGGACAATAAAGGATTGTCATGAAAATCATAGACTCTATAAATATAAGCAGTAATGTTTATTATCATTGGGTATTTTACATAAAGGGAAGGAAAGAGGGACATTCATAAATTGAAAAGAAAAGGTACAGTCGAAGAACAATGTCTGAGCCCAGAAGCAAGGGTTCTATCAGAAGTAGAGGTGGGGGGTCCTCAGGGGGCACTGGAGCAGCCACCTGCTGGTGGGAGGAGGGAGAGAGTGGGGGCCCTTTTGGTGGACTAGTTGGGTGAGGGAAGCAGATTCAAACCTGATTGTATTTTCTCAGCTAAATCAGAAGAGGCAAGGTCAGGAAATCAGAATGTGATCAGGAAGGAGGGCCATGGGCTTTAGAACACAAGGGCTTCAGGAATGGCCGTGGCTTATGGAAAAGCATGACCCATACAGCACAGGGGAGCACAGACCCCCCAGTTTGGCACATGAACGTGACATGGGGAGAAGCTCACATGTGGGCCTTCATGAGGCCACAGACGGGTGCAGACAAAATGTGCAGGTGGATCGGGGTGAGCAGTGCACTGGGCTGGAAGAAGCTGGCGCCCAGCTGGAGGATGGGCATCAGGACCCTATGGGGGTAGGGAGAGCTGACTCCAGAAGCCGGGGCTGGCGGGACCAGGAGAGAGTAAGCATGCCAAGAGGGGAAGCAGCTTTTCCAGAAGAGATGGTTCATCATGTCTTAGAAATATGAACTGGAAGGGAATTGGAGATACTGGGTATGTGATGAGCAGGTGGAAATGTTTAGATCTAGAGAGGAGTCGAGTCTGCGGTGGGCTTCCTTCCACATCCCCCTTCCGTCCTGCTCACGCCAGCCCTGAGATCCACTCTGCAGGTCTCCCTTCTGTGCTTGGCCGGCCGCTGTCCCCACGGAGGCCCTCGGCCTCACCCACAGCCTGCGCCAGCCCCGGCGGCCGGTGCCAGTTTCTATCTCGTTCCTAAGCATGGGCTCTGATCCCCCCTCTACCTCTTTCAACGGGGACACGCGCCCAGAGCTGCCTTCAAACCACTCACTCATCATACTAACGTCCCCGTATTCTGTGTCCTGCCTCCTCCTGCATGTTCCGTTCTGCGCCCCCGCCCCCCCCAGACCCTCATGTCTCAGCTGCCACCAACGTCTCACAGGAGCCCAAACACATCTGCCCTGGGCACACCTGACCTTCTCTCCTGGAGCTTTCTTTCCCTCCATCAGTGTTGCCTGCCCACACCTGTGCACCCCCTGTGTCCACCCCACCTCAGCACGGGACCCTCCCGGTCACCATGGTGCTGGGCACACACATAGATGGTCTTCCCCTGGCGGACTCTAAGCTGAGCAGCCTCGCGATCCGGATCCAGAGCAAGTCCCTGCTTTGAAGGGCAAAGAAACGTGCAGAAACACAGAGCACACTTCTCTGTCCCCAGCAGGTCGTGGAGACGGTGGGTGCCCCAGCCTCTTGCATCTGCTGATGATTCTCCAATGAAAAGAATGTGCTAGCACTGAATCGGACTCCAGAGCAGGGACCGAGGGAGGGGCTGGCGCCTCGCTCACTGTTGTAATTGTTGTCACAGCTCTGCACCTAATTTCTGCTCAGCAGGGTCACGTCTTTACTGCAGGCGCCTTTCGACACCGGCTCCAATGAAAACCCTCGGGACGATTTCCCTCACACTGATAAATCTGCGGTCATCAAGAAGTGTGGGGTTCCTCCATGAAAATCCTTCCTGAAAAAATTGTTTTGAGGTCTGACAGCTATACTGGTGCTGGATTATTTTAGTTTAACTGTGTGAAATCAAATTGAATGAGGATCCCGTTTGAGAGGAATGGGAGGCAGTGTGGGGGCAGCGCCTCCTCCTGCATCTCCGGGTGTGTCTGGGCCATTGGCCTGCGGTGCCAGAGTCCCAGGCTTCACAGCCTCGATGACATTTAGTCAGGCTCAAAAACAAAGACATGAGCACAGTGTTTATAAAACGGCCTGGATTCTATCAGAAAACATGATGTCGATGATGCAGTCATGAATTGGGGGAGAATTTGCTTTTCTAGGCTGGTCCCTTGCTCTCCAAAGGCTCCTGGTCCCTGTCTCCAGGACAGGCTTGATCACGGTTAAGAACATGGCGCCTTTTTACTTAGCTTATCAATATTGACTTCAGTGGTTTGCTAGTAACTCATTTATGGGCCAGCCTATTCTCTGAAGTGAATGGATTCAGACCTCGTCTCTCTTAAAAATAAAGTGATAGAAGGGCACCTGGGTGGCTCAGTCGGTTAAGCGTCCGACTTTGGCTCCGGTCATGATCTCAGAGTTTATGGGTTTGAGCCCCGCACTGGGCTCTGTGCTGACAGCCCAGAGCCTGAAGCCTGCTTTGGGTTTTGTGTCTCCCTCTCTCTCTGCCCCCTCCTCCCCCCAACTCATGTTTTCTCTCTCTCTTTCAAAAACGAATAAACGTCAAAAACAAACAAACAAACAAAGTGATAGAAACAATGTCAAAGACAAAGGCTGAAAGAGTAGAAGCTATACACACACACACATTAGAGCCACGCCCAATTAAATTAGGGCACATTGTTGTTGGTTTGGGCACTGAATTTTGCACTCGAAGTTTCTAAAGCATTATAGGACAAACTTTTATTAAAAAAATCAGTCTGCCTTTGGAATTTGCATGCTTTCCTGAGCTGCAATTAGTCCCCAAGTCTTCATCTCATGGCAAACAGGATTTCTGTAAAGCCATAATCCAAGGCAGATTGAATTCCCAAATGCTAAAACTATTCAAGATCAACCATTAGGTACTCATTTATTTAACTAACTTTGAAAATTGTGTTGCCATCTGACATTTAAGAACTTATTTACATGCTCTTGAATTGAAGCTATTACTATACATAGAAAGCATAGTTTCTTCTTTTTTAAAACCGGAATGTTGAGCTTTTTCTTGCAAGCTGGTAGGTAAGAATTAAGAATGAACGTGATTTTTCAAAATAAATACTCTCTGTATTTCTACAGAAGCCCAAACTATTCTATCTGTAAAATGATAATCAGTGAAAATGTTATTTACAGTCCCTCATGTTTTTCCTAGGCAAGGCAGCCTTTACAAATTCTGTCTGGCTCACGACCCAGTGATGACAAGCCCTTCCTAACTGCCAGACACGAGGGCCTCTGCTCGATTTCCTCTTCTGGGCACCGGGTCTGACTTCTCATCCCGACCTCCTGAGCCAGCTCCTGTCCTGCCTCCTGCTAACCTGACAGCCCCTTTGTGGCTCAGTGGACAGTATTCACGGACGGTCCTCTCTCTCACTTACAATCAGTGAAATCAAGACTCCAGCTTTGGCACGCCCCTCTGCCCTCGAAATATTCTCTCCCCACAAAGTCATCTCCTGGCTTTATTCAGAGTCTTGGAGCCAAATCAATCATTTGTCCTGGCTGAACCATCCCAGTGGGAATCTGTTCCAAGTTTCCGTCTCTGGTTCCCTTATTGGGGAATTTACTAAGGGCTTATGCTGCACAGGTCCAAATGCAGGCAAGGACTAGGTATACAAAGGGGTTTAAAAAATGCCCGAGGTAGGGCACCAGGGTGGCTCAGATGTTGAGTGTCTGATTCTTATCTCAGCTTAGGTGATGATCTCAGGGTCCTGAGTTCATGCCCTGCACTGGGCTCCATGCTGGGCATAGAGCCTACTTAAGAAAAATAAAAAATAAAAAAATAAAAATTGTCTGAGAGGCAGCTGGACCTGGGCAATTGTGCCTCATGTTCGCTTCTGATGAAGGCATCAGGGCGAGAGAATGTTCTTTGCTGGTAGAAGGAGACAAAGACAGTGTTTAATAAGAATCAAATGAAACAAAGAACAGTTGACCCCTACATGGGGACAAAAGGAATTCATTTAATAACTATTTATCAAGTGAATAACTTATTAATTTAAAATAATTTTTTAATTTAATACTTATTATGTGCAAAACACTATTCTAGGTGTCTGGGATACAGCAATGAACCAAACAAGCAACTATTCCTGACCTCGTGGGAGGGACCAAAAATAGATCACAAACAAAATAAATCGGTAGATTATATGTTATGTGGATGGTGAGTGGTGCTATTTTTAAAAAAGGAGAATGTTGAGGGAGGGAGGGGACCTAGTGTGCCTGAGCGGGCAGTGGGTTGGACTTTAAATGTCGGGGGGTCAGGGTTAGACTCACTGAAATGCTATTTGACCAAACACCAGAGGAGGTATGGGAAGAGGGGGAAGAACATTCCAAACCATTCTAGAACATTCTAGGTTAGCCAGTGAATGAATACAGGGCATGGATGAGGGACAGTGAGGCAGCCAGTGATTTGTTTGGTTTAATTCTCAAAGTCTTTAAATGTAAGCTGGAGAAAAATGACAGCCACGGAGGCGGATTGCTAAAGGCTCAGGGGCAGGGGGTGCCGGTGGGTAGATGGTGTGCACTTGACTGTCTTCTTGAAGAACACAGCTGATGTCACCTCAGGCCGTACTGTGCACTGATTTTCATGTTTATTGTTGCATGTGGATGCCTTTTATTCTTTAAGCCCGCATCATAACCTCTCCCCCACAGTCCCTGGATCAGCATATAGAGGAAACTCTTCCTCTAGATCAGAACTTGCTACTCTGGAATGTGATCGAGGCTGATACACAGGGCTGTTAACTCAGCCCCAGATCCAATGGAAATCCAACGACTCTATGTGGTGACCTTTCTGTCATCCTGACCTTCTTTCCTCTGACAAGTCTGAAAAAATTCAGTGGTTTTCCACGAGCTCGTGCATAACTGAATGTCCACATTCTGTGGGCAGATTCATAATGAAAACGGTGAAGGGATCAGCCAGCCCAAACTCAGGCACAGGCACTAGGTGACACATAACTTTCAGGGCTGCCAATGGGGAAGGCTGGTCTTGGGTGAGGGTCAGCTGTGGATGAAACATGATGATCGGTTTTGAAGGAACTTGGCAGGATAGTGCACTTCCGGTCCATTAAGACCTAATCCCGTTAACTCTTAACTGTGTCTCCACTTCCTCTCTCTTCTCTTCTCTGAGTGGATAGGGACTGATGAGGGAAGTCAAGAAGACTTCTTTAGATGGTGAGACCCCTGTGCATGTCAAGCATATACCAGAGTGTATGACAATGCACCTGTGAGCCCCCACATGAAAACACACTTGGTATTGTGACATTGGAACCATGCAGTTTTCTAACGTTAGGGAAGGATGCTGTATACATGGCAGTGAATCCCTCTTCAGTAAGCTTTGTGATGGAAGATACAATGGGAATCAAGAACCCAAATTCCCACCATGGCCTACATTAGGGATCTGTAAGCTTTTAAAAATTTTGTTAATTTATTTACTTTTGATAGAGAAAGAGAGAGCAGGGAAGGAAAGAAAAAGAGAGAGGGAGACACAGAATCTGAAGCAGGCTCTAGTCTAGGCTCTGAGCTGTCAGCACAGAGTCTGACATGGGGCTTGAACGCATGAACTGTGAGATCATGACCTGAGCAAGGGCTTAGCCACCCAGGCACCCCTCTCCTTTTCTCTCCTTATGAGGCCCTTCAACGTTTCAGTGCAGAAATATCCTCATCACACACACATAAGGGATCACTATCATACCCCCTAACACAATCCTGTGAGGCATCTTCATGAATGTTCCTCCCACATGGGGTTTCCATGAAAGATCTGCCTTGTGCCCGACACACATGAAGAGTGACACCTGAGTAACATGTGATCCCTGAGGATGGGGGGGGGCTCACGACATCATCCAAGACACTGAGGTCCATGGAGAAATGACCATATGCCTCAAAGGCAACTGTCAGAAGGATTCCTACTTGGTGCTGGGAAGGAGGCACTAACGTCATCCAGGGAGATAAGAACTTGGTTGGCCTTCCAGACAGAGGACTCAGCACACATGCAGAGGATGGTGGGTACGGGGCAGGAAAGCACAGGAGGAAGTTGAGTGTAGCTTCAAAGTAGAGGGGGTGGGAGGAGGGAGACCCAGACCTAACTAACCACCTCATCGACACACTTCCCCACCCAGCTGGGTATTAAGAGATGTCCCTGGTACCTCAGACTTGGGCACTGTATCATTACAAAAATGAGTGGGTCTGCAGCTTTTAGACGTTTCCATCTGAGGATTCTCCCTGCCTGAGAGACGGCCTCTTATTTTCTTAGGGAAAGTGGGCACTAAAGATGGTCATCTGGAGACGACAATAACTTCTAGAAGACGTGCCTTTGGGCATCCCTGCTGGAAAGTGGGTAATGAGAGAATCTGTGGTCAGGACAGTTGCCCTTTTCCTATGTGAGTTCACATGGGAGAAAACCTGATTGCTTTCTTAAAAAAATTTTTTTTTAAATTTATTTTTGAGAGAGAGAGCATGCAGGCAGGGGTGGGGCAGAAAGAGAGGGGGACCGAGGATCTGAAGCAGGCTCTGCACTGGCAGCAGGGAGCCTGATGTGGAGCTCCAGCTGACGAATCGCGAGATCATGACCTGAGCAGAAGCTGGATGCTCAACTGACCCAACCACCCAGGCGCTCCTGAGAAAATCCTCTTTTTAAAATTTCAGCCATAAAACCTAAATACCAAGACAGACACAGATTCTGCTTTGGAGCTTCACTTGGCTCTACCTGCACCTCTCCTTGCATTTTTCCCTTAGCTCGTCTGAACAGTAAAGGAGAGAGGATTTGGGGAGTGGGGTGCACTGCCAGCAGCCAGCACACAGGTAAAATACAAGAGGCCGCCCCGGAGGCCAAGGAGGTGGCTTCCGCAGGGATGTCGGGCAGGTGTACTGCGGGCAGGTGACCAGAGCGGCTGTTCACCTGGCCTCCAGGCCCGGACAGACATGCTGCCATGGCAACCACCTGCAATGGCAGACACCACAGAGAGCCAGAGGGAAAGCGACCGCAGCATGATCTGGAGTGGCAATCAGGATAGCAGCTCCAAAATGCACCATGAGGAAATACAGTTTTCTTGAGAAGGTTGTCAAGATGGGGCACCGTGAGGAAGGAGACGTTTGAGCCGTGCATCAAAGATCATGTTTTGGGGGGTAGTGTATCTTCCCTGAATACACAACGTGATGACATTCCAGGAAGTCAGTGGGTTGTTTAAATATTTAAATAAAATTCTATTTCTGCAGGAGCGTGTTGACATGCATTTCTTACTTGTTTCTGAGATGCAGAGAGTGCTTTCACAGGTTGCCTCTTCCCCCTACCCACCACCCACATGTTTGTGGTCAGGAGGAGGAAGCCATCCTTACTTCCGTTTTGCGGATGAGAAATCACACCGTGTTTCTGAGTCATAGAAATGGCTCAACCCCAGACATTCAAGTATAAAGCTATTCCATCACCTGCCCTTAAAAAGAATTTTCAAGAACTGATGTGTTCCTGGGTTGAGGAAAAGCGCTCATCCCTCGTTCCGGCAGAACTATCCATTCCAACCCAGTATTAACAGAGGACAGTATTGATGCAATCAGAAGAATGAAATGTTTGCATCTGTTTTGGTCCAGCAACCTTACTTCTTGGAACTGCACCTAGAAAAACAGTCTTAAGTGTCAAAAGATATACCAGAAAGAATGTGCACCGCAGTTGGTGTTCGTAGTAATAAGAAATGTAAAACTGACATGTCTAATAAGATAGGATTTGTTAAGTAGTTGGTGGAAGGTATCATTATGATCATAGACACATACTTAAGGGGTATATAAAAGGGATGTGTTTTTGGAAGGCCACTCATGAGGACCGAAAAGAAGTGCATGGAGGGAGGGAAGTCAGGAACAACTTTAATTCCCCAGTTGAAAGCTGAAACAGACCTCCCGTGGACTCTCACTCATTTGAGGGTGATTCTCTTAAAGCTGGTGATGAAGAAGGAACTGAGACTGAGTCTGCAACTTCCTTGCAGTGGTCAGTAGTAGCTGATTAGCTCTGATTTCAGGCAGGGAAAGAAACGCTAGGTTGGGGGCTGACCACTCTTCCTCCCAAGAGATGAGCCCAGCCTTGGTTCCCTAATTTTCCTTCCCCAGAGGAGCTCAATGGCAGCTTGTCTCTCCCTCTCTCCCAGGAGGTGGGTTGACAGCTTTCTTTGGCACTGACTAATTGCTCAGTCCTCTACAAACTGGTTAATTCATCCCCCAGTAGCCATGCGTGTAGGGAGCATGCATGCAGGCATGGGTGTGATGACTGATTTACCAGTGGTATTCCCATGTTCACAGGTAGCTCTCCATGGTGGGATTATGGAAGCAGTTTTACCTTCTACAAAATGCTGATCTCTAGCCTCTTAATTTTCAACAGTGACTATGATATTCTTTGTAATAGGAAAAAGAACAATAAAGCTTGCTATAGAAATATTGACATTTCTAGCCAGTACAATATCCTCTACCATTGTTCCCCCAACTCCTCAGACACAGGGTTTTCTTGCCATTTTCTAGTGAAGCCATTCTCCCACACCTGGGCTGCGTAGGGCCTTGGCCAAGGCTGTGTCAGGCGAGACTCCATGCATCCAAACCAAGGAATTGTAAAAATGGCAGCTTTTACAATTGTAAAAGTAAACTGTAAACTGCAAAAGGCAATTGTAAACAATTACAGTTACAAAAGGCAATTTAACAGCTCTTTAAATATCACCAGATTGTTAGTTTTCCATGTCTGTCATTTAATTCTTAGATATGAAAACCCTAAAAGAAGTCCTATTTGAAGAATAGTGCCTTCAAAGTAGGAGGCAATGCACTGTCTGCATCTTTAACGGGGCCTGGCACTATGGAGGGAACTCTTCAAAGGCCTCTGCCAGGCTCAGGCAAAGGCTTGGTTCTGTGTTAGCTGCCTGAGCCTTAAGGGTCAGCTCCGACACTCTGGGGTGTGGGCGTCACCCAGTCACACGCACCTGCCTCGTCCGCGGTGATGGAGAGCTCGTTGCTGGGCTCGCTCTTGCCAATCCGGTTCTTGGCATACATGCGGATGCTGTAGGTGGAGGAAGGGTGGATATCAATGATGGTGGCCGAGTTCAGCTGAGGGGAAACATCTTTGGTTCTCTGAGCAGAATCCCAGGAGTCTTTTGGGTTTTGTTTTTCAAAAAAGAAGAGATAGAGACGTGAGTTTTTTTTCTCTGCCTTTGAACGTTCACAAGTAGGAATTAAACACACACACGCACACACAGAAAGGAAGGAGGAAGGGAAGAAAGAAAAGTTAACAACTCAAAGGGCATTCTCAAAGGAGTGCTCCCAGTGTTCCAGTGGGCTGGCCACTAGAGGGGCCATCACACTCTTGTTACCCACGCTGAGGGGGACAAGGGATGTGGATGCCAAATTCAGGGGCAGTGGGGAACGTCTGAGGCAACCCAATGTGTGTACTGATGGATATGAAGGATGAAAGTGCACACGGTGGAGTCACATGTCAGTGAGGTGGTCAACAGCCACAGCAAGGCACTCATTGTACAGAATAGTAAATGGAATTACAGTTTGGACAGTGCCCGCCACTACCCTCCCCCCCCCCCCAAGTTTCTGGTTCTAAAAGGCATTTGAAGACCAGCAAGACCTCCAGCCATATCAGATCTTTCCGTCTCTGAAGCAGAGTGGTGAACGTGAAATACCTCCATAAAAACGAATCTCAGTCTCCAGTGTCAACATTTACTTTCAAATAATTTATCGTAGGAATTATTTTTCAACCACAGCTATTATTAACAAGTACACATGCCCCATATGAAGAGGGATCATTGGAAAGGTGGCAATTTCTACCTGCTGGTTTTAAGGCTTCAATCAATGATGAGTAAAGTGTTGTTATTTCGGAAAACATTTGGGTGGTTGCTAAGGGTGAGGGGTCAAGAGATGACACCAGTGGTGGGAGGAGAAAGACAGAAGGTGGTGGACAGAGATGCTGCTTCTGTTTCCCACAGTCCCCTGGGTCCTCTAGGGTGATGGTCAATTGCAGGCATCTCACTGAAATTCTGCATTCTCTGCCGGATTCTGAGTGCCAGGGCAGCAAGACCATGCTCGCCATGTTCAACGCCGTGTTCCCAGCGTTTGCACAATGCCTGATCCACAGCAGACAACCCAGAATAAATGCATGTTTAACAGATGAGTACATAAATGGCAAACACACAGACCTCCGAGCCCTGGGTTCACTCCTCCCTTCATGTTAATGATGAGCACTGACATTTAGAGGGCTGGTCTGAAAGAGGTCTTCTGGACCTTGTACAAAAATTGGTTCCTTCAAGGTGGCCCTGGAATGCTGTATCTTATCAGAGAACACAGCATAATAAAGACTGACAATGAATATTCATTCCACCTAAAAGAGAAACTATCACTTGAGTCAAGAAGATTGAAGATGAAAGAACATTGACGTAGAAGAAGGTGGTGCAAAAATTCAAATGGTGGAAGAGAAGAATGTGTTTGAACAGAGGACCCCGAGGTGGCCTGACACATAGATATGAGACTTGTCCTGCAAGGAGAAAGCCAAGCCTTCTGGAGAAGATGTCTAGAACAAGAGAGGGACCCCCAGACACTGTAAGGTGCAGAGAAAGTAACTAACTAGCCCCAGGAAGAAGCAGTTACTTGTAGTGGTTGAGGGCTCTGCCCAGGGCCACGTGGAGGTTTCTGGAACTGGCAGGTCAATGAAGACATGGCCGTCTTCACTGAGAATGTGTCTGGGAGGTGGCGGAGAGTCAGAGGAGGCATAGTGATGTCCACTGAACCCCCCCCACCCCTTCCTGCCAGTCAACTCATGAATGGAGGCGTGGCTAAGGCAGGGGTCATGGGCAGGAAGCACAAGATGCTTGAAGAAGGGGCAGCATTTTTAGCTTTTTTCTGCAGTTCTTGCTCTTTGATAGAGAAAAATGATGATGTCAATCATCATGATTATTAGAATAAGGTTCAAAACAACACAGGATGGATTTTGAGCTAAAGGTCAAGAAGATGAGAAAGAATGTTTTATCCTGGAAGATTTGAAGTAACTGAGTGGAGAAGGAGAAGAAAGTGTAGTTAAATCCCCCAGATACCCTCTGGCAAATGATACGGCATCAAAGGAGGGATAAAAACAAAGAGGTGACTACCCAGGAGAAAGGAGTCGGGACAGGGCAGGGAAATGCTGCTTCTGATCTCAGATGCTGGCGTGCAGACAGGTAGGATGTGGATTATTAGCGAAGTGTGCTGGAAAATGTAACACAGGGCAGTACAGTCACAGAGTAATCCGGGCACTTGGGAAGACGGAAATGAAAAGTGAAATGCAAATACAATTAGGAAGGGCATACCACAGACAAAATAAAGAAACTTAGGGGTAAGTCACAAACAGAAATGCACGCTTGGGAATCTGAGAGGTCTGGGATGCAGGCTGGCAATGGAGAGTACTGGCTGGTTAAGGGCATGGGTGGGAAGGGCGAGAAATGAAATTGTCAGGGGAACTTATCACGGATCTCCTTGGCCAGTGGAGAACGGGGACGCTGCTGTCTGGATGCAGAGAACAAATGCAGTGTAAGGAGGGTTTATAAGTCACTCTGGGAGATGCTGATAAGGGACTATTTGCCAAAGAGTGGGCGGGGCTAGAGGAACTTGCAGGAGACGCTCAGGGTCCCAGCATCTAGCAAGAGTGGGGAGCTGCTCCCTCTGGGGCAGGAGAGCCAAGGGATGGGATAGCATTGCCAGAATCCAGACAGGACTGGAACTTCAGAAGGGGAGTCCCTGATAGAAACTCAGACACAGAACGCAGCAGCTGGCAGCATCCTTGTCTGAACCATTCTCTGTGCCTGGTGAACTCAGGGGAGGTCAGAGGAAAGAAAATCTGTGTGTTGTAGCTCTCGGAGTTCAGCCTCCCCGAGAAGGGCAGATGATGGGCTTGTGCGGCAGGTCGAGGCAGCAGCCAGAGAAAAACCAGCAGCAGAGGGAACTCATGTTTGTGGAGTAGCACCTGGTCACCCAGCACGGTGCTGGGCATCTTACAAATGGGCCTCTTGCAGTGTCCAAATGTGTGGGCACATCGGAAACACCCTGGAGCTTTCTGACAATTGCACTTTCAGACCTACTGAATCAGAATCACTGGATAATGCTGCCCAGGAATCTGTGCTTGTAAAAAAGCCATTCTCTTGGGCACCTGGGTGACTCAGTCAGTTAAGCCTCTGACTTCGGCTCAGGTCATAATCCCAAGGTACATGGGTTCAAGCCCTGCATCGGGCTCTGTGCTGACAGCTCAGAGCCTGGAGCCTGCTTCAAATTCTGTGTCTCCCTCTCTCTCTGCCCTTCCCCTGCTCATGCTCTCCCTCAAAAATAAACATTAATAAAATAAAAAAATATCTCTCTGGGTTATTTTGATGCGCAGTTAGAGTCTGGAGTGCTTTATTTGAATTATTACAACATCCTGGTGAGGTAGGGATTTTTATTTTCATTGTGAAAGTTCCAGAAACTGAGGCTTGTGACACAGCTGGTCTGAGGTGGGGCTGGGCTTTGACCTCACCTGTGTTGCCTTGAAGGTCCAGGTCACTTTCTTGTAGCATATCACCTCCACATATCCTCTGCAGGACACCTAATGAGACTGGATTTCAATTTTCCAGACACGTGCTGCAAGTCTCTTATGTTGGGATGCAGGCTTTCTGACAAGTGTGTGACTCGGCTGACTGGCGAGGAGTTCAGCCAAGTGCAAGAGAGGGGGCTTTGGCCAAGAATGAATGTAGCGCCTATGGATACGGAGAATGAAGGTCGGGAGGGCTGTGTGCAATGGTTTAGACAGGAGATGTCAGAAGCGTTCTTGGAAAAAGTGTGCAGCATTCCCTGACCTGTCCCAGAGAGATGGAGAAGCTCATGGTCATAGTCCTGCCTCTGAAATTCTAAGCAATCCCTGTGGGAGAGGACGGATGGAGCCCACAGGGGTCAGGGTGCTTATACAGGGTTAGGGGTGCCCCACTGTGGAGTCCAACACCCTAAGTCAGGAGGTCGGCAGATCGCCAAGAACACACCTAAGAAGGGTGAATTTGATCTAAAGAAGGTTTCATTATTTGAGGACCGAGACCAGGAGGAACGAGGGTGACCGGAAGGGCTTTGCTGCAGAAAAAATGCCACTAAATGTTTAAAAATTAAGAGGTAGCTCAGAGAAGGACCAGACCCACTGCATTAGCTAACAGAAGGGGATTTGGGCACAGGGAAAGTCTCTTTTGCTCTGTCTGCTCCATGGAGGAGATTGTTGTTGAGGTGAGAGGGAGAAGGGCGGCTGGAGAAATGAGAAGGTTCTGGAAGACAGCACCTACCTGCATAAGAGAGTTTGGGCTTCCTGGGGGCTGGATGGTTACGTTCTGGGGAAGAGAGCCCGCTGGGCACCAAGTGCGGGGGATGGTGGAGAAGGAGACAGGGAGGTGGGCACGAGGCAGGCTGCCTTCCAAAGAGGGGAAGGAAGCGGGGTGCCGGGCTGGCGGCACACACAGGGCGAGACGCTGGAATTGGCTCGCCAAGGGGTTCTTTGTGTCCATCTGGAGGCGAAGCAGTGGCCATCAGGAACCACGTGACGTGGACGCCAAAGCCATCAGAGGAACTGGTTGAACTACAAGAAGTGAACTCAATGACACTGACATGGCCAGATTGAGATGGTGGGAAGACGGTCGTAGGGATAAGTAAAGGGATTTGGGATTTGCTTTTTCCTGGCAAACAGAAAACCCAGAGAGTCGTCTGTCTTCAAATCCTGGAATTTGACGAAAGGTTTTAGGGGTGGGAGGAGGGCCAGTGGACTCAGGAAGGTCTGTATTGGTGCCTGAAAGGTAAGAACTCTGACAGTCATGGCTGGGCCAAGGCATGATGGTTTTCTCCTGGGGCTCGTGAGTTCCCACTGCTGGGACTGTCCAAGCACAGACAGAAAGGCCACCTGCAGGGACCCGCTCTGTTAAAAACGCAAAGTACGGCAATACGTAGATTAACAAAGAGTAGAGGAAAAGTGCCTTTGGGTGTGACTTCACTGCTTAAAGCAGAGAAGGAGAGTCAACATATTAACAAACGTTTAATACAAGTCTCATTTGTGGGATGCTCGCTGTGGAGGATGCGGGCTCATAGCGCAGGACTGCATGGGGGCTGCAGGGGACCCCCGAGGGATCAAGAGAGTCCTCAGAGGGACAACTTCCCATCAGGGGAGACAGATCTTAAACATCTTCCCAATAGAGGACCCAGTCAGAAGCCCACCAGATGTTGCAAGGTGTAGAGGGTGCCCTGTGAGTAGATGAAGGGGGACGCTATGAAATGGGTGGTCAGGGAAGGCATCCTGGAGGAAGTGACATTTAAGCTGTGATTTGAAGCATGAGTTTTCTATGTACTTGGTTTATAAATTGCGCTAGTTTAAATTATGGTTGTCCCTTTTATATACCCAAAATCTAATGAGGAAGCAACTAATACACGAACAGCCCAGACTGACATGCTTTTGATGGCAGTGCATACAATTCCTGCCTGCTGCCGACATAGCTCTTTTGTCCAGGCCTTTCACACTGGAAGAGGTGGAGGGTCTGCAGGGTGTGCTGGAGACCTGTGGCCATGGAGCCCGGGCTCTCCCCCAGTGAGCCTCCTGGGGCTCATTCTAACTCAAACTGGGCTCGATATGCTCCAGGGCTGTGTGAGCATCTCAGCCACCGGTTGGTCCTGTGTGTGGCTGAAGCACAGTGTGACGGATGGACGGAAACTGAGTGCAGCCAGATCACAGATAAGGAGCTCTCCTGCCTGCGTTATGTAGAGCCCGGTCAGTTTATAATTTGGAAATGCTGTGGAGATGATTCTTAGATTTTGGGTGGCAGGTAAATTAGGCAGGTAAATTAAGCACCACAAGTATTTACTGGCAGGCACTGTGCTCAATGCTGGGATCGGGGGAACATGATCCCAGAGTTCCTGCCTTCGGGGAACTTATGGGGAGCGCTGGGGGGCACAGAGGACTCTTAAGTGGGGGACACCGAGGGTTTTAGAGGCATTCGATTCATAAGCACCATGTGCACGTCAAAGCTGCCATTTAGTAAAGGTTTGCATGTGCCAAACACTGGGGAAAGTGTTTTAGAGCAGCGCCCTTGTTAAAGAGTATTCACCAAATATGCTCTGGGTGCCCACAGTGTGCTGGGTGCTGTGCTAGGTGTTGGAAAACAGGTTGGGTGAAACGAAATCTGGTGGCACAGGAATGTCCGGCTCAGTGATGATGACACGCTCATCAGCAGTCACAGCTGCAAGGGCCCCAACCCCACAGAGGTGGCATTCTGTGGCGGCAGGGGTTAGAACGTCAACATTTCTTCTTGGTGGACGAAATGCAACCCACGCCCACATCATAAAATGTCAGTCGTCCCTAAGGGAGTTAACACACTTGATGGAGTCCCAACAGCAAATGCCAAAAATGTTTATACGGAGCTGGACAAGTTGATCCTAACGGTCATATTTGTAGAAAGATAAGAACACACAGAAAGGAAAAGTTGTAAGGTCAAACCAGGCCCAGCGGAAGTTAAAACACAAAGCCTGCGTGATTACCGCAGTCTGGTGTCGATGCAGAGATGGACGGAACAATGGAACAGACTAGAAAGTCCAGAAACAGATACAGGTGCTCGTGGAACGCCAGGAGGTGATACAAGTGACATCTGAAACCAGCAGGGGAAGGTGGACTTGTAATAAATCATGTCGGGACAGCAGGATGCCCATCCGGAAAAGGTCAAGTGAGATCCAAATCTCTCAGAAGATACAAGAATCCATTCCCAATGGATTAGAGATCCCAATTTTAAAGCGCAAGAGAAAGAAACCAAGCACGTAGGAAGCAGGGTGCATTATTTTATAGCCCGACGGTAGAGAACAGCTTTTCTAACTTGACTCGACACCCAGATGCAATAAAAGGAATTGTTGGTAAATTTGGGAAAAGAAAACAAACATAAAGAGACCACAATCACAGACATAACTCTATGAGTGCTCACCACAGCTCGGCCAGGAAAGAAAGGAGATGACGGTGTAAGAGAACGTGAGCGGGATGCCAGGAATGAGTCCTTACGGAGGTGACGTGAGGAGGGGGTAGGTGGCGCAGGTGGGGGTAAGCATAGAACCGTGTGGCCCAGGGAAGGGGGTGGTTCTCCAGCCAGAGGGCAGCCTGTGGCCTTTGAAGGACTCTTGTCACAGGGAGATGCTGTGGTGTCCCATTTCACAGAGGGGAATGCTGAGGGCTGGGGACCAGCGAAGGCAGGCGGCTGGTTGGGGACAGGACCAGCAGCAGAGCCAGGACACACTGTGGGACCACTGGATTGTCACCAGCACCTGAACATGACCAACCCGCTGCAGACGACAAGGCACTGACCTCCTGCCCTGGGAGCCACAGTCAGTGCTGGGAGCCAGAGGCTGGCAGGGCCGTCCCTCCCCCACCCGGGGACTCCGTGGACTGTTGCCTGATGTGTGTGTGCGTTTCTCCTGAGAGCTCGCTGTTACCATCAGCTTCGGGCCACTCTCTGCTAGCACATGCTTCTCTCACTAAGAGGTGTTTCCTTTCCTTCAAGACCTTGGAATGCCTGGGCTCCTCCTGACCTGTGCCTTTAAAACAAAGGCAGGACCTCCTCTCTTCCCTTTGGCCCTGGAAACCCGTTTCTGCCAGTTCCCGAAAGAGCCCTGTTTGGGCCAGCACCGTCACCAGCATGCCGGCTGCCACCGAGCCCCGCCGGCAGCCTGCGCTGGCCGTCCCATCCGCTGGTGACAGTGTCCCAGGCAGCTCCCGAGCTCCCCCAGGCCCCATGCACGCCTGGCCTCCCTGCCCGGTCCCTGCTGTGAGCCTGGGTCACAAGCCGCTCCTGTGTGCATTCCCAGCCCAGCTGCGTCCTGCGAGTCTCAAATGCTATTTCTAAAACCACTGTTCTCGGGGGTGAAGCATCTTCCTCTCAGCGCTCATGCATTGCTTCGGGGACACTCTACCCTCAGCTGCCTTTCCAGCTCCTGCCGCTCGCTCGTCCCTGCCCCTTGCTCGCTCCTCCTGAAGCATTCCTCACTTGCCACCTGCCCCCCGCCACTGCCCAGAGCTTCAGTTTTCACCTGGGCTTCAGCTCAAAAGATACTATGTAAATCACGGGCACGGGCAGTGTAACCTAAAGTCTGGCGTCAGAAAGGAAACAATAAAGCTGTGTGTGGTCCAGGAGGGTTTTGTTAACCCTACACATGCCAGTGCTGCTCTGACTCCTCATCTCTTTGATGAGACGCAGGAAAAGTTCCCGCCAGAGGCCACAGGGAGGCGTTCTCCCCTCGGCCTGGTGGATCGTGAAGTTTTGAGTGACCCTGGCATTCATGATCCCTTTAAGGGGATAAATGGACACACCTGTCATGCTCCTGATATTGGGTCTGTTTTACTCATGGCCTCTCTGCCGACCTGACCGAATGTGGGCCCAGAGGAAGCAGGTGATGCTCTGAGGTGCCAGAGCAAGTGGCACTGGCCTGTCCCTGGAGTACTTCTGGGAAGTCCCCTGCGGGGTCAGTGCCCGTCTCCACCGGGAGCAGCTCTCCTGGCTCTGACCAGACTCAGCCCACGGACTCCGAGCACAGCTGAAGCCCAGGCTCTGGACAGAGTCCCCGTAGAGAGCATGTGAGGGACATCAAGGGGCGCAGGAAATATGACATCGGTGGCCAGTGGCCAGGTGCTGTCAGTAGCTGCCCCCTTGCTGGTTGGTGATAAAGAATGCCAGGGTGGTGGGCAGGGAGCAAGCCGGGCCCGGAGAGAAAGGAGGCGGCTCAGAGGCAGAGATGGGCCCTCGTACACACCCTGCCCCAGAAAGGAAACGTGGAGTGCTTTGCGGAAGAAAAGAGACAAACCAGGTAAAAAGAGCCCCCCGCTGAGTTTCCGTGCAGTCCAGGTTTATTCTTACAGGTAATCATGAATAACAAAGGAGAGCAGTAACAGGGCTTTTTGAAGTGGAAATGAAGCTGGAGGAAATAAAGGGCTTACCTGATTTATTTTTGCATTCAATATCGTAGCCCGTAATGGGGCTGTTGCCGTCAAACCCCATGGTCCACCTGAGGGTGATTGTGCGTGCTTTCACATCTTTGATCTCAATTTCGGGAGGGTCTGGGGGCTCTGTGCAATCAACAGGGAAACCCGGGCTTAGTTCAAACATGGCTCAGACAGAGGACGCGGGTGGAAATGCTGAGTTCGGCTCCGAAAAGCTGTCAGCCTTTGACAACGGCCGACACTTTCACATGGAAGCCTTTTCTCTCCCCCCGCCCCCCAATCGCATTGCAAGGAAGAGAAATTCCACTTTATCCCCAATGCCAATGTTTACAGCAGGGCCATGTAGAAGGCTTTTATCATGGGGCCGGGCCAAACCAGGATGTCACTCTTCTGGTCTGGAATCTCTAACTCAAAATATTTGGGCTTCAAATGTTAAACTTCCTTTGTCATTTGCACCGTTTCCTGTAAGGATTCCTAGAATTGAGCTAACCAGGTACACCTGGCAATGCATTTTGTGGGCCTGCAGGGTCATCTGACCCAATTCCTTCAAGGACTTTGCTCCTTATGTTTTGGGGCCACACCTTGACATCATCATGGGCAATGCAAGTTACTGTTTTAACACCAACTTTGTGCATATTCAACACTTTCTGGGAATCAGGAGCTGTTATGTACCAAGGTGAGCTCACAAAGGGGTCTGAGCCTGGGCATACACTTACAGATGGGGGCACGGGGCAGGCTGAGAGCAAAATTCAGACAGGCCCCCCCCCCCAGCCCCCACGCTCCGGTGGAATGTGTGTGATATCCCTTGGACACTCCCGGCCTCCCAAGAACAAAGGAAAGGGGTTCTGGGGTTCTGAAAAATTAAATTCCCTTACTGCCTACAGCCCATTGACAAGTCCTTGAAACTGGCAGTGACCTTCCTCTAGGAGCTCAGTTGCCTCGATGATGACACTTTGCTGGGGGCAAAAGAGAATCTTGCCTTAACATTATCCCAACCCAAAGGAGTTGAAAACTTATCTCCACATAAAAACCTGCCAGCATTGTTTATAGCATAAGTCTACTTTCCTTTATCTCAACTGCCCCAAGATCTATGCTGACAATCCTACTCCAAGCTTAAGGCCCCTAATATACATCTGAACGGTCTCATGACTGAGGTTTTATTAAATGGTAATGGTGTTTCCCTAGCAACAGCTAGCCCCTCAGGGTCCTGGAAACCTCACATCCAAAATGCCTTAGAGGCTTACTCCATCCCTGACCCCCTCACAACCCTCAGGTTGAGTTGCCAGTCAGGACTCCAGTGCAGCTCTTCCCGCCCACGGGTCCTGTGCCCGTGCTTTAATAAAATCACCATATTGCACCAAAGATGTTTTCAAGGATTCTTTATTGGCCGTCAGCTCCAGGCCACCCCACCATCACCCCTAAACCTCATCACCTACTGTTCTAAAAGCCACATTTTCCCCCAGTTTGGTCTCCTTCCTACCTTGCACTGTGAGCTGAATTATTCCACGGTCCTCCCCATAAGAATTGATAGCATGACAGGAGAAGAAGCCAGAATCTTCTCTAACAGTTGGCAAAATCTATGTGTAAAGCAGAAAGAAATCTATCTTATCCAGCAGCATGGAGAAGGAACAAGTAAAAGGGCTTTTGTATGTAAATCTCTCCATTCCTACCCTTCTTTTCCCCAGCACACGCGTGCGCGCGCACACACACACACACACACACACACACACATCCCTGAGAGCAAATTATTTCAGTGCATTGTAACGGTGTAGATAGACAGGTTCGACATATGTATCAATGTCATCTTGCGCTCATTAAATTGGATGTGTAATTTATGTAGGATGTCATGGTCAAGTTGATGTATATTCCACACGTATATGTATTTTTTTCTCCTGGTGTGTGTTTAGAGAATCCAAAGTGCCTAAAGAAGCAGATCTATAAATCCTGCAGTAAATTCTTGGTCCTACAGGACCCTCATTAGACATACCTCTAGAAGGACTCCAGGATTGGATCTCTGAGTGAATCGATATCAGTGTTTCAAACACAGGACTGTTTTTGTTTTCCTATGTGTGGGCCTACAGCATCATTTCCCCCCTACTAAAAACACCACTCAATTAACTACCAATAGTACTAAGAAATTTAAGAAACTATAATACTTTTTTCTAGTTTTTGTGATCCTGTTTGAAAGACAGAAGTTTTTATGTTGGATTTTTCCAAGAGAAGCGAACCATTTTTCCTTAGAAAACCCATCCGATTTTTTTCTTTTTACAGGATGTTAAAACATGTGCACAGCATAGGATGCCATTTTTCTGGGATTAACTATCATCGAGAGACCCAATTCCTACCATTTTTGGGGGTTTTTACTACCGGTGGGTTCCCTGCCATGTTCCTCATAATTCTATTCTTAACAACACTTAAGGTAAGGCACTGTTTTTGCAGGCTGTTCAGGAATCTTGCCGTAAGAAGTGGGAGAGAAATGGTAGTCGTGAAAGATTATCTGTGGTGTATCACCCACATGCCCCCACTTAGGTGAAAGGACAGGACTATTCTGCAGAGGAAGTTAGATGCTGATCTACTGTGTTTGCCGTGTTTTACCTGCAGCGTTGAGATCACTTCCTCTCCCACCTCCTTGGTGGACACAAGGTAACGGGCCATCTCGGGGTTAATGATACGGTCCTCCTTCTCCCAGCGGACGATGATGGGCTTCTCGCCATGGGCTGCACAGCTCATTTCCTTCTTTTGACCCTGAGTGGCCAGGGTCGTGTTTGGATAGGACGTTATCATCGCAGGAACTGAAAATCCAAGAAGGACACGACTTACTTGGCAAAGCAGGATTCTTAATTTCCCAGCACAACACTCAGCTCAATCATGCTTAAAGAGGTGTTTCTTTGCTGGGTACATCTGGGGGGCTCTGTCAGTTAAGTGTCCAACTCGGTTTTGGCTCAGGTCACAATCTCACGGTATTGTGAGTTCAAGCCCCACGTTGGGCTCTGCACTGATGGGGGGAGCCTCCTTGGGATTTTCTCTCTCTCTTCCTCTCTCTCTCTGCCCCTCCCCAACTCACATGGACTTTCTCTCTCTCAAAATAAATAAACATTTTTTAAAAAGAGGTGCTTCTTTGAAATAAAATATATTCAAGAAATCACTGAGCACGAATCATGAACAGAAAAGAGGCAAGGTGTGTAATTTCATATTCAGGGGTCGCTGCTTTCTTCCAAGCCCACCGAGGGCACATGTATGTCACAGAACATAGCCTGTGTCCCCTAGGTCACACAGGAAGACAATTTTACTCGCTGAATAGATAGGAGATGGGTCTTTCAGTAAATTACAGTTTCTAACTATCATTTTCAACTATAGAACTCTGAAATCTTATCGAGCAACTTAGGTTAGGGCCCAGATTGCTGCTGACCCGTCCTCAAAGTGACTTCTAGATATACCCACAGTTGGTACAAACCGTCAGAGTCACCTGGAGGCCTCAGACCCACTTTTCTCTCATAACATACGGCCGGCAATCTCATCCCCGATTCACCAAGAAAACAGAAAGCTCTCCTTGTGAAACTTCTCAAGTTCCCTCTCTTCCACCTCAAAATTAATCTAAAGACTTCCATTCTCGGCAATATGCTGGGTGATGTAGGACCTTGCTCCCATTCCACACACTGCTTAGGAATGCAGGGAGGCACCAGACATGCATCCTTTTCAAGGCACACTAAGCTTCTAAGAAAGTGAGAGAAATCCCAGGAGCCAGAAGCAGAAGTGGATGTTGAAAGGCCAGCGGTATTATGATGTTGGAGGCAGGGAGTTGAAAGTGGGACCTTCAAACCAGGCTCCTCAAAGGGCTCTACCTTCAGAGCAAGTACCTACAACAAGGACAACCAGATCCATGTGGAGAGGGGAGAAGCCACCTGCCTTAGCTTATGTTACAGATGGAGAAAAAAAGTCTCCCCAGAGAATCCATAGCTGGTCCGACTCTGCGTAGGCTTGGGGTTGAATTCATGCTGAAGGATCTATACGCTGGTGTTCCTACTTTGGCCACAGTCCAAATGTCCTAGCAAAAGAAACACAACACATACCCCAACAGGAGGCACACTCCCTCCACGCTCATTGGGATTCTTCCAGGTGAACCGAATGCATCCTCACAAACCCAGAGCATAGAGCACATGAAGAAACAATGTGCTGTAACCGAGCATCAGCCCAAATGCTCCTGATGCTGGAATGATCAGATGCAGACTATAAAGTGATGAGGCACAAGATATTTAGAGATTCTTTTAAAAACACGAGAAGGGAATAAGATACTCTCAAAATGGACCAGGAGGACCTGGAAAATAACCAGAATATGTACGTATTTTTGCCTCATTTCCACCATCAAGGGAAGAAAGACCCATCCTTGTTTATAAGGTCAAGCTCACACTTGGGTTCTTCATTGGCCAAGTAAAGCCCTCCGGTGCTCCCTGGGCAGCTGACCAGAGAGACATCGTGCCTTCTTTTAGGGCTGGCCTGTGCTGGGTCCCGTCTTCCCCCACGGCATACCAGAGTGGACTGAGACATATCACAGTGAGTAAGAAATCTACCGGCTCTGTAGCCTGGACACCGATAGGAGAAGTCACACTTTGAGGTTTCTCTACAGTCAGCACGGCAGAGATAAGGAGACGTGGGGTGGATAGACTAACTGAAGGCAGCAGCACCGTGGGCCCCACATTTCATCCACGGTGGTGGTGAGATCCCCCTTCCAGCACAACTGGGGGGCAGCCAGACTGGTGCAGGAGCCCAAGCCTTCAGTTCTGACCGCTCACTTCCTTTAGCCACGTCAAGAAAAAATTTAACCTTTACCAACAGCTTTTGAGAGGTCTTATTTACATGACATAATATTCACTTGTTTTAAGTGTACAGGCAAATGGGCTTGGCCATTGTATTAGTTTTCTAGGAGCGCTATAACAAATCACCATGAGCTGGGTGGCTTCCAGCAACAGAAACCTGTTCTCTCATAGTTCTGAAGCACAGTCCAAAATCAAGGTGAAGGCAGAGCCATGCTCCATCCGAACTATTCTAGGAAAGACTCTTTACCTGCCTTTTCTGGCTTCTGGTGGCCCTGATGCTCCTTGGCTTGTGGCTATAACTCTCCTCTCTCTGTCTGCACCTCACATCATGTTCTTCCTTAAGAGTTTCCCTGTGTCTTCATGTGGATTTCTTAGGACACCAGTCATTGGATTTAGGACCCACCCTCATGCAGTACGACTTCATCTTAACTAATTATATCTTCAAAGACCTCATTTCCACAGGAATTCATATTATGAGGTTCAGGTAGGCATGAGTTTTTGGGGGGACCCATACACATATGTTTGTATTATCCAACACACACACACACACACACACACACACACACACACACACACACACACACTATTACAACCCAACAGAAGTACATACAGTTGTATAATTATCACCACATCAAATTTTGTTTCATTCTTTTTTCAAAGAAAGTCATGTTGGTAAGTTTATTTTTGAGAGAGAAAGTGAGAGAGAGAGAATGGGAGGTGGCAGAGAGAGAGGGAGAAGAGAATCCCAAGCAGACTCCATGCTGTCAGCACAGAGCCTGAGGTGGGGCTCTATCTCATAACTGTGAGATCATGACCTGAGCCGAAATCAAGAGTCAGATGCTTAGCTGACTGAGGCATCCAGAGGCCCTGACATTATCAAATTTTAGAGCATTTACAGTATCTGAAAAGGATATCCCTGCCCATTTATAGTACTTTCCCACTCCCTATCCCAGGTAACCACCAACAGACATCCTGTCCTTCTAGATCTGCCTTTTCTGGACATTTGCTACAAATGGGATCCCACAGTGGGTATTCTTTTGTGTCTAACTTTCTGGCTTTTTTTTTTCACTGAGCATGTTTTCTAGGTTCAACCACAGTATAGCATGTATCAGCACTTTTTCTTTTTTGCCGCTGAATAATACTGCATTGCATGGGATTAACACATTTTGTTTATTCATTCACAGTTGACGCACATTGGAATCATTTCCATTTTTGGGATATTGTAAATAATGCTGCTACCAACATTTACATGAAGGTTCTCCCATGGCCCTATGGTTTCACGTTTCCCAGGTCGATCCCTAGTAAAGAAACCCCTGTGTCACATGGAAATTATACGTTTAACATTTTGAGAAACTGCCACACTGTCATCCCAAATGGCTTCACCATTTTTACAATCTCTGTGTCAAAAGACAGAGCACAGAAGAGAAAGCCAGGTAGTGGTTAGGATTCAGAATTTCTGGTCAATGACGGGAATGTTCCCCTTGAACCATATGCAGGGTAAAGCTGTAGGTGAGCTCCAGCTTCAGGCTCACCGACTGTAGAAACCCCAATGCCAACACAATGCTGCCACTGCAGAGGAGATGAGGTGGTGAGGAAGGTTCCAGGAGAGGAAACTTCCCTGAGGTCAGGCCTGTGCAGCAGCATGAGAAGGGGCCACTGAGCTGTGAGCCTGGGACAACAAATGGGGACATTTTCAACATATTCCAATTCCTCACCCCATTGGGGGGAAGGGACTAAAGCCCTAATCCTAAAGGGATGAAAGGAAGTTCACCAGCCCCATTAGCTGGTCCAGATAGTCACCAACTAAGGGGCCCTCCCCAGACAGGTGGCTGAATGTGCACTCCATTGGGAAGGGCCAAGGGGAGACATGATATTCCTCTCCAAGGGCGTCCTCCAAGGGGGAGGCTCTAGGGGAAGCAAGGTGGACCACTCCCCCTCATCTGACATTCTGCCTGCAACTTTGCACCATCCTTTGTCAAGGGTTTGAAGGCTACAGAAAACCTCTGCATAGAAGGCATAGAACTTGGACATATGGTGTGTAGAAGGGCAGCTGAAAGGGAAAACTCCCACCCCGACCAAGGGGGAAGCAGACAGGTGCACTGAATACTTGTGCCCGGGGCAGTGCGGGGCACCTCTGCTCTCTTGCATGGAGACTTGTGTGTGGTCCCACCCTGCCCAGTGCACTGGGATGCACACTTATTATGGTGCAGGGGACCACTTTCCGGAACACAGTTACGGGGAGAGGCCAGACCAGCCTATGAGGCTCTTCCAATATGTCTCCTTATCAACTTCCCTTTAAACACAGAGTAAGAATTTCCTTCAGAGTGGCACCGTTTCAGCAAACCTCAACCACAGGAAATACATTTATGGGGAAAAGGAAGCATTCATAAATGGTGTCCAAGAACCTCCAAATAGCCCTAAAATATCTGTAAAATACAAACATTGTAGTAGTAGGAGAAGCTAGATACCCTTCCAAAGTCTCTTCATGTTCATCTGCAGGACAGAGAAATATGGTTAAGTTACTTTCCTGCCTACAGCAGATTAACACCCACCCTGGAGAGATCAGCTGGCTATTCTCTGGGTGGGACCACAAAGAAAAGCAGAATTACCCACAAACCAACATGAAAGAGGTTGGCAGAATGACACAGATCTCGAGATCATGGTGGCCAGGACCACGTGGGGCCAGCAAACACAGTGTCTCTCTTCTGCACACCCTGCAATCAGCATTTCCCTATACCAAGGAGATCATCATCACATCATCATAGATTTTCAAATGATGATCCTCAACCATTGAGAAAATGTTAAACTGGCCTGGTGCATTTTGTTTAATAAGAGATAGAATTATTTTAAGTACTTGAGAAGATTTCTTTCCAAAATGGTTAATAAAAACATTTTAAGTGTCCAAGAGGGTAGGAGAAGTCAGTTGTGTGGACATTTTATTCATGCAGGCATGAGATGAACTCAACATCTCTCTATAAGCATCCCTTGATGTCTTCCCTTAAAAATATGCCAGGAAGGGGGCGCCTGGGTGGCTCAGTCGGTTAAGTGTCCGACTTCGGCTCAGGTCATGATCTCGAGGTTCGTGGGTTCGTGCCCTGCGTCGGGCTCTGTGCTGACAGCTCGGAGCCTGGAGGCTGCTTCCGATTCTGTGTCTCCCTCTCTCTCTGACCCTCCCCTGGTCACGCTGCCTGTCTCTTTCTCAGAAATAAATAAAAACATTAAAAAAAATTTAAAAAAAAATTCCAGGAAGGAAGGTTGTAGTAGCACTCAAATGCAGTTGAGTTTTCAATTTAAAAAAATATGTTTTAAGGAGCCAAATTATTTGAGAATCTCCCAAGAAGTTTTCTTTTCCTCCAACACTCAATCTTTTTGTTAAATATAGTTTATTGTCAAGTTGGTTTCCATATAACACCCGGTGCTCATCCCCACAAGTGCCCCCCTCCATGCCCATCAACCCCCTCCCCCCCCACCCCCATCAGCCCTCAGTTTGTTCTCAGTATTCAAGAGTCTCTCATGGTTTGCCTCCCTCCCTTTCCTTAACTATTTTTTCCTCTTCCCCTCCCTCATGGTCTTCTGTTAGGTTTCTCCTGTTCCACATATGAACACTCAATCTTTTAAAGACAGATTGGTTGCCTATTGTAAGATTCATTGGATAAAATTGAGGGCAAAAAATGTGGATGGAAATAGGAAGAATGGTTCAAATATCCAAGATCAGGACAGTCTCTGTTATGTCTAACCCATGATTAACAACTTGTTGCTTAAGAAGACACCTAGGTAACAAAGTATTCGTTTTCACTTGGATGTATGTTGGTGTGTGGATTTACATGGGGTCTAAAGCACGGGGTCACTCTGCTGCTCTGCCCCCACTAGGCCTGTGACAACCATCGCGGACCTCACTCTAACTGATGTTGAACAATGGGGGTATCTGGGGTGAAGGACTGAGGCCAAGGTGTACAGGTGGGCACATGTATAATGCTGACTGGTGGCTTCTGCATTTTAAGCCCAATGCTGGGTGGAGACCTCATTGGTAATGCCCAGGGCTTCAGGGATTTGGGGTCCTGGGTGGGCTTGTCTGGCATCTCAAGCAGACACTGGTGGATTTGTGTCACACCAATGGACAGTGGGACTTAGGAGGTAATGAGTCAGTGCCTGTCCACTTTTATAGATCCTACACCATCAGGCTCTGTTTACTGCTTTGTGGATTGTCTGGATTTAAGAAAGGGACGGAGAAAAAGTTAATGACAAAGATGGAATGTCTGAAGCGATTACAATTTACATAGCGCCAGATATTGAGAAACTATTCTTTCCAGGATGCAAATTCAGCAAAGAAGTCTGATCCAGCAAACAATTCACTCACATCGTTGACAAATGAATGACACTTCCCGATAAGTCTTCCTGTTTCACTTCTGTCTTCCTTGTTACTACAAATGAAAGCACCAATAACCTTTGTGCTGGAGGGACACTGGTTCAGTAGGGGCAGCCATGTGGTGGCTACAGACACAAGAGTTCACAGAAGGGCAGTTAAGTATTTTAGGAAAAGGAATTGGCTCTATGGAATTGATGAGGCTGATATGGCCTATTTTATTATTATTTGTACAATTTTTGGGGGAGACCCAGTGGTTAAACATTTCCTAGCATACTGTTGGATGTTTGCAGAAAAACTTTCAGACCAGAAATAACGTAATATCAGCAGCCAAAATGGACAGGTGGTTGTTGGGGGGAAATTCTTCCATGTGGGGTGGGGTGGGGGAGGCTTGTATGAAAGCAACACTCCTAACCCCTCCCCCAAATGGAGGGGCAATGACTAACCTGATTTGAGGGTTGGGGAGGAACTGACAAGTGTGACCCAGTCCCTTCCAGATATCTGTTGGCATAGGGCACATGTTCTGATCTACAAACTTCCTGTAGTGAAAGATGTGCGCAAGTAAGAGCTGTGTGTCTCCAGCCTGGGCAGATACTGGGTAAGTCTCCCTAATTCTAGAATGTAGCATCTGCAACACGCATCTTTCAGAAAGGTAGTATTCAACCACCCTACTTCTGTGTCTATCTCTTGCTTAATTCTGAACTCAGGGGTATTATTTTTGGGGCCCTCTTAAAATCTGACAGCAGGTATGGACTGTTGACAGAGCAGAAATTTCCAGTTACCTCTAGAAGCCCAGGGGTTCTTCTTTACCCAGTTTTTAACGAGACATTATTAAAAATATATCCAAATACAAGAATGTATTTCCAAGTTTTTCTGGTAGTTGGGTGTTGCCAGCTGAAGGTAATGATGCCTCTAGGTCTCCTGGGAGACGAGCTCCCTCTAGGCTTTTCCTGTTTCCTCTTGTATCAGCTTGATGTCAGGGTCTGATACCTTGAGTTCCAGCTCTCATCTTGGACCTTGAGATGGCTCTGGAGATGAGAGCCAGGGTCCTTGATGACACCATGAAACTGTCATGGCCAAGCCGGCCTGCCTGGCTCCAGAAAACATTTATATGAGAAAGAAGTAAACTGTTATGTTTATTTATTATTATTTGGGGTTTTTCTATAATAGGAGATTAAGAATTGTTTTGCACTGACCTTAATCGTAGGTCTTGGCTCTTTAGAATGTGGCAGATGTTCTATACTGAAAAAAACAATTTCTTTATTAAAAAAATTTTAGAGAGAAAGAGGGAGCAAATGAGTGGGCAGAGGGGTAGAGGGGAAGAGAGAGAGAGAGAGAGAGAGAGGGAGAGAGAGAGAGAGAGAGACTGTTGAGAAGGCTTCATGCTCAGTGCAGAGCCTGATACAGGGCTCAATCCGACACCCCTGGGATCATGACCTGACCCGAAATCAAGAGTCTGCCAACTGAGAGATCCACCCAGGCAGCCCCCTAAAAACAATTTCTGTTGTATGGCTTTGCAGAGAAAGATATAATGTACAGCATGTATAGTTTCCAAAGCGATCCTCAGTTATGCAATCATGGTTATAGGATGGGTTATCATCAGCCTATGTACCACAGTCATTGCCCGAGTGTGAATCTTAGATGTGTTACTTGTTTGCTGAGTGGCCCTACGTAGTCACTTAACTACTCTGTGCCTCAATTTTGTTCTTTGTTCCAGGGAGACACTGATGGATGTGAGGATTAATGAAGTCAGCCAAGGGCAGTCAGTGCTAGATAAGCATATACTGATGGCATCCCCGTGTGTCTGATGGCAAGGACTTGGGAGGTCTTCATTCAGATGAGGAATGAATGCGGACTTTTGTTTGGGGTCTGTGGTCCGCTCAGGATTTGGATATACTTCGTAAAGCCTCTTTAGTAAAGACATTTTCAGTTTGGGTTCAAATCCATTAACCAAGAATTTTTTCTCACAAGGGCCAAGTTCTAATTCATGATAATTAAAAGATTCCAGGGCCACCAAAAGTGACCTTGCAAAAACTGTGAGTTGGGGAGCCTGGGTGGTTTAGTCGGTTAAGCATCCGACTTTCGCTTAGGTCATGATCACGCGGTTTGTGGGTTCGAGCCCCGCGTCGGGCTCTGTGCTGACTGCCAGCTCAGAGCCTGGAGCCTGTTTCAGTCTGTGACTCCCTCTCTCTCTGACCCTCCCCTGCTCACGCTGTCTCTCTCTCTCTCTCTAGAAATAAATAAAATATTAAAAAAAAAACAAAAAAACAACTGTGAGTAAATCTGTTGTAGGTCCAAGAAGAATATCCTGACTTCTCATTCTTCCTCTCAAAACTGGGGAATATGAATCAGAAACTGAAACTCACATATAATTTAGCTTTGAAATATGACCTCCTGGTCCCTCGTCAGGAGCCTGATTCCTGCAGACCCTTGAACAGAGCACAGGATGGAGAAGCTTTGGCAGCAGAGCTGGGTTCTAGAAATGAGTCCATACTAGTGCCGCACAGTGTCAGGGGTGTGTAAAGGCTACGACGGAGAGGGATCCCTGCCGGGCAGGACAAAAGTCTGTAAACTGTCAGAGAAGGAAAACAGAGAGAGTTCCCGTGGGGATATGGCAAGTGTGATCACTTCCCATATTGGGGCATTTTATCATTTCTCCTTCTCCTCCTCCTCCTCCTCCTCTTCTTCCGAGAATGAACCAGTTCTGAAATAAGGGTTTCTGTCTTACCTTACCAGCTGCTATGCAGGAAGCAAATACTGGTAAAGATGGCTGTTCACCCAGAATGTAAATTTCTATTACTTAAAAAAATAAACCCAGTGGAAGAACATGTTATTGCTCCCCGTGAAAAATGCAGCATTGCTTTGAGAAGTTGTTTTCTGTGCTTTCCTTTTCCTAATAAGGAAAAACTTAATTGCATTCCACATGAGAGCGATGCCTTGACAAAGCCATCCGCCTCTGGCTTGTTAATGGTTTGCCCGTCTTCGTCTGCAAAAGATGCTTCTCTTTCTACTCGCATTTGCCCTTTGGAAGAGTGCCCCACCAAAACAGGTATTTTAGTTCTGGTGAATAAACTCTGTATTTGGTCACGAATGTTATCGCCAGCTCATTTTATTTTTCCTGGTCCACCCAAGTATTTTCAGCCTTTTAAAGAAATGGTCAAATTTTTTTTTTTTTTTTTTTAAAAGGATCATTACCATGGCTCCTTGCAATGCTAATGTTTGAAGGGATGACCTTTTCACCTGTCACAGTCATGGGTGCTGAGAGATGACAACGTGCCAGTGGAGCAGTGCCTTTTGCAAGGATTCTTGAAGCATAACAAATGGGTGGGATAATTTAACAGGGATTGGTACCATGCAGTGAATGTGGGCAAACGCTAACAGCAAGGGCAAAGGAAAGCCAGACCAAGAAGCCTTTGTTCAGAGAGCATGTGCTGTGTGCTTTTCCTGCCAAATTACCCACTAAGGAAGGTACCATTTTACATCGTGATATATTGGCTTACAGATTTCTATCATACACCATGGTATCATCTAACAGCAACTCAATGTTCATGAAATCTGTGGTCTTATGGCATGAGGGAGCTTCATCTGACCTACTTTTGCGCAACATAAAGATACAGGCATGTAGAGGAGCCTCTGACACTGGCCAGGAAAAGATGTGTGCACTGAAGCCCAACTCACACTCATGGGATGTGACCTAGGTAGCTTGAAGTGGGACTGGTGGGGGAATTTACACCACAGACATTGGCAAATGCTAGAAATCAGGGCTTTCTTCCTTCCCTCCACCTCCAACAGCTTTTTCTCTTTAAAAATTTTTTAGCATTTATTTATTGTTGAGAGATAGAGACAGAGCATGGCCAGGTGACGGGCAGAGAGAGAGAGAGAGGGAGACACAGAATCTGTAGCAGGCTCCAGGCTTTGAGCTGTCAGCACAGAGCCTGACATGGGGCTCAAACCCATGAGCCATGAGATCATCACCTGAGCTAAGTCAGACACTTAACTGACTGAGCCACCCAGAGGCCCCTAGATTTTTCTCTTTAATATGGACCACAAAATTGCATAGTGGATTGTGTCGCTATATTGATGATTTTAAGGTGTATTCCCATAATACAGGGGCACTGAGAAGGTGGTGAGTTCACTTAAGAGCAGGAACTAGTCTTTTTTTTTTAATATATTTTTTTATTTATTTCTAGGAGAGAGAGAGAGAGACAGCGTGAGCAGGGGAGGGTCAGAGAGAGAGGGAGACACACTCTGAAATAGGCTCCAGGCTCAGCACAGAGCCCGACGCGGGGCTCGAACCCATGAACCGCGAGATTAGGACCTAAGCAAAAGTCAGACGCTTAACCAACTAAGCCACCCAGGTGCCCCGAGCAGGAACTAGTCTTACTCATAACAGTAAACCCTACAAATGTGAATAGCTCATCATTGTGTGTTGACATGTAATTCGGTGAAGAGTCTATGCATATGTTGCTTTCTCAACTCAGGGATACAAGAGAGTAAACAGTTACAGTAATAAACTGCTGATATTCAAGATTAGTTCTAAACATTACCCTCCTCTTTCAATGGCACAAAACCGATTCTAATACATTTTTGTTTTTCCCCTCCCTCCTCAGCTCTGCAGAAACTAGCACTGAAAATGAAACAAAATGAAATACTGAACAGTCTAGATAATCTCTAACTAGACAACCTGCCTGTCATGATCGTCTGGTTCAATCCCTTCATTTTACAGAGAAGGAAGGAGAAAACCAGAATAGAGAAGTGGGTGTCAAAGTTTCAGGAGAGGCATCAGCCAGGATCTGAATTAAATGAGATCTACTCTAGCACCATCATTACCATCGTCAATAATGGTCCCAACGTAGAAAATGTCTAATCTTTCTGGGGACCCAGGAATCCCTATTCGGGCAGACAAGCCCTGCCTCCTGGGGGGTCCTCTCAGTGCCTCCACTCTGTTAGAACAGAGGCAGCAGAAGAGGGTGTGGTCCGAGGATGAAGCAACAAGGCTGCCCCAAAATCCAAGCTGGAAACTGAGACAGGGACTAAAGGGTTTATTGTTGGGAGGACCAGGGCAGCAGATGTTCTAAGGCACGAACACATATTTTAAACCCACTTCTTCAAGTACATTTTTTTTTTACATCTCCCTGGCCCCCAACATTTGTCTGGGGGAAAAAAAACATACGGAAAGTTGAAGAGCCACATACCCAGTGCCTGGATTCCACAATGAATATTTCATGCACAGACTTGAATCTAAATTTACTTCAGTGTTATCTCATCAGCCAATCAAAACCTACTGACTACAGAATTGTTATTATATTATTTAAAAATAGACCGGGCAAAAACATGAATCAGTGAGCATCTGGGAGATCCCGAAGGCACAAAGATGGCAGCCCTCTTCCTGAATTCTGCTGCTCAGAGTGGAGACCCGCTGCATGGGCCTCACTCTGGACTCTGCAGATGTGACTTGAGGTCTGGTGCCACTCTCACACATGTCATATTGGAGGAAGAGGTGTGAAGGGACTGAGAACAAGGCAGCTGGGCTCTAAACTCATACCATCCAGGACACGCTATGAGTGGGCAAGACCACTGGCTTCCTGGAGCCTCTTTTTTCTCATGTGGCTCCCAGAAGGGCTGCCAGGGACCAGATGCTCTCAACCTAGGCTGCATTTCAGAAGTTGGAATCACCTGAGTAGTTTTTAAAATAGACTAGTGCCCAGGCCCTACCCCAGACCAATGGAGTCAGTCTCTGGGGGCTGGGGCCCAGGAGTGGGTTCATTTGAAGCTCTCCAAGTGATTCTAATATACAGCCTGAGCTGCAACAACTCTACAGGGTGACGAGGGTGTGTGATAGCCCTAATTCTCCTGCACTTTCCCTCTTTCCTTCCCATTTTGTCCCCTTTTTCTTCTCTTTCTCCTTGCCTCAAATTTCCACCACCACCACCACCACCACCACCATCATCATCATCATCATCATCATCAACATGATCATCATCATCATCATCATCATAGCTAACTTGCATGGGTGCTAACTTATATCTATGTGGGGAAACTTCTCACATGCCCTGTGTGTATTTAATCAATATAACAACCTGACAGGATAGACATTCTGGCCATAGAAATGACCCAAGACCTATTTGTAAGTTCCACTGTAAGTAGATTATAAATGATGCTATAAACATGTGTGAGAGATATAGAAATAATGTTTTCAGCACATTCATTGGATTTAAATTTATATTAACAGATCTCAGATGTCCATGCAGATGATCCGAGAGAACCAGACACCAAACACCTATTTTGAAGTGGGGAAAAATAAAGAACAGAGTGTAAGCGAACGCTAGGATTCATTTAGTATTTGGCATCTTCTCCCCTTTGCCTTTATTTATAAGCAAGGAAAAAGAGAACAAGAGGATTTATGACCGCCTAACCTGGAACACATTCCCTTTGTGCCCCTATCTTACCCCTAATCCAAAGATATGTTTCAACTTGCAATCATGTTAATCTCTAACATGAACAGTTTTCCCAACCCTCCCCTCCCTGCCCTGTCTTTTCCCTTCTGGTTCTTCCTTTCTTTTTCCAGAGCCTGGGGATGCTAAGTGGGTCTAAACCAAACCACACGGAGTTCATAATGCATCTGTGTCTCTCATTCTTTCAGATGTCCAGCCATTTTCACAAACATGACCTCATAGCAACACCCATGTTCTCAGTAAAGCAGAGACTTCTTAATCCCATTTACCCAAACCAAAATAGGATCAGGAAAGGGATGTAATAAGCCTAGAGCCACACAACTAGGAGATAAATGGAAATCTAGAAGAAGACCCTAGATCTCCTGAATCCAAGTACAAAGCCTCTTTGGATCAAAGCCTGGCCCACTTCTGACTACAGGGCATGGGGCCACCAGGACATCCTTGGAAGCCCCTTGCCCTGGGACTGGGCCCACTCAGGAGAGACTCCCTGTGACATCTTTGATAACTCCAATTCATCAGCTGCAAAATAACATGCCTCCCGTAAGCCCACTGCATATTTCAGACTGCTCAGCAGGACTGGCTACATGATTTGCAGGACCCAGAGCAAAATGAAAATGTGGGGCTCTTTGTTCAAAGAGTAGGAAAAAGGTGCCATTAAAGCTCTAAAATATAAATCTTTTCCTTTATTCTGTGGTCTCTCTCTCTCTCTCTCTCTCCTCTCTCTCCTACATGTCATGAGGGTTTATATTTTCTATTTAATGTTCTATTCCCCTGGACTTGGGGCTGGGCAAATGCCAGCCCTCCCAGGCAGGAGGGCAAGGCTTGGGACTTGGCAGGCAGAAGCCACTGGCTGCCAGGGTGCCCTTTCCACCAGAATGACTGCCACGCCCAAGTCTTCAATGGGGGGCCCCAGTGGTATCCTGAGTCACCTTCTGAAAGCTTCTGGTGTTGCCACCTGCAGGCAGGGAGAGCATGGAGATGCTGTGGGAGCCTGATGCTTATCTTCCAACACACACTAAGGTCCCCGTGCAGATGGGACCTCAGGGATTGCTGGGTGGAGAGCCTGGCTCAGGGAGACAAAGAAAAGAGAGAGAGGCTGTGGGAGGAGGAGGATGATACTGGGGCTGAGGCTACAAGTGAACTGGGGAGTTCAAGCTCCAATCTTCCATCGGACTAAAGATGAAGTTATTAAGAATTTCAAGATGGCAGCTGAAGAACATGAAACCCCAAGCACAGGGCTCTTGAGAGCTCAGGGGTTCATGCCACTGCACTGGTCACCTCCCCAAGATGCTGGCCCTGGAAGCTGGTAAATACTCAGCCTCCTAGGCAGCCACTCCTGTCACCTAGTCACCTGAAGGGGGCAGTCTCTGGGGTAAGACTTGGGCATGGCCAACCACAGTCTTGAAGAAGGAACAGGGAGCCAGCAGCCTCTCTCTGTTGCCATGTGTGTATACAGGCCAAGCCCTAATGAGAAAGTGGTTAGTCTCCTTTCTATTACAATACAACCTGTCAACATTATCTTTCATTGTAATTGTGTGTCCTGTCCCGGCAACACCTGGGGCCATCAAGGAACCCACAGTCACATTTCCTAACCACAGCGAACACATGTTCTCCCCAGCACACCTCACATCAAATTTACCGTTTTAACCACTTTTAATTGTATAGGTGAGTGATGTTAGGTACACTCACACTGTCACAGCCATCCCCATCATCCATCTCCAGAACATTTTTTCATCTTGCCAAACTGAAAGTGTGTCCCCATTAAACACTAACTCCTATTCCCTCCCTCCAAGCCCCTGACACCCATCATTCTACTTCCCATTTCTATGGATTTGACTCCTTTAGGGGCCTCATACAAGAGGAATCTTGCAGTGTTTGCTCCACTGTGACTGGCTGATCTCAGCATAACGTAATCATGGTTCATCCATGCTGTAGCGCGTGTCAGAAAATCCTTTCTTTTATACCCTAACATTCTATCGTGTCTGTACACCACATTTTGTTTATCCATCCATCCATCCATCCATCCACGGACCCTTACGTCACTTTCACCTTTCGGCCATTGGAACAATGCTTCTATGATCACGGGTATAGAAAGCATTATTCTTGAAACTGTCTACAGCTACAGCTACAGCATTTCTGTTTTGCTACACAAAATGGTTTGCAATCCTGTGTCTGCTTCTTCTCCAGGAATTCAAAGGCCGAATGGCTTTTTTCTCCCTTTGGGGTCTCTGCCTCTTAGCTTCTTCTCCATTTTCTCATCTGTAAGAACAATGAGACCTCCAGCCTCCCGAGGCTGTGATCAGGATTAATGAGATTATGTTAGTGGAACCCACTGAGTGTGTTGGAAGAAAGGCCCCGCAGAAACACAAAGTGCTACTATCACTGCTGCCGAATCAAAAATTCCTCCTGTCCAAATACTTATTGTTCATAAAAGTTTTAGCAAGTAAGGCTACCTACTGGGCAGCTCTAATCCCCATAAAGAAAATGATTTCTCCAGCCAGGAATTAATAAGTTCTCAGCACACACTAAAATATCTTTTTGGTTGGCTTATTATGCTTACATAATGAAGTTACTTTGATTATAACCATTAATCAAATCCGTGTTTCCAAGCTACAGTGGGCTTTATTTGATGTTAAACTTTAACAAGAATGGCGACATCTCTTCTTCCTAGAAGCTTTACCAGGGCCTTCTAACATGATTAAATGTGTCAAGGCAAAGACAGAAAACATTTAAGATTCATATTCTATTCACTCTGAACTCGTTTTGAGTGACATTATAGAAGAAAGTTGATTTATTTTGCACAAGTGTGAATATTAACCAAAATTATTAAAAGCACTATTTTCCTCCAATTCACATAGATATAGGCAGGCAATTTCTTCCTCTCCCTCCCACCCATATCTGGTCATGTACACAGATGTTACATTTTGCCTAACAAGACTTCCAAGTAATTAGAAAGAAGGAAAATGGTACGTAAACTTTGATTTCCTGCTGACAATGACAGTAAAAAATAAATTAAAAAATGTAACAAAATGGGCTATGCCATCATGAAAAATTGGATGAGCTATAGGATATTAATTAGAAAAAAAAATCAGCGGTATTGACTACCCCCCCAAGGCGATTCCCAGTGGTCCTCGAATCCTGGTTTGCAAACAATTGTATAGCCTCTCGAACATTCTGCCAGTCTTTGTTCTGTATGAACTATAGAATCTGGCAGAAGTAGTGGTAAATCACTCCTATTAGACTTCAGCTTCCATCTTGGGCACTAGAGCATGTGTGTGTGTGTGTGTGTGTGTGTGTGTGTGTTGTGTGCACGTTTGTGTGTCTGATCATTTGCTCCACGGAAGCCTGCCATTGTGTCACCAGGACATGCAGGTGGTTGGAGAGGACCATGAGGAATGTAAGTTTCTGGCCAACAGCCTATGAAGACTCCAGGCTGGCCAGCAACCCATGTGGGAAATGGATATTCCTCTCACCGCACCCCCCACCCCCCAGCAAGCCTTCCTCCTTCTTACAGATTCTGATACAGTTCTTGGAAGGCAAGAAGTTTCCATGGAAAGAGAACCAGCAGCTTCTGGTGGCTTGGGGATGGATACACAGAACATTTGGGTCCAAAACCATGTTCTAACTTTTGAGCAACTGCTTTACGTTCAGATGTTTTTCAGAAGAAGTGCAGAGGGAGAAGATAAGCCATTATCTCCACTAACACTTGTGGTGGTGGCCTCAGCCACCTTCTGCCACCAGTTGCAACAGCATATTGCCTTGTGGCTCCCTGGAATTCAGGGACATGTCTCCTGGCAGATGAGATCATGGCACTTCCCTCTGTAGAGCATCCTAGGAGCTTCTCCACCTGAAGATTCTTGTCCAAGACAGACCAGTGCCCAGGACCTGGATCCTGTCTTCAGCCCTGCAATCCACACCCAATTTTAAATTTTGGATGTTTTGCCCTTTCCTTGAAGCCATTTTGACCCCTTGATCTTCATCCTGTGTCAATATCCATTCCCATAGAACCTTCTTTATCTGGCCCCTAATGTATGCTTCCATCCACTTATATGAATGCATACATGTTTTTTTGTTAATTTGGTTTTCTGGATTTGGTTGTCATATTTGGTTTATTTCATTTGGTTATCACTTTTTCCCTGCACGTGTTTTTCACTTGTTTATGCCAGTATCAGGGACATAAAATGCCCTTTGAGAAACATCTCATGTGATAAAGATGATGATAGTTACAGCTCACATATATTAAGTTAAGAATTTACCTGCTTTTCATTTTTACAGCAACTCTAGGAGGTAGGGTGCTATTATCACCCTATTTTAGGTGTACAGAATTGAGGTAAAGACAGACTGGGTGACTCATTCAGTCACACAAGTAGTAAGCAGGAGAACCAGAATTATGATATAGGCAGCCCTTACTTTTCCCACCTGGTTTTGCATCCATGAACAACTGGGTTTAGTCTTTTTAAAAATGTTTATTTATTTCTGAGAGAGAGAGAGAGAGAGAGAGAGAATGTGTGAGCAGGGGAGGGCTAGAGAGAGAGGGAGACACAGAATCCAAAACAGGCTCCAGGCTCTTAACGAGCCGTCAGCACAGAGCCCGACGTGGGGCTTGAACCCACAAACCATGAGATCATGACCTGAGCCAAAGTCGGACGCTTAACTGACTGAGCCACCCAGGCGCCCTCAACTGGGTTTAGTCTTATCTGTTCTTGAGTTGTCTGTACAATAGGATCATACTGTCTGTACTGTTTTGTGTCCTTTTATTCTGTTAGTTTAGAAATTCTTTTTAGTTTTAAGTAATCTCTGTGCCCAACATGGGGCTCAAACTTACAACCCTGAGATCAAGAATTACACACTCTGCCAAGTGAGCCTGCCAGGCACCCCTGTTCATATTTCTATGACATCTACAATATATATACAGTGCCTGCAGCTGTTTTCTCTGCTATATAACACTTCTTTGTGTGAATATTCCATGGTTTATTTCAGAAGTGTCTGATTCCACACCACTTATGAACATTTCTGTATGTGAACCTTGGAAATGCATGCATGAATTTTTTTTTAGGGAACATAGAGGGGGTGAGATTTCTAGCTATTTCTCTATGTATTTGCATTTCTCTAAATTTATGAGACAGTGCCAAACAGCTCTCCAAAACAATTGTACAGATTTACAGCCTTGCCATCAATCTTTGTTATTAATTTGTTGACAACAGTGGCTCTTCAAGAGTGGCCCCTGGAACAGCAGCAGGAGCAGCACTTGGGAACTTTCTAGAAATGCAACCCTGGGCCTGGAAGCCCGAAGAACTCTCCATGAGATTCTGGTGCACTCCACAGCATGAGGACCATGGCTTCAGGGCTGCTCTTGACATCCCCTCTGCCTGCCCCAACCCAACCACCCCCAATCACTGGGGGTGAGTGTTCTGCAGAAACAGTGCTGGATTTGGAATCAGAAGAGCTGACTGAGCTCTGGCACTGCCAATTTGTGGACTCTAAACTTCCGTGAGTGTTTATACTCTGAGCCTGATCCCTCAGTGGGTACCATGGTGATGCCTCCTCAGTACAGAGCAGCTGCAAAGATCAAATGCACGGGAAGTCCTTTGTGGACTCTGAGGGTTTATAATGTTCGTTATTTTTTTCTCTAGCTAATATTTGCATCCATGTCTTGTTTTCCCAACTAGATTTATATCCCACCAGGCTGAAGGAGATTTTCTATAGATGTATATAGGCAAAGACGAGAAGTGGGGGAAAAACCAGCATCAGGGTGAAGGGATTGTAGAGATTTTAAATATCTAACCATGCCATGTGATTTCTATAACATTTGAGCAATAAATAAAACATGTTTAAAAGCAAATCTCCCTTTTGTAGATTCTAAATGAAATATTAATGGATTTGGTAAATAATATAATGGCTGTATCCATCACATCAGCGAAATAATTGACAGCACAGGTAAAAAAAAAAAAAAAAAAAAAAAAAGGAAGGAAAAAGAGAGTGTTTCCTAAGTGCTAAATTCTGATCCTCTGATATGAAGAAAATGGGGTGATGGACTGCTTACTTTCCAAGAAGGTTTTGGGTGTTATTTTCTTTTTTATAACGTTTATTGGTTTTTTGAGAGAGACAGAGTGTGAATGGGGGAGGGGCAGAGAGAGAGGGAGACACAGAATCTGAAGCAGCTCCAGGCTCTGTCAGCACAGAGTCCGACGCAGGGCTTGAACCCACAAACCGTGAGATCATAACCTGAGTTGAAGTCTAATGCTTAACCGACTGAGCCACCCAGACACCCCTTGAGTGATGTTTTCAAAGGGATTATTGCCATGGATCACATATAGAAGAGTCTATATTTGTGTACATTTGTGTGTGTGTGTGTGTACTCAGGGGTGCCTGTATGACTGTGTGCATGTACATGCATATGTGTATATGCACATGTGTGAGCACATTGTGTGTGTGTGCTGGAGGCATATAGGGCAATTTCTTTTTTTTTTTTTTTATTTAAAAAAATTTTTTTTTTAATGTTTTATTTATTTCTAGGAGAGAGACAGCGTGAGCAGGGGAGGGTCAGAGAGAGAGGGAGTCACAGACTGAAACAGGCTCCAGGCTCTGAGCTGGCAGTCAGCACAGAGCCCGACGCGGGGCTCGAACCCACGAACCGCGAGATCATGACCTAAGCGAAAGTCGGACGCTTAACCGACTAAGCCACCCAGGCGCCCCATATAGGGCAATTTCTAAGCCACTAGAGAATCTGAATTATTTTAAATTCTTTCTCCCAAATTTTATGAGAGCCAAAATGACATGCATTTTTAATAATGTTTATGAGAAAATATGCCATGATATTGTTCCTTTTTAAGAGCTTTCTCCTTCAAGAAGAAAAAAAAATGAAGTGTTCAGATGGTTGCTTGCCCTATTTGGTACGTTTGCTAAGGCAATGTCTGTTCGGAAAAGAGCTTACGGAGATCCAAAAAGCACCGACGACTTTGCAGACAGAAAAACACCTTTTCTGCAGACGCAGGCAGCACAGCTGAACACAGCCTGCGGGAGCCTGAAGCAGCTGCCTTCCCTTAATTCAAGGCGAGGGAAATTCTCTTCACGTACTGAATTGTAAGGTTCATGATACCGAAGGGTAGGGGTCACGTCCAAGCTCACACGTAAACGCCAGCATGTGTGCACACAGGGGCTCACACTCACACACGTAACAGCTCACAGCAGCGCTGTTGCCTTGCTTTGTGCTTGGGACTTGTGAGTTTCAGGTCCAGGCGTAAAATCCGTGAAGCTTCGCTGGTGTGCTTGGGGGCTATTTTCAGTGTAAGCCACTGGCAGGCAACGTCTCTTGGTGTCTTATGTTTATGGCAGTTGATAAATCTTACAAAGGAAGAAACACAAAGGAGTGAGGGATTTTTGGCAAACAGCACTGTTAATCAGTAGATGTTTCATGACCAGGCGGCTCTCAGGGGGGTTTTAGATTTCAGAGGCTTGTGAAGTGAAATGTGTAACCGTCCCTCCCAGGGCAGGCGAGCAGGCACTAATTGAGGTATTGACGGCTCTAAATGAAGCAGAAACCCGCTTGGAAGACTCAGCTTTGGAGAAGTGAGTGCTGCCAGTAGTGCATGCAGGGACATTAATGGTTTTCACTCACTGCTCATTCACGCTCCGACATGTGCACTGGAGCATGGAGGCTTGGGCTCCCGCAGTGCACGGCCTGAGCCACAGAGCCACGAGAAATCACCAAGGTATTAAAAAATCTCTCCTTTAGCATGCCCCCAGTTTGCAGTCTTTATAGGTGCATATTGATATTCTGTATTTCTCCTTATCCAAATATATAACAGGTATAGAAATAAAAAATGGTATAGGAAAAAAGAAAAGAAGAAAAAAGAAAAATATAGCAAAACAGGTATAGGGAATATTTAAGCCCGTTGCCAGAGATTCAGGCACACTAAAGAATATTTAAAGCTTCTCAGGAAGAAAGATGGTAGCAGCATCCTCTCTATCCTGTTGAAGAATATTTATGCAACAGGCATGGATTTTTTTTTTTTTTACCTCATTTGACCTCTTATATTTAACATGGAAGATCATGTCCATAGATGCATCCTGGCGTGGGCAGCAGCCCCTGCGTCCTCACAGAGGCGTGGGTGCCCGAGGAGGAGGGATTGTGAGTGTCGGCTCAACATTCAGCCTGTGCACAAGGGGCTTTGTCTTTCTGAAATCCACCCGGTTCTAAGAATAAGTAACGTCCATGCATGTGTGTAATGAGAGCTTTAAAACACGTGTGTGTTTGTGTGTGCAACTGAGCTGTGATGAAAATGTCCTCATCCAAGTGGATGTGTCCCTGATGACAGGGATGGAATGTAAGGTTTAAACCAGTGGAAGTTGCTTGGGGGAAAGGCACTGGAGGTCGGGGTTGGCGGGGGGCGGCTGTCTGCAGAGGCTGAGAAGCAATCTTCAGACTTGAGCCTGCCTCCCAATCAATGGTGGCTGCGTCCAAGGACAGGTGACTGAGTATCTGATCCTGCAGGCCTAGGGAGGGTTCCAGAGCCTGTGTGCCCCACGTGTTCTTGGCAACCACATATTGAAACCCACTGGCCCAGAAGCCTGGGTGGCTCTAGCATCAAACATATCCTACCCACTTTGACATGATTAACTGGGTGTGTTACACCAAAAAGTATAAAAACTGGGTTTTTACAATTTTTAAAAAATATTTACTTACTTTTTGATAAAAATAAGAATAGTATTTTTTTATGTTTACTTATTTAATTTTGAGAAAGAGAGACAGAGACAGAGACAGAGAGAGAGACAGAGAGAGAGAGAGGCAGAGAGGGAGAGAAACAGAGAATCCCAAGCAGGCTTTGAGCTGTCAGTGCAGAGCCCAACATGGGGCTAGAACTCACAAACCACGAGATCATGACTGGAGCCAAAATCAAGAGTCAGACAGATGCTCAGCCGACTGAGCCACCCAGGCACCCCTGCTGTTATTAATTCCAAGTAATGGTGTGCCAAACATCCTGAACCCCGGCTTTCCTCATGATATTCACTCAGAAGTAATTTAGGCGAATATTTTGAGATGAAGAAACAAAAATTGTTTGCATGACCTCCAGGCCAGAAACTGCAGTAAAGCTTAGTAGATTTGTCTCCACAACGATTTAAGAATTCTTTCTACTGATAAACAAGCAAACCTCTGAGCAAAACACGAAAAGGAAAATGGCAAATGGGAAAAGATACTGTAACATATACCAGAGAAAGGATCATCACGTGATAAATATCAAGCAAAACAGAATGGAAAAAAATAAAGAAGGATAGAGAGAAATTATTTAAAAAGAAGACATGAGGGACGCCTGGGTGGCTCAGTCGATTGAGTATCCGACTTCGGCTCAGGTCATGATCTCGTGGTTCGTGGGTTCGGGCCCCGCGTCGGGCTCTGTGCTGACTGCCAGCTCAGAACCTGGAGCCTGTTTCAGTCTGTGACTCCCTCTCTCTCTGACCCTCCCTGCTCACGCTGTCTCTCTCTCTCCTCGAAATAAATAAAACATTAAAAAATTAAAAAAAAAAAAAGAAGACATAAAATTTCAGTAATCAAATATCAAGATACTCAACTTCTTCTGTTACGACCTTGCAATTCAGTTTCTCATATTTCACCCTAAGAATGATTGGATAGGTGTGTATGTAGAAGGATGCTTCTTGCAACCTTGCTTATCATAAAAACCCCCAGGCACCACATAAATATTCATGATTGTTTAAATAAGTAGCTACACAGCTATAGAATGGAATATGATTCAGCCATTAAAAACACTGAATAAAAGACACCTGTATCAATATGTGTCAGCTGCCAGAACACCACAGACATGGTGACTTAAATTACAAAATTAATCTTCTCACAGTTCTAGAGGCTGGAAGTCCAAGATCAAGGTATCGAAGGTTTGGTCCCTGCTCGGCTTGCAGATGGCCACCTACCTTTTCTCTGTGTGCCACATCTGTGGTTCCTCCCCATCTTCTTAAAAGGACACCAGCCCTATTTGATTAGGGCCCCAGCCTTATGTCATTTAACTTACATTACTTATTAAAGGCCCTCTCCCAGGGGCGCCTAGGTGGCTCAGTCTGTTAAGTGCCCAACTCTTGATTTTACCTTAGATCATGATCTGACAGTTCATGGGATTGAGCCCTGCAACTGGCTCCTTGCTGATAGCACGGAGCCTGCTTGGGATTCTCTCTCTCCCTCTCTCTGTGCCCTTCTCATTTTCTCCTTCTCTCCAAATAAATAAAACAGTTTCAAAAATAAAAAAATAAGTGCTCTCACCCAAAACATTCACAATGAGGGGGGCTGGACTTCAACATATGAATTTTTGGGGGGAGGGGGACACTATTCAGGCCACAACAATGCCGATAACATTATCTATTGAATTAAAAAGCCTATAAGGCATAATCACTTTTTGTTCTTAAAAATGTATTTAAGAACCTCTCTTTCTCACTCTCTTCACCTCTCTTCCTATAGAAATAAATCTATGTATATATAGGGATAAAAATTTAAATATCCTAAAAGATAGTAAATATGTTAAGAGGAGGAATGGTAGGTATATTCACTTCATTTATTTATTTTGTTATTCATTTATTTCTTTGATTTGTCTGAATCTCTTATAATAAACACATTTACTTTTATAAGCAGAAAACATAGTTTTGTTTTGTTTTGTTGTTTTTCCCATGATATGAACTTACTGGCTTGAGTTTGTGGTTCTGTTAAAATACCCCAAATTTGGGGCGCCTGGGTGACTCAGTCGGTTAAGCGTCCGACTTCGGCTCAGGTCATGATCTCACGGTTCGTGGGTTCGAGCCCCGTGTCGGGCTCTGTGCTGACAGCCAGCTCGGAGCCTGTTTCGGATTCTGTGTCTCCCTCTCTCTCTGACCCTCCCCTGTTCACACTGTCTCTCTCCCTCTCAGAAATTAATAAAAAAACATTAAAAAAAAATACCCCAGATTCAGCACAGTGTTCAGCTGGGAAAAAAAGGTGCATCAAAACGTCTTTAAGCCCTGGCTGAAGACTCTTCCGGAAGCCGCATTGCTGGGCTGAATCAGACCACAGTTCCACTGTCAAACAAATGACAGAAAAATCTCCAGAGGTCTCTGGCTGGACACACAGACCCTCCCACCAAGCTCGTGCTTTGTGTCTTGTTTTTCCGTGGAGCTCAGACTGCTCCATGCTCTCTTATCGCTCAGTGGTCAGGGTTCACCCAGTTGGAAAAACAACAATTCCCTTCCATCTTACACGCGAAGGGACATTCTGAGAACGCACAGAGAGTGATGCTGAGATACCCACTGTCTACAGGAAGGTCCAATTTAGTGCCGGATGAGATCCTCTTGGGCCGCGCAGCCCAGATATGAAGAGACAGCTGCAGCCGCCCGTTTGGAAACTGCCCCATCTGTCCTCCTTCCCTCTTCTCACCCTTTTATTAAAAACCCAACAGCAAACAGAACAGGGGGAGCTGATCCTCTGGGGGGACGTAGGAAGCATTTGCTGGCGATGGGAGCAGCCCTCCACGTCCGGCTAAGAAAAAAGCCCTCACAACAAACAGCCCCGATGATCAGGTCTGAGCTATTGTGACTTCTTTCTGGAAGCTTTAAGCGCAAGGGAGCCGACAGCTATTGAGGGGGCACAATTTTGAGAACCTGCAATCAGGGTTAATTGTGGAGTCGAGGTTTTGCGGGTTTAGAGAGGCTGCTTGTAGCCACTTGGACACAGAGCGATTTCCCCCTCGTCCCTCACGACAGGGACGCTCAGGGCTGGTTGCTATGAGTGATGAGGTGCACCTGACGACAGCCTGTGGCAGCGGCTTGTTAAGGAAGCGGTGGGGCGTGGGGGTGAGCACTCAGCAGAGTAGGCAGCCGAGCCGACCTGTCTAGGATGATGTCGGGCTTGGAGCCCAATGACAGAAGAAGGGTGAGGCCAGGAAGGGCTTCCTATTTTCTAGACCCTGCAGCGGGCGCGTCTGCGCCTGTAAAGGCTCCCACCTCTCTCTTCTTCATCGTCTCGTCCAGGCTCACCCTTGCAGATCGCATCTGCTCGGGCTGTTGCGGTGGGTTATTTGGGGGCAGTGAGCGGCCTGTTTCCAGCTTCCAGCTCACACAGCTGGAAGTCAGCCAGACATCTGCAAACAGATGGCACACCACCCCTCACTGTGGCCAAAGCCAACGTGGCAGCTTTCCCCCCAGATTCGCTCCCGCTCCCTATCCCCACAGCCAGGGCTCAACCTTGGACTCGCTCCAGGCCCCCGTGCTCATCAGGGACCTGGCCCTCTTGGGTGAATGCTCACAGCATCGTTTGCCACAGGTGTGTCCCTAGCACACAGCCGTCAGCTCGTGCAGGCCTGGGCTGGGCTGTGACAAGGGCGCTGTAACCCTGTGTCCGCCCTGCGCCATCTTGCCCCACTCCCATCTATTCCAAACCTCTGCCGGTTCAGCTTCCTAAAAAGCCACTCACAGTATGACATCCTCTCACTTGCAATTTACGGTGGCTCCTACTATCTGCTATCTATTTCCACAGCTTCAAGCCGAAGACATTTGCAACCTCTGTGCAGCCTGTGTTTCCACTCACCAAGTAACTCCTCCTTCAACCGAAAATTCTGCTCTTGCACTTGAACCCACTTTGTGTGTTCCTCCACCTCCCTGATCCCATATGGGCACACACTTCCCCTTTTCCAGGACAGCCGGTTGGCACTGCTCTAGCTTTCCCAAAGTCCCCTCCATTCCTCCAGTCTGACTACCACCCAACCCCCACTCCCCCCGTGTAAACTCACACTCCTCTCCGCCCCCACCTCACCTCTCCAGGACCATGTCCTCTCTGAACTCTTCCAACACGGTCACGTCTATGTCACACATGTTCTACACGTCCACCTGCTGTCTTTTGTCCTTTGGTCTTATGTTTTTGGGGACATTACTTATTAAACACTACTTATTTTGAGAGGTGCCTGGGTGGCTCAGTTGGTTGAGCATCCAACTCTTAATTCCAGTTCAGGTCATCATCTCATGGTCTGTGGGATCAACTCCCTCATAGGGCTCCATGCTGACAGCTCAGAGCCTGCTTGGAATTCTCTCTCTCACACACACTTTCTGCCCCATCCCCCCCATACTCTCTCTCACAATAATTAAATAAACTTAAAAAAAACACATTTATTTTGAAGTATAGACTCACAAGGATTTGCAAAACTAGTGTTGAGTCCCGGGTACCCTTCGCCCAGCTTCTACCAATACTGAGATTTTACATTCCTGTGGCACAATATCAAAACCAGGAAACTGGCATTGGGATATTTCTATTAACTGAAATACATACCTTACCTGTTTTTCACCATTGCTAAACCCACATTTGTGTGTGTGTGTGTGTGTGTGTAGCTGTATGTAACTTTATCTAATTATAGAGTTGGGCACCCACCATCGGTTTTACCACCACAAAAGAAGTCATTGTTGGTCCCTTTTTGTATCTGCACCTGGCCCCACCCCAACCTTGCCCTGTCTCCTAGAAATCACTAAATTATTCTCTCCTTGTGCAGTTGTGTCCTTTGAGGATGTTATATAAACAGAAACTTTTGAGACCACCTGTTTTCACTCAGCTTACTTGCGACCCTTCTGGTTGCTGTGATCACCCATAGTTTCTTCCTTGTTCTCGCTGGGCGCTATTCTGTTGGACCAGAGACTTTTCAACCATTCACCAATGAAGGACATGAGGTTCCTTTTCCCGGAATTTGCCTACTATGAATAAAGCTTTGAGGACCATTCATGAATGGGGATTTTTGTGAACATAAGTTTCCGTGTCTCTGGGGTGAATGCCCAAGAATGTGATTGCTGGATCGTGTGCTAAGTATGTCTTTGGTTTTATAAGAGGTTGCCAAACTAGTTTCAAGAATGGTTGCACCATTTTGCATGTTCACCAGTAATGTATGGGAGATCCAATTTCTCCACATCTTGGCCAGTATGTGGTATTATAGCTTTTTTTTTTTTTCTGCTCTTATACATTTATAGTGAGGCATCGCAGTTTTTAAATTGCTTACTTATTTTTGAAAGAGACAGACAGAGAGCACAGAGTGTGAGCAGGGGAGGGCCAGAGAAAGAGGGAGACACAGAACCTGAAACAGGCTCTAGGTTCTGAGCTCTCAACACAGAGCCCGACATGGGACTCGAACTGAACTCAAGAACTGTGAGTCATGACCTGAGCTGAAGTTGGATGCTCAACCTACTGAGCCACCCACGTGCCCCTGTGAGTCATTACGTTTTTAATGTGCAGACATATCTGCTCGTCAATCAAGTGATGGGGTGAACATTTCCAAAGGCAGCACTTTGCAGCTCATGTGCTCCCCAATGTGCGGCTTGGACTCATGAACCATGAGATCATGAGATCATGACGTGAGCTGAAGCTGGATGCTCAACCAACTGATCACCCAGGCTCTCGCCCCACTCCTTTCTTGCTTCCTCTCCTCTCCAGATTGTAAGCTCCTTGAGGTCAAAGATTGTGTCTTAATTGTACAGACTCCAGTGACTCCTACCTGGTAGCTGCTATACAAATACAGACATTTGTTGTATGGGAATAAAATACTAGAACTTTTATCCAAAGGAATGTTCAAGGCAGAGAGAGCAGACATTCAAGGGCACAGGGGTGTAGCTGTGTGTCTCAGGTGAGCCGCTGAAGGGAGGGGTTCCCCTATAACTGATTGCAGAGTAAAACATCAAGAAGGGGTAAGACTAAGGCCTAGGGCAGGCCCTGAAGCACCTTCTGGAACAGGCCGGAGTATCTGGATTGAACACAAAGAAAGTGAAGCTCTACTTTAGAATTTTAAACGGGAGTCAAACACCTGAGTTTTCATGCATTGTAGTCAAAGAACAAAGACTTTATAGAGCATTTTACTTGATTTTTTGGTTTGAAATGGAGTTCCTCCTTAGTCTTTGATATTCTGTATTAATATACTTATTTTATTTAAGTTCTGTGTGCATTCATTTTTTAAATTTATATTAAGGCTTGTTTTTCTTTGAAGAGCAGTTAAAGATTCGCAGCAAATCGGAGGGGACAGCATAGAGGTTCCCCACACACCGCCTAACCCTTTGGTTGGTCCCATTGACTTTTGTTAAGAGGCATGTGCTGAAGCCTTCAACATTCTGGTTCTGTCACTTCCAGCTATATTGCGGAATACATGCTTGGATACAACAATTAGTTTATAAAGCCTCCATACCTCACTCTGTGTATTATCGCCCATCCATTTTGTCAATGAAGGACCATCTCATTTTTCAGGGTAAGTGCTTCCTTCCTGGGTTCTATTTTGCTGGAGATAAAGATTGCACTGTTTGCCTTTATGTGTGTGCATTTCCCTGACATGCCTTGGCCACTGTTTCTGAGAAGCTGTGCTCTCCCCAAAGGCTTTCTGCTTCTGATGTGGCAGATTCTCTGAGGTACAAAGAAAAGACATCGTTCTTTGGATTCTTCCAGGCACTAAAGCTCTTTGAGTCCTTTACCAAAGGGCAGAGACTGCCTTCTCTCTACACCTCAGGCATTGAGGAATGGCCTTGCACCCCCAAATCTTACAGATTTGGTGAGAGAGCTCTGTCATTTCATTTTTTTTTCCTTATAGCACATTTCCAACCTCCTGAGATTCTAATTCCAGTCCATCAGGTCAGCAGATACTGGACTCATGTCCTTTTGGAGATGCCTATGGCTTTGTTCCTTCATCAAACTTACCTACTTCTTTTCCCTTAGTCAGTCTGTGGTGCCAAAACACCTCCAGTGGACGTGCTCCATCAGACTCTAATGTATTGGAATCCCAGAAGTTGACATAGCAGGTCAAAGTGACCTTCTGCTATTCCAGCTGTCAATGAAGGCAGTGGAGTGCTCGGTATACCAGATGTCCATCTGTAAGCCAAAGGCTTTCCTACAGGCCAGATATGGTTCCCTGGGAGTTACTCTGGTGGGTGACCACATTTTCCAGTGGCAGCATGAACCCACACCAACTTTGTCATATTTTTATATTGAATGCTGTTATATGTACTCTTATAATTTATTAGGAAATATTTCATTCCCATACAGAGAAATACATAATAACAAATGAACATCCATATGCCTCTATGGATAAACACTGCCATCCTGTGGCCCCAGGTCACCACTCATCTCTACTCTCCTGACCCTTAGTTTCTATTGGGGCATCAGGGCCATTTGATCTGGGGGCTATACAGTGGGAGGCAACCACAAAATATGTATTGTTGCAATATTCTCATGTGCTAATTTTTTAAAAGAGATTTTATATTTTAGAGCAGTTTTAGGTTTACAGTATAATTGAGATCAAGGTACAGAGATTTCCCATTATCTCCTGCTCCCACAGAAGCATAATCTCCCCATTACCAACATCATTCACTAGAATCATACTTTTTTTTTAAACCAAGGATGAACCTACATTGACACATCATAATTACCCAAAGTGCATAGTTTACTAAAGGTTGGTATTGTACATTCAATGAGTTTGGACAAATAAATGTATAAGGACATCTGTCCATCATTAAAACATCATACAGACTATTTTCACTGCCCTAAAAATTCTCTGTGTTCTGCCTGTTCATCTCTTACCCTGCCCACCCCTGGCAACCACTGACCTTCTTATTGTCTCCATAGGTTTTTCTTTTCCAGAATGTGATAGAGTTGGAATCATACAGTAGGTAGCCTTCTCATACTTGCTTCCTTCAGAAATAGCATTTAAGCTTCTTCCATGCCTATTGGGGTTGATAGCTCATCTCTTTGTAGCACTGAATAATATCCCATTGTCCAGTTGCATCGCTATTTGTTTATCCATTCACCTACTGAAAGACATCTTGGTTGCTTCCAAGTTTTGGTAATTATGAATAAAGCTGCTATACACATCTAAGTGCTTTTGTGTGTGTGTGTGGACATAAATTTCCAGCCAGCTCTTTTGGGTAAATACAAAGGAAGGATATTGCTAGATGGTATGGCTAAGGGTATGTTTAGTTTTATCTGAACATCTCATACAATGTATGAGAGTTCCTGTTGTCCCACATCGTTGCCAGAATTTGGTACTCTGAGTGTTCTGGACTTTTCCCATTCTAGCAGGTATGTAGTGGTATCTCACTGATGTTTTAGCCTGCATTTTCTTGATGACATATGATGTAGAACATCTTTACACAGGTTTGATTACCAACTGTATATCTTCTTTGGCGAGGTACCTGTTAAGATCTTTGGCCTATTTTTCAGTTGTGTTGTTAGTTTTCTTATTGTTGGTTTTAAGAATTCTTTGTATATTTTGGATAACAGTTCTTTATCAGATATGACTTCTGCAAACAGTTTTTCCCAGTCTGTGGCTTGTCTTTTAATTCTAGTTATACAGTTAATAAAAAATAAGACTATTTTTTTTTTACTTTAATGAAGTCCATCTTATCAATTAATCACTTTCATGGATCACGCCTTTGGAATTATATCTAAAAAGTCATCACCATACCCAAGGTCATGTAGGTGTTTTATACCTCATCTTCCAGGAGTTTTATAGTTTTGCATTGCACATTTAGTCTCATGACCCATTTAGAGTTAATCTTTGTGAAAGGGGTAAGGTTTGTGTCTAGATTAATTTTTTGCACATGTAAACAGCCAGTTGTTCCAGTACCATTGCCTTGGCTCCTTTGTTAAAGATTCGTTGGCAATATTAATGTGGGTCTGTTTCTAGGCTCTCTGTTCTGTTCCATTGATCTATTTGTGTCTTTTGCCAATACCACACTGTCTTAATTAGTGTAGCTTTATAGTCCATTCGTCCTGCAAGTTTGTTCTTTTCCTTCAATATTGTGTTGGCTACTCTGGATCTTTTGCCTGTCCATATAAATTTTAGAATTAGTTTGTCAATATCCATAAAATAGCTTCTTAACATTTGTATTAGGATTGCATTGAATCTATGAATCTGGTTGAGAAGAACTGACATTGAGTTTTCCTCCCATGAACATGAAATCTCTCCATTTATTCAATGATTTGATTTTGTTTACCAGAGTTTTGAATTTTACTTATTTACATTTTGTATATATTTTGTGATATTTATACCTAAGTATTTCATTTTTTGATTGCTAATGTAAAATGGCACTGTATTTTTTTTATTTTAAATTGTACTTGTTAATTGTTTGTATATAGAAGAGTAATGACAGTGATATATTAAGCCAGTAATTTAAAACCCTGGTTTAAACACTTATCAGTTTCAGGAGTCTTTTTGTCCATTCTTTGAGGTTTTCTACAGAGATGAACATGACACTTGAAAACAAAGGCAAATTTATGTTTTCTTTCCCAATCTATATACCTTTTATTTCCTTTTCTTGCCTTATTGCATTATCAAGGACTTCCAAGACAGTGCTGAAATAGAGTGGTGAGACAGGGCATCTTTGCCTTGTTTCTGATCTTAGTGGGAAAGTTTCATGTTTCCAACCATTAAGTGAGATGACGCTAGCTGGAAGTTTGTTTTATAGATAGTCTTATATCAAAGCTTAAAAAAGTTCCATTGCTACTCTACTGCTTTACAGAGAGTTTTACCATGACTGATGCTGAATTTTGTCAAATGATTTTTGTTTCTCCTACATTTGTTGAAATGATCATGTGATTTTTCTTTTTTAGCATATTGAAGGGATGGATTATGTTTTTTAGTTTTCAAATGTGGGATAAATCACACATGGTTATAATGTATAATTCTTTCTTTTAAACTTTTTAAGATTCAGATTGCTAATATTTTGTTGATGACTTCTGCATTTATTTCATGAGACATAATCGTCTCAGTTTTCTTTTCCTGGAATATCTTTGTCTGATTCTGGAATTAGAGTAATGGTGGTCTCATAGAATGAGGTAAGAAGTATTTTCTCTGCTGCTACTTCTTTTTTTTAAATGCTTATTTATTTATTTGTTTATTTTGAGAGAGACAGAGCACAAATGGGAGAGGGTCAGAGAGAGAGGGAGACACAGAATCAGAGTTAGAAGCAGGCTCCAGGCTCTGAGATGTCAGCACACAGAGCTCGAACTCATGAGCCATGACATCATGACCTGAGCTGAAGCTGGATACTTGATGCTTAGCTGACTGAGCCACCCAGGTGACCCTACCTATTCTCTTTGCTTCTTTTTTTCTTTAAAAATTTTTAAAGTTTATTCATTTTTTGATAGAGACAGAGACACAATATGAGCTGGGGAGGGGCAGAGAGAGAGGGAGACACAGAATCCAAAGCAGGCTCCCAGGTCTGAGCTGTCAGCACAGGGCCTGACATGGGACCCAAACTCATGAACCACAAGACCATGACCTGAGCGGAAGCCAGCCTCCCAACCAACTCAGCCACCCAGGCACCTGTATTCTCTCTGCTTCTATTCTCTGAATGAGATTGTAGAGAACTGGCAAAATTTATTCTTTAAATGTTTGATATAATTTACCAGTGAATCCCTCTGGGCCTGGCATTTTCTGTTTTGGAAGGTTGTAGTGATTGATACAGGCCTATTCAGGTTGTCTATTTCTTCTTGAGTCAGTTTTGGCAGGTTGTGTCTTTTAAGGAATTAGTCCACTGCATCTGACTTGTCCAGGCAGAGATAAACTGGGGTGGGTAATAACAGAGAGAACTGGCCCTATTCTATGGCATATACTCAAATCTCATGATCGGTTGGCTACGGCCAGACATATGATGAATATATATCACACACTGATGAGGAGTACAATGATAAAGTATCCATATTTGTCCATCTAGAACCCTGTGTAAGGTGTTATTAACTCTCATGTTTCCAGAATGTTCTTTCCTAAAATTATACCTCAGCTATTGCATATCTTCTTCAAAAAGGGTTTAAGCTTCCTTTCTCCTATTTCCCATACTCAAATGTAAACTGTGCACAAATAAATTTATTAAATGTAATTTATTTTAATTTATATATCTAACAATCAAAAGGAAACGACTTTTTATATTTCTTCAGCATTGTTTCCTGGTAGAGGGAGTCTATAGTGTCAAACATAAAAGCTTCCAAGAATCAAAGAGATAAAGCAATTGCAAAGTTGCCTATGCTGGCCTAGAGCAGAGATATTTACTTATGGTAGGAATTCTTATCAGGGTTCCACGGGTCCTTAGGGGATCACAAATAGAATTCCAGTTTGTATGCACATGGTCGATGTTCTATGGCAAGAAGCCAGAGCTATCCTCCAATGCTTAAAAGAGCTCATGGTCCCCACATTTCCAAATTTTTGCTTTAAAGCCACAGATTATTCCAGAGCATCAAGATTTGGCTATGACCTAACTATAAATCTATAAAGAAGTCTAGAGAAAACAGATGTCATTGTGAAGGGAGTTGACAGCTATGGAAGCAAGTAAGAAAAAGCAAACAGAACCAGGGAAGGAGCTATCCATGTTCCTTCCAGAACAGAGGTAGTCTGGAACCTTCAAATGTCAAGCATTGGGGTTGGACTGGCAAAGCATCCGCAGCAGAAAACAATGCAGAGCAGTCTTATTGGGCAGCTCCAGTAAATACTCGGTTTCTGTTTCTAGCGCCCTCTGTTCTGATTCTAGTAATTTCGCCGAGCCCTCTCTGGCAGTCCTTTGTCTTCTCATGTGGCTCCATCTACTGAAAGGGGTATTCTTCTCATGAAGGAATTAGCCTCATGTATTTGGCTGATCTGAGGAGAAACCCACTATCAATGGCCAAATGCAGACCTGAGCTGAGGAGCAAGAGTCATGGCAATCTCACCAGGGCATAGAATGGCGCTCTGTATGATTTCTTGGGAGGAGGTGCTATCAACAGTGCTTGTCATCACTGTGGAGGAAGTGCCTTTTCTAGAAACTTCTGTGACCGAGCAACACCTAGGGGTGCTATATCATGATGGCAATCTGTTACTGTTTGTAAACTCGATATTCACAGAGATTTTGCAATCCATAACAATGGATTTCTGGAGATCAGAAATAGGATGCCACCATAAACATACTGCAAGCCCTCTGTCACTCTCTCCCAACAGTCTCCCAAAGGCAAATCAATCCTGCTCATTTCCCCATGAACCTAATGAAGTTAAATTGCTCAGACAGTCATCATGGTGCCAGAAGGGAAGAGCCAGTGAACTAGGAAATAAGGCTTGAAAATGCCCCACTTATCTCAGCATTCTGTGTTGAGTGTTTAGGATGCTATCCTTACTGGGAAATACTTTTAAGACAGCTACCATTACTTTTCTTCATGAGCCGTGAGAATACCTATCACTCATGGCAATGGAATGACACATCCCTCTGCACAACCTAAGCTGCTTCTCACAGAAGGGCACACATTCTCACACAAGGGCACGCATTTTCTCACAAGGGCACGCATTCTCACACAAGAGCATGCATTATCACACAAGGGCACGCATTTGCTTTGTGGGACCTCTCTCAGATACTGTGATACTGAGGCATTTACATCACTGGCAATAAAACTATTCTTCTTAAAAATGTTTTAATGTTTACTTATTTTTGAGAGAGAAAGAGAGAGAGAGAGAGAGGGAAACACAGAATCCAAAGCAGGCTCCAGGCTCTGAGCTTTAAGTAGGGGGCCCATGAGATCATGAGCAGAGCCAAAGTCAGACGATTAACCTATTGAGCCACCCAGGTGCCCTGGCAATAAAACCATCCTTTTGGAGGGTTGATATTTTCCATTTTAATTAATTAATGAGATCTTATTTGGAATAGGGGTCTTTGCAGGTATAAGTAAGGTAAGGCCCTCTAGATGAGATCATCTGGAAGTATGGTGGGTCCTAAATCCAATGCCGAGTGTCTTTGTAAGAGACAGAAGAGAAGGACACAGAAATGCAGGAAAGAAAGTCACATGTGGTCAGGGGCAGATACTGGAGTGACACATCTAAAGCCAAGGAATACCAAGGGTTGCCAACAGCCACCAGAAACTAGGAGAGAGGTAAGAATGAATTCTCCTTCAGAAACTCCAGAAGAAACTGACTCTAGTGACATCTTTATCTCAGACCTCTGGCCCCCTGAACTGTGAAAGAATACATTTCTATTGTTTTAAGTCACCGATTTGTGGGAATTTGTTCTGGCAGTCCTAGGAGACGAAGGCAACCCCCCAAATAATTTAAATAACATGAAATTTCATTTCATGAAAACTTACTATTCCATGTTTTTTACTTCATGTTATATGTGTTGCTTTATTTTGTGCATCAGGGTTTCTGAGATATTTTTTTCTCATCCTAAGAGCATGAATATAAACAGATGTGGCCAAAAATGTGCATCCTGAGCCAGGAACAAAGTGAAGAGACCTACTGCTTCTTCATGGCCTCTGTTCCCCCGTGTACCTCACTGGTTTAGAATCGAGCTATGGGATTAGGCGTGTCATGAAGGTACATGAACAAAGCAGCTTTAGAAGCAGCTTGTAAGTGGCCACCAAAATACATGTTAGGAAGTTTGTTTCCATCATACATTTCTTTCTTTTTTTAAAGTGTTTATTTATTTTGAAAGGGGGGAGGGGCAGAGAGAGAGAGAGAGAGAGAGAGAGAGAATGAGAATCCCAAGCAGGCTCCACACTGTCAGCACAGAGCCCGACACGGGGCTTGAGCTCATGAACCATGAAATCATGACCTGAGCTGAAATCAAGAGTCAGAAGCTGAACCAATGGAGCCACCCAGGCACCCTTCCACCATACATTTCTACTCACTTACTTTCTTACATAGATAGATAGATGGTAGATGATAGATAGGTAGGTAGGTAAGTAGGTGGACAGATAGATAGATTGATAGATGATAGATGATAAATAGATAAATAGATCGAGATATATAGATATGGATACCTATATGTAATGTTGACATGAGTAACATATGATGGTTGTAGAGAAGTCCCGTTTAACTTATTGAGTTTTTACCTGGGTTCTATGTAGGAGGTGTCTTGTGACCACTACAGATCATTTCTAGAAGCTAAGAGAATGCTAGAGTGGCTGGCATGGAGATAGAGGGCAGGAGAAGCCTAGAACGGAACTGATTTGAGAGGACATGGAAGGATGGACTCCTTCTCTTGAAAAGAAGCTGAGACACAGCAGGCTCCTGGAGGAGGGGGAAAGGAGGCCAGCTCCAGGAACAGCGTAGGGTTTCTCCCCTCCAGCGTAGGGTCTCTACCCTCCAGTTTCTGTTCTCTAGGGGCACCTCAGGACCTTGGCCTGGTCATTGAGGGTCATCCAACCTGCAGCGAAGGGACAGCCATGTTGCAAGGCAAAGACCCCTTAGCAAACTCTGACGCTGCAGGCACCCAGCCCCTCAGCTTTCAACATGGCACACTGCTCTTCCTTTTCTACTTTCTTTCCAGAATCTTCCTTTAGGTAGAGGCAGGTAGAGGGGAGAGAGAAAAGCAGCACATGCTTCTTCTATTTCCACCCAATTAACCTCCAGTCCTGTCTTCCTGCAACTCACCACATGTGAGCTGGGAGGGTCTGGACACCAGGTTTGCTTCTGATTCTAGTCTGAATTCACTGGCCCTGTAGCTGCTCTGCTCCCTGGACTACGGTTCACGGAGAAGTCCTGATGGAGTACCCACCTTCCTCTCACCTTCCCCATGATTAGCCCTGCTGTGCAGGGCAGTTGCTCAACACACATCAGCTTCCTTTCTCTGCAGCTTCCTAGGAGACCGGGCTGTGGATATGCAGCTGTCACGTGAGCCCAAACCACTCTCTTACCTCAGTTAAGCCACTATTGGTTTTGGTTGTTTTTAATTGTTACCGAACCTGGGTCCTAATTTTTGTGCCACTGCCTGTCTTTGTCCTGGTTTCACCCCATGTTGCTAGGGTGGGAGCAGGGAAGTTTCTCCTCTGAAGACGTCAACCCTGCCTTTGGGGGTCCCATGCCTCCCTGCATGTGTCTTTCCTTTACACCATGCCACAGCTCTGACCCTTCTCAACCCCATGGCCCTTATTGGCATTCTGTTTTTTTTTTTTTCACTTTGTTTTGGGTTCAAATGCTTCTGTGGGCAGTAGCTTGGTCTTCCCCAGTAGGCATGTGCTGGTGTGTAAGGCCTCACTACCGGGCACGCACTCCCTCACTTAGCTAGTCAACTCAACCACTTTATTCCTCAACTACTCACTCAATCGTTCCTTCAATTTTACAAATATTTATCAGGTGCCCACTGTGTCAGGCACTGCACCAGGTGCTGGCTCCATGGCAATGGTCAAGGTCATTGGAGTCTCTATCCCTCTGCAGCTTCCCTTCCTAGACAAACAATAAAACAGCCAACGCACATAGGGTGAGGTGTCAGGCAGTCAGTGATACCTGGGTTTGCAAAACAAAGTCTCCCTCCCTTTTGCTCCTGTTCATAATGCTTTTCAGGTAGTTTGCTGCCCCACCCATTCTGGCGGGATGGGCGCATCGCCTTCTCCCCAGCCAGTCAGAGCTGCCAGCCAGCCTTGCCACCTAGAGCCATTTTCCTGCAGAGACTTTTAATTTAAATATTTTTAGCACAGTCATTCACTATAGATTTTCATATTTCACATTTCATATTTTCTCTTATCTACATATCTACTCTTGAGTCTTGCCTATAGACTTTGCCTATAGACTTGCCTATAGATTTTCATATTTCACATTTCATATTTTATCTTATCTACACATCTACGCTTGAGTCTTGCCTATAGACTTTGGGACCAATGGCATCCTCAGAACACAGGATCCCTATTTCCAGAAGGAATTTCAATTTTTCTTTTTCTTACTGAGCCATCTTTCTTGAGCCCCAGTATATCATTTCCAGAGTCTCTCTGGAGACCACTTCTTCACAATTCTGTCTCCTCTCCCATATGCCTACCACTTTCTCAAGAAACTCATTCCCAACATTCTCTCTTTTGCATTGTTTTTTCTCTTCCATGATTTTAGAGACGAAAGGAGGCTCAGCTGTGTGCAATCTGTCATCCCAGACCCCAAAGTCACAGTGGCCTTTGCCAAGGGGCTGTTTTTGGCCTTAGAAGATGGAGTGCCTGAGGCTCAAAGAGCACCCATGGAACACAGAAATTCTGACTCAAGGGAGGCAACTCAGGAAAATCGACACCCCATTAAATCTTCACATGGGTGGCCACAAACTGGTCATAAGTGTCCACCCCGTGGGACACTGGATGTGGGCGAGCGGCTCCCCATCTCTGCTGCTATGGCGCAGACTCTGGAGCAGAGCCTGGACTCACTGCTCACGAATGAACACATGGGTGAAGCATAAGTCCTGGAGGCTAATATGTACAGACTGATGTAAGGGGATGCAATTAACTTGAGTCTGGGAGGATGTTATGGTGAAAGTAGATCACTGGCTTTGGGGCTCCAGAGACCTGGGCTCTTTGCTGGGGCTGCTTCTCTTCTTATGGAAAGAACTTGTAGGAAGAGCCCCCTTCATTTCTATCTGCTCGTCTGTAAGATCTGGGGCTTAACTGTATGGTTTTAAGGCCCTTACAGCTTGGAGATGCTCTGATTCCACTTGACACTTAGAGCCTTCTGCCAGAAGGTGGTCTGGAGGGAATCATTCCGTATGTGGGATGAGTAAAGTGCTGGAGCCGGACCGGGCTCGCTGGGTGACAGTCACAGCGAGGAAACGGCAGCGTCTGGACAGCCCCTGCCATGAGAAACGAAAACTGGGATCTCCTTCTGCTACTACTGGCTCATGTGGAGATGAGCCTGCGGGTATTGACCAGCAATATTCCAAATCAGACTGATATTCCCCACACAGATTCCTCATAAGGAAAAGCATATTCCTGCCTCTTCAAAGAGATTTTAGATGAAAGCACTGTGGATGATTGTCAAAAGGCCCTTCCTATGAGCCTTGTAGACCCGAGACTTAGATCATAAAGGGGGTTAAGAACACGAGAGTTACAACTGATCCTGGCCCTGGGACAAAGAGGCTAATTTAGAGTTAAGGTACAGATAAGGGCAGAACTTAAGTTAATACTCAGACCTTTTCTAACCGGTGATGTATGGCAGTCCCTTCCCTGAGGTCTACTTTCCGCAAACACCCTCCCTTACACTGGCGGCTGGGATGAGGATAGATAAGAGTAGCCAATACATAAACCCAAAAACAAAGGCCGACACATTTAGGGCCTCCATGGTGTTTACAATTCAGCATCAAGTCAAAAAAGTTTCCACAAATAACTTATTAACCAGCTCAAAAACATTCACCCTCTTGTGAGCCAGACAGAATGACTCCTAGCCTTTCCATACACTTAACCTATGTCCTAATCCTAGCATTATTAACTTAGAACAAATATGTATGTCATCCTGTTTTTCACTAAGAACATTCTGTTATTTCCTTAGTTGTAAGATTTACTCAACCTCACTATGATGGGGGTAATTCTGCAAGAATACTTCTTTTTTTTTTTTTTTTAGAATACTTCTGAAAAACCTGTTTTTGTACACTTTGCAAAGCATCTTATCACAAAGAGTTTTCCATTGTAAAAATTCCTTTTTCTGATGCCATGTTATCCTTTGACCTATAAATAAAGACACCAAAACTGACGGGACAGAGATGCCTGCCTGGGGATCCGAAAGAATCTTGGGGCTCTCCCACTCTCTCTCGCCGACACCGTCCATCCTTCAGGGACCCCTGGACTGGCTGGAGTGGGTCTCCAGTAGTAAAGCAACCATCTTAGCAACAGGAAGGGTACCTGCCTGGCCTCACATGGGCACAGAGCTGGTCCACACCTGCGGGAAGTGGTAGGCACTGGATTCATGCAACAGAACATAGGTCAGCATTCATTTCACCTAAGGGGGCATGGCCTTTAGGACAGTCTCTGTAGAACACAATTTCAGGTTAATATTGTTTTTTCAGTTTTCAGAAGAAAAATTCCAGAGCTCTCTATAAGAAATTAGATGAGTTTCATCTCATCTCTTTGATCAACAGTGGTCTATTAAAAACTCGGATGTTTCAAACCTGAGCAAAAAGACCTAATTAATAATAATATACTGCTGTTGTTCATATGCTTTACAAAAGGGATAAAACTCCTCCTTTTCTTTTTTTAAACTTATATGTTTGCATTTAAGACTTTCTAGAGAAGGAACACGACATTAAAATGCATTTTATTCCAATAGAAGAAGTGATTCCTTCCATAGAACAAGTGATAAGCATAAATGCGTCAAGGTGTGCCATGATTTCTCTTGGCCTCCTATCAGACTTTTGATCCATTTTTTAATGACATTTATTTGAAATTAGTTGCTTTTTGAAAAGCTCTTAAGAGCATCTGGAGGCAAGGTCAGCTGACTTTAGAATGTTGTTTGAAATCATAGAGATTTCTGTATGTGGATATCGATAATCAACACTTACCATTAATCTATGGTCACTTATACCAGCAGAGTGAGAGCTGTGGAGGGGTAGGGAATGTCAGCCCACTGTTTAGAGCTAAGTTTGTAAAGCCAGGAGTGAACTCATTTGAATAGTTCATCAGAGGATCACTGAATTTTGCACCTGGCAGACAGGACTTGACTTATTGCGTGTCACGGGTGACACCCAGGAGTGTGGCTGGGGGCCACTCGTGCAGATGACCAGGGCAGCCTGTGGATGCCTGAGGATGATAAGGCGGCTGGATGCCTGGTCTCCTGCCTGGAGCCGCTGACCTGCTCTAGGGTGACAGCAGAGATGAGACACCTCCGCAGGGCCTAATGACAAATGTCTCTTCCTGACTGAGAATTTAATGTGATTTGCCTTATTTTTCAAAGTCAGTTTCCATAGTGGAAAACAAAGATCACTGCATCTGAAAAAGTTGAACAGAACTAATGAACCCCCTTTGTGTGGAGAAAGGCCCAGTGGATAGATTTCTCTCATCTTACTAAAAAGCACCCTGGTTTTCTACAAGAGAACATTTCTGGTCTCCTCTATCAAAAATATTATGACAAAGATTTTTATTATTTCAAGATTATTTCCTATCCAATGACTCAGAGGACAATGCATATTTCATAATATTTTATTACATTTCTTGATTAATTTTCCCTGATGGCAAACTAGAAGCTTGATTTAGAAAATTTGGAAAATGGAGAAAAATATGGAGAAGGATGTCCTACTTTGGGCCTCCATAAAAAAAACAAACAAACCATAGATTGGGTGTTTTAAATGACAGAAATGTATGTCTCACAGTTCTGGAGGCTTTGAGTCTGAGATCAGGACTCCTTTCCTGTGGCAGAGGGCCACCCCCTCATGGCCCCCTCCCCCCACCCCCCACCCGGCAGCCAGGGGCAGCTCTGGTCTCTTCCTCATCGTATGGACACTAAGTCCTTTGTGGGCCCACCTACCCTGACCTCCTCTAAACTGACTTCCCTTCCACAAGCCCCGCCTCCACATACCTTCAGACTGAGGGTCAGGGTTTCTATATATGAATTTTGGGCGGACACATTCAGTTCAGTCCAGTCCACAATAAAGCACAAAAATATATCACCCGTAATCATGATTCACAGAAGTGAGCATTTTTAACCCTGACATTTTCTGCTCATCTTTTCCATGTGCTTTCCCTCACACTAAGATTATTATATCATTTACACATTCCAGATCCTGCTTTTTAATAATTTAAATTGCTGTATCATATGATTTTCCCTGACATTAAAGGAACTTTTTAAAAGCATCATTTAAAATTATCTATTTAATTAGGTGGAGGCACCATAAAGTTCACATATGCATTCACTTAATTTACTACGCAAAGAGACATTTTTTATTATTATAAAGGGCCACATTGACTCTTTTCACATAGATCTTTGTCTATATACTTTATTTCTTTGGTATGGATAATTAAGGATGAAATTAGTGGATCACAAGAAATGAACATTTTTATGGCTTTTGATACATGTTGTCAAATTGCCTTAGAGACCGTTTCCTACCGAATGCCATATCCAGAGGTGAATCTTTGTGCATCCCTGATGACATTCCATTTTATCAACTTTTTGTTTCCTTACGTGTTTATTTATGTATTTATTTATTTAATGTTTTATTTATTTCTGAGAGAGACAGCATGAGCAGGGGAGGGTCAGAGAGAGAGGAGGACACGGAATCCAAAACAGGCTCCAGGCTCTGAGCTGTCAGCACAGAGCCCGATGTGGGGCCTGAACTCACGAACCGTGAGATCATGACCTGAGCCAAAGTTGGAAGCTCAGCTGACTGAGCCACCCAGGCGCCCCTTGCTTCCCTACATGTTTATTAATCAGGCCAATTCTCCATAGGTTGTGAAATTATGGAATATTCTTTTTAGACAGTGTTCAATGTCATAAGTAAGATATCTGTTGTTGTGAATTAATATGAGCTTCAATATCCAGAGACTGGCCATATGTTTTATGTTGTTATATATACCGCATAATATTTTGGGGATAGGTTGGATGGAGACCAAACATACATTTTCTTTCTCTCCATAAAAGCTATTGAATTGTTTGGGGAGAAATCAGCTTCAAGCATCTATGGAACAAAAACTCCTGTAAAGTTGTTAAGGCATTGATATCCTTTGTTTAACATCTATAAATTGTTTACAGTGTTTGGTGGGTTAGGGTCTTATTCTATCTTTTTTTTTCTTTTTTTACTCTGACCGGAAAGACTGGGTGACATTAATTTGCTTTGCAGCCCTTGGGTGGCTCAGTTAGTTAAGCGCCGACTTTGGCTCAGGTCATGATCTCACAGTTCGTCAGTTCAGGCCCCATGTCAGACTCTGTGCTGACAGCTCAGAGCCTGGAGCCTGCTTCAGATTCTCTGTCTCCCTCTGTCTCTGCCCCTCCTCTGCTCGTGCTCTGTCTCTCTGTCTCTCTCAAAAATAAAATAAGCATTAAATAATTGAAAAATATATTTCTATTTGCCTTGCAACTTGGCTTCATTTCTTCCCTCCCATGCACTGGACTCCTAGGGGCATGTGCGGGACGATGTGGATGCCATGGGCTCAAGAAGCGTGGACTGATGTATGTGCTCAGCCAGTTACCTTCTTTCTCCATAACTGACCTCAGGTGTCTGTTCTCCAAACACAGCCAAGCCAAGAATCAGAAACGTGTAGAGTGAATATACGTGTTGAATTTAATTTTAAAAATGTAAACTGAAGATGCTAAATTGGGTGCACAATAAAATATCAACTGAATATGCTATTTTCCCTTCTCTAAAACCATTGTGTATTAATCTGTGTATCCATCTTAGCCTGGGTTTTGAGGTTAAGGTGTTTGGTATTCAAGAGGGAAGTTAACTAATTCTACCTTTTAATTAAAAGTGTTTTTCTCCATGATGTATAAATGGGTTGTAAAAGAACTAGATGTCTTTAATACTCTGCTGTGATAAAGTCTAATATTTCATAATCCTATTTATAAAAAGTCTCCATCATCTTGGTGCTGTACAGTGATGAGAAAGTATGACACTCTCTCCATGAGAGGTCACTGTTCCATCACAGGCCTGCCCCACCACTCAGCCAGAAGGGGGCCACTCTGCCTGTGTTCCTTTCTGTGCTCACTAGACTAGGAGGCTGGAGAAGACCACTTTTATAAGGCATCTTCCGAAGCCTCTCCATCAGAGGATTTTCCATCTCGTTAATCTTCACACAAACCTAGGAGCTGACTTTGTATTATCTCCACTTCACAGATGCAGAAACTGAGGCTCAGAGACATTGGGACATGGACATTTGCTCCATGCAAATCACACAGCGGATGAGAATCGAAGTCAGGATTTCAGTGCGTTTTTGTCTGACTCCAGTACGTTCATTATCATGCAGCAGGATGCAGCTTCATTAATATCACAAGAATAACAGACCCCCTGGCATTACACCACCTGCTCGTCTGTGGCACAACCCTACCCTACAACCTGCAGAGAACCCTGAAACCCAGCCTGGTTGGATCACCCAGATTGGAGGTTTGCATAACATGAAAAAATATTAAAAATATCTTTATAAACACACACACGTACAATAACGGTAGGGTTATTCTCTATCAACTGTTCTCAGATGACCTTGGGTATGGTCAGCACATGCCTGGTGGGCCCAAGAATCTTTCAGGGACCCTGTGAAATTAAAAGGTGTTTTCAGAATAACATGAAGAAAGTATTTGCATTTTGAAATGGATGGTGGCCACGCCACTGCCGTGACCAGGTGGGGGTGGCATCCTGCCCTGGTGACCCATGTCCTCGCCAGCACACACAGCAAAAAGAAACACATTGGGTACCACTTTAGCTCCACTGAAGTGTCCTTGACAAAGCAGTAAAACACATTTCAATTCATTCCATTTTGACCCTTGAGGACACGTCCCTTTAAAATTGCATGTGACAGAGTGGCATGGCACGTATACATGTGGGCAGTCAAGAGAGTGCACTGGTGTGAGACTCGCTGGCTGCTTTCTTCACGAAACAGCATTTTTATGGAAAGGAAACTGACAAACCATTTTTGTTTGGGTATTTGACAAACATTTTCTCGAAATGAATGAAGTGAGCTGTCACTTCAGGGAAAACCAGTGAATGTACTTGTTGCCAAGAATAAAATCTGAGCTTTCAAGTTCAAAATTTGGTTTTGAAAAACTTGCATTCTCCACAATCACATAATATAACTTCCTAATATTTAAAGACTTTTGGATGGTTTCAGTGGTGATATTAAAAGCTCTGCATTTAAAAAATATTGTGTAATGAAATATATCAACATTTGGAATACCCACACAACTAAATCATTATTTTTCAAAAATCTAATGCTGGGTGTCACAAAACCATCCATTCCAGAGGCTCCTGGGTGGCTCAGTTGGTTAAGTGTCAGATTTCAGGTCAGGTTATCATCTCGGGGTTCATGGGTTTGGGCCCCCTGTCGGGTTCTGTGCTGGCAGCTCAGAGCCTGGAGCCTGTTTCAGATTCTGTGTCTCCCCTGTCTCTCTGCCCCTCCCTCACTCATGCTCTCTCTCTGTCTCTCTCTCTCAAAAATAAATAAATGTAAAAAATATTAAAAAAAGATCCATTTCAAGTGCAAAGTAAACTAACAGATTTTAATGCAATAGTGCAAATAAGGCTATTGCTATGGTTTCTGCTTATTTTTATTTTTTAAATGTTTATTTATTTTTTGAGAGAGAAAGAGACAGAGACTGAGCCGGGGAGAATCTGAAGCAGGCTCCAGGCTCCGAGCCGTCAGCACAGAGCCCAACGTGGAGCTCAAACTCACAAGCTGTGAGATCATGACCTAAATGGAAGTCAGATGCTCAACTGACTGAGCCCCCCACCCCACCCCAGGTGCCCCTGTTTTCTGATTCTGTGTGGTAACCAACCTGTAAAGACTACCACCTGTCCAATCTTGGTGGTGTATAAAGAGGAACAGCCACAAGGCTATCATTACACCTTCCTTCTACAGCTACATCTTGGCATGTGGCTATATTCTCTTCACATTCTCCAACCAAAATAACATGTCACAGGAGACTGAATGGAGAAGTTGCTCTGCTGTCCAGCTGTAGGCAGACATTTAAAGAGACTCTCAGAAATGTAAAGTGATGCCTCTCTTCTCACTAAATGTTTTTTTTTTGTTTTTGACAATATTATTTTTCCAATAAAAAGGGGTATCTATGGTAACATGTCTGTTTATTACTGTTATTTAAATGTTCTTCTTTTAAATTCTCAGTTGGATTTTTCTTTTTACTTTAAGTTTATTTATTTTGAGGGAGACGGGGACAGTGTGAGAAGGGGTGGACCAGAGCGAGAGGGAGAAAAGGAGAGAATCCCAAATGGGCTCCACACTGTCAGCACAGAGCCTGATATGGGGCTCAAACTCACAAACTGTGAGATCATGACCTGAGCCGAAACTGAGAGTCAGATGCTTAACTGACTGAGCCACCCAGGCGCCCCATCAGTTGGATTTCTAATATAATAAATACTGATAGATATAACGCACATAAATAAAAGCACTTTAGGGTCCTTGATAATTTTTGAACATATAAAGCCATCCTGAGACCAACATGTTTGAGGAATGTCCTTCTATGTAATAGAGAAGGCTTAAAAACTCAAAATCTGTCCTAATGTGCTTCCAGGCCTTAAAGCCTGATGGAAGTGTTTCCAATTAAACTTTAATGCCTGGGAATGTTCTTGGTTCTCTCTTGCCCTGTGCCCACCCCCTACGGCTGTGTAAGTCACCATGTTCTCCTTCCTGGGCATGTTGGCATCTCTCTGCTAGAGGGCCTTCAAGTTTCCCCGTGCCTCCCCTGACCCCCAGCCCCTAACCCTGGAGAAGAGCCCAGGGAGGTACTTCCCACCTATTCAAACAGGCTGAGGGTTTGTGAAGGATGCAAAGTTTCAAGATGCACCTTCCCATGTGGAGGGTCCCTGTGCATTTCCTAGATTTCAGGTTACAGAAGAAACAACATCAGGAGTGGATTTCTCAAAATAACCCACAGCACCCTCACAACATCTGCACAAGGTAACTGAGAAAACATGTGCCTGAGTACAGAAACAACGCGGATTTTTTTTAAATTAAAAAGAAAATCTCTTGGGGCGCCTGGGTGGCTTAGTCGGTTAAACGTCCAACTTTCGCTTAGGTCATGATCTCGCGGTTTGTGGGTTTGAGCCCCGCGTTGGGCTCTGTGCTGACTGCCAGCTCAGAGCCTGGAGCCTGTTTCAGTCTGTGACTCCCTCTCTCTCTGACCCTCCCCTGCTCACGCTGTCTCTCTCTCTCTCTCTCTCTCTCTCCTAGAAATAAATAAAACATTGAAAAAAAAATTAAAAAAAAAAAAAAGAAAATCTCTTTAAATATCCTACAATCCGAACTATTTTCCTTCCCAAGAATTTGGGGCATATAATCTTTCATTTACTAATCACTAATGTGCTATTTAGAACTAACATTGTTTCAAATATTTGGTTAAGTTACATATGAGAATACATTTGTGGACACACAGATACACACTTAAATATCTCTGGTAGTTTTGAACTTAAATTATAAAAGGTAGTCTGTAATTCAGTTCACTTTATGTTATCAAGAGGCCACGGTCAACTCCACTAGATATCAAATATTTCAGTGAATGACAATTCAATTAAGACAAGAACCATTACTTATTTATCTTTTTGAAGTGGGAGGCATTTTTAGCTTGGAAATTCTCCCAACAGTTTAAGTGAACGTTAAAAAGAAAGGAAAGAAATTGATTTGATTGCCTATGAAAACAATACTTTGAAATGTGTTTATGTTTTACAACATTTCCTGAGAAATGCTAGGTGTCAGGATGGAGGCCATGATGCCTACAGGGAGACTCTTCTGACTGGGAAAGATGAGGTTTGAGTATCCGGCTTTTTACTGTATGTGCTGAGATTATCTGCAACATCAATGAATGTGGGTTTAAGTCCATAAATATTGATGCTCAAATGCACAAAGTACAACACTGCAGTAAATAAATCCCTCAAATTCTTATTGGAAGTTATGGTGTAGCCACATATTAAAAAGTTAAAAACTGACTTTCACATTTTCTAAAGTTGGTATCTGAGACTGTATCACTTCAAGCAACATTAATTAGGATAACTGTCTGAAGGGCTACACACATACACACACACACACACCACACACAGATGCCAGAAAATCTCCAAGCTAAAAATGCCCCCCACTTCAAAAAGATAAATAAGTAATGGTTCTTGTCTTAACCAATTGTCAGTCACTGAAATATTTGATATCTAGTGGAGTTGACTGTGGGCTCTTTATAACATAAACTGGACTGAATTAAAGACTACATTTTTATAAATTTATTTTTTTAATGTTTATTTATTTTGAAGGAGAAGGAGACAGAGTGTGAGCAGGGGAGGGGCAGAGAGAGAGGGAGACAGGGAATCTAAAGTAGGCTGCATGCTCTGAGCTGTCAGCACAGAGCCCAACCCAGGGCTCGAACTCTCGAGTTGTGAGATCATGACCTGAGCTAAAGCCAGATGTGTAACTGACTGAGCCCCCCAGGAACCCCATAAAGACTACCTTTTTAAAGTCATACTGTATGTGCTATGATGTGCTGGTACATAGCATGCATGTATCATACATACATGACATACTCAGGTTTCTTATTGGTAAATGATGAAAGCTGCCAGTCCAGGAGGGCTGGACAGGCCAAATGCGTAAAAGACTCTGCCAATTCTCAGACACAGGCCTTCCCTCCCGCAATGCCCATAAGAAATTAAAGTGCATACATGTATGTATATGTTTTTCTCTCTTGTTTACTGTCTTTTGTTCCTGTTTGCAAAAACTTCCCTAACTCCCTGGACTTCACCAGCACTCAGTGGCCTTGTAGGTCAAGCCCAAGAAATCCACCTGGTGTTGGGAAGCTCATCTCCATCTGAACCCCTCCGCCTAGTCACCCCAGGCACAGCCCCTCAACGCCCCCCAGCCACTCACACCGCTGCTTTCCAACATTCCACAAATTTTTGTTTTTCCGCCTTCCATATTCTCACCCGTATGTCCCCTTCTCTTATCTTCAAAATGCCTAAGGTCCCCCATCCAAGTACTAACCAGGCCCGACTCTGCTTAGCTTCCGAGATCAGACGAGATCGGGTGCATGGGGGAGAAGAAGGGGGGAAATGGTGGGGGAAAGGGAGAGAGGCAAACCATGAGAGACTCTTGAATGCTGAGAAACAAACTGAGGACTGATGGATGTGGGGGGGAGAGGGGAGATGCGCATGGAGGAGGGCACTTGTGGGGATGAGCGCTGGGTGTTATATGGAAACCAATTTGACAATAAACTATTTGTAAAAAAGAATAAAATAAAATAAAATTGTAAAAAAAAATTAAAAAATAAATTTACTACCTCTTGCATGAAAAAAATAAATAAATAAAAGATTTCAGGGTGTCAGAGAAGAAATCTGGAGATTAGTAAAAAAAAATGCCTAAGGTCGACCACATGTACGAGAAATGGGGACATCTTCTTTCCCATCCCTGTCTGTGTGAGCTAGACAGCCACCTCCCAGGTCCCTCAGTTAAGAGGCCACCCATAAGCCCTGATAAAGTGTAAAACTAGGGTGTTAAGCCTCTGCCACCCAGGAGGCAAAAGGCTTCTTCCTCCCCAATCTCTACCCCTATGGCTCCTGGGGTCCACCTCATCTTCACTGGGATGATGGAGAGGTGACAAATAGTGGCCCCCTTCACCGACTTCCTTAGGCTCTACCTGGGCCAACACCTTCTTGGAATCAGACACAAATATGTTGGTGCTGCTCTACCAGCCACAAAACCTCAGTCCCATCACCATATTGACGTATTCCGATTTCGAATGATGCTGATTCCAACGTGAAACACACCCATTCTTACATAGGTTTGCTCATAACCTCTTGCATGTCAGTAGAACCTATCTAAGTGTGTTACATATACTCTCTTGTACATCCACACATCAGTCCAATGTGGTGGGTTCTCATTATTCCCATTGTAGAGGTGAGGAAACTGAGGCACAGAAAGTTAACAAATGGCAGGCCTGGGATACCAACCGAGGAGTTAGTTCCTACAATCTGTGCCCTTGACCTTATCTCTAAATGATGGCTCCCTATGAAATTAAGAATGCAGGGCAGACGCACGGGGAATTGGAGGACAAAATGTAGATATAAATGTGAAACATATCATTTCACATACTATTTGGTAAGTAATTCTTTGTAATTCAGTGGGTTGCCAATACTTTCTTGGGCTGAAACAGAAAATTCCCCATGCCTACTGCCCTTACAGTAGCTCAGTCCACTGTCTCGCATGTCTTTTGGAAGCCGTATTTCACGGCTGAGAGAGATATCAAGCTGCAGACCAAACGTGGTATTAAAATGATACTGATTATTCCACTTGGCTAGAAAATGAAAGGAAGACAGCTACATGCTGAGTATAGGAAGCCTGCAGGCAACAAAATGTTCCAAGCCCAGGCAACCATCAAAGACTCAACCAACTGTGCCAAATTTTAACACAGGGACCCAAATCATTGTCAAATGTTTGGAAGCCTCTTTGAAGTGTAGCAATATATTTTAAAAGGTGAATTTGCTACTTTGTTTGTCATGTTTACGCACTCTCTCAGGCATTCGGAAAGGGAAGAAATCACTTAAGGATCAAGGACCAAGGTTCACGTGAGCAGGGGCTGGTGAGCCATGGCTCATGCAAAGGCACCATCCTTGAAGAAGCAGCACTGGGAACGTTCCAGGCTTTCAGAGAAGACTGACAGTGACAATGTAACCACACAGTCTCCAACTCCGGCTTCCTGAAGGTGGTGGAAGGCAGCTCAAAACATTTTAACCAAGTCTTGCAAAAAGGGCCACTTTTGTGGCCCATTACAAACCTGAAGTTGATGGGAAGGGCTGCTATACTAAGACATTGCGTGGGGCAAACTGTTTCCTAAATGTCCAGCTTTGTGCCCAGTTCATTCTGTCCATAGTCGCAGACTCTGGAATGCCTCAGCTGTATCCTGAGATCAGACCTGTTTGCAAAGACTGCAGCTAAAAAGTCCTTCTACGTTCCCCACTCCCACCTAACTCATCCATCTAGGGGAGGATGCCTCTGCTTTAGTGATTTTTTAAAACATAAACTTTACAATTTAGGATGTAACTAGATTTACAGGCAAGTTGTGATGATAATACAGAGAATTGGCTCATATAGGTCACGCCAAGCTTCTCCTGTTATATACGTCTTACATTATACAATGATCAAATGACCAGTGACACATGATTAACTAATGTTCACATTTTATTCAGATTTCCTTAGTTTTTTTTAAAGGTGACTTTCCCAAGAAGGCTATTTATTTATTTATTTATTTATTTAATTACTTATTTAAATTCAAGTTAGTTAACACACAGTGTAGTCTTTGGCTTCAGGAGTAGAACCTAGTGATTCATCACTTACATAGGACACTCAGTGCTCATCCTGACAAGCGCCCTCCTTGATGCCCATCACCCATCTGTAAAATGGAGGTCATGGATGGCCACACCCACCTTAGGAGACTGATGCATGGGTTTGATAAGCAGACCACTTCCCACTGGGCCCCACCCTTAGTGAACAATTAGTAAATCAAGCTATTATGTGCTTTTCCATTCTTGGTAAGGTTGGCACAAGATATGGTTGATTTTTGAATTTTTATAAAATAAGGCAGATGAAAAATTCTGTGACTGTCTTAACTCCCATTTGCAGTGGCCTTATTACTTCTGTTTCCTGCTTCCCTTCTCTGCTCCTTGCTCTTCCCTGATGTTTTTCTTGATCCAGCTCACTTCCTTAGCTTCTCTCAATTTTCTGCAATGTCCCAGTCCCTCCCTGTCATCCTTCCTGGAGCATTTAGTTTATTTATTGAGAGAAAGAGAGACAGAGAGACAGAGAGACAGAGACAGAGAGAGACAGAGAGAGTGTGGACCTGAGCTGGGGAGGGTCAGAGAGGGAGGGAGACAGAATCCCAGGGAGGTTCCATACCATCAGCATGGAGCCTGATGTGGGGTTCAAACTCATAAACCGTGAGATCATGAGTTGAGCTGAAACTAAGAGCCAGATGCTCAGCCCACTGAGCTACCTAGGCGCCCCAGTTCCTAGAGCATTTGAAAGCATTCAATTGGCAATTCTCCGCGTGCATACGTGTCTCTATTTTTATGTGGCTCTACCGCTCATATCCTGAACCACCTCCACGAGTTGTTCTTCCTAACGTGTAATGGGAATATGACATACCCATAAAGCCCAGGACTAGAGGCAGGGCATGCATCCCAAGGGTGGGTCTTCTCCTCTTCTTTCAAACAAGGGGCTCCAATCTGCTCAAAGTCTCAGTCCCTTTCCAGCTCCACACCTTTACATGCACACTGGACATATCAAGACTTCATTGGTCTAAGTCTACAACAATGGCAAGCTTTAGTAGTAAGATCACTGTCACCTGTCCATACTCTGATGAAACTAGCCTTTTCAGAAATGTGATAGTGTTGGAGATAACTGACATGCCTATGCGGCCGAAGATGCTCCTACGGTCTGCACACAGCACACAGGACATTTTCATATTGTTTTGTGACAGCGGGAGCACATTATTATGGGACTATTCACCTTCAGCCCACTGGGACAACAGGACATATTTAGGGGCTATCGGTGGCCACAGAACCAAGACATACATGAAACCCAAAATAGTCAGCAGCTTTATGTTCCTGGTAACCATCTGTGAGAGCCATCGCAATGAAATACATTTTACTTGTGAAGCAGGAAAACATGGGAGAAAAATGTCAGGTCGGCAAAAATATGATGTATTTTCTGTCATATTTCATTTGAAGAACGTTACAGAAATGCCAATAATTAATACTAAAAGAGTGGCTACTTAAAACTGTGTAAGGCTCCTTCTGACCTCTTAATTCACCTTGTCCCTCTTCAGCAAGAAAGCTCAGTCAGTGAGACACGAAATGGAATTGAGTCCTTTTGGAGGGAAGAAAATGGTACCGCGTCTATCAGGGTCAAATACTGCCTTCCATTCAAATCTCATCTTTTCTTCCCCTGCTTAGGACCACCTCATCTGTGACTTCTTCAAATGTATTCATTTGCGAGCAAATTCAGTTTCACTCTGGATAACAATGCAACCAAAAAGTTAATGATAATGCATCATGCTTGTATTTCTTTTCAGAAAAAAAGAAAAATCAGATCTATTTACACTGAGCTAGAGGCCATCATCATTATACATAGAGCTCTGTCACATTAGATATGATAAACATATGCTTGCATCATAAATGCAACTAAGAAAAAAAAAGCTCACTATTGCATGGGTAGTTTTTCCATTACTCAAAAAGAAGGTTGTTGTGCTCAAATAAAAATTACCAAAGCCCCAGGTAATGAGGTGCCCTGGGGATCTATTACCAAGCACTATACTGGGAATGGAAACAGTGTAGTTTTTCTGTATGTCTGCTCTGATCTGTACACCTTAATAGAAAAATTTTGTTTCTTCCCACACAACTGTGTATATTACAAAGGAATTCTAACCCTTGAATTTGGCTGCCATGTTTCCTGCCCACATTCTAGAAATGGCTCCCCGTTCCATATGGTATTCCAAGCACAGAGCCCAAGGGTTGGCCCAAAGTGGAGATTCGACCAACATCTGATGAGCGGATAAGTCAAAATGTTCTCCCCAAAGTGCCCACTCTGAAGAGCATTGGCACTCCCGGCATCTTCTTACCATGTTACACGGTCACCTTAGCCAGTGGCTTCCTGGCTCTTTTCTATTCTGATGATTGTCTGCAGGTGTGGGCAAGTTTGTCATTCCATACTTTTATGGAACTTCTAGTTCTGTAGGGTATTATTCCAGTGGGACAAACGTGTGTATTCAGAATCTAGACCTCAGTTCCTGTAGCTGGAGGAAGGACGTGCCCAAGGCCAACAGGGATGCAGCAAGCAAGGGTTCAGCTTGAGACACCTGAGAACATGGTGCTCAGACATGCATCCTGTGTCTGCTTCAATCAAGCCCAGTGGTCTTAGGTAAGTTCTTTGAGCTCAGTTCCCTCGTTTTTATTTTATTTTATCTTATTTTATGTATTTTTAAAACTCATTTTCAGAGAGAGGAAGAGAGAGATAGCATGAGTAGGGGAGGGTCAGAGAAAGGGAGAGAGAATCCCAAGCAGGCTCTTCACTGTCAGTAGAAAGCCCTACACGGGGCTGGAACTCATGAACCAAAAGATTGTGGACTGAACCAAATTAACATTGTTAGAGACCTTGGGGGAATGATTGGTATACAGTAAGCATTAAATAAGAGCTTGCCGGATTACTATCAATGAGTCACAGATGCTCTATCTTAGCAATGTCTGGAGGAGGCCATGGCTGCCAGTGTCACCAGGCTGGGCATCTGGGGAACTGGATGAGAAGCACATGGGGCAGCTTTATTCGAGTGCTGCCATCAAACATCTCACAACTGGACACCTGTCCAACTCTTCTGTCAATGCCTGGAGCCCCGGAGCCCCAGTGCCCATCACTCGCTTCCAGACCTTGTACGTTATCTGTTCTACGAAGACTGTTCATCAAGTTTTTCTGGAAACAGTGCTGCAAAAATGCTAGGAGGTTTTATTAATTTGTTACTTCTGCTGTGACAAGATACCACAAACTTAGTGACTTAACCCAAATGCATTCTCTTACACTTCTGGTGGGGGAGAAGTCTAAAATCAGGGTGCCAGCAGGGCGATCTATGTTTCTTCTGGAGGCTCTAAGGGAAAGCCTGTGTCCTTGCTTCTTCCAGATTCCAAAGGCATCTGCTTTCCTTGGCTCTTGGCCCCTCCTCCATCTTCAACACCCCATCTTCGACTCCAGCCTCTGCTTTCATTGTCACATCTCTTTGTTTGACTTTGACGCTTCTGCCTCTCTCTTATAAAGACCCCTGTGACTATATTGCCCCTCCCTCTAATAATACAGGCATCTCTCCATATCAAGGCCCTTAAGTAAATCACAACTGTAAAGTCATGTTGCCATGCAGGGTGACATATTCTCAGATGTCAGGGATGAAGGTGAAGACATCTTTGGGTAGGTCATCACTCTCCACCACAGAGGTTTTGCAAGTTTGGGAGAAAAATCAATTTATGTGGGTCTCTGTGGGAGTAAACCATGGAACCATGGGGTTTTGAGGACAGGACTGATTCAGAGTTGAGTGTTCAAATAGAAAAAGGCCAATTACTGGTGCATCTGCAGATGAAGGTCAACGTGGGCACACAGAGTGCAGTTTCACCAGAAGCCAACACGATTCCTGAGAGCCACGTCTAGGCTTCTTCTTCAGGAACAGAGGAGTTGACAGAGTGGAGATAATGAAGGAACTAGGGTCAAATGAGCAAAAACAGTGACCTCAAGGGCCAGGTTCCACAAATAAAGCAAATAATGAAAAGAGAGATAAGGTACACCCAGGAGACCTTTGTGACTGTTTGAGCAAAATAGATCTGTGCACCTTTAATTAATTTAATACACAATCGGTACGGTCGGCAGCCCCTTGAATATCTTTTATTGGATTAAATCATTTGGTATCTTGAATGTATTTCATATGTTGTAAGTGTGGCAGGCATACCCTCAAAGGGAGGCCACAGCTCCCCGCTGTGGCAAACCTGGAGATTACGGGAAGGAAATGGAAGCAGGAGCCAGCCCAGTGCAGCATGGTGGGCGGGGAGCCTGACGTCAAGCCCCTTTTGTTTGGGAATAATTAAAAAAAATTGGGGCCAGGCCATGAAGGATACTAGACTGATTCAAGTACAGAGCTTCTCCTTGAGGGAACACGAGGACTTTGGGCAGTTGATAGCATGGTCATCAGGGAACCGCCTTCAACAAACCCAGCCAGGAAATCTGACTTCACCTCTTGTGGGCTGAGTGACTGGGAAAATCACATCACCTCTCTGAGAGCTGGTTTCAGAGGGACTGCACACTAGATGAAGCTGATCATACAATTTTTGTGGGTTATTGAAAAAAAAAAGTATGAGGATAAAATGCCATCAGAGTATAAAGTGTTGTCTTAGAGATCCCTTGGGAAGTGACAATTGTTCCTTTCTTGTGTTTTGTGTTCATTTGGTTTTATGGACACGTGACTCTCGTGGTTTGGGAGTGCGGGCCTCTTAGCCCTGTGGTCTACAGCCTGACCCTCATGAGATCCTCCTGTTTAAGTGGTAATTCACAGCCCTTGCTTCTGGGGTTGGGAGAGCTGGATAGCTGTTGGGGACATTGGGTCTAATGGTGAGGAGGGGACAGGGAAGAAGTATTTAATCCCCAGGCTCTACCTGGCAGCTGGAATAAACATGGAACAGGTGGGTGTGACCTGGCAGGCATCTAGGAGGAAGAGGAATGAACGAGGTACTCTAAGCGGGTCAGCTTCTGTTGTCTCTCATCCATTCCACAGGATGCTTTCATGGTAGCAGGAAGAAGGGAAAATTAATTAATCTGTTATTGTCTAAATAAACAATAACGTCAGGTATCACATCCTTCCTTCTTGAGGTCTAAATCTAACCACAGGTTTTGCATGGGCCTAATGTGGTGCTGGTGTTCTTTTTTGTGACAGCCACCTGAAGTCACAGACAGTGCAGCAGTGCCTGGGGAAAAAAGAGTCCTTCCATGATTTTCTAGAACCTTACCCCTTCCTTTCTTCTCTCTGAGTATAGTTGACATGCAATGTTATATTACTTTCAGGTGTACAAGTCTACATTATGCAGTGCTCACCACAAGCATAGCTACCATCTGTCACCATACATGCTATTCCAATATCATAGACTATATTCTCTATGCTCTTTCATCCCTGTGACTTAATCATTCAACACCTGGAAGCCTGTATCTCCATCACTCACCACTGGGGAAATGCAGATCAAAACCACAATAAGCTATCACCGCACACCTCTCAGAATGGCTAAGATCAAAAACACAAGAAATAACAAGTGTTGGTGAGGATTTAGAAAAAGGGAGACCCTTGTGCACTGTTCATGGGGATGCAAACCGGTGCAGCTGCTCTGGAAAACAGTATGAAGGTTCCTTAAAAACTTAAAAACAGGAATAACATATGATCCAGTGATTCCACTATGGGGTATGTACCCAAAGGGATAGAACCCCACCACTTTCAAGTGGGAGCATGGCTGTGCCCTTCTCACCTGAGTCTCTTACAGTGATACATGTCCCCATATGAGGTGACTTTCCTACTTCCCTGGACTTGGGAGGAGCAGAAGTACCTTTCCAAAAAAGAGCAAGTTTTAATGTGTTCATCACATGTACTATTCGTTGTCTAATTTATAATCCTTTAAAGTTTCCCCATGAATGACTTCAGATACGGAGAACAGTTTATGTGTCCAGAGGGGAATCAAGCAATTATGATGGATTTTCACTGATTTCCCCATTTCTAGAAGTTCTGCTTCAAAGGTCTTTTCTGCAGAGAAGAATACGTAACATTTCAGGATGTCAAAATCCTAAATACTATAAAGATTGTTAAGATACTGAAAGAGAATTTTGGCTCTAGTAAAGGAGAGAGAAATTAGTCTTTTTCCCAAAGAGAGGAGAAATAACAACAGCATGTATTGGAAACAGAATTTTTGACATCCCGAATCTCTCAGGAAGAGAAGGTAATAATAAAGAAGGCTTAAGGCCAAAATGATTTTGATTTAGATCACAGGATGAAGAAGGGGGCCCATTTCAGAGACAGGCTTTCTTAAATATGACTTAGTCACCTTCTGTGCAGGATGAAACCAGCAAAAAAGCAATGCTGAACTAAGGGACACCATCTAAATTTTTAACGGAAATAAACTATGGAGGAGAGGAAACAAAATGTAATGCTTTCTTCCAGCCTCAGGTGGATTATTCTGTTCAGATTGGGTAGCTGTCCTATGCTGGTAAGAAGTTACTTAACTGAGCATAACTGCCCAGATTCTTACAGGAAACCTCTAAGGCACTTGATCTAGGCTGGGCAAGATTCAATATGGCCGCTTTCCTTGGCGGTGGCATAGGCAATGGCGGTAGTTATCCAGCTCTGACAGAGTCCATGAAGCATCCAAAAGTTGGTCATTGCAAATGGAGAAGGACTTAGATATTCGAGGTGTCTTTACAGTGATGTTGAGCGCTCTTACATGGACACTTTTTTTTTTAATGTGTTCAGGACTTGCCAAATCCCTGTCAATTTCAGGGGTCTCTCTGCAGTGTCCTGGCTGGGCTCTCACCAGGGTGATTGTATAAGGCTCTTCGAAGGTAAGTGAGGTTAAGTGAAGTCATAAAGGTGGGGCTCCAAACTGATAGCATGGTGGCTTTATATGAAGAGGAAGAGATTTCTTTCTTTCTTTCTCTGTGCATGTGTGTGTGTGTGTGTGTGCACATGCACACACACACACACACACACACACACGCCATGTGAGGGCAAAGCAGGAAGATGGATATCTGCAAACAAGGAAGAAAACCCTCACCAGGAACCGAATTGGCCAGCACCTTGATCTTGGACTTTTAGTCTCCAGAACTAAGAGAACTAAGTATCTGTAGCTCAAGCCCCTAGTCTATGGTATTTTGTTCTTGGGTCCCTCAGCACACTAACACACCATAGCTTCCCAGACTTCATTGTGGACACAAATTGTCCAGGGATCTTGACAGAGCACAGACTACCTAGTCCCATTCCAAGGGAATTTATAGACACCAGTGATGGTGGTGTTGATGCTCTGGGTCCCTAGGCCCCACTTTACATGTTTATATGAGGGAACCATCAGGATTAAGGCTCAATGTGAGGAGGTGAAAGTTAGCCACTTGCAGAGACCTCCACCTCAGCAAGGTCTGTATCTCCCTTGACAGCCCCGCCTCCAGGGAGATGTTCATCTCCTGTGATGGTTAGTCAACTTGGCCCATGTTAAACATCGCCCAGATGAAAGATTAGTTCTGAGTGTGCCAGTGAGGGTGTTTCCAAGTGAGATTAGCAATTGAATCAGTAGAGTCAGGAAACTAGATTGCCCTCACCAATGTGTGTGTGTGTGTGTGTGTTTGTGTGTGTGTGTTTGTGTGTGTGTGTGTGTGTGTGTGTGTGTGTGTAACCATCCAATCTCCTTAGGGCCTAAAAAGTACAAACAGGTAGAGTAAGGAGGAATTTTCCCCTTTTGCCCCTCAGACTGGAATTGGTTTTCTTGGGTCTCTGGCTTGCAGATGTCAGATAGTGGAACTTCTCAACCTCCATTATGTGAGTCAACTTCTCATTGTCTGTCTGTCTGTCTATCTATCTATCTATCTATCTATCTATCTATCTATCTATCTATCCATCCATCCATCCAGATATCCCATTAGACATAGATATCCTATATATTTACATTTATATCTATATATCCTCTTGGCTCAGCTTCTTGGGAACTCTAACCATGCAGGTGATCACCTTTCTAATGACTTCTGTGTCTTTAAAGTTCCATGCTATCTGTAACTTCTCCCCCTTTGTAAAAATGAAGAGGCCAGTGAGTGCTCAGAGTCTGGTGCGAGGCTGGACCTACCGTTGCCCTCCATGGGGGCACCTGTTCCTCTTCCTCCATTCTTGTCTGGTCACTGTCATTTTTACTGACCTCTCCTCCTGACAGCTCGTATTCTGTCCTGCCCTTCCCTATCACTGTAGGGAGTAAACTTTTATCACCTCACGTCTAGATTATTGCAACAGTCTCCTCACTGGCTTTTGCCTCCATCTCTATTCCACTCACTCCATGTATTCCAAACCATATTTCATATGGGCAGATGTTAATGACTTTTCCATAAGAAATTCTCTGATGATATCGTCTCTGCTTTCACAAGGATTCAGCATCTTCCACAGGGAGACAGATTATGTGTGCTCCTTTTCGAGTTAAAATACCTTGTTTTCTACCATCTAGGTTTTTGTTCAGGCTATTCCCAATGTCAGAAATGCCTTTCCTTCTCTCTCTGCTTATTGCAAACTGCATATATTCTTAATATGCAGCTCCAATGCTGCCTCCTCTGTGAGGGCATCCACTGATGTGCCTATGAAACAATATTAGCTTTCCTTCTCTAAACTCCTATAGCAAACTGCCTGTACCATATACATATTTCTGACACAAGGTTCCCCTCCTCACAAAATATGTGTAGCTCCTCCAGCAAACATTAACTCTTTCGATGCAGAGATCTTGATGACTCCATCAAGGTTTAGCATCACATCCTGCACACAATAAATGACTATTTGTTAGATGGAATACTGGAATTATGGATGGAGAGATGGACGGATGGAGAGATGGATGAACAGATGGAGGGATGGGTTGATGGATGTATGGATGGACAGATAGAGTAATGGATGGAGTGATGGTATGGTGGATGGAGTGATGGATGGATGGAAGGATGGGGTGATGAATGGAGGGATGGATGGATGTGTGGATGGACAGATGGAGTAATGGATGGAGTGATGAATCAATGGATGGACAGACAGATGAAGGGATGAATGGATGGAGTGATGGATGTATGGTTGGATGAATGGATAGACGGATGGATGAATGGATAGATGGATGGATGAAGGGATGGATGGATGGAGTGATGGACGGAGGGACGGATGGGTGGATGGAGGGATGGATGGAAGGATGGGGGGATGGATCGAGGGATGCATGGATGGGTAGATGGATGGAGACAGGGAGGGATGGAGTGATGGATGGATGGGTGGAATGATAGATTGAGGGATGGATGGATCAAAGGAAGTATGGTCAAAACAATCAAGTAAAAAAAGTCATATTTTAGGCTTTATAAGAGTCACAAACGCTGTTCACTACAGGCCTCAGGCCTTCTACCTTCTGAGCACCTGGGAGATTTGCTCTTCTTGGTCCCTTGTCATTGGTGGTGACAGGGGAAAATTGGTAGGTGACTAGCTATGACCAATGAGTTGTGAGCAAAAGTGACATGTGTGGCTTCCAGGATGGAATGTCTACTTGATAGGATGAAACCAGTGAGAACACACTTGCTCCCTGGCATTGTGACCGGCAACTTTGAGATGGTGCCTGCTTCATCATTTGGGAGACTGAGAGATGCCCACTACAAGAAGCAGGCCCCCACATTCTCCCTATGGTGGGCATATCATACATGACAAATCAAGAATTCTCTCTTTTAAGCTGCTGAAAGCTGGGGGTTGCCTGTTACTGGGCCATAGCCTCTCTATCCTAACTTGTGCAAGCCCATGCTCTCTTACTCTCTGCTCGTTTCCACCTCTCATTCAACCCTTCCAACCGTAACCATGACCTTGGTGGTGACTCCTCATCACCACTGTAGTTTGGTAACCTGGCAGCCCTCCACTGTCTCTGAGGATTTGCATCTTATTTTCTGTTTGCAGCTAATGACCTCTGGGTCTGAAGCTCACAGCCTGGCCATCTGTGTGCCCAAGCTCTGGGATCACTCTTAATGTCAAGGTGCTACATATGGCTAATGTTCCTGAATGTTCATACCAACTCTGGAACATTGAAGCTGGGATTGAAGGGCCTTCCTCAAAGAGTCTTGTTACATTTCACAGTTTGGAATTAAAGCAAATGAACACATCATAAATAAAGAGAAAAAGGGTAACAAAGTGTTTTGTTTTTTGTTTTTTGTTTTTTTTTCCAGAGAGAAAAATAAAGTCTTTGGGGGAGGAGGTTTTCAGGGGTCATGGGCCCTGGGTTTGTTGACTTGTTTTACTCTGGTAAAAAGATCCAGGACTACTTTTTCTTTTTCCCCCCTTTTTAAAAAAAGTTTATCTGTTGAGGCACCTGGGTGGCTCAGTTGGTTAAGCATCCAACTTCAACTCAGGTCGTGATCTTGCAGTTCATGAGCTTGAGCCCTGTGTCAGGCTCTGTGTTGACAGCTCAGAACCTGGAGCCTGCTTTAGATTCTGTGTCTCCTTATCTCTCTGCCCCTCCCCTGCTTGTGCTCTGTTTCTCTCTGTCCCTCAAAAATGAATACCTATTAAATTTTTAAAAAGTTATCTATTTACTTTGAGAGAGAGAAAGAGAGAGAGAGAGAGGAAGACAGAGCACAAGCAAGGGAGGGGCAGAGAGAGAGGGAGGGAGAGAATCTGCACTGATAGTGCAGAGCCCAACTTGGGGCTCAATCCCATGAACCATGAGATTATGACCTGAGTAGAAATCAAGACTTGAATGCTTAACTGACTGAGCCACCCAAGAAATGAGTATTTTTAAAAAGACTAGTTTCTTATTCTATTCTAAGTGGGAGGTATAAATTGCAGGGCTCAATGCAAAATGAAATGTGAAGCCCCTTTTTCAAAAATTCCTAAGAACTTCCAAACAGTGACGGCAGAACTCTAACTCAGCATGAGACCTTTCTGGGAGCTGGGCCCTTCCCCCGTGAAGCCAGCCCTGCCTATAACACAGAAGCCTTGCAGACTCTAGGATACGTCTTGCTCTTGCGTACTTTGTTCATTCATTAGAGACCATGACCATGGAGAGTGCAGGGCTGTGACAGCGGAATGAGACCAGCATCTCTGGAGGGGAAGGGGATAATGCAAAGAAAGCGAGGAACCCTCCATCCGGCAGCCACCATTACTTGTCATCCCATTCAATTCTCGCAATGTCGTGGTGAAGGCCTGCCATGACAGGGACCCACACAGGGGTCGACCTCGCAGTTCCCATCTGCTATGCTCATTTCAGCCCTGTCAACCCCAGACCGCACAGCTAAAAGGAAGCAGGAAATAAGTGCACCTCTGTGCCCAAATGGATTCTGCTTTCACATTTATTATTTTTTTAATACCATGGGGGAGAAGAAGGGGAAAAATAGTTGGGGAGAAGGGGGGAGGCAAACCATGAGAGACTCTTGAATGCTGAGAACAAACTGAGGGCTGATGAGCGTAGGGGGAGGGGATGGGGGCTGATGGGCATGGAGGAGGGCACTTGTGGGGATGAGCACTGGGTGTTATATGGAAACCAACTTGACAATAAACTATTAAAAAAATAAATAAAATTTTTTAATGTTTTATTTGTTTCTGAGAGAGAGAGAGAGGCAGCATAAGCAGGGGAGGGGCAGAGAGAGAGGGAGTCACAGACTGAAACAGGCTCCAGGTTCTGAGCTGGCAGTCAGCACAGAGCCCGACGCGGGACTTGAACCCACGAACCGTGAGATCATGACCTGAGCCGAAGTTGGTCGCTTAACTAACTGAGCCACCCAGGCGCCCCTCCTTTCGCATTTAGACAACACGTGGGGAGACCACATCTCAGCTGCCGTGCTGCCATATGGGAAGTGACCATCCTCTCCCAGGGGTCTGACACCCCACATCTGTGATCATCCGGGCTGGCGCTGAGCAGTTCTTGACCATTCACCACTGGGCTGCCATTGACTATTCTCTGCATAATTATCTCCTTAAGACCTTGGGCCTGTTTTGTGTTTCATTTTCTGCGATGCAGACCTAAGGGGTGTCAGGGATAGATTCTGGAGGAACGGGAGCTCATCGAAAGCTGCGGGTGCTCTCTGCAAAGCTCGGCAAGCAGGAAGCTACACAGGGGCATCACCTGGAGGTGGGAGCCCCGCTCAGAGAGGGGTGCGGGAGGGGGGAAACGCCAGGCAGAAAAGCCACAGAAGGCACCATACCTGCAGTTTGCCACTGGCCTCTCTTTCTCCAGCAGCCAGCAATGTGGTGGATGAAGGCAGTGTCTTAAAAAAGCGAGAAAGCTTGGTGCTGTCACGATCGGCAGTCACAAGTGCTTGAGATTCTGTCCTGGCCATTATGTAGCCAAACAGGGTTTGGTCATCTCTACTCCTTGCTGGCTTGACCTCAGGACAGTCTAGCCCATGGGAAGGAAATCAAGAGAGAGCGGGATGCTCTTGTTTCCCACCGGCTACCTCTAACCCGTTCCGTCGCCTCTGCTGCAAAAGGCCCTGTGTTGTCCCGACAGGGTCCAGGCTGCTGCGGAACCGCTCAGATAAAATCAACAACGGGTGGCTCCAGCGACTACAGCGCGATTTGTTGACACTTATGTCTCTGACTGATGCCGCCCGTTGGGCTAATGACACATGGCGGGTGATCGAAGTGCACATCCTTATATCAAAGCTGTGCCGATGGTCAGGAAGGCAGCAGACAGCCCTGGGGGCCTGCTCGCCCCTCCGAGTGGGAGAACCTCATGAGGACAAAAAGGGGTCTGTTCTTCTAACAGATCTTTCTGGTGCTTGCGGGGTTTACCTGAGCCCCTCGCCAGTGCCCGGGAGAAAGGAGGGCTGGGAGCAGGCCCAATCCGTCCCTGCTTGCTGGGCATTAGAATGGCTTTGCAGACCCCTCACCTTCACCCCTCCTGCCTGGGGCCTGGAGGACGTGCCACAGGGGGCAGGCAGGGAAGTTTCACCCGGCCTGTCTCCGTTTCCCTCCCTCTCAGACTGGTGCTAGAGGGAGGGTGGCTTGAGCAGGTGGGGCTCATAATTCCCCTCTCCCTTCATCCCAGGAGTCTCCCTGGGTCACCCCAGGCCTCCCTGAGCTGGAGAAGTGTGCATCTGGTGTGCTGCGGGCTCTCATGCTTTGCAGCGTCCGAAAGCTGGACAGACCACTGAGGCTTGCGGCGGTCACATAGACGCAGTCAGGGGCGGGGTGGGGGCGGCAGGGGAAGAACGGGCTTCAAGTTCAGGTGAGATCCAGCTTCTGCTCCTTAAGTTCTCATCAAGAAGTATGTCCGGGGGCCTCTGTGAGCATGAGCAAGAATGCCCAACCATTTCCCAAGTGCCCAGTGTCCCCAAGGACAGGAATGGCCAAAGGGGAGGCCCCAGCAGAGCCTAGCAGGGCTCTGCGGCCGGTGACGCATCCTACTGAGGACTGAGGGGCAATGGGAGCCAACATGGGGCGAAAGAAGAAGCAGTGAATAAGACAGTAAAGAGCAGAATCAGAAAAACAGACATCAACAGTGTGCAGCCTGGATGAGCAAAGGTTCACATATCAGCTCCTTAACTTCCTCTGGAGTGAGGAATCCCCAAGATGCCAGAGTTTCAATCCCAGGCAAACAGGGTGGGTGATTACCCTGTATGTGACCTTGAGTCAGACTTAAACCTTGATGAACATTACTTTCATCATCCAAAACCTGGCAAAGGCAGAGACCCAAGCTGCAGCGTTTTTGTGTATTAGGATATAAACATATTGAAAGTGTCTGATATATTTCCCAGAACAACACAGGGATCCAATAGTAGAATTATCAACATAGCATTCATGATATTTCAATTAGAATAATATGCTTCTGAAAGTAGTGAGCTCTCTGTCAAGAGACACATTCAAGAGAGCTCTCTGTCAAGAGACACATTCTGGGTTGATGAAGGGAGTTGAAGCCTCATGCAGGACCCGGGCACCGGGTGAGGTCGCTCCCACTGGAGAGTCCAGGACTTCCAGGAGGGAGGGTCTGTAGCGCTGTGAACAAGGAACATATACGAATGTCCCAAAAGGTTCAAGGAGGTTGTCCAGGAAGGCAGCTGTTGCTCTGAAGTGTGGGCTGAGCCAGGTTTCCAGGCACAGCGGTGACATGGGAACTCTCTTTGCAGCCTGCATGCTGAGATTGAAGTTTGGGGAGGCCAGACTTGAGGTGGCCATGACCTTGTGGGGAAACACAGTGACCACAGCCAGGCAATAAGAGACCCACCCCACCACACTGCATGGTGGAGAGGGGAGGCATGCAGCTCCAGGACAGGAAGAAAAGAAGCCTTGAGGCTTATTGTCTGCCCTTGAGCACGGGTTTCTAGCCCCTCTGGAGGCTGCATCAAGGGACCGTCCTCTGGGAGACGGGCCACGCTGGGCGAGAGGCTCCTGTGTTCACCGGGCCTCAGGCCTGGGTGGGACTGTTTTGAATCAGTGCTCTGGCCTCCTTGTTGATGTTAAGCCTCAGCACATGGTCCTTGTGCTGTTTTTGAAGAGGTCCTGTTCACAGTGCCCTTGACTTCATGACCTTTGAATTTCAATTCAAGAGTGCTCCTGTACCCGGCTGTGTGGGTCTTGCAAATCCTGGGTTTGAAAAGGCAGAACGCCCTATGGACGGCTGGGGATGCACCGACTCTGTAACAAGCTCAATCCAGGCAGATGTGGCATCTTGTAAGACCTCCGGGATATTCCTACCAGGGTAAGGAGCCTGGTGTTTTAAGGACAAGGTCAGAGGCATGGATCAGAAGCGTGGGAAAAGGGAGACAAAGGCCATTGCGTCAAAGGCTGTAAGGGGAGGGATACGAGTAACAGTAGGAATTTGGTGCCGCATGGTGAGCTGGGAATGGGAAATTTAGGTTATCTTATGCATCTTCTGCAGTTTGTTTTAAATTGTTTTAAAATCCCCTGTTCGCAGCAGGCCTACGTGGTGGATGGCCTGGGAATGCAGTGCAAAGTGTAGGCATTTTACAAGTCCTCCAGAAGGATCAGCCCAGAATTTCGGAATCCCCAGACAGCCTGCTGTGGCCTCCTCTATCTCCGCTGCTCATCAGTAAAAGGGCAACACTCACATTAAGACACCGCTGAAGTGGCAGTGCCAGCTCGGGGATGGCCGGCGTGTGGCGCTGGGTGCGGCTGGCATTCCCAGCCTCACCGCTAATGAGAACATTTGAAAGACTATGGACACGTCGTGTCCACGGAGGCTGCTGGAAGTAATTAAGCACAGCTTCAATGAAGGGCTACATTGTCACGTCAAAGACTTGAATGGTGAATGAGGGAGGGAGGGGCTGTGGGCGTGTGTCACCTGCCCCAGCGCCCCCAAGACCTTCTCCTTCCCAGCGCCCGGCTCATCACGCCTCTTTCAGGGGCTGCCTAGGCCGCCGAGCTCCAGCTCCATCTCTGACTCGCGATACCCTGAAAAGCAGTGCAGGCTTTGCTGCGTATTTCCGGGCTCCCGCATCCTTGTTCTGGAGCTCGCTGTCTACACTGTCTTTGCTATCCGTGCAGTCTGTGTAGGACGCCATGTTGTTGATGCAGCTTGGAAATGATAAGGCATAACTGGCTGCCAAAGACAGGTCTGAACAGACACAGGGCTAACACGAGATGGAGACGGAAGGCCACTACAAAGCACACAGCAGAAGAACACTGAATGGCAGAAAACTGTTGACAAGATGTAACTAGAATTGGGTGGGTGTTTCAGAAGTAAGCCATCCCAGGGGCGCCTGGGTGGCTCAGTCGGCTAAGCGACCAGCCTTGGCTCAGGTCACGATCTCACGGTTCATGGGTTACAGCCCCAGAGTTTGGAGCCTGCTTTGGATTCTCTCTCTCTCTCTCTCTCTCTGCCTCCCCACCCCCCTGCCACTTGCACCCTGTCTCTCTGTCTCTCTCTCAAAATAAATAAAGCATTAAAAAAAAAAAGAGTAAGCTGTCCTGAGGTGTCTGGGTGGCTCACTCGGTTAAGTGTCCAACTCTCTCTCACGGTTCACGAGATCATGCCCTGCATCGGGCTCTGTACTGACAGTGTGAAGCCTGCCTCTCTCTGCTCTTTCCCTGCTCGTGCACACACATGTGCGTTTTCTCTTTCCCTCTCTTTCAAAATACATAAATAAACATGAATTCTTCCCTCTGCCTTTCTCGGGAGTTGGCAGCCCTGTAAGAAACATGCACCTGTGGTGGGCAGATTCTGTGATGGCCCCCGGTGATTCTGCCCCGGAGATTCATGCCCGCATGGAATCCTTCCCCTTCGAGTGTGGGCAGAACCTGTGACTCTAACCAACAGAGGGTAGCAAATTTCATGGGATGTTGCTTCTGTGCGTAGGTTATGTGAGCTTCTAACTTCCATCTTGTGACTTTCTCTATTGCCTCCTCACCTTGCGTGTTTTGGTAAAGCAAACAACAGTGGTGGAGACATCCTCATTGCAAGGAATGGAGGGCAGGCTCTGACCAATAGCCACAAAGGAGCTGATGTCTTCAGTCCAATAGCTTTGGAGGCATGAATCCTGACACCAATGACATAAGCTTGGAGGCAGGGCTTTCCCTAGGTGAGCCTTCAGATGAGACCTCAGCTGTGTCTCACACCTTGATTGAAGCCTTGAGAGACACTGCAGAAGGCTCCGGTAAGTGGTGCTTAGCCTCCTGACCCATGGATACTGGGAGATGATAGATGTGTGCTGTTCCAAGATGCTAAGTCTGGGATAATTTGTTACAAAGCTCCAGAAATGAATATACACCTTCGTGCAGTAAGGCATGCATGGTAGGTCCATGCTTTGGTAAGGCATGAAAGTTCTCAGGACTCCAATGATGCACAGGACTGCCTGGGTGACTCTACTGAATTCTTGGCTCATGTCAGGAAGTTCATTTGCCCATAGATATAAGCAGCTCTATCCCATATCAGTTTTATCAGCAACAAATGAGATGCTGTTGTTTGACTCTTTTGCCTCTTTCATATTTTTTCAGATCTTGGGCAGGAAAAAGAAATACTTCTATGAGATTTCCTTGAAAACGCCCTATTTGAATGTTGGGATGAGGGAAGATGTTTCTAACTTTTCACTTATTATTCCATTTTAAAAAGATCTGGGAACATATATAATTGTTACAACCAGAAAAAAAAGTATTTTACTTAAAAGGATCAGCTAGAAGAAGATACAAGTGGGTGCTATGAAGGAAAATTCTGCTATTGCCTCAGATTTGGTTTCTATGACTCAAGGCTGAGAATCAAAGTGTCCTGTCCTTAAATTCCCTAAAGAATACCAGGACCAGATTCTAACTAAGGACTTACTAAGCTTTGCTACTTTCAACCCTTAATGCAGTACCCATTCTTTCCTAGTGCAGAAAACAAAATTGGGGGACACAGAGAAGGAAGAGGAAATTGTCCCAAGTTATGAGGGAGTGCTATGGCTTGAATCCCTTGTCCCCCACCAAAATCCAAGTGAAGGAGGCTAAAGGAGGAACTCACAGAGGTCAGGAGTGCCAAATCAGTGGGAGAATGAAATTCAGCCTTCCCTGCCATACTTGAGTTTATGCTAATGAGGTGACCCATGGTGGGCTCTCTGGTAGCTTGAAGTAGGGGCTGGCCATGCCAGAAGGGGAAAGTATGTGATGAGAGGTTTGGAAATTTTAGTCCCACCCCTGACCTCTGTGGAAGGTAGGGGGCTAGAAATTGAGTTCTATCATGATCTAATCAGTCGTGCCTCAGCAATGAAGCTTTATAAAAACTCTGAACAATAAGACCTGGAGAACTTGCTGGTTTTGGACATATCAATGTATGGGAATGGCAACATGCTTCAATTACAGAGACAGACGCTCCTGCACCCGGGATAACTCCAGATCTTGCCTACGCACCCATTCACCTGGCTGATCATTCATATCATTTTTAATAAAAATAATTTTTAAGCATAGTGCTTTCAGCAGTTCTGTGAGTCATTCCAAAGAACTCCTGAAACTGAGAGAGTCTTGGGAAACCTCTAATTTGTAGCTGGCCATGCAGAAGTAGGTGGCCTGTGGACTCCATTTAATGTCAGAAGTTAGGACAGTCCTGAGGTACGGAGTCCTTTCATTTCTGGGATCAGACACTAACTGGGTAGTTAGCATCAGAATTGAATTGAATCGTAAGATACCCAGTTGGTGTCAGAGAATGATACTGGAATGTAGGCTACAGGCTTTGATGTTGATCAAGTATTAGAGAAATAACCATAGCTAAGATAATAAGAGCTGCTGTGTCCCTCATTATCTTCTTCTATAACCCCCAGAATAAAAGCCCAGACCCTCCAGCCAGGGGGAGGGTGAAAGTCACAGCTTAAGTCTGACTGGCCATTTCTACATGAAGGAGTAAGCAGAAAGCTCTGAGATGTGTCCAAGAAGTCGTTACAGTAGCTTCGATAGAACCCAGTTGAAGACCATCATGATGGGAGAAAATGAAAACAGACTCATTATACCTCTCCCACATCCCCCCATCAAGACCAGATTTTCCTGCATGCTCGTGATTATAATACGTACAGCTGGGCAATATTAATTGTATTTGATTATTGAGATCATGAGCTTTTCTAATCACTGAGGGCATACGTCATACCTGCCCCTAAGGGATCTGAGTCACACTGCAACTTAACACAAGGGTCAGGCAACTGGCATGAAACCCAGGCCTTCAGCCCCAGCTCAAGACAACTCTGGAGGACCAGCTCAGCTTCTGAGCCCTCTGTAGTACCAGCCGACACCCTGCTTGCACCCACACCCCAACATCTCCCTCTGCCCCCCGTTATTTCCTGTACTCTTTCCTAGATGGGTGCTAATAGGTGCCGATCCCCAGCACTCCCTAACTGGCTTCCTGCTCCCAAATCCCTACCTCTGAGTCTGTCTCCTTCAGAAGCCAGCCTAGGACACACTGTCTCTGGTTTTTGGCTTTCCACTTAAAAACCAGCTTCCTCAGGGACACCTGAGTGGCTTAGTCGGTTAAGCGTCCGACTTTCGCTTAGGTCGTGATTTCGCGGTTCGTGGGTTCGAGCCCCGCATCGGGCTCTGTGCTGACTGCCAGCTCAGAGCCTGGAGCCTGTTTCAGTCTGTGACTCCCTCTCTCTCTGACCCTCCCCTGCTCACGCTGTCTCTCTCTCTCTAAATAAATAAAACATAAAAAAAAAAAAAAAAAACCAGCTTCCTCAGAGTCTCCTCACTTATCTTGCATGTGACATTTACTAAGTGGTGCCAGCGCATTTAGTGCATTTCTCTCATGCCACTATCCTCGCGGTTAACTACACATGTGTTCACCCGGTTTATTCACTATCATGCCTGTATGGCCCTGCACAGAATGCAGCATGGGGTACATTTTCAACGTATAATTAAGGAATGGACATGTCAATAAAATATTGAAGAGATAATTCCAATAGATTTAGTTTTTTGGTCCATATTCCCTTCTATCCATCCATTCATTCAACACTGAGCACCTACTGTTATATACTCAGTGTGCTGGGTATTACAGGTCACGAAGTAGTAATGCAGACTGCTCTGCTCCATTATTGCTGTGTGATTGATGAAGCCAGATGCTACCCTGCACCTCACTGTTTTGGTCTGCAATGGTGTTAGGACAGATCTGTCGTTAGCATAAGGCTCTTCTCTCCAATGAGTTGGTCGGGGCCATGAGGGCAGGGGCATTCATAGCCTTAATTCACAGCAGGTGCAACAGGCAGAATAACAGTGCCCCAAAGATGTCCACACCCTAGTCTCTGGGGCATGAGTATGTTACCTTTCAGGGAAAAGTGACTTTGCAGGTGTAATTAAGGTTGCTAATCCACTGACATTAAAATAGGAAGACTATTCTGAATTATCTGGGTGGTTCCAGCATAATCAAATAGGCCCTGGCCCTTAAAACTGGAAGAGGAAGGGCGCCTGGGAGGCTTAGTCAGTTGAGCACCCGACTTCGGCTCAGGTCATGATCTCACGGTTCGTGGGTCAAGCCCTGCATCGGGCTCTCTACTGTCAGTGCAGAGCTCACTTCGGACCCTCTGTCACCCTCTCTCTCTGTCCCCTCCCTGCTCATGTGTGCTCCTTCTCTCTCTCTCAAAAATAAATAAACATTAAGAAAAAGTGGAAGAAGAAAGCGTAAGAATCAGTTAATTAGAGGCAGCTGTAGAAAAGGCAGGAGAGATGAGGCAGAAGGAGAGTCAGAGAGGTTTAAAGTATGAGAAGGACTCAACCTACACTTGCTGGTTTTGAGATGCAAGAGATTATATGTAAGGAACAGAAAGAGGCTTCTAGGGGCTAAGGTTGACCCCAAGTGACAGCCAGCACAGAAACAAGGACCTCCAGATCTACAGCCACTTGGAGGGGAAGTCTGCCAAGAGCCTGAATGAGTGGGGAGGCAGTTCCTGCCCTAGAGCCTCCAGGAATCACCGCAACGTCAACACCTTGATTTTGGGTCTGCAAGATGCAAAGCAGAGAAGCCAGCTGAGCCTGCCAGATTTCTAAATCTGCAAACTCTGAAAGAATAAGTGTTTTGTTTTTTTTTAAGTTGCTAAGGTTCAGCAGAGAGAACAAAGACAGTAGGTAGCCACTAGATATTTCTGACTTGAGGTTTTAAGTCTGGGCATTCCCAAATTAATATGCAGCAGACCCTGAGTATTTATAGAGAGAACACTCTCAGTTCCACCTCTTAGTAAATGAGGTGGACTCTCCACAGCACGTTAAAGCGTACAATTCGATGTGTGGAAACACGATCCATCCTGAGCAGCCAGCCCACCTGCTCCCAAGTCTGTATCAATCAGGGTCCTCTGGAGAAAGAGAACCGATGGGACAGATATATGGAGAGACAGATTCATGTTAGGGGCAGGCTCACACAACAGTCCAGAATCTGCAGGGCAGGCTGGAGGCCCAGAGGACAGCTGATGCTGTAGCTCAAGTCTGAATGCAGCCTGGAGGCAGATCCCTTACTCCTACGGCGAACTCAATCTTTTCCTCTAAAGGTTTTCAACTGATTGGGTGAGGCCCACCCACATTATGGAGGGGAATCTGCTTTACTCAAAGACTATTGATTTAAATGTCAATCACATCTAAGAAATACCTTCACAGCCACATATAGCCTTGCTTTTGACCACACACTGGGGCTCCATGACCCGGCCAAGTTGACATGTAACATTAATCATCGAAGTCTACCTCTTGTCCATGGAACCTACCTATATTTCCTTAAACCACACTGTACCTCTGAATAAAAGTGATGGCAAGGTCATATTTCCATACAACATGATGCAACTATTCTGTAGAAATCCCAAAACACTAATCTCTCTCTTAAAAGAGGATGCAAAGTCCTTGGGGGCTGTTCATTCTTCTCTTTGCTGTCCTGTAAATGAAATACTATGATATAAACTCAGTACCTCAGGCATAAGAGTGAGAAGGAAACAAAGATAATTGTTGTATGTGTGTCTATGTATCTATGTATCTATCTTTGCTTATACACACACACACACACACACACACACACACACACACACACGCCAAATTCAATGCCTGGCCCCTGCCTCTCCAGGGGGGACAGAACTGCATGAGCAGAAGGGGTTCACTTAGATAATACTAACACAGTAACACAACCTGTGAGGTAATTATTATGCTTCCAGTTTTCACAGCTGCAGAAATAACTTCCCAGTGGCACATGACGAAGTGAGGTTCACAGGAAGCGTCAGCAAGTCATCCCGGGGACCACACAGGAAACAGTAATTCTCGTAATGGTCATGCACATCCCCATGCCTTTCTCCTGCCTTCAACACACGGCCAAGGTAACAGAACTGGCAGTGAGGTGTGAGGACCGTGACAAAAAGCAGGGTATTTTGTACTTACTAATGTGACTTAAGGTCAGAGAATGCCCCTTTCTCCTCATTCTCTTCATAGAGGGATGTGCCCTCCCCCTTGGTGATTATCAATCGGCTTTACGTGAAAGTGCTTTTCTCTCCTCTCTCCCATTCAGAGTGAATGGCTACAGACCCAGAGTTGCAAAGCACTTTCTGCCTCGATTTTGTTTCCATTTGTCGGCAAGAGCCCCTCCTGTAGCAAATCGATAAATGAGCCACAGAAGATGCGGCATTTGCGTTGCGTCTCTGGGGAAAAATACAGTTCTTTAGTAGCACTCAACAGTATACAAAATGTGCAGAAGGAATGAAAAACTAAAAATGTATAGTCTGAAACTTCCCCCTCAGGGTCTTTTATGGTCTGGCTTCAGCTCTCCTCCTCCCTCCATCCTGCACACTTCCTGCTGCAAGTAGGGGTGAGAACCCACGAGTTAAGGCCCAGAGTAGGTTATTCTCAAAGGAAATGAACCCATGAAATTGTTTCCACGCTCCATGTCCAATAAGGAATGGGTTCCAAGGTGATGGCAAGCCACACGGTGTCACATGATGCGCCATTGGAAGGAATGAGCAGGAGATATGCGTATTTCTCCAGAGAGACATTGAGGATACGTTAGCAACTGAAAAAGGCAAATCAAACCAACATACATTGCGTGGTTTAATTTTTTCTAAGTGCATTTATTTATTTTGAGAGAAAGAGAGAGAAAAGTGCATGCACACACATGCACATGGGAGAGGGGCAGAGAGAGAGGGGGAGAGAGAGAATCCTAAGCAGGCTCCATGCTGTCAGCACAGAGTCCAATGCAGGGCTTGTTCTCATGACCCGTAAGATAATGACCTGAGCTGAGATCAAGAGTCAGACACTGAACTGACTGAGCCACGCAGGCGCCCCAGTGCTTTCATTTTTTTTTAAAGGAGAAGTTGATGCCTGCAGATTCACCCACTCAGAGAAGAGACAAAAGAGGCTGCGCTGCTCACCCAGATTGAAATGCCACCTGCTGTTCTGCAAGAACTTTGTCCCTTCTTCCTTGACCTCTGTTCTTTCTTTTTTTAAAAAAGCTATCCTTTTAAAAATGTTTATTTTATTATTCATTTTGACAGTCAGAGGCAGAGAAATAGAGCATGAGCAGGGGAGGGGCAGAGAGACAGGGAGAGAGAATCCTAAGTAGACTCTATGTGGTCAGTGCAGAGCTGGATATGGGCTTGAACTCATAAACTGTGGGATCATGACATGAGCTGAAATCAAGAGTCAGATGCTTAAACCACTGAGCCACACAAGTGCCCCAAATTCTGTTATTTCTACCTGCAGCACCACTGAAGGGACACATCAAGTTTTCTCCTGCCTCACAGCATTTGCACTGGCTCTACCTTCTTCCTGGAATTCACACAACTTCTTCCCTACTCTGTTAAGACTCCATTCTGAGCAAATACAGAAGCTAAGTAATAAGAAGCAGGAAGCAAGATGAGTATTGAGTATGGGCCAGATCCCACAGTACCTCTCAGCGATGAGAATCAGGTCACACTGGCAGGAAGTGGTGCCTCTGAGCCCCAAGTTATGAGTTCTCCCCATTTCCTTAGAAAGAAGGCTAGAATTAGAATCATATGAATACCATTTATCTTAAAGTTCTTTTTAGAGAGAATAAGAGTATTGAGACATCCATTCTCAACCCATGTTTCTGTCATGCTCATAAAATCATGTACGGTCCTTTGGTGTGTAATATACAACAGTGAGCATTACAGTGATACCCTGGGGCCCAGAACGTGTTAAAAATCAGGTGACCTTTTCTATAAGGAGGTTCTTTTTGGCCTATGTGTATATGGGCTCTACTCTTCCATAATGGGCCTTAAAATCAACAGCTAAATGGGCAGATGCATATATGTGAATGCCTAGTTTGAGGTGCTAGACTCGACTGCCTGAAGGTGTGGGGATTTAAACGCATAGGTGGGGAAATAATATATTTAAAGGCCCACTGTCAACCCATCTCTGTGTTTCTGCTGCAGTCATAGCTGGAATGCAAAGAGCAGATGGCTGGTCACTGCCCTGGTGGCCATGGGCATCCTGCCATGACCTACCATTGCATTACAAATGTTCATCAGCAATTCCTCTCTGGAGATGTCATCTTTGGATGCATCTTAACATGAGTAGTTCAGATTGCCCCTGCAGAGGGTCAAACCTGGTGTCCCGAAGAGAAAAGTGAGCCTCAGAGCCCAGCCACCATAGTCTACGTACAATAAATTATCAGAGGGAAATCTCCAAGCTTCATCTTTCTGTAAGCTTATCTCCATGCAGCTGTTCAAGAGGCTCCTGGCAGATTGGATGATTCCTGAACTTGTTACAGCTGAGCTTGCAAAAAAAGTGGTCCATGATCCTTGAGGATGTTTATCTGTAACTGCTTTTCTTTAGTCATGTCTACACAAAACTACCCATTACCTTCTGCATCCTTTTCAAGATGAATTACATTAAAATCAATGAAGTGAGTGCAGTGATTAAGAGAAATGAGGAAGAGAAAAGTAGCCCCTGATGTTCAGGTGCTGGCTGGGAACTCCCCGGTGGACTTTGGTATTCACTTGTTGAGAGCAAACAATTTCGCAAAATACCAACATCAGACCAGACCACTCTAGCTGAGATGGATTGAGATAAAACAAGCCTCTCCATCATGTCTGAACAGAGACAACAGCATGAATATTGTCCAAATAAACCACGACATGACTAAACATCCACATCCTAATAAGAGTGGTTGCTACATGTTTACTAAGCTCCATCCCTCCTCCCTTAGGATTCATTAAAACACCTGATCATAGAATTGCCCCCACTCCCAATAGTATCTAATCTAGACCAAACACTGCTTCCTTGACCCTTTGCCCAAATCATCTAACACAGGCCCAAGTGTATAATACATCCTTTATGACATCTTCCTGCAGCGACTGCCTCCCACCAGCACCCCACGGCGTGTGCTCTCCCTCGTGTCAACAATAAACCCAACACGTTCCACTACAAGTGTGGCTGGCTGGCTCTGGCTGAAGGGCATTGACAAAACAGAGGTGGGAATGCAGAAGTCTGGGAATCCTGCTCAGATGCCTGCCTGACACCCTGGGACACAGGATAGGCACTCAGCCAATGTTTGTTAAATTATCGGAAGACCTCAGCAACTGCTGTCAAAGCTGATCCTCTACGTGCATCTTTGAGCCTTCCCACCACTCACCATCTCACTCTGAAGCTGTTAATGCTGCAGAAACTTTCAGACATGGAGTCCAATATACTGTAAAATTATTAGGAATGTGGGCTTTGTACAAATAAAAGGGGAAGGCAAAATATACATTTAATATATCATATGGACAGGGCACCTGGGTGGTTCAGTCGATTAAGCTTCTGACTTCAGCTTAGGTCTTGATCTCACAGTTCATGGGTTGAAGCCCTGCGTTGGGCTCTGTGCTGACAGCCAGCTCAGAGGCTGGAGCCTGTTTCAGATTCTGTATCTCCCTCTCTCTCTGACCCTCCCCTGCTCACACTGTCTCTCTCTCAGAAATAAGTAAAACATTAAAAAATAAATAAAATAGCATATGGGTTTCAACCTTCTGTGGGGAAAAATAATGAAATATGTCTGGGTCTCCAATGGGAAGAAAGGTGCATCTCTCTAGTAAGAGGCTTACAACTAACTGAAGAGCATGGAGGGCAGTTTTCATGTTTCTGCTCGTGAGGACTCCATATTGTGGAGATATGGGTTCCCCACCCCAATCTGTTCTATAAATTAAAGTTTAATCTCCCTCCCTGTGAAAGAGACAGTGTTTATTTGGAAGAAGAAACAAGAGCAGAGCAAAGAAAATTTCACATAATGGTGGAGGGAAAGGGCTAGAAGTGGAGGGGTCAGTGGAGCTTATGCTCTCATACCTTTAACATATTATAAAGATTCAATTATTTAACCACATGATGTGGGGGTGGGCCTTAAAAGTTCCATGTATCCATGAGCATTTAGGTTATAAATACAATAGCTTGCACTAAATTAAGAGCCTCTCTCACACTTTTGTAGACACTCAACTGTCAGAATATTCTATTAGTTAATGCCCACAGTTCTAGACAGTATACACAATTATTTCCATTTCACAGATAAGGAACATGGGGCTTGGAAAGGTTGGGGAACTTGCCCAAGTTTACATAACTAAGAAGTAGTGGAGCTAAGGGGCACCTGGTTGGCTCAGTGGGTTAAGCGTCTGACTCTTGATTTTGGCTCAGGTCATGATCTCATGTTTTGGAGCCTGATATTGGGCTCTGCACTGACAGTGTGGAACCTGCTTGGGATTTTCTCTCTCTCCCTCTTTCTGCACTTCTATTCTCTCTCTCTCTCTCTCAAAATAAATAAATAAACTTAAAAAAAAGTAGTGGAACTGGGATTTGAGGCCAGATTGTCTGTTTTCAAAACCCAGACTCTTCACAACTATGACACAGGCCCATTAGAAGTTGCTAGGTATTCTTGGGATTTAAAAACAATTATACCTTTATTGTGGTATAATTCACAGATCATGAAATTAATGTTTGTTTTAATGTTTCTTTATTTCTGAAAGAGACAGAGAGAGAGAGCAGGGGAGAGGCAGAGAAAGAGGGAGAGAGAAAATCCCAAGCAGGCTCCATGCTATCAGCTGTTGGCACAGAGCCTGATGTGGGGCTTGATCTCAGAACTGTGAGATCATGACCTGAACTGAAACAAAGAGTCAATGCTTAACTGACTGACCCAGTTAGGTGCCCCAAAACTCACATTTTAAAGTGTGCAGTTCGTACAGTTTAGTGATTTTTAGTATATTTACAGAGTTCCGCAAACTTCACCACTAATTCTAGAACATTTTTGTCACCCCACCACTAATTCTAGAACATTTTTGTCACCCCAAAGCAAACCGTGTATCCATTCCAATGCTCCACACTCCCAGCCCCTGGTAATCACTAATCCACTTTCTGTCTTTGTGGATTTGCCAGTTCTGGATATCTAATATAAAAAGGACCACATGGTCATTTATTTGCATCTGGCTTCTTTCACGTAGCAGAATGTCTTCAAGGTGCATCCATGTTGTAGAATGTACTGCTAATTCACTTGTTTGTGTAGATGAATGGTACTCAGTTATGGGACACACTGCATTTTGAGTATCTATTTACCAGTCGATGGACATCTGGGTTGTTTCCCTGTTTTAGCTATCAGGAATAGTTGCTGTAAGCATTCACGCACAAGTTTCTGTGTATACATATGTTTTCATTTATCTTGGGTATATGATTAGTAGTGGAATTGCTGGGTCATATGGTTAACTCCATGTTTAAATTTTGGAGGAACTGCTAAACTGTTGTGCAAAGTGGCCGCATCACTTCACAGCCTCCCCAACAATATATGATGTTTCAATTTCTCCATGTCCTTGACAACTGGCATCCTTTTTATTTTTTGAGCCGACCTAATGGGCGTGAAGTGGTATGTCATTGTGATTTTAATTTGCATTTCCCTAACTGACTAATGATATTGAACACCTTTTAAGTACTTATTGGCCACTTGTATACCTTCTTTAGATAAATATCCTTTCAAATTCTTGATCTACTTTTTAATTGGGTTAGCTGTGTTTTTATTGTTGAGTTTTAAGTGTTCTAGATACAAGTACCATATCAGTTACAGGATTTATACACATCTCCCCCATCCTTCAGTTGTCTTTTCATTTTCCTGATGCATGAAATATTTTAATTTCTATAAAGTCCAAGTTATGCATTTTTCCTTATGTCATGTATGTCGTTGGTGTCATGCCTAAGAAACCATTACCTAACTCACAGACACAAAGATCTATCCTCAATTTTTTTCCCATAAGTTTTACAGTTTTACCTATTACATTTAGGTCTATGATCAATTCTGGGTTAGTTTTAATACACAGTGTGAGATGAGGATCTGACTTGATTCCTCTGTTCTGGGAGATTTATAGTTAATGAAATCACTCTGAGGTGATCTGAGAATAAGAACGGGACTTACGTGGTTTGCCTAAGGTGCATAGTTAGTAACTGGCAAGCTGACTGGGAAGTTTGACTTGAGACTCTTTTATCTTTCCCTAAAAGGAAATTTCTACTTCAAAAAGTAAGGATAGGACAAGATGTTCAGCAAATAATGTTAGGACAACTGACTAACCATTTGCAGAAAATATATTTGCTCTTACAATTTACCTCACAATGCCTTTTTAAGTATTACAAAGTTAATGACAAGTATAGAAATCTGTATATTTATAGAAATTAAAGAAATTTATATATTATATATTTGATATAGACTATTAATATCCCTTGAGTTGACAATAACTATAATTATGGTACAAAATGGGGAAAAACAATGGAAAATTGTTATATTTAGCTACACAAAAATATTTAAAATTATATATCAAAACACTATAAAATAAAATTAAATGTTTCATATTTGCAGTACTGGCAGAGTTTGGATAGACTAATCTTTCCTTATATAACTATAAAATCTAGATATTGTATTGTGGGTGTGTATATGTGTGTGTGTGTGTGTGTGTGTTTATAGACATACATACAGAGAGAGAGAGAGAGAGAGAGAATGGGAGGGAAGGAGAAGGAGATTCAGGCACTGAAAGCAAGCAGAAACTGAACTAGTTGAGCTAAACTGGTATTTTCCCTTAAAAGATAAACCTCAGTGCGTGAGACCTGTGAATTTCCTGGAGACTTCTCTAGATATGAGTATAAATTAGCCATAGAAGCCAATTAGCTCCATCTATCAGAGGACACACTTAAGGACTGGGGGAACAGTGTGAAAATTAGGGGGACACCCCAGAGAGAAGGGAGTCACAAAGTTTAAGTCCCAACATTTTCATGTAAGCCCAAATTGTGGATGACTACTGAACAGTGCAGAAGCTCACAGTGGGCTCAGGGGAAAATCATCGACTGGAGGCTGAAAAGAACTGATCAAGGTTTCAGCTGCTGTCCACTGCAAGGGAGAGAGACCTTGGAGTTCAAGTCCAGCTAGCTGAAGGCCGGTGAGGACAAAAGTCAGTCTTTGGAGGAACATGACAGAATCCAGAGTCTGTTCAATGTATCGCTTATCAAGTACTTGATTTTTAAAAACTACCAGACATGTAAAACCACATGAAAAATGTGTCCTCTATGAAACAGAAGCCATCCACAGAAACTGATCAGAAAAACCCTCAGATGTTGCAAACACCAAACAAGGATTTGAACAGCTATTGTAAATGTGGCTGGTGTCATTAATTAATACATGTGCATAAGGAGTAGACACATTGGAAATTTAGCAAAGAAATAGAGAATATAAAAAAGGAACCAAATAAAATCCTACACTAACTAAAATGAAAACTTCAGTGCATGAGCTTAAGGCACACTGGAGGCACCTGGAGAAAGTGTCAGTAATGAAAAAATAGATTTAAAAATAGGCAATCTGATGACAGAGGGAAAAGATAGAAGAAAAATTATGTAAGTATCAGAAACCTTAGTCCTGGGGCAAAATCAAGTGGACTAACATATGCGTCCTAGAATGAGACCCAAGAGGGAATAAAACAACAACAAAATCATGTGAAGAAATCATGGTTGAAAACTTCTCAGGTTTAAAGATCCTAACAGCATCTCCATCCAAATTAACATAAGTACAAAGGAAACAACATAAAGGTACATTAGGGTCAAACTCTGAAATCCTAGAGGAAGAAAATTTTAAAAGCTGCTAGAGAAAAATGACCTATCAAGTATAGGGGTGGTAGCCCTGAACTGACACTAATTCTGGGGAACCAAAACACTACCTGGTCCTATATAGTCAGGGGCCTATATAGGTCAGGGGGCAATATAGGTCAGGGGGCAATACATTGTGGCATAGGTCCAGTTTCCAGTGGACCTCATGAATCTTCAAATCCATCCTGTAGTTATTTCCCCGGGTGCAGAATGTGTCACTCGGTAACTGGCAGAATGCCCATATGGTTCTCAGACTGCTGAGGGAGGGCTATGATGATAGGAAAGGCCAAGTGGAAGCCAGGAGAGCTGCCTCTTCTTATCAGCACAGTAAATCCGAAAATAAAACCACATTCCTGGAAAGATTGCAGAGATCAGCGCACTAGGAAAAGGGGTGGTGGTAGAGACGCAGCTGGAGGACCTTAGGAGTGCTTGTCACAGAGGAGGGTCCCATCAAGGAGCCCTGGGCTCCACCAGCTCAGCGTGGTGGCCAGAGGGATCTTTCTGGGTTTCGAAAAGGTGGCCTTTCTAACCACAGGCCATGAGAAGCAGAATCCAAGCAAATCCCTGAGACCCAGACACAGATGCAAAACCCCAGTCTCCTGGGACTATTATATGACTGCCACCTGCTCTTCTGGCTGGCTCTCCTGCCTCCCTGCCCTCCTCCCATAAGTCAGACATAATATGGAATTTTGAGTGTGAGTGTCAGAATGAGAGAAAACTCGTGTTTATAATAACTTGCAGCTACTGTTGTTACAGTATTTTTCCTCCACTCAAAGTCCTCCAATGGTGTCTCATCATAATTGAAATAAAGTTCAAAATCTGACTATGGATCTAGCCCCTGCCCAGTCTCATGGCCCCACTGTGTACCTTGAATCCAAGCACATGGTCTCCTTGCTGCTCCTCAAACGTAACCAGTTTCTACCTTGAACCTTTGTACTTGCTATTCCATTGTCTGGAATGCTCTCTCCACGCACATGCACACCGCATTTCCTTTATTTTTTCTCTGCCAGACATTATGTTAAATACCGATGCGCATGTCATTCTCTCTGTGGAGATGTATGCTCTGTGATGGTAAACTAGCCTTGTTCACCCAATATGCAGTATTTAGAACAGCCCTGGATGCTAGCGGGAGCTCAGTGAATACTGCTGACTGGACAAGTGGACAGATATGACAAGGGGCAGCCAGAGGACTCACGGGGGCAGCGAGGCAGTGACCCCATGGCCCGGGACCAGATGGGAATGCAGGCATCTCAGTGGGTACTGGTGTGGAGGATGACAGCTAACTGAGGACTCAGAGGCTGATGCCAACACCCACAGAAGGCTGTGGAGGAGGAAGGATCTTAAATCAACCGAGAAACCCTGAAATAGCTGAGATTACCCCCAAAGAGGCAAAAAATAACTTTTCAGCTGCTGGGTAGAAGGGAGCCTCTAAACAGAAGGAGGAGGAAGAGGAAGCAAATAAGTAAAAGAGAAAAATACACTTGCCTTGCCTCAGAGGAGTATAATCCCGAACAACATTTTTTTAAAATCCTGTTTGTATTTCTCATTCTCCCTCCACCAGGCACTGGGCTCCCTGCTCTGGGGACACCAGATGTTTTCCAGACCTGCATGTTGTCCTTGACCCTCAAATGCCATTCCGCCCTCAGACCTGTCCTACCCGGACCCAAAGCATCAGGCTTTATGAATCCCTATAATAATAGTTCCTCAATACAATTAAAACTCCCCAGTCTCTCAGAGGTGTTTACTTCACCCCAATTGCTGAGGAGAGCAGCATGGTTGAAACAAGTCCCAGGAATTGCTGAGGATGCTGTCTCCTTACTTATTTCACTGGGACCCACATTGGTTGACCCACATTGGCTTACACAGAAAGGCAACCAAGAAATTAGTCTTCTCCTACAACTATGAGTTTAGAGGATTCCAGATGCAGTACATTACGGGTAAAACTTCATTCTTCCTCTTTTCTTAATGCTACCTTCTTCTAGGTGTTGGTTGTAACCTCTGGACAATACCAAAATGGCTGCCATGGATCAAAATGTCACCTCCATGTGCGGTCAAGAATCAAAAGAGATAAGCATAAGCATCTGGCATAGTTGCCTATTAAGAATAAGGCATCTTTTCCAGAAGGTCTCTTCTTAACATTTTATTGTCCCATACTGGGTCTCATGCCCATCCTTAAACCAATTATGTCTAAAGGGAATAGACTGCTCATGGTTTCTTTAGGCTAGGGTTCAAATCCATGGGTTTAGACAGATTGGGATTCACCTGCTGGAGCAGGTGATGCAGTTATAGTAAGCCTACCTCAAACACACCACAGAAGATCTGTGCTATCACTGAGTGCATCAGTGTTCCAGGCCTGCCGTAACAAAGCACTACCAACGGGGTGGCTTAAAACAACAGAAATTTATTCTATCACAGCTCGGGAGGTCCGAAGCCTGAAATCAGTGTTGCTAGGCTTCTTTTCCCTCTGAAGACTCTAGGGGAATATCCTTCCTTGTCTCTTCCAGCTTCCCTTTGCCAGTGGCAGCACTGTTCCTATCTCTCTCTCTGTCTCTGTCTTCACATGACCCTGTTCCCTCTGTGTCTATGTCCAGATTTCCTCTGTTTATAAGAACATCGGTCATATCAGATTAAAGGCCACCTTACTCTCATAAAATCTCATGTTAACTAATTTCATCTGCAAGGACCCTATTTCCAAATAAGGTCACATTCTAAGATACTAGGGGTCAGAACTTCAATATATGAATTGGGGGGGCACACGATTCAAAACTTAACACAGAGAGACGAGATTGAAATTGGAGTCGGCAACAAATTACAGTGACTTACTCTTCCCGTTTTACAAATTCCTTATCAACCCCAAAGAATCTTCCAACTGGTAGAATTCTAGGCTCACTGGAGAAGTAAAAGGTAAATGTTTATATCGAATACAAGATGCTCTTCCTGGAAGGAGCCACCATCTACCATCAGCATTACAGTCGTGGAGGGTCGTCTATTGGCTGACAAGTGCCCCCTACCCCACATTTCCTTCTTACTTTCCCATGCTTCTTCCCATCCTCTGCTCCTGCACTCAGACATTCCCATGAAAAGCACAGATATTTTTGACAGCCAGACTGTAGAGGGGAAGGACAAGGGACGTGAGTGTATGCATAGATGTAGAATACATTGCAGTGGGGGCTGGCAGACTCTAAAGTCATGAAAATGAATAGGGGCGCCTGGGGGGCTCCGTCGGTTAAGCGTCTTGACTTCAGCTCAGGTCATGATCTCACAGTTCGTGAGTTCAAGCCCCACATCAGGCTCTGTGCCGACAGCTCAGAGCCTGGAGCTGCTTCAGATTCTGCATCACCCTCTCTCTCTGTCCCTCCCGCACTTGCACTCTGTCTCCCGCAAAGGCAAATAAACATTAAGAAATTTTTAAGTCATGAAAATGTGTCACCTGGATGTTTTTGAGTCAGGGACACCTCACACTGTATAACAGTCACTGATGTGCCTTGTTTGGGGCGAGTCATAAGCTGTGATTCAGAAATGATGATGGTAATTATAACAACACCACCAACATCAACCACAACAGCAGCCGCCATTGCTCTGCATCAACCACGTCGGGAGTTTTTACTGAGCGCTTCAGCGACGGGTCATGTCAGCCTTCTAAGGACCCCAGGAGAGAGGTATTTTCCATGTATCTAATCTACAGAGGCTTGGCGAGAGGGAGCCCGGGCTGCTTGAGCCTGCAGCCTGACTGGCAACCACAGAGTTACATCACACTGATTCATTTACGTCACACATGTCCACAGTAAGAGTGCAGACATGAAGCAAAGGTAGTGAACTTCAAGTCCCAGTTCTCAGCAGAACCCAGTCTGGTGCCTGACTCATGGTTGCTTACTCCTCCTTCACCCCCTCTACCTCTCATTGTGTGCCTGGCTGCTTCCAGCCCAATGCTCTGAGAGGCACTGTGAGGAAAACACCCAAGGCCATCCTGCGTGTGAGTTTCCAGAACAGTAGCTCTTGATCTTCTTGGCATCATGCATCCCTTTGAGGGTATCATGAAGGCCAGAGTGTTTCCTCTATGAAAAAAACAGACATGTTTGCACATGATTATCAAGGGGTCCCAGAACCTCACGGGATCTGTCTACAGGGACCTAGGAGTCAAAGCGTGATTTAGAAGCTCCTGAATTAAAACAGCAGGAAAACAGCATTGGACCCACTCAGCTATCTTTGCAGTTTAGGAAACAAAAAAAAAAATCATAATTTCGTAATGTTGTGTATTCAAAACTCTCCTCTTCCTCCTCTGCAAGAACAAAGCAGCCTGAAAAGAAGCCTGATTTTGCTTTTAGAGGGAAGGGTGTACTGTCAGAGTGACTGTGAGGAGCCTGGAAAACACTGTATAGGACTTATTAAGGCCATCACAGCTTCACAGAGGGCCAGCTGGGGGCCCTGTGCCTTCCTTCTAGGAGTCTCATGGAGGAATCAAAAGGACTAGAAGAGATTTTTTATTTTGCTAAGTAGGTGTAGGGTACAGATCAGTGGGGACACAGCGTGAGGGCAGGAAGTCACAGAAGTTGAATGGAACACCCAGGGGCAGGTATGGATTCCTGGAGGTGGCAGTAGATTTTTGAACACCACCCCCAACATATCCTCCCCAGCAATGGCAGGACTTGAGTGGCTTGAGATCCAATCACATCACCAAGGTCTATCTAGAAATATGGCCAAGGTCCAGGAGACTGACCAAACCTGACTCAAGCTCCTGGGTGTATATGAAGTGCAAGGCCTATGTGCCCGAATCCTGGCCGAAAAAGAGAGGTATGCGGGATACCCAGGGACCTGCCCGGGCTCAGCCTTGGTCCCCAAGCCTCCACCCACCAGAGCCTGCAGGTTGGCTCTCAGAGGCAGGGGCATTCACTGGATCCTGAGAGTAACCACCTCTCTGGGAAGCACCCGCTTTTGTTTGATAAGGGATGCTCTTTTATCCCACACGCAGCAACAAAAGAGGGGCCGTTTGTGCATCAGGACCTCAGATGCATAAGGAAATCAGTGTTCCTGGGAGCATACAGGCCCAGAGGCAGAAAGCTGGTGGTGGAGGATGTAATTCTGGGTATGGAGGAAAGATGCTCTGCAGCCGCCACCCCTCCCCGCCCGCCCCCCTCATCAGCCTGGGGCGAGGGAGGGGCCTTGTCACCAGAGGCCAAACAGAAAGTTTGGAAAGTAGAGTCTGAAGGAAAGCAGAGCCTGGTCCCTCTGTCTCTTCTGCCAAAGTCCTTAACAGCATTTGATGTTTTGGGTCCCTATTTCAGGCATGAGTTTTGGTAAAAGCTAAGCTGCAGTTGGGATAATAATGAAGAACCAGAAACAGGAAGACCAACAAATCTGAAGGATTTGCTCTGGTTATTTTTCTATCTCACTGATCGCTGCCCCTGACCGTTCATCCAAGCTTGCTTGCCTAATCTTTGCCCACAGCCTCTGCGTGTCTGATTTAAAAAATGTGTGTGTGTGTGTGTGCATGTGTGTGTGTGGGCGTGGGGGGTGGGGGATTCACTGTCAAACCGTTCTGCTAATGCAGTAGTGATTTTTGAAAGCATCTGAATAAGAGAACTTCCCAGACAGAAGGCTCACAGCCAGTGCACCGTTCCCATGTCCCCAGTGATCCCCCGACAGCTGGCCTTGGTGGGAGAGTTCAGGTCCTTAAAATGTGTATATACGCCCCGCCACCCATCCTGGGAACCAGCTTTAGTTCATTTGGGATGATTTTTCTGTGTTTGTATGGAATGTGGTGTGTGTGTGTGTGTGCACGCGTGTGTGTGTGCATGGGTATGGGTACATGCCATTTTTAGGGCTATATGAAGAGATTAAAATAAAAGATAATGCAGTGATGGTTCTTTCTCTTCTCAATTCTACTGGAAGGCATCTGGGTTTGGCAGGTACACACTGTACATGCACATGGGCAAGTGGGTGTGTGTCTACAATGTAGTACTCCCCTTATGTCCTCTATAGAAGTAACAATAAAACATTAAAGAAAGTGCTTGATGAAAGCCTGCTTAATGTCAGATTAGAAAAGCCCAGAGCCTGCCTTGCTGTGGTGCTGGGTATAATCCCATTACCATTCATAGGGACATAAAGTCAGCCAGGGTGTTCTCTGTGCTCAAATTTCCTGTTTTCTTTTCTTTCTTTTTTTTTTTTATGATTATTTTTTATCTTTGAGAGAGAGAGAGAGAGAGTGAGTAGGGAAAGTGCAGAGAGAGGGGGGCAGAGGTTCCGAAGCGGGCTCTTGGCTAACAGCTGAGAGCCTAATGCGGGGCTTGAACTCACAAACCTCGAGATTATGACCTGAGCCAAAGTTGGGTGCTCAACTGACTGAGCCACCCAGGCACGCCCTTCCTCCCTATTTTCTTAGAAAAATAGGTTATAATGATAGATAGATAGATAGATAGATAGGTAGATAGCCAATCCACCATTGTTGTGTGCTGCCTCCACGCGTCCATTTTAATTCACTAAATAGTCTGGTCACACAAACACACACAGGAAAAACGAAGTTATCCCTGTTTGTTGTTATTGTTTTTTTTTTAATGGTATTTGAGTAACACCTCTATTTGTTGTATATTTCCTGTTATTGTGCTTTTATATCTCTTTCTTCTTCTCTTACCAGAATTCAAATATTATGATTTTAAAGGGTTAAATATACCAGACACTTGAACCAACTAATTTGTAAGACCACCGAGGGTTATTAAAAACTGGTAGAAGTAACTGTTACCTAAAAGCATTTCTCTACTAACAGTTTGTACGACTTGAGAGAATCTAAAATTGGCCGCCTCTAAAAACCACTTCTGTTTGACATTTGCTCACTTTAAACATTTCCCTGTCTAACCACCTCTACGTACCGGGCACAACATTCAGACAGAGTTACCTCCTGCCTTGTGAGTTTTAATTTCTTCTGTCTGCTCTCTGTTCCCTCTTCCTCAAGTGCCTTTATCCACCCTCAAGGACCATACCTGTTGACACCACTGCATCCTTTAAGATCGAACTTAAATCCATGTCTTATCACTGCGCAGTCGCGGGTCCTACACACAAATGTAAATCATGTCCTTGTCCGTGCGCCTTTGTGTTCAGAACTTTTTTCCAGTGTGTTCCGCCGGACGGGAGTTCTGCACACCATTCCCGATCATCCCATAAGAAGGAAAGTTCACCAGGGGCAGAAAGACATCTTCATGGTCCTCTCCCATATGCCCCACTACTAGCACCAAAGGTGTGTGGAGAGGACATAGGGGGAAAATAAGCTTTTGTATTTTTTAATTCCGCCCATTTAAAAGACTTTTTTCCCCCATGAAACTCTCCTTAGTTCCCTCAAAATGAAAGTTATATCCTCTGAAAGGCACAACTCTGACACATATTATTCTCCAACTTGCATTAATATTAGTAAACTCTATACGCTTCCTTGTTATCTCCTCTTCCAAAACATAAGTCCATGGATGATGTATTTATACCCTTCAGAGGTCCCTGTATCTATTAAAGCACAGACATAGACTTGGGGAATTTTTTATCATTTTAAAATATTTCAAAGTTACAAAATATAATCAACCTTATAATCAAACATATTTGATTAAATATAATCAAGTTACAGGACACATTTCTTTTACTGGGGAAAGATGGATCAATATTGGTCAACATCGGTCTTCAGCTCTTGGGTTCCCTTAATATTTGATCAATTTATTATTTTTTAAATTATCCTTTCAGCTTTGGATTCAAACGATATGACAATTTGTCTTCAGATTCTTGCAAATCAGCTCCTCCAGAGTATAAAATTTAGAAGTCAAATTTATGTATTGGATATCTACAAAACATATTTTAAAGCAACCCTATTTCCAAACTGTAATTTTTTCATGATATAAATGTACAGCAAATAAATAGCTTGATATTTTCATTGTTATGCTGGAAATAATGGATTGACTAGAATACATTCTGAGTGAAATAGGGCAGATACTAGTATTTGTGGTGCCAGCTTAAATATCACACACACACACACACACACACACACACACACACACACACACACCACTGAGATTCACTTTTAAATTCAATCCCTCTAATAAGTGATATTTTCCAGCCTACCGAGAACACAATTAAAACAAAAAATAGAAAGGCTGATCAAAGCCTTGTCTGGAAGAGACTGCAATCCATCTAACAGAAAACTGCACAAATGGACAAAGACATAAGTAATTGGCTGTAAACTAGGTGCACAACCATTTGCTACAAAGCAGCACTTGATAAAAGTTGGCCCATTTTATGTACTTCCTTTGGTGGTTTAGTTACCAAAGTATAAAAACAATTTCATTATAAGTTGCCCTCTCCTATAAAATAGGTCAGCAACACGGACCCCAGGCAGAGTGTTACATGTTTCTTCTGTCGTGTAGTTTTGTGTCTTTGGTAATGAGGTTTCCGGCTGCTTGATTTCATAAGGATCTCTGAAAGGAAACCTATGGACAGGCCAGCTTGAAAATCGTAAAATGCATGGAAAAGATGTCTGAAAAGAGCACATACAAGACCACACGTTAGGCTTTTCCACAATAAAATCAACAGAATAGAAATGTGGGCACTAAAGGCAGAGGCCCACTCACCTGCTAGGTATCCGTGGCCACAGGAACCCCAGGGACGCGAGCATGTGGCCCCAGACATCAGAGCACGTGGCCAGGCTATCACAACTGGCTGGATTTTTGCTCTCCTCTTCGGTTGTGTCGCACGTGAGCAAAACCTCAAACCTCGGCCGTAGCCAACCAACATTTTGTTTTGTTTTGTTTTAAACAAATGTGTGCAGAGACAATTGCAAATTTAAGCACAAAAAGACCTATTTAGGTAAAACAAAGCATTCTTCTTCCTTACTTTTCACCGTGAGGTACATGGACTTGCTGACGTCCGCGCCCACATCGTTGCTGACCTTGCACAGGTAGTAGCCACTGTCTTCCTCCACGACATGCTTGATCAACAAGGACCCGTTGCTCAGAACCTGAATTCGGCCATTCAGGGCAATTGGTTGGAACTGGGGAACCCCAGCACCTGGAGTAGAATAAGAAGGAGAAAGAATGAGGCCAACAGAAACACACATGGGGAGACAGTGAGTTCAAGTTCACCCAGATTGGTAAAGACAAGTGAGGAATATTTAACATATAGAGGGCAGTCGTGGGATATACTGAATTTTTCCCCCCTTGTCTTTCTCTCTTGTTTGGAGAGAAGCTCATTTTATTTAAAATGACACTATTTCAAACTCCGAGATAAAGAGTAAGAGACATTACAGGTTGTTTCTACACAAAAAGCCAAATTTGATGAGTGTTAAGTAGCCGATAAATTATTCAAAGACATCATAGTGGAACAGCACAGGAGTAGACGTCTCTCCTGAGACTAAACAGAAGCCTTGTGTTCCAGGGAATTACTACGAATGTAAACATGAAACGCTCCAGGGACAGGGCCTTTGAAGACTTTGCTTGCGGTGAATCTACAAAGAGAATACAAGTATTGCAGGGTTCCCTTCTAAGCGTGGTCACATTCTAGTCTAGACACACGTGCGTGTTAATATCATTTAATGTCATTTAAATAAATAAGTCAGATCATGCCAGTAAGACAGTATGGAATTAAAACCCCACTCTCCTCAGAGAATTGTGTTCAAGGAGAAAATGCCACGGATGACATGTGCTGTGGTCTGAGATGTGATATGACTCATATGGAAGATTCATGTGAAGCTGTTCTGAAAACACAAAAAACCTTTAGAAGGAATAAAAAGCAAGACTAAGGTAGGTCTAGGGTGATTTCTGGGAAGATGGTGGTTTGGATTAGCTTGCTATGTTGCTTACCCTGTGGAGGGGGCACTGGGAGAGCTGGGAGAGTGTGATCTAAGCCTTGATAGGCTGGTAGAGCTTCCCTACTGTGTGACCTGAGTCTGAGGATTTGGAGAGCAGGCACAGGGGTGAAGACCAATTCCATCTTCCTGGAGAAAGCCCACAGCATGAGCCACGGGCGTGCTCTAGAGAGGACCTGCTGGTGTCCATGGCTGCAGATCCTACATGGGAGCTGAACACAAGCACCATACTCCACCTGCAGGAAACTTCAGGCTTTACATCTGGGGCCGCGAGAAGGGAGACACTACCTTCTGCCATCTCCACACCAAACTGATCACTTACCGATTGGTACCCCTTAGCTCACAGTGGCAGAGATTGTGGCTGTGCTCTCCCTTCCCTCATTTCTACACCAGATATCTCAGCCCCACCAAAGAGACAAGGGAAATTAATAATGTATCAAGGGGACGTTTCACACTGAACAAGAAGGGCAAGCAGAATTCCTACAACAGGTGGCTGCTACCAACACAGAACTGCCACAGAGGACATATGAAAACTTGAATTAAAGAACAGATTTCCATTTCTGCTGGGGAGAAAGACATAAAAGTTCATCTACAAAATCATACTGTTCTTTGAATCACTTAGAAAGGTAAAGTCACAGACAACTAGGTAAGCTTAGGTACAAAGAGTTAAAAGCTCTACAAGGAGATGTGGAGTATATAAACTATCCCATCTCTGGCGGAGGATGGGGGGACCAAGACCTTGGCATAAAAGCAGATAAGAAGAACTGGGAATAAATAGAACCTACTGTTTTCTCTACTTTTCTTTTCTTTTCTGCACCAGGGTCAGCATTCAATAAAATATTACAAGACACCCAAAAAAGCAAGAAAAAAGGGCCAGAAAAAAAATATCGACAGAACTGTGGTAGGGAGCTCTTAGACAGGGACTTTACAATAATTATGATTAATATCCATAAGTGGGGGCTTCAGAAGCAATATTAAAACCATTAAACTATAAAAGAGACAGAATGATAAAAACAAAAACCACAATGTGAGAGATGAAGAAATCTTTAAACAAGCTAATCAGCAGATTAGACATAACAGAGGAAAACATTGGTGAATTTCTTTTTTTTTTAATTTAAATATTTTTTAAAAAATTTATTTCTAGGAGAGAGAGAGACAGCGTGAGCAGAGGAGGGTCTGAGAGAGAGGGAGATACAGACTCTGAAATAGGCTCCAGGCGCTGAGCTGGCAGTCAGCACAGAGCCCAACGCGGGGCTCGAACCCATGAACCGCGAGATCATGACCCAAGCGAAAGTCGGATGCTTAACCAACTAAGCCACCCAGGTGCCCCAACATTGGTGAATTTCAAGCTAGGTCAATGGAAAACATCCAAAGTAAAAAAAAAAAAAGTGCCAAAGAGTGGAAAATATGAAATAGATTGTCCTGGAGTTCTGAAATTATATCAAAAATTTTAACATTGAGAATTATAGTCTCAAAAGGAAAAGAAAGAAAAGGGCAGAAGAAATAAGATTTGAAATACGGAAGACTTTAGTGCCGCTATTTATCAAGTTGACTTAACTGACATTTAAAGAACTCTGCACCCTAAATAGCAGAATACATATTGGTTTTGAGGGCACATTTGACACTTACTAAAAGAGACAATATTGTTGGTCATAATACAAATTTCAGGAGGTGTTATTATATAAAAATAATGCATGTTATGTTCTATTTTCACAGCAAAACTAAAATTGAAAATAACACAAATAACGTCTGAAAAAACCCAAATGTTTGAAAATTAAATGAAACATGTCTAAATAACTCACGAGTCAAAGAAAAAATCACCAGAGTAATAAGAATATTTATGTATATATACATATATATATATTCATATATATATGAATATAAAACCGAATCAAAATTTGTGGGACAGAGATAAAAGCAATACTTAGATGGATGTGTGTAGCATTAAATTACTGTATTAGAAAAGGAAGAAGTTCACAAATCAACTATCTAAGCATCCTCCTTAAGAAGCTATTACAAGAAGGGCAAGAAAAACCCAAAGTAAGAAGAAGGAAGGAAATAATAAAGAGGAAAACTCAATTCAGTGAACTACAAAGTAGAATAACAATAGAGAACATCAGTAAAACCCAAAGCTAGCTCTTTGGGAAAAAAATACAATGTAGTAGGTAAACCTTGAGGTGGACCGATATAGAAGAGAGAAGACACAAGTTACAAATAACCATAATGAAAGACGCCATCACTACAGCCTCTACTTGAATTAAAAGGATAATAGCAAAATATTAGGAATAACTTTGTGCCAATGAATTTGACAACTTAGATTAAAAAGATAGATTTCCTGAAAGACACACACTATCAAGGATCACTCAAGAAAAAGTAGGGAAATCTAATAGTCATATCTATAAACAAACTTAATTTATAGTTAAAAACCTTCCAAAAATAACACCCAAACCCAGGCAGCTTCACTTGTAAATATTACCTAATAATGAGTGAAGAAATAAAACTGATTTTACACAAACTCTTACAGAAAATACAAAATCACTTCACAAATGGTTTTATGAGGCCAGCATTATCCTGATACCAAAGTCAGACAAAAATCTTATGAGAAAAGAGAACCAGAGACCAATATACCTAATGAACACGGATGTAAAAATCCTTAACCAAACATTACCAAATCAGGTATATCACCATACAAACAACAATGTATCATGACCAAGTATGAATGACTCCAGGAATGCAAGGTTGGTTTAAATTCAGAAATTGGTCAATGAAACTAACTATATCAACAGACCAAAACAGAAATACAATGAGCATATGACAAAAAAAGTTTTTTTTGGAGAATTCAACATCCTGATAAAATCTCATAGCAAACTGAGAAGACAATGAACTAATCTGAGGAAAGGTTTCTCCAAAAAACTTATAACTAAGTCCTATTTAATAAAAAGAACTTATAAAAATGTTGCTAGAAACATAGTGAGCTTAGGGAAGTCATGAGATGCGTTGATATACACAACTCAAGGTTAATTTCGTTTATCTATATATTAGTAACAAGCAATTGGAAACTGAAATTTGAAAACTAATACATTTGCATCTAAACACGAAATGCTAAGAAATTCATTAAACAAGATATGTGCAAGACTGGCTCACTGAAAACTATAAAAGTTCTTGCTAACAATAAATGAAGACCAAAAGAAATACTCATGGATAAAAATTCCTTTTTTTATTTTTGGACAATACTAGGAAATCATTTTCCAAAAGGGCCAAATAATAAATATTGTAGGCTTTGCAGGCCACACTGTTATATAATGACATACTTCTGCCAACGACACACAAAAGTAGCCAGAGAAAATACCCAAACAAATCAGCATGACTGTGTTCTAATAGCATCCAATGGAAAGACTGGTTGTGGGAAGGATTTGACTCATGTCTTATATGTGGCTGACATCTGGCCTGTAAGAAGCACATGGCTGAAATTTCGATCACTGTAAAGTTGGAAGGAGGAACGTATTCAAATAACACACATTTGGGTTAGTATTTTATCATACATCTGGTGAAATGTAAGATCATTTGAAGTAGAAAAATTTTTTAATTTATCTTATTCATAAAGCATTCAAAATTAAGGACAAAAAGTTTTAAAGATGTAACAGCACTTTCGTTCATAATTGCAACTCGTTGCTTTCTTCAGTATCAGCTCCCGAATACTTTCTAAAGTGAGACAAAATGAAGAAGAAAAACAATCTGACCTCTCAATCTGTTCACTCTTTGGGAATAGAGAAATTATCAAAATGTAGAAAATGCAAACTAAGAAACATGCACAGTGTGGATCAGTGAAAGCCTAATTCACAGGAAATTCACAGGATTTTTAACATATGTTTGATGAATTATGAACATGCCAGTAAGTAAGTGATTGGTTTTGAGAAATAATGAATTAAAGTAATCTGCTGGTTCACCTATTATAGAATAAAACATGAGAATGCCAGATTAGAGATCTGAGAAATTTTAGCACAGAATTCAAACAGTAAAAAACCAAACGCCCTCTTTTTCTCCTCAAGAGCCCAATCTCATAATCTTACCTTCCTAATATTTTATAAGTGCATATAAAAATGTGCTCTAATTTTACATAAATGGAATTTATTGTTCAATTACTAAGCATCCAACACTGGGCATGTAGCCATGGTCACAAAGGATTAGTGGCTCTCTGCTTTTATTTATTTTTTTTTTTAAACATTTTAAAGAAGCTTATTTATTTATTTGAGAGAGAGAGGAAGAGAGAGCATCAGCAATTTTGTGACAGAGAGAGACAGAGAATCCCAAGCAGGCTCTGAGCTGTCAGCACTAAGCCTGATACGGGGCTCGATCGTACTAACCATGAGATCATGACCTGAGCTGAAATCAAGAGGTGGACACTTAACAGACTGAGCCAGCCAGGTGCCTCTCTTCTTTTAATGTATACATATTTTTTTCTTTCTTACTTTTCTTTTATTGTTTTAGAGAGTGAGTGAGGAGGGTCAGAGAGAGGGGGAGTATCTTAAGCAGGCTCTGTGCTCAGCAAGGAGCCCAACGTGGGATTTGTTTCCAGGATCCTGAGATCATGACCTGAGCTAAAATCAGGAGTCAGTTGCTCAACCGACGGAGCCACCCAGGAGCCACTGTGGCCTCTCTTTTAGTCCCTCTCTCTCGGAGGCTAGTGACCTCAGTGTGGGGAATGTGAGCTACTCTATGGAGAGGCCCCCCTAAGGGCATCCTCCAACCTACGGTCTGTGAGGAACTGAATTCTGCCACATAACATGGCGATCACATGAGGGGACTAGGGAAGGAGACTCTTCCAGGCTGAGCCTTGACATGCTTGCATCCCTGACCAACACCTTGAACCAGAGGACTCAGCTAAGCCACACTCAGATTCCAGACCCACGGACATAAGGAGATAATAAATGGGCATTATTTCATGCCACTAATTTGGGGAGACAACTTGTTACAAAGCAACAGATCACCAATAACATGAAGAAACTGGCAATGAGGTAATCTTTTAGTTCCTCAGTTTCTTCACCTGTAAAAGTGGAGATAATATAGAATCGCCTTCATAAAGTGATGTAAGCATTGAAGTTCTTAAATTATGGTACAGCATATAGTAAGTACACAATACTGCTTTTTAAAAGATCTCTCCTTACAATTATTTTATGATTAGTTGACTTTCTGTCTTTCTTACTCCACAAGAATAAGGGCCATGTTGCAAGGAATCTCTCCACTTATCAGTCAATCAATAGAGTGGTAGGTGATCTACTGGATTAATGCTTGAGATGGAATTCTGCACGTTTATTGTTGAAATATATGGCTAAGTTGCTTCCTAAAAGGCACGTCAATTTCATTTCATCAGTGCTGGCTGAGGGCTAATTTTTTCCTCAGGCATGTACATGATTGATCTTTTTGATCTTCAGCATTATTTTAATTTGCATGTGTTGACTATTTTTTAATGTTTTTGTTTGTTCTGCCTATAGCTAAGTTTGAGCATCTTTTCCCGAATGTTTTGGCAATTTGTACCCAGTTTTTTGGCCAACAGTTTGTCTGTCTCCTTTGCCTACATATCTGTTGGACTTTCCGTCTTTTCTGTCTTCATTCTCTAAAGCACTTGGATCTCTTAAAGCATTTCTAATACTCTGACTTTACACAAATTTATTTTTGTTCTTTCTTTTAAAATCAGGATTGGATGCCAAATATTATCAACTGCCTTTCAATATTTATTGAAATATTCATATGCTTTTTTTCTCCTGTAAATTTGTTTGTATGTTTTAAAAATTAGGTTTTAGAAATTGTAAAATTCTTTTTTATCGATAACATGTTCTTTAGGGCAAAGATAAAAGGCTATTCTTAGAATTTAAAGAAAAAGCTTTTAATATTTGTTTAAATGCTTAAATTTGGTCCATGTTTTGAAAACCTGTAAAGGCTCTGGATGCCTTCTCAAAGTTAACTACATGAAGGTAGCCAGGTCAACTTCAATACACACAACCTAAACATTCAGCCAAATGTAGGACTTTAAAAATATACCCATAAGGCAGAAAACCAGGAAATCTGAAAATACAATGGGATTTGTAAATTATGTAAAACTGGTACAACACTCTAAAAAATCTAATGAAATGCTGTTAGAATATGAGACAGTTAATAGGATCATTCATGTCAAAAACAAGTATACTCTCCCTTCCTTGAAAAATTTTCACCAGAAAAATAATATTTGACACATTTATACTAAAGAATGACAACATAAAACTTAACTAGTGTTAAGCTAAACTGTCTCAATTAAATTGCTGAAAAGGATTATCTATTGATGCCTATGTAGACTAAGAGAAGCCTTTTCATTATTAAAAGGTCTTAACAAAGACAGAAATAAAGTATAAATGCATTTGAAAAACATTAAATCTTTTTTTTCATGTGGAAGTGAGCCTCACTGGAAGAGTTACACAGTTTATAAATCTGATCACACTCGCTAAACAGAAGAGTGAACCAATTCATCTCCCATAAGAACAAGAGTCCCAAAGGTTACCCATTTGTTCAGCTGGAGGGAAGTAGACTTTGTCACAGCTTGATAAAATTATCGGTCATCAACTTATAGGTTCATCATTATTATAAAGAGCAAAACAGAACACGGTGCATCCAATATTCAGAATTCTGTAATCTTGTTGGCATGAGGTAAGCACTCTGGGAAATTAGCTAGAAGGTACACTACAGCAGCCAGAAGTCATTAATTAAAAAGCTGCCAATTTTCTGTGGATAGCTGGGGTCAAGTGGGGACAATTTTAATGCTCTATTACATGAAAAGAAAATGTTAAAGCATTATGTAAAGCGCATACTGAATTACTGGGTGTGTTAATACTGTGTGACCTTTCTTCTTTATGAAAAGATATGCTTAGCAGTGTTCCCAAGGACTGGGGGTGGGGTGGGCACAGGAGGAAAAGAAGAGCTGAGCGTTACCAAGCGCACCCACTTGGAAAGCAGCAGCGAAGATGGTGATTGTTTCATCTTTTCTACCACTCTTGAGTTTTTGCTGGTCTGTAGCCAGAGCACTTGGCTCAGAGTCAGAAGAATTGGAAACTTACAAATTGTACCCTTGAGCAAGTAGCCAATTCTCTCCGCGCCCTTAATTTCATCATACATGGAACAGGAAAAGTAATGCATTTCCAGGCCCTACGATTACTGTTCACCAAAGGAAGCAAAGCCACATGAATGTGCACATAAATGCCCACATGAGAACTGAAGAAGTTGGTCCATGAGCACATGCAGAGTGTCTCCCTAGTGGGCTGCAATAACATTGATTTGAAGTCGAACAGCAGAACTGCAGAAAGGAGATCTGTCTGTATTCCCTGGGCTGCACCCAAATGGTAAAGCTGGAAACATGTCCCTCTGCCCATCAAGGACCTAAAAACAACAATCCCTCTTGTCCTTATGGAGAGGGTGGTGTTTCCCTGAAGAATGAGTGTGTTCTGCTTGCTCAGGGAAGTGGTTTTCCTTGTCTGGGAATAGCTGGTGGGTTGCAGGAAGCGAGGAAGTACAAAGGCAGAAGCAGAGGTGGGAAGAGGAGAGCAAGTATCAACAGCAGCATCGCACCTCCTCCAGGGTGAGCAGCTGCACGTGGGACCGGTGCTCAGTGACTGAGTGCTGAGTTCTGGTGTCTCATTCTAGAGAAGAACCCAGAAGTGGACAGAGGCAGGGTCCTGAGGCACTGGTCCAGGTCCGGGCTGGAAAGCTATGTGACATTTTGTCCATATGCTTGCATCAGAGATGGTCTGTCCATCCTCAGCCTACTGATTCCCTTCTGCTCTCTTCCCTAAATTGCGGGGACTGGAAGCCCGAGAAAAACTGTTTCCCGCTGCATTGTCGCCAGGTTCCGGCTTGTATTTCACCAGTGAGGGGCACTGGAACACAGTTTGGAAGGTGCAGGGAAGGAAAAGCCATCGTTCTCCCTCAGAAGCAACAAGTCAGTGCACACACAGATGCCAATGCCAAGGTCACTTCCGGGAGGACGAATCGCTGTGCTCGCGCAGAGGCAGCTGTAACCACAGAGAGGCTAGCTTCTCGAGGTTGCCGCGTTTCTCAAGTTCCAGAAAGGCAGCTGAATTTCTCCCACCCTTCCCCAAATTCTGCATGCATCTACTTCCTGGTATTAAATCTTTTCTTTTAAAAAAATGTTTATTTGCTTATTCACAGCATGAGTTGTTTATTTATTTATTTTGAAACAGAAGGGCAGAGAGAGAGAGAGAGAGAGAATCCCAAGCAGACCCCATGCTCAGCACAGACCCCCGACATGGGCCTCGAACTCACAAACCGTGAGATCATGACCTGAGCCGAAATCAAGGTAGGGCACTCAACCGACTGAGCCACCCAGGTGCCCCATATATTCTTTCTTGATAAAAGACTGCACCCTAACTGGCTCAGCATCGAGGCCACCTGTTTTGTAAATATGCATATAATTATGCTCACTGTGTAATTCAGTATCCTTCCCTTCACTCCTTTATGTCTATATTGAAGGCCTGGATCTGAAGAAAACCACCTCACTTAGGTGGGCTAGCTTCATGCCTGTCCTGGGAGTGGCTACAACTTAGGAGTCCACTCGTTCAGTATGCCAATTGCATGATTTTATACCTAATTGGCAAGGATTCTTTTTTTTTTTTTTTTTATCACAAAGGCAGAACACTGTTCCCTCAGTCACTTAGCAGAAGACATAACCATGAACTGACACAAGTCCGTACTTGCTGACATGACGCGTGATCTCTCCTTCAGGGAGTTGAAACGGCTCTTTAATGCCGAGGCTGCAGTGCCTGCGCATTGGGACCATGCAGCTGTATCTTCCATAAAAGGCCTTCAGGCACCTTTTCCCTGCAACAAGAGACCCCTACATATCTGCCCTCAGTGCGGCTGCCTCTCTAGAAGACCAGTGAGGAAGACAATGAGGAAGAGGTCAGATGGAGGAGCAGAGAGAAAGAAGAAAAGGGAGCACAAGAAGGGCCTGGGGCCAGTTGTCTTGGTGGCTCTACCAAGGTTTGGTGGAATTTCAGCTTCTTTGGGAGACGAAGGACCTCGAAGGAGCTCCCAGGGCCACTGGACTCCATTTGTTTTAGCACAGAGGAAGGCAGAAGATTTTCATCTATGGTGAGATTTATTCTACCATCCAAGGAAGAAAATAAAACACTAGGTTGAGTATCCAACCTCTGTGTTCGGCTCACAGTCCTTTCCCAAGAACTCACTATGCTTAGTGAGACCCACTGTCTCCATGCGGGGAGCACATACGTGTTGTACACAGGGAGCCACATTCAGCCTTGACGTTGGGTTTGTATTCACAACTCACATCACAGGGAGGCGTTGTCTTCTCCTTTTAGATTCTTTGAGCCCTTTCCCTGTATTCATTCCAGATTCTCCTCACATATTTATGTGCTAGTGGGGACGAGGACATTGGGTAACAATTGGCCCCGAAAGCCTGGATGAGCCTGGTGCACGAGCATGAAGCAGGTATTGCTGGAAGGATCTGGGAGGCTCACTGCAAGTCCAACAAACCAATGGCGTGGAAGAGGGTGCATCCATGGGGTCAGAGGCTCAGGGAACTCTGCCCACACAGAGGGCAGGGCAAGTGGTGAGCCCAGGAGAACTGGAGGGAACTGAGGCTTGCCCCATGCTGCGTGTTCTTCATGTCATCTCTAGACACAGGCCCTGGTGACTATGGATGGCCCTGGGATGTTTGGGCATGAAGTGGACACCAAGCCAAAGAGGAAACTTCAAGAACCCTGGTGGTAAGGGACAGCCAGGCTCTCTGGTAGATTGCATCTGTGGGTGCAGAAATGACAGCCTGGAACAGTTTTCTGGGGACACTGGAAGATCCCTGAGCATAGGTAAAGCTGCCATGTGTCAAGTGGTGTGGATGTTCTGAGCGTCCAAGGAAAAGGGGCTGGGGGAGCTTTGCTCCCGTGTGAACGTGCCTTTGCTGAGGAAGGAAGGACACAGGCAGAGGCAGGGAGAAAGGCAATCTGAGAGAAGCAGGCAGGGCGAGGAGACCCCACCTCCCTCTGCAGCCCTCTGTGTGCCCTGGAGAGTGGAAGAAAACAGAAACTGCCAAATGAAAGGCAACTTCTCCCTCACTCGGTGGCCCTGGAGAGCCAGCAAACCCTGGCTATAGATGGGCCATGTCTCCACCCAGAGAACTAAAGACAATCAAAGACACTGGCAGACAGAACTTTATAAACACTCACTGCTAGGGGCACACAGAAAGAAAGCAATCAAATTATAATGGACACACACACACACACACACACACACACACAATAAATGCAGAGAGTGCCCATGGCACTGGCTGGGAGTGCTCAATATTTTAATGAGGTCCCTGTTCTCCACATTAACCTTTACATTTATTACAATCTCCCAAAGTTTTCTATATTTTTTTAGAGCTTGACAAAACTATCCTAACATTCATCTAGAAGAAATAAGCAAGCAAATATCCATGTGAGAAATACAGGACATTTTTGGAAAATAAATGAGGAGAGTATTGTACTAGGTATTAAACAGTATTTGGAAGAGCTAACCCTCTAATATGCATGGTCCTGATGCGAGAATGGACATATCAAAATAAAAGAGAGCATCAAAAACAGACTTCAGGGGACACATTATTTTTTCCCTCATAGACTATAAAGCAGTTCATGTTAGTGGGGGCAAGGTTGGGCTATCCAATACATGGTTTTAGGACAACTGGCTTCCCATGTGAGCTGATGACAATGACAGCTAATGTTATTGACTAATTGCTATGTGCCAGGCACCAGAATAAATGCTTTCTATGAATCATCTTACTAAACCATCATATTAATCTCCTTATTTTATCTGCCATACACATGAGGAAGCTGTGGTTCACAAGGGTTAAGTAATTTTCCTGCCCTAACACAGCCAGTGTTGTGTCCGAGGTCTGAGCTCGGCTGACTCTCTTAACTGACGATTTCTTGACTACTTTTCCTAGATTCCCACTTTACTTGTTTTTCTGACCCAAAGTCCAAGTTTCATACAGCTTAGTATATAAATAATAGGGTTTAAGATTTAAAGACGGCAGCAGAAAACTAACATTTCTTCTCTTCTTAGAAACCATACAAGCACAATTAGAAGGGGGACAGAAAATGTCAGCTACAATGTAGGTAAATGGACAACCAAAAATGTAACTTGAGCAGAGGTACGTGCTGAAAGAGAAGGACAGATGATCATGGCTGTGAATCTGAGCAAAAGCCTCAGCAAAGGACGCATCATAAGAGCAGGGGCACAGCCCAGGGGAAAGCCAGCACCAGTGACCACAGTGTGCCAAGGCTGGGTGGGGTGAGGCTTCTCTGTACCTGTGTGGCTCTTAGACAGACACAATTCAGTGAGGAACCAGATACCTGCACAATGTGATCTCTTTCTAGGGATCTGAACTTCCCTCAAATGGGAGTTCTCAAAAGGAAGCCAAGATCTAGTAAAGACCCTATAAGAAAACTGGAAGACAGAAGCAGGAAAAGAAAGACGGTAATGCGATCACACCAAAAGGATGCTGCCATGAGTTAGATGAATGCTGTGAACCAGTCACTTGTCTAGGAAGCAAGAGCCCAAGAAAGAGTAAAATATGAACCAGCAGAAGTGGAGAAAGAAGGAGAAAAAGTGAAATCACAAACAGGAAGGAAAAAAATTGGAGAGAGGGCAAAGAACTACAGACTTTGCTTGAGTAAAAGACGTAGAAGATAAACATGAAAGTAGAAAATTTGGAGACCCTGCAGAAGAAAATGAAAAATAGGGAAGAGGACAAATATTTACAGATGTAATTTAAGAGATTTTTTGCTTCAATAGAAGATGCTAAGGATAAATATGAAATAGCACGTCACATCTGTAGGAAAGCTGACCCCAAATGTATGACATCAAGGCAGAGACTGTACATCTGCCAGACCCCGAAGCCAGCTCTTTGGTACATACAGCAAGATGATTAAGTCCCTTCTACCAGAAAGGCAGGCAGCCTCGGTTCCTGCCTGGAAAATGTGAGCCACCCATCTCCTACAGGCCAAACTGGATTTATGTGTGAAAAGGCACAGACACATCATTTTGATCTAAGCAGAGCTTGGAATACTGCTCTCTGGAAAAACTGTGGTTAAGGATAGGCATAGCCCAGGGTCCATGTCACAATGGAAGTAAACCTAAAGTTGGGCATATGGCAGCCAAAAGGTGGAAGGTAAAGCTCTGGCAGTAGAGAAAACACTCATTAAAAAGAAGTATGCTTAGAAAATTCCTCATCGCTTATCCTGGGAATTGAGGAGTATGTCTACCGAGAGGCTCATATTCCTGTACTGACTGCAACCCAATCTGCCCCCTCAGCACGGCTCCACCTCTTCTTAGAGACTTTTCCCCTTTGCCCACACCCACAGCCAGCCCGTCAGCCTGTAGGCTCTGAACTGCTGCTCCTCCTGCGCTGTCGTCACCCTGATCCAAGCCACGTCACAGCTCAGGCCTCCTAAGGGACACTTGCTGCAAAGTCTGCCTTCACACGGTTTATGTTCAACACAGAAAGGCCAATGGGAAGACCGCCCCACCCCTCCCAGCTTGCTCCAAAAGTCTTCTAGTTCTGGGGTCATCACAGCAGTGGAAGAAAGGGGACAGCATCACTTACTACCGTGACACCCCCCTCCCACTGACCCCCACCTTGGCACCACCACATCCTTGTAATGGTTGATGAGAGATCTGACCGCCTGGGACCTCTGAGGCCTCCTTTCACATTGACCCAGTTTCAGTGTCTTCCTTAGTGTTTCTGGAACATCCCAGGCACAAAGACACTTCTGCCCTGGCAGATACTAGTTTGATACTAGTTGGCCTTCAAACCTCATCTCCCATTCCTTTCAGGCTTTGCTAACATTACCTTCTCCATGGCAACCTTAATTGAAATGCAAACCACTCACCACTCTCCCCCTTACCCCCCAGGCACGCTCTGACCTTTGCCCTTAAACATTTCCTTGACTATGCTCCCCTGGGGGTCAGAAGTGGCCCTGTCTGTGGGCAGCCAGTGAGCAAAGGATGTTCAGGCAGGCCTCAGGCTGGTGCACCAGCTGTTCCTTACCCTAGCAGACCTCCTTTGGGCCTCAGTGGCTAACAAGGAAATGGTCCCCGGAAAAGCGACTGAAACCCATTCCATCCACTCTAAATGACATACGTGTGCTTGGTTGTGGATTTCTGGGAACACAGATGAGGCCCACTATGGTATTAAGCCCAGATTTAAAAAAGATCTCTAGACAAGAGGCCTCGCTTGTTCACATAAAGGGAAAACACACACACACACACACACACACACACACACACACACACACACACACACGAGAAAGAATTGAATGTTTTAGGCTTTGTGCATCTAGACCCAAGGTCAAGACTCTAATAACGTTATTTTCCCACAAAGATTGTTTCATTCCTGCAATAGTCGCCCTTAAGCCACTGCGATTGACTCTGGAATTCTGCAGCCTCAGGATTAGATTGTTGCATCTCTCAGAGAAAACAGCCCAAGTCTGTTTTCTTTACATCTTTTGTTGTTGTTGTTGTTACACATAAGGAAGGTTCCCTTATGCTGTCAGTGAATATTTGATTATGGGAAACGCATTCCATAAGCAAGGCTAAATTTTTAAGTAACATCTTTGTCACCTGTATAATTAAAATAATATTATACAATCTCCCCCTATTCTATTGGAAGATATTTAAAAATAAGCATAACACTTGGTATTATTTTCATTGCAGGAAAACAGGCAATACTGTAAACTGCAGAAGGATGTGTACATGAATAACATTCTGGCCCAGTGGCCAAGGCACATTAAAAGCTATAGAAATCGCTTACTCTTTGAGCCAGCAATTCTACTTCTAGAAATTTATTCCTGGAAAAAAAAGAACATGTACAAAGATCGATGAGCTAGAGTCACTGTGACATTTTTATAACAGTGAAAACCCAGGAAAAAGCAAGCAAACACTATCTAACAATAGCGATGGACACACCTAGTTGCCAAGGCTCCACATTCCCCTATAATGAAACAGCTCAAATTGTAGGCACGGTGGGGAAGCACATAGCTACAATGCAGCTTGTAGACCCTCTATGGCTGGGGTTACCTGGCTGGTGGGGTGTTAGCAGAATTGATTTATGGACATTTTAGAGAGGTCCTTGGAGGGAGGTGACTCAGGTCAGGAGAAAGAGTAAACCCTTGTGGCTTTAAGTCACTGAGCCCAATCCTAACAAAGGTAAGAAATAGATGGACTTATGGCTGTATTAATAGAAACCCTACACAGATATTAAAAAGTCATAGTGAACACCCATGTTTATTCACATGGAAAGACATTCACAGCATATTGGTAACTGAAGAAAGATTATAAGTGAGGTAGAATCATATGATCTATTTAAAAAGCCCACAAAATTACATGTATATCCACAGATACATGCATTTTCTGGGGGACAGCTCTGAAAGACTAGCCAAAAATGTTTAGAACAGTTATCTTTGTTTATCTTTGAATGATGTTATTTGGGGGGAATTTAACTATAAAAATTTGTTTGTTGAAGTATCTCATTGTTTCCTTGATGATTTCATATTGCACATAAAATTTTAAAATAAAAAAGGCTACTGTAACTTCATTCACACATCAGTGATGGGAAGGAATAAAATGTCTACCAGACCTATGACAGATGAAGCATTACTGCATCTAAGAAAAATACTCCTACAAATGAATAAGACAAGGAGAGAAGTGTGCAAGTACCATGAACAAGAAATTCCTCCAAAGGGAAGCAGAAGCAGTCGGTAAACATAGGATAAAATTAATTAACATTAGTAATACTAATATTAGTAATTCAAATATACAAATTAAACAGAAAGCCATTTCACCCATCCCATTGTAGAGATTAAGAATAAAAAGATCCCTTCTACCTGGTGAGGATGCAGGGATACACACAGCCACATGCTGCTGGTGGGTGTGCAAATTGCTGTGATATTTTCCCAAGCTCCCTGGGCCAGTACTGACTCAAAGTCTTAAATGTAGGCATGATACTTTACCTCTAAGAATTTACCTGAAGGGAATAATCACACACACAGGCACACTGGATGGTTTGCACATTAGGGATGTTCATCTGCAGAGTTTATAAGGAGTGAGAAACTGAAACCAATCTCAAGGAGAGACAGGGAGCCTTGCACCATGGCAAACATTAAAAATGATTTTGAAGATGGTTAAGTGTTGTGGAAGATGTTTATAATATCATATATGAACATGTATGCAAACTAAGCTAAATGCACATTGTTTGTGTTCATATAATGCAACATGAGGCTTCTAATATGGCCTAAAATAAAAAGTTATGTGGGTAGTCACTCTGAATAACAGCTTTTGCTTCTTTTTATTTTTTTAAATGTTTTACTTCTGAGAGAGAGAGAGAAAGAAAGAGAGAGAGATTGAGAGAGATAGCATGAGCAGGGAGGGTCAGAGAGAGAGGGAGACAGAATCAGAAGCAGGCTCCAGGCTCTGAGCTGCCAGCACAGAGCCTGATGCAGGGCTCGAACACACAAACCATGAGATCATGACCTGGACTGAAGTCGGACGCTTAACTGACTGAGCCACCCAAGTGCGCCAGGCTTTGCTTTTTTAATAAAGTACTTTCACATGGACAATGTATGTGTCACGCTATAGGGGAGCAACCCCAGGGAATTCTTAAAAATATAACTGATTCCCTCCTGTAATGAAATGGTTTCTAGCATCCTCTTTCCTCCCTCTTCCCTTTCTCTCTGGAAGGAAATATACCAGGAAGGAGGTGGTGAGCGACCCATTTGTTTTTCTTCTATGTTGTTATTTTCATAATAAGAAACACAGCAGGTTATTATTTAAAAAGCAATATCTGGAATATAAACTATAATAAACCAAACAAATAAATAACAGACTCAGGACAATTAAACACATATAGTAGGTCTTAGACTGTTAGGAAAAGAGACTATGATTTATTTGTTTGTTCATCCCACCAGTGTGCAATTGGCCTTCAACTGTTTGATAAATAAATTACTGAGTGAAGGTAAGTGAATGAGAAGAGAGAATTCCAATATGTTCATAAGCACAGTTAAGAACCCTTCCCTGAGAGGACAGTAAGATGGACACAAATGATCTCTGTGATGTCTAGAATGTTTCCCATCAGTCTACACATTACACGTTTCTATTCCTGCAACATTGACAGTGTTACCTTAAAACTGGGGAGGCTGCTTTACCTTTGCAGAGAAAGCATGATTAGGAGTGAAAACAAAGAACACTGGATGCTCAAAATAGGGCATAGATACGTTTGTTTTTAAAATAGTATGCTAGGCAGATGATATGAAATTTGTATATTCTAAGATAACCAGGTAAATCAATCAGTCAACAATTTTATTTTTAACCTTCTAAAGTCATTTAGCCACAGTATAAACAATGGGGAAATATTTTTCAAGCAGTGAGCAATACTGACAATTCATTCTTCTGTCTGCGCATGTAGGGGTATGCAGTTCTCTCCACGCAGATCACAGTTACACAAAGCCTTGTAGGCAACACAGAGCTATCCTTGGTGCTGAAATAGCTTCCCTTGAATAACTTGCCCCACCAGGGATCTTTCCCAGGGAATGCTATGCAAGACCAGATACTTTCCTGGTCCAAATGAGAACATTTCAGTGGAGTAGGGTTATATGTGAGAGGAAAGATTTGGTGGAGGTGGAAACATATCCACTTGCCAGAAACATGTCTGGAAGGGCAAGAAATGCTCATCTAATTCTTTAGATTCTAACATATTTTTGCCAGGTAACAAGCAAATCAAGTAACTTCATACCTTTAGAGAATTTCCATACTATGGTGGGTACAGGATAGCCCTCAGCTGAGCAATTGAGGATGACAGCCTTTCCATAAATTCCATCCTGGTCCCGTGGCTGAACCACAAATTTCGGAGGAACTGAAAAGAGAGAAATGTCACCCTTAATTCAGGTAAGAACACAACTTATGAAATAACAATAATTTTATTATTTATTTTTTATATTTATTTTTAATTTTTTAATGTTTATTTATTTTTGGGAGACAAAGAGACAGAGCCTGAGCAGGGAAGGGGCAGAGAGAGAGACACACACAGAACCCAAAGCAGACTTCAAACCCTGAGCTGTCAGCACAAAGCCTGACATGGGGCTTGAACCCATGAACTGCGAGATCATGACCCAAGCCAAAGTCAACACTCAAGCGACTGAGCCACCCAGGTGCCCGCCAAAATTTTAACAGATGTTAAAATACAAAGAACATGTTACGTATAAGGAAAACTGAAAAATGGTATTTGTGATCTCGAACAAATCAGGAAACAACCTCAGTGTAGGAAAATTTCTTATTTATATCAATGAGATTCTGCAGACTGATGGTACTTTGCACTGGGGAAAGTTGCCCTCTTATGCATGGGAGTTGACTAAGCCAAGGGAATATGACATTGCTTTTTATTTGGGTTCTGGAAGATCTTCAGCAATCCACTCCACGGCAAACAGAATCAGGACCACAATCTAAAGAACAAAGAGCAATTATCAAGAGTAAGTATTCCTCTTGGGGGTACACTGGTCGAAGCATTTGATAGTTCTTCTAATAAGAGATGAAGCGGAAATTAATAAGCATACCCTAAAGGCAATAAAGAACACAGCACAGTATTGAACTTATCCCAAAAATCTGATGATGACACATAGACCATCATTCCTGATGTCATCACTCTTCTGGGCCATCAGAGGATGATGGAAGCTAAGTGAAATGAAGTACCATGAAGACATTATAGTGTACCTATTAAAAAAGAAGATTAAATAACTGCATATTTGGTGAGTTTTATGAGGTGCTGAAAAAAATGCATCCCTACCCAAAACATACATATGTACTCTGTCCTGAAACATATCTGCCAAGAGGAAGAAAATGCTTTGAGTTAAGTGGTTGTCATTGTCAGAATATTTGAGTCTTCTCTTAAAGAGAAAATACAGATACTTCTAGGAAATGCAGCATCTGAAGGTGTTAGAATCTCAGAATCTTTTGCATCAAAATCAGTGATTAGTTATTGGATGAAATACCAATAAGGCAGTCACAGGATTATATGAGGGGAGATGGATTATGTCCTCCATATGCCAGACACTTAGCAAATGTGAGCGCTCTTTGTCTCGTTTCCTTGATTCCTGGTAAAGTTAGTCCTGTTTGCCTTGCAATTTCCCGAATTCTTATTCTGAGACAGAAACATGGGCTTATATGTTACAGATCAATAGTAATTCCAGTCACCACATGAAATGGACTGGGAGAAAGAGAAGAGTCCAGGTTAGCTAGAAGTTTCAAAGCACATTGAAATAATATGAATCGTAGTGAAGATGATTTTGGCCATAAAACAGTCAAGGAGCAGGGAATGATATCAAGACACAAGAAGGAGCTAGAGATTGAACTCACTGCTGTGTTTCCGAAAGAGACAACAGTGATGTCTAGGAGTACAGAGCGAAGGACTAAATACCAGGGTTTGAGATCCAACTCTGTTTCTTCCAGTCGGATGATCTGGTGCAAGTTATCAAATATCTCTTGGCTTCAATTTTCTTATCTTTAAATTGGAGATAATTACACTACTCATTTTATAGGATTGGTATGGGGATCAAATGAATTAAGATTCCAAGTGTTCTCAGAACAGTGTCTGAAAATATTAAGTGCTCTAGGAGTGCTGGTTAATTTAATAAATGCAGCTATGTCCAGCTTTAACTTATCTTTAACAAATACAATTCCCAACTTGCAAATTAAATCATGTATACAGCCAATGGGTCTCCTCAATATCGCTTAACTAGCAAGGAATTTTACTTCACTTAGATGATATTCTGAGACAAATATATTCAATAAAATGTAAATATATTTAAAATAAGGTGATAAGGGATGGCTATCTTGGGCTGAGAAAATTACTTCTAGGAAAAATGCTAGAGATTATATAGAGTAAAGTTCTCTAGTGAAAACAATCAATCTCAAGGATAGATTATAAAGCTTAAGACACAATGCCAAAATCACTCAGGCCAGGTGGAAAGTAAATATGCAATCATCTATAGTCTATGCTCTATTTGGCTCAAATTCTCCTAAGAGAAGGAAACCGTTTGTCAAATGGGCAGGATAACTAATTGTTTGCATTTCCTCTGGAAGCCTGTCTAATTATAATTGATCCATGACCCTTCCCCTCAATTTGGTTCTAATCCAAAGGTATATTACTTAAAAACTGATCAAAGAGGTTTACATGAGAAATAGCCATTGACATATTGCAAGTGTAAGGTAATTACAGATGGAAATGGCCCATAAAACTGAGAATTATCTTTCATAACTTCCCCTTTCATCTCCTTTTATCAGGTGCTGATGGTTCTTCCTCAAAATCTCTCCATATTTATTGCATGCCCTAGTCACGATGGGTAAACAAAGTGTGTGGTAAATTGCCATATACCCCCATCCATCTGGTTTCAGCACAAGGGGCTGGACAGTTCCATGCACTTGCCTGGGTATCACACGGAGAGTTAGAGTCTCTGCTGCCTTGGGGCCTTCTCTGGTGTCACAAATGCTTACTCACTTTCACTGATGCAACCCAGAAATGTGGACGACAAACATATACCAAGGGGGGACAGGACTCAGGGGAGGGAAATGCCTCTCCTCTCCATCTTCCAATCCCATGGGATGAGTCTGAGGCATGTTCTTTCTATGCCTGTGATCAAACATCAGGGGGCATCAGAATCACCTGAAAAGCTGACTAAACACAAGTTGCTGAGCTCTACTTCCAGAGTTTTGACTCAGTAGGTCTGAGGAGGGATCTAAGACCCTGACTTTCTAATAAGCTACCAGAGATGCGGAGTCTGCTGGTCCAGAGACAACACTTTAAGAACCACTATTCTGTGTGATTTCTCAGAGGATTCCCAGTATAAATCATCCCCAACTGCCCAAAGTGGCAACAAGCTCATTAAAGAAAACCTTTATTGATTTTTCCCTCCCTTTCTGATCTTATCCCCCTGCCACCTGGCTGTCACTCTGGAATCCAGGAATCACATCTCAAATTAGTGATCTGCCACCAACCATGTACCTCACACTCTGCTTTCTGAGGAACTTTCCCTGAGACAGAGACCAATACTGGTACTTTTTAAAAAATTTTTTATATTTATTTTATTTATTTATTTTTATTTCTGAGAGAGAGGCAGTGTGAGCAGGAGAGGGTCAGAGAGAGAGGGAGACAAAGAATCCGAAGCAGGCTCCAGGCTCTGAGCTGTCAGCACAGAGCCTGACGCGGGGCTCAAACCCATGAACTGTGAGATCATGACCTGAGCCGAAGCTGGATGCCCAACCGACTGAACCGCCCAGGTGCCCCCCAATACTGGTTCTTAATCTGGTTTTGAAGTAGCCTCGTCACTGGGGTCTACCTGGCACCTACTGCCCCACTTGAATCTGTTCTCCACACAGTAGTCTGAAGAATCCAAGACACTAATTGGATGATGTGACTGCCTGCTTAAAATTATCAGCGTATTCCAATAGTCCCTTGATACAGTCCAGACTCCTACAATATTCTGACAGCTCTTTATGATTTGAGTCCCTGGTTTCCAGCTTCATCCCTTGACGTTCCCCTCTTGCACGCTTTTCTCCAGTTGTTCTAAATGTCTTTCTGTTCTCCAGTCCCCATCATTGTTCTTGCTGCTTGGACTTCACACATGCTTCTGCATTTCTTTAACAAACTCTCACTTATCATTTACATCTCAGCTCAAAGCACACTTAGTCTGAGACACATTTTCTAACGCTATGAATGAGATTAAATGCTCCCACCCAACCCTTTTTTGCCCTGCTATAGCCTTCATCAAAATTGTTTGGTGTTGCTGTTTTAATTACCTATCTCCCTCATCAGGCTCTACACTATATGGGAACAAGAAACTTTCCTTTCCCAATGATCATCGTATCCCCAACACAGACCATGGCATTGGAACACAGAAAGCACTCTGAAAATATTTGTTGAATGGACAAACAAATGAATATTATCCCAGGCTTACAAAATAGGGATATAGACTTTGTCCAAAGTAACATGGCTAAGTTAATAGCACAGATCACAGTGACCCCAATGCCCATTGCCTTTGAGAATAGGATGACCCTACTTTAGTCTGAGAGAAGACACCAAAAAGCATTATAGGATTTGGGCCAAGGAGATACAGACTGGAGGTGGAACTGTTGCAATTTGAGCTAAAACTTATGATAGGACCCAAAGACTGAATGCTCTGTTTGTCTAGGTTATAATTCCCCACAGTTGCTGGTTTCCTTTCTTAAAATTCCTTTAATTTGTGTGTTACTTCATTTGGTACATTGTAGTGAGTGTGTCTGCCAACATAGTTGCTCTTCCAATAGAAGGACTTTCCAATGGGGAGGAGGGTGATTAAGGAAATGGAAGGGATACATTCAACCAAATAATTGTCACACCCTCAAAAGGCAATGTAGGCCATTCGTGCCATACATCTACCTGCCTGAATAATAACTGTATGAACATTACCTCTGTCCCTTCAGAAAGAGCAATTTGAGATACATATGTCCCAAAATACCCAAATTGTGTCATGGGACCCAGTATAGTCTGATAGTATATGAAGTCTCCAAGGGATCCTTTCTTGCTCACTTTGTCTAAAATGACACTGCATTTTAGCGTCATTGTAATGTAAAATGTATTTCGCTGTTCAAAATACAGTGATCTTTGGCTTGGTCTATATGTTAAAGGGTGGAATTATTTTTGCTGTTTCTAAGAAAGAAATAGTAATATATTTGTAATAGGACAGGTACTTTTCAATTTTAGATGCAATCCAATCATTTTTTATGTTTAGAATTCATGGTCTCCAAGAAGCTATATATTTCCAAAGAATGGATGGAAGCTTCCTTAAGCTGTCAACAGGAACAAGGATTCAGTTTTACTGAAAACAAAACTAGGAGCTATTTGGTGGGTGGGGGGCAGGTACATAAATATTGCCACTCTCTACTGGATGGCATTTAGTCAAGATAGTAATTGGTCAAAGTCTAGGTAAGATTTAATTTATGACACCAGACACTAAAATCTAATGGCTTCCTATCACAACCAGAAAGATGGTTTGGCCCTCGCCCTCAACCCTTTTCCTCTTCCCTCATGTAACACTAAGCATACTGGTCTCTTGCTGCTCTTTGAACCCACAAAGGTCACTCCTGACTTGGGGCCCTCATGCTTACTCTTTTCTGGAGCTCACTTCTTACAGAGAGCCCTACCTGACATACATTTCCTATCCCTAACACTCTCAATCCTCCTACTGAGTTTTAATTTCATAGTACATGCAGATACCTGACTATGTTTGTTGTCTCTTTCTTCCACTGGAATGTGAGTTTTATGGGACAGGAACTTGATATCTCTGTTTTGATCACCACTGTACTCCAACCCTCAGAATAGATGCTTCAGATATATTTGTTGGAAGAGTCAATCGATGAAATAAAATTATAGCAGAAATATGGCATAAAAATTGGACCACTAAACATAGCAATAAGATAGTGGCCCTGTACAACTTTCATTTTCCTTGCCAAATAAAGGTTAACTAGGGGCCTTTGGAGTAGTATTTGTTTCCTGTGTAGTAGCTCACTATTAAAAGCCAGAAATAGCAGCTATATCATAGGACATAAAGAAATGTGAGAAAACTGGCCTCCTATGGAATCAGAGATAGGAAATTATTCCACCTGCAGCTTTTCTCTCAGTGATGCAGAGCCAGTATTAGGAACCAAAGGGCAGGTGTGTTCAGTCATTAAATCTAGGACTTTCCCTCCAAATGGCTTCTTTAGTGCCAAGGTCACCCAACTGAGCATGACATTAGGGAGATCATTGGTCCATAGACAATGTAAGCCATAAGGCATGCACATAAGAGCTAAAGGTTGTTTTGTTTTCTGTTTTCTTTTAACTTCTTGTATGGAAATAGCTAATTTATTTTACATTAGGTCTCTATAAATCTTCCCAATTACCTGGCAAATCAAAAACTGTGCTAAGCTCTATAATGATTCTAGGTCATAAGGCTGTGATAGAAGGAATAACTAGAAATTGGGCTCCCAAACTCCATGGCTGTCATACCCATTTATTCCACACCTGAGCTGAAATGTCTTGCATGACACCTTCATCTCCCATGTGCAATTTATCCCCAGCTGCTGTGGTTTCTTCAAAAATATATTGTACTTTTACCTTTTTGGCTATATTCCCAAGGTCTTCATTTTAATTAATTGCCTAATACTTGGATTGCCCCATGGTCCTTCTATATAGTATACCCACAGTCATGCTCCAAAATCATGTAGCAGGAAGGGGGACATAAAGAGGGACAAGGGAGAAATGGTGTCATTGCTCCCGGAGTGCTTATTATGTCCCAGGCACTGTGATAAACACATTATTTTATTTAACCCTTGAAAATCATTATTAGGTAATGTCCCATTTTATGAATAAGAAAATGGAGATAAATAGAGACTAAGAATTTACCCAAGGTCACAAAGCTAAGAGGTGGCCACATTATCAGAGGGCTGAAAGGAAGGAAAATGGAAAGAAAGGAGGCAGGGACGGGGTCTGGGGAGGCAGACTTGCAGGCCAGTGGGTTTTTCCTTGGCTTTCCTGTCTGCAGAGCAGGGCCCATCAGCTGCTACTAGACTGGTCTTCCTACCTCAAGACAATCCATTCAAGGGCATTTGTAGTTCCCCATCCCTTCCTCCATCAAGTACATACTTATTGATAACCAGCGGATGGGCACACTCTCGCCATTGGACAGCCTCTATGTCTTGGCTGGTGCCATCATTTCCTAACCTCAGAACATATGCCTGGACACCTCTGCCCCTCCTCCCTCATTCATGGACAGCAATCAGAGGGCTCTGCTGACAGCCAGGGGCAGAGGTCATGCCAATTATTACCTCGTGACCTAATTAAATTCTCTCATCAGCCCCAAGAAGTCTCAATGCTCCTATTTTACAGATTAGTAAATTAAGAATCAGAGAGATTTACCCATGCTTTCAAAGTCACATAGCAAATGAAAAAGCAGAAAGGTGGACCTTGATTTTCTAACTGAGAGATAGACTGTTGTATTTTTATTTTCTTTCTAAACTCTATGCACATCAAGGCTAATGGAGCTCACTCCTTCCATGAAGCCTTCCTTGAACATATCACTGATCTCTCCCTTTTTAGAGTTCATTTTGCTCTTGTAATTAATAGTCTGTCACTTGAAGTCTTCCAAACCACCCTCATTGTGACAAGGCAATTTCAAGGTCTCTAAATGCCTCCTTCTATTTTTTCCCAAACTACATCTCAGACCAAAAACTTTAAAGCCTCCAAGAGAAAATCATTTTTAAAAATATTTTTTAATTTATTTCTAGGAGAGAAAGAGAGAGAGAGAGAGAGAGAGAGAGAGAGAGAGAGAGCGTGAGCAGGGGAGGGTCAGAGAGAGAGGGAGTCACAGACTCTGAAACAGGCTCCAGGCTCTGAGCTGGCAGTCAGCACAGAGCCCGATGCGGGGCTCGAACCCACAAACCGTGAGATCATGACCTAAGGGAAAGTCAGACGCCTAACCGACTAAGCCACCCAGGCGTCCCTCCAAGAGAAAAACTTTAAAGTTTTAAGAATTAAATAAAGTTAAAGAATTAAATAAAGACCCACATGATTATTCTCTAACACTGTTTGCTATTTTCACGTGGGTTTTGCTTCCCCAACTACACCTTTGCATATTTTTTTTTTATGAGCCAAATGTCAAGCTGTGTTCCAAAGTTAATTGGTAAATCCACGGGTTACAATATGGAATCCTCCTTCGTTCTAAATGGCAATAATACATGGTAACATTCTTCATCTTACCTAAAATCTCCAGCTCATTCAGAATCTGATCCAGCTGAAGTGATGACAAAATTCAACTACTTGGCCATTCAAGTTAAAAGTTGAAATTTGAACAGCTGCCTGATTGCTAGCCATCAAAGACAAGAAGCTGTCACTCACAGAGGCATTGACCACCCACCGAGAAAGCTCCCTGCCCCGACTATGATGTGCTGAGGGAGGAGGGAAAATGGATTCCATGGCCTGGACCAGCTCCCCACTCTCAACACCCAGTCCTTGGCCAGCTACTCTTGGGGAGAGCCTCTGTCCTCAAGGCTTCTCATGCATTTTTCTCAGATAGTTGGCCATCAATTCCTGCAAAGTGTCTTCTGAATTAGCCCCACCTTTGCCATCCCCACTACCACCAACTTAGCTCCAACCATCACCCCTTCTCATGTGGACCACAGAGGCCTCCCCTCTGGGCTTCTGAGCTCATGGTCTCCTTTGATTCCAGTGCATGGATCATCCTGCCACACACTGTATGATTTTACTGCTGTAGACCCCTCGTCAATTCCATGGCTTCTAGACCTCAGGACCTCTACAAACTCTGAGCCAGAGTTAGCTCTGGAGTTTCATCCTTGCTCATTTTGCTCCCCAGCCACACGATTCTACCACAGCAGGGAAATAAGTGCACCTGCTGTCTCAAGCCTTCCATGCCACTGCAGGTGACAGACCTCCTTCCAGGAACACAGTCTTCCTTTCTCTCTTTTTAACTCGCTGGTGTATTTTCTAACCCATCAGGACCCTCCCTCCCTCTGGAAATCTGCCTCATGTGTCTCCTAACTTAAATTAGGTAACTTCCCTCTCTTCTTTCACAGTTTCCCTGCAGCCTGTCACACCACCATGTATGGCTTGTCACCTGTCTCTCTCCCACTAGACAGGAGCTCTCATTGGGAAGAAATGAGTGTTCACCATCCCAGCAACTATTCCAGGGCCTACTAATTACAAACGTGCTAAACACACTGCTGTTTAATGAAGAAATAAGAGAAAGATGAAGGACAGAAAAAAATACAGTCATTTGGGAGTGGGTGAAAAAGAATATATTAGTATCTACCCATTGACGCTTCAAAGGGGTACAGCTCAGAATATTTTCTTTTGCAAGCAAGTGAAACAAGAAAATACTGAACTCAATCAGACTTTTAAGAAATCAAATTTTTAAGAAAAAAAAAAACCACAGTGAAGACTGCCATATATAAGGACTTTAAAACAGAAAATGCTTTATTCAAGCGTTAAGGATATTTTGTAGTCCTAATCAATCCTTTTTAGTCATTACCATGACAACTGAAATTAAAGGAAAACTAGGCTCAAAAGTGCTTTGACATTGATTAGGGTTTATTTAAGTTGACTGACTTTCTGAAATCAGAATGATGACCTGTTATGGTACCTATAAAACATGCACTCCAGACCTAGTCCAATTATATATATGTATGTGTGTGTATGTGTATAATAATGTATATTATCTATTATAAATCTACTATATATGCATATAAACATCTACTATATACATGTATATATAAGTATATATATAAGCTGTATAAACACTGTTTACTGTTTTCCAGTTTATACCTCTATGTGAAAATATCTAGTATTTTCTCTTGTCCTCTTTTCAAGTTCAGTAATCCTTTATTCTGCAGTATCTAATATCTTATTAAATAGATCCAGTGAATTTCTCATTTCAGACATTATGTCTTTCAGAGCTAGAATTTCTTTCTAGCTTCCTAGCTTCCTTTCTAGTTCTTGTGTTAAAAACTGTTCTACATTTCCCTTCTTGCATTCTCTGTGCATTCATCTACTGCACATATTGTTTCATTTGAACCCTTGAAATAATAGGGTCGCTAGCCACTTCAGGACCTTGCCTGCTAATTGTGACATCGGTATGCCCATTAGTCCATTTCTTTAATTGTTCTTCCTTTTGTTTATGGCTCACATTTTCCTCCTTCTTCACATAACTAGTAATTAATGTGTAACACATTGTGGATATGCTATGCTATTGAGAGTATAGGTTTTGTTGACTTAAAGTGTTGAATGTTATTCCTGCAGACAGTTAATTTACTGGTGAAGTTTTATACTCTCAAGGATCTTCTTAGGCTCTTTTAGGGTTTATCTAGAATATCCCATATTCCAAGGATAGATTAACTCTCCTCCTAGTGGCCCTCTGAGATTCTTTTTTAAAATTTTTAAAAAATGTTTTATTTATTTCTAGGAGGGAGAGACAGCGTGAGCAGGGGAGGGTCAGAGAGAGAGGGAGTGACAGACTCTGAAACAGGCTCCAGGCTCTGAGCTGGCAGTTGGCACAGAGCCCAACGCGGGGCTTAAACCCATGAACCACAAGATCATGACCTAAGCGAAAGTCGGATGCTTAACTGACTAAGCCACCCAGGTGCCCCATGGCCCTCTGAGACTCTAACTAAATTTCCATTTGTTCTCTACTCTGGTTGTTCAGAACTCCAATATATCTTAGCACTGTGTAACCTCTGAATTCTTTATTCATCTCACATCTACCTGGTAGTCATTCTCTGAGAGATTTCATGAGGTCTCATCCTCTGCATGTGAAGTGGCGTATTTAGCTAAAGACTCACAAGGAGATTTTTAGAGCTCTCTTAACAGCTCTCTATTCCACAGTATTTTGCACTGCAAAGTCTCACGCTTCAATAGTTCTAAAGTTCTATCTGTTTTCTCCATCTAGCAAGATCACTCTTATCTACCATCCCTCTGTCATGGTTTGGAAAGTGCCCCAGGAAGGTATCTGGGGTACATTTTGGAGCTCAACTCCTATATTTCCATTTTCTGAAGGATCACAACCCTCTGCTTCTTGCCTTCCACTGCTGGGAAATGGTTGTTTTACATTTTTTCCCCGGTTTTATAGTTTTCTAAAAAAATGATAGGCGGGCAAATCCATTACCTATTACTCTTCAATGGTCCCATTCAGTAAATTTTTAAATTTATTTTTCAAGTTACTTGAACCAAAATCTGCCTCCCTAAAATTTCCAACCATTTTGGTTGGTTTGATCTTCCAAAATACCTCCACAATGGTTCTTGCTACACTGTTTTTAACACACTCTATTGATGCAAAGAATCCCATCCCAATTCACTAACCCAAGGATTTGGATCCTGTAATTATCTCCTCTTTATCGTTGCCACATGTTTCTCTCCTGTCTACTGGCTCATTCCCATCAGCATGTAAGCTTCCCTTGCCTGGTGTCCTCCTTCAACGTCCTCTCCAGTTTTCTGCCTCCTATCATAGCAATGTTTCTGAAAATATGAAAATACTTGTCTTTTCTTGAATTCCCACATATTTATTCACCTCCCTTTCTGCTCATTAGCCCTTCTAATCAGGCATTCATTGCAACCACACCACTCTTTACAGTCACAAATAATGTCTATCTCCCTAAACTCAATGACCAATTCTTGGATTTTCTTTTTCTATTTCCAGTGGGATTTTATTACCAATGTATCTTGATATATTTCCTGATTTGCTTCCGTGGCCCCACAGTCTGCTGGACTTTCTCTCACTTCACTGGGTTCTCCTTGTCCCTCTCTGTTTTCCTTTGTTGATTTTCTCTTATTCTGGAACCTCAAATGCTGGAATGCCTTGGGTCTGGACCCTGTGGCTTCCTCCACGTCACTGTTCCCCATGTCACACTGCTACTCCTTCCTGCTTCTTCACTTCTGTTAAAGACTCTTCTATTTACCTTATTAAACAACATGTGTGCTTCCTCTCATATGTAACATTTACTTTGTATCTGACCACAGAGATACCTTTTTAGGGAAAATAAGTTTTACAGATTCAAAGTTGGTTTCTTCCTATAAATTCTAAGTGTACTTCAGTTTCTTTTGTTGGCAATTGCATAGAAAAAGCAATACTTTTCAGCCACTAAGGAAGGAAGGATGTCATGGGGACAAGGTACAAAGACTGAGGAAGGACACACGCATCTGTTGCTCAGGAAATAATCTGTTTTGATCTAGCAAATGTTTGAAAAGTAACCAAAATCAACCTCTCCCAACACTTACTCTGAGGGTCCAATATTTGGGGATTCTAAAATACAAATAATCAACATTAACATACATCTTTAATTTCATGCAGTTGCTTTTGCAATATGGGTGAGAACCGTGCTGGCAGATGAATGCACACAGGTCTTAGAGAATCATAAAATCACATGTCTGTGCCCAACAGACATTAGAGAATACAAGCTGCTCATTTTGCACATGTAGAGTGGGGCCTTCATGGGAGTTTGGTGACTAGAAGAGAGATATGAAATAAGACTGATGCCTACATTTTAGATGCATTGTGTCCCTGGCCAATATTTTCTACAAGCTGGACTATCCTATTTTCATTTTGTAATTTTTTAATGTCCATTTATTTTTGAAAGAGATACAGAGCATGAGCAGGAGAGGGGCAGAGAAAGAGGGAGACACAGAATCTGAAGGAGACTCTAGGCTCTGAGCTGTCAGCACAGAGCCTGATGCAAGGCTCGAACTGCAAGATCATGATCTGAGTTGAAGTCTAACCAAATAAACCACCCATGGGCCCCTGGACTACCCTATTTTAATTTCTAAATAAACACCACCCCACATTTGATAAATGTCATAGCTTCCTAAATTAATCGGAGGTCTGATACTAAACAGAAGAGAGGAACAAAAAACATTTCTAAACTGAAACTAATTTTGCATTTCTAAAACTAAAATAAAAATACAAGAAGCTACTCTTTTCTACCTGTCAACTACACCTCAGTAAAACAAATAATAAAAAATAAAAAAATGAAAATTTACCATTTTATGATTCTTTAGAAAAGGTGTGATTTGACAAATGATATTTGACAAACATTATTTTCAAAGCCATCAATCTACATAATACTATTTTAGGGGCACCCCAGTGGATCAGTTGGTTGGGTGACTGACTTCAGCTCAGGTCATGATCTCACGGTGTGAGGGTTTGAGCCCCGCAACAGGCTCTGTGCTGACAACTCACAGCCTGGAGCTGCTTCCGATTCTGTGTCTCCCTCTCTCTCTTCTCCTGTTCCCTTTCTGTTCTATCAAAAATAAATAAACATTAAAAATAAATAAATAAATAAAACTATTTTTAAAAAATTTTAATGTTTTATTTATTTCTGAGAGAGAGAAAGACAGCATGAGCAGGGGAGGGTCAGAGAGAGAAGGAGACACAGAATCCGAAGCAGTTTCCAGGCTCTGAGCTAGCTCTCAGCACAGAGCCCGATGCGGGGCTCGAACCCACGAACCATGAGATCATGACCTGAGCTGAAGCCGGATGCTTAACTGACTGAGCCACCCAGGTGCCCCTAAAGAAAACTATTTTAAAAGGGCCATTTAGAGTGAACACAATACAGCTGAGAGCTAATGCAGGGAACACCTCGTCCATCAGTTAAATCCTACTCTCACTTCTTCCTGCACACGTTTCTTAGCTGTTAATTTTTTGGAGCTTCATATTTTAGGTAAATAAAGACTTGCTTTGGTGTCAGCAGAGTTTGTAGTTGTCTTCTACAGTTGTGAGTTTTATTTTATTTTATTTATTTTTAATTTTCTAATGTTTATTTATCTGAGAGAGAGAGAGAGAGAGAGAGAGCATAAGCAGGGGAGGGGCAGAGAGAGGGAGACACAGAATCCAAAGCAGATCTAGGCTCCGAGCTGTCAGCACAGAGCCCGATGATGGGGCTTGAACTCACAAACTGTGAGATAAAGACCTGAGCCCAAGTCGGACGCTCAACCGACTGAGCCACCCAGGTGCCCCGTGAGTTTTATTTTAATGGATGAGAGTAAATTTTATAAATTCTGATATTTTCATGTTATTGCAAATGAATGCATGCTGTGCACACTGTTGAATTTGACTGCATCGATGCCCCGCGTCCCGCGTGCCTTTCCTTACCTCTCACAATCAGCTGGCTCTGGTGCTCCACGGCTGCTGCCTCATTTCGGGCTATGCAGGTGTAGTTTCCATTGTGCATGAGGGACAGATTGGAAATCCGCAAGGAGCTTGTGAAGTCGATGTTGTCGATGGTCACCCCGAGGCTCGCTGGGATTGGCCGCCCATCCTTCTGCCAAGTGATCGTGATGGGTAAGTCCCCTGAGACCACAACACACGGGATGAAGACCCGCTGTCCAATGGAGAATCTTGGAAACTCAAAAGGTTGGATGAAAGGTGGAACTGAAAGAAAGAAAAGAAAAGAAAATGTTAGCAAGATGCTAACGAATTGCACTCATGCTCTACATTCTCTTTTCCTTTTACCCTTTTGTGTAACATTGAAAGAGTAACACAATCCCTTCTATACATGTAAATACATGACCTAGGAGAAGATGTGAAGTTGTGCTATCCTGTTACTTGAATTTTTGTCATCGTTCTAAATGAAAAGCGTGGCTTAATTTGTACTTTAGCAAACATGCTTTATTTATCTTGTCAAACTTTAAAAAATACAATGGTCATTTTTGAATAAAAATATTTCAGACTCTGCACTATTCATTGTGAAAGAGCATTTGAATCCATTTTTCCTTACAGGCTTTGGAAAATGATGTGTACAAGAAAAGATTTCTCTCCTGTTTCGCTAATACTAGCACAATTACTTTTTCATCTTTAAGGCATCCCCATGCCTTGCTAATGGGTATACTTTAAGCCTGTTCAGAAAGAGATTCTACTTTCATTGTTAAACACCTTTTTAAAGACTAATGCACAACTAACAGCAAATGTTAATGAAAAAGACTTACTTTATGTTAAGATAATCATGTCTCATTCTGTACCCCTCAATTTTACACATTCCATGGGCATGACCTTAAATTGTGAACTGATCCATGGCCAATTTTCTGAGTTGTTGAGATGTGTTGTTAATGAGAACACGGTTATAGCCTTCAGTCTAGCCATGGACACAGCCAAGCTCAGTCTGGAAAGCTCTTTTCTGATGTTATCTCCCTAATCAACTCCTGTTTACGTTATTGCCTCAGGACCACTCTTCCTCAGTAACTTCCTGGATGGCCTCACAGGGTGTCAAAGTCATAAAACGCCTAAAATGGAGCCAGAGAAGCCAACTTTGAATCCTACCTTGGTTACTTATTGGCTATGGGGTCATGGGCAAGTTATCAATATGCTCCTCCTATCAGCCTTATGGGGTCGTTATTCAGAGTCTCACTTTATCAAGAAGGACACCGATTCAAAGATATTACTTCACCCTTGGCCATAGAATGAGTTCACCAAGGAGTGAAGGCTCAGACCTTATCAATTTTATTTCAAAAGTTTGGAAATATGCCAAGTTGTAAACTGAGATTACTATGCATGGAATAACAATATAAATCAGTTATTATACCAGATGGTTTTACATGAAATTATTAAATAGGATGTCTGCAGTTTGTTCACTAAATCAGTTATAGGTACATTTCAATGAACAGGCTTGGGGAGATATAAGATATCAAACTGAGAAACATCTGAATGGAAACCACCCATCCATTCATTCATTCACTCATGCACACGAGAAGTGCCTCTTGAGCTCCTGGTATGTGCTTGACAACACTGTGTGTGATAGCCACACAGCAATGACTGTAACACCCCAGTCTCTGTTCAACGGAGCTTTCATGCACAGTCATAGGCGGCAGATGTCAACAGAGCTGTGGGATTCTGCTATTATATATTATTATTACTCCTACTATATGTTTTCAAAAGCATTTGGGAGCGAGAACTCAGAATTGCAAATACAGCAGCCTGAGTTAGAAGGGCGAGTGAATAGATGGCTCAAGTTAGGTCTCACCAGAGAAACAAACAAACAAAAAGAGCTTAAGGTACCAAGCACATTCAATGTCAAAACTGGTGACAGCTGACAGGTTGCCTATTCTCAAGGTAAAGTTACAGTTGTGAATCTGCAGTGAGTCGATCTGACACCAAGAGAAAAAGATCTTGGGGATGAGGTTCTAGCTGGTGCTGGTAGAAAAGATCAGGTTGGATTAGGCTGTGATTATTCATAGTTGACATTAGATAAAGAAATACCAACTTGTAGCAAACATGCTCATAATTCTCTAAATATTGCCCCAAATGGCATAAATGTTTATTAAACATGTACATATTATTAATGCTTAATAAATGACCATTTTTTTAAAATAAAAAAGTAACTATATTTCCTCTTATTTGGTTCCTTATACAAAGAAACCTGATTGTCCACTTAGACAAATGTAGGCACTCAATGGCTTGATGCTCGTTATCTGAATTGTAGATTTTTTTTTTTTTTTGAGATAAGAGCTTCAAATCCAGACTACCTGGGTTTAGGTCAAGTGGTGCTACTAACTAAAGTTTTTAACTCCTTCTCTGTGCCTCCATTTCCTTATTTATAGAAGGAGGGGGTTGCCGTGAAGAATGAATGAGTTAGCACGGAGCTCATGAACTTTCAGTTTGAATGCCTTCCAGTATGTACTGCTGAAGTGAGCACCGGGGTTCACAAACATCGGAGGACACCTGAATCCACTGCTTAGCATTGGTGCTATTTTGTAAGCCTTTCAGATGAGGAACAAGCAAAACAGTTAAGTTGAAAGATCATCTGGCAAAGCAAAGGACTCCATGTCTACCAGATATGGTAGGGAGAATAAAAACAAACAGACCTACTTTCTATTCTCCAGATCAAGAAAGAAAGGTGAGACATAGCATATTTTTTATTTATCTATTAAGCACACAATATGTAGGATGTAGACTGCCAGTGATTATTCATTATAAGGATGTCTACTTCCAAGAGCAAAAGAAAGGTCTAGAATAGAGAAAGAGCAGGTACCTGTTACTTTCAAGAACAGAGGTAAGGAGTAACTACAGGGGAATCATAATTTAAAAAGAATACAAAGACAGATTCTATCATTTAAATGTTTCTGGAATTCATTGGCTTATAGAACTCTAAGGGATGTAATTATAGTAAATTCCAGAAACTTGAACCACAGAGTGATGCTGCTGAAGACCTGTGCCTCCAATGAAGTGAAAACAAACACCAAGAAGCCCACATGCTCACGCTCACCTGCCTCACTCAAAGGATAATCCCTTCCTTTCAACACTGTTTTTTTGTTTAATGTTTATTTATTTCTGAGAGAGAGACACACAGAGTGAGAGCAGGGGAGGGGCAGAGAGAGAGGAAGACATAGAATCCAAAGCAGACTCCAGGCTCCGAGCTGTCAGCACGGAGCTCAATGCAGCGCTTGCACCCACGAACTATGAGACCATGACCTGAGCTGAAGCCGGCCACTTAGCCAACTGAGCCACCCAGGTGCCCCTAAAATATTTAAAAATTGAGCCAGCCAAGAATGTTGCATCCAGAAAAACTGTTACTCAAAAGTGAGGGGAGACAGACTTTCCCAGACAAACTAAACAAAGGGAGTTCACCAAGAGGGCTGCCCTGAAAGAGAGGCTAAAGGAACTACTTTAAGTTGAAATTAAAGGACACCAGACTACAACACATAGCCATGCGGAAATATGCAGTTCTCTGGTAAAATTAAATCTATGGGCAAATACAGAATATTGTATTATTGCAATTTTGATGTGTGAGTCCACTTTTAATTCTTGTTTAGAATTTATAACACAAAAGCATAAAATCTATGAAACTCTGTTAATGGATATAAAAAATAGAGAAATAATTTAATACTAATGACACAAAGTGTTGAGGGGTATATCTGTAAAGGAAAAAAAATTTAAAAAATATTATAAAATATATTTAGAAACAAAAAACTACCCAAAAGAGTTAAAAGAAAGATTTTCATGATTAGAAAAAAATTGGTCAGAGGAAAAAGCCATTCTCCCAGAATAACGTCAAAATCAGATTTGTTATTTGTTGTTTTATTTGCCATACCAAGATGCACTTTTGAAAATGCAGGTTAAACCATCAGACTGATTTGTGGATCATAACACTTTTCACCTCACTACATAGATTGCTTCTATTGCTTTAGGCATGAACACGAGTTTGCTGTATAAAATGCTTAAATTTTCTTAAAGAGCCCTAAATCTTATGTCGTACATTCATAAGATATAAAATTGGAGGCAGAAAAGAAACCAAGGGATGAAAGAGTGCTCATAATGACTTTGGTAGAGCCAAACCACCTGTTGGAGACACACCACTTGCTTTATCTAGTTCATTAGATCACCTCTAAGGTAAATTCTCTGAATCTTGTAGACAGTGAAAGGTTGTAATATCACAGGGACAGAAATGTGCAATGTGACCTACAACCAGTTTTGACATAACGTTCCCACACAAAGCATGTAAATATCTGCTAAATGTCACTAATTCCCGGGTTTGTTGACTTCATTCTCTGTACTGATGGGGTTCCTCTCTCCCAGGAAGTTAGGGACCATCAAATGCAACTAAATGTTAGTTTATAGACACTTACTCTTTCTAAACCTTAACAAGAATGTGAAGTCAGGCTAATGTATTTTTGTCTTATCCCTCAAAAATTAGTTGTATATTCCTCTTCATGGGAAAAAGAGGAGCTTTTAGTTTCTTCCCAGAGAGAAGTATGCCATGGTAAAAGATACATGAGTTGGATGTTGGCCACTCTTATATAATTTACAGTGTTTTCTTCGTCCACTTGAAGTCTGTGATTCAGTTTCCTCGTGTATAAAGTGATGGTAAAGAACACAATTCATGAGTGTTGGTGAGGGTTTCATATAATAGGCAGGCATAGAGCCCCAGGGGTATAAAGGAGCTGCTCAATTATCAAGTATCACCCTCTCTTTCCTTTTCCTACCATTTTTTTTTTGTCCCAGGGCCCGCAACTCACTGGGAAAAATCAAATATATTACACGGATACTGAGATGCATGGGGGCTGAGTTTGCACCACCATCTATAATTTCGTCAACTCCACATTTGTCATTTCTTTCCTAGTTGTGCTGTAACACCCCACGCCTCCAGACAGTCTTGGGTTGACAGCTTCCGGACTCAGCTGCTCCAAGAGCCTACCTCAAGCCAGTCTTCTAAGTTACAGCAATGGATATTCTCATCTTCCCATCTCTTTTTCCCCATTCTTTACAACAGACTTTGTCTTCTTTTTCTTCAAGACTTTTCTTGTTTTATATCTTGCCTGTTTCACAAGGTCTCCAAGACCTGCATCTGCGAATCCTGTCTATTACAGGAATGCGAAGCCCATGGCTGGTCTCTGAGAGTTCAGTCCTGGTTATACATGCACTTTAGGCACCCATGTATCCACTGGAGATGCCCGGGACCAGCAAAGGCTTACAGCCCGTGCTGTCTGCTGCAATGCAAGCTGTCACTCTAAAACTACAAGGCTGATGAGCACATGTGGTTGTGAGTTGAGCACATCACTCAATTGTCTCTACATCCATGAGACCAGTTATTTGTCCAATTCTGCTGCTTTACAACATGCTTTAGATTCCCAAACCGTAGACTACTAGCCCTATGTGATGTAGTTTTCCACTCTGTTCACACAACATTGATTAAACTCTTCCTCTACCCACTCCAAGGGCTTGCTGTTAAGATTCTATAACAGAAAGGGTCACAGGATGGCATGTGATCATAGCAGTCTCTGCACATGCGTATTTCCTTGAGTAGAATGACCCAGGAGGCAGAAGATGTATCACGTTCATCCCTACTTCCCACATCTAGGGGAATAAATAGTGCCGTGTACATATTAAATTGCATGATAGTTTTTGAAAATATCTTTTACAGGTGATGAACATGTATTTACACTCTGAATGTTAGACAAGCCTAGAGTTCGGGAGTAGAAAGGGAAATAGATCCAGTATATCATAATGATGAAATGATAAAGACAAAAGTGAAGTTTTGTTTCATAGTCTGATTTGTGTAAGGGCCCAGGACTTCTAATTCGAGGTTGCACTGAGCCATCTTTCCTCCTACTGGTAGGGCGAGTTGGGGAAATAAAGTCAAGACCTATTCAGGTATGGCTGTCTGGGCCAAAGGAGCACTGCTATGTGAGCATGATCTTCTGCGCCAGAGCTGCTCTGGACTTGCCATATGTTAGGCTGTCAGTCCTGGGCGCATGTCTGCCAGAGAAGGATGGGCATGAGGCCAAGATTCAGGAGGGCAAGATGTGCGAGTAAGAAGGGCATTGCTGGGGCCAGTAGATGCCAAGAAATCAGAGGCTTCCAATTCACTGGAGACTGTGTGCCCCCTACGGACCCTATGCTGGCAGGAACCTCATTCCTTGGCCTCCTGTCCTGGCCTTGCTTCCTTCCTGTTTCCCTGATGACCTCATCTACCCCTGCCCTCCAGATGTCAGCTCCATGGTGCTGATTCCCCAACCTACATTTTCTTTTTCTCCCCAACTTTTTATTATATAGTATTTTATTTTTTATTATTTATATCTTAGTAAGTTAACATACAGTTCAATTTTGGTGTCAGGAGTAAAATTTAGCGATTCATCATTAACACACAACACCCAGTGTTCATCCCAACAAGTGCCTCCTTAATGGCCATCACCCATCTAGCCCATCCCCCCCAGTCACCTCCCTCCATAAACCCTTAGTTTGTTCTCTATCATGAAAAGCCTCCTGTGGTTTGTTTCCCTCTGTTCTCTTTTACCTCTCTACTCATATGTTCATCTGTTTTGTTTCTTAAATTCCACATATGAGTGAAATCATATATTTGTCTTCCTCTGATTGACTTATTTCTACATTTTTCAACCAAAAACTCCTTCACAAGCTTTGTGCCTGCTTGTTTAGATGTCTGCTAATATTTTCATCTTGATGTCCCAGAAGCATCTCAAATCCCAAACCAAAAGCATCAGGGTTCCCTTAATCTAAGCTTCAAGTTCAATGTTCTATTCCTGTTAGTGCTCACAAAACCTCCAGCTGCGAGAAGCTAGGATAATACAAGCCTTTCTCATTGTGCATTTCTCTTTATCTCCAGCCACTGTCAGTGGCTTGTTGTGCCTCTTCTACTTCACTTCTCAACTTCTCTTGGTCTGGCTCCTTTTCTTCCAAACACACAACCATCATCTTTTATTAAAACTTTGATTGTGCCCTAACGGGTCTCCCTAATTTTTTAATCTTTCTGCATTGCAACCCATCTTATAGACCTCAACCATATTAATGTCCTAAAACATAGTTGTGAGCGTGGCCTTCTGCCTTAATTCCTTCACTACTTTTAGGATCAAGTAGAAGTAGCAAACACTACAACATCTGATGCTGGTCTCTGTGCTGACTCACGCTGCTCACCTACACTGGGGATTCTTTGTTTCAGGCTTATTGACTCTGAACATAGGGAATGATTCTCTGACCCTGTTTCTGCCCCATGCACCACCAGGACCCCATTCCCACCCCTACCATCTTACGGGGTGAACACTCAACTCAGTTAGTAGCTGCTCTGGAGACTTTTTTAGGCTCTAGATCTCCTTTGAGACTCAAGTCAGTTTCTCTTGGAAACTTAATTCTTATCTCTGGACTTCCCATCCCCCCTTACCACCAGAACTGGGTAGATGTCCATCTTTTCTGTCTCTAAAAGACCTCTTACAGACACACTTCTTTGATGGGGTTGTGTTGAAATCAGTGTTTTCTTACTTGTCTATGCACCGCTCTTCCATAGTGAGCTGAAATATTTCTCACCTGTGCTGTTTCCTTTTCAAGACATCTGGTACCTGCTGCTGTCAAATAGTTATTTGTCTACAGGTCCTTCCACTGACTGAAGCTCATTAACAGTAAATCCACAGATATTCCCTGAACAAATTAAGTAAATCACAGGAATTGTGGTAGGGTCCCCTCCCTAAGGAAAGAAAAAACCCCACAAAACCCTGAAGGCAAACTGACTATACACATAAGTGACAACATCCCTCATGACCTTGTAACATGAGACCACTTAATCAGACTGCTTTTTTGTGTATTCCCATAAATGGGAGACAAAGAAGTAAAAAATGTATAAGAAACTATGCCATGTGGCGTTTGAGGCTCAGTTCTTTGGGTATGAACCCAACTGAGCCATGCTGGGATGGATAAAGTTGCTTCCTGGGGGGAAAAAGCAAAAGCCTTGGTATCATGATTCTGTGCAAGAATCCTACTACAGAATCAAAGAACTAAAGAGGTTTCCTGGCTTACAAATTTTTTTGATGACAAAGGTCTAGTTCGATTATGCTATCATCACCCACTATGATCCTTTTCATTTCTAATTTGAAATACTGGTCTAATGTCATTATAGAAAGTGGGAGTAATTTAAGGAAAAATTATTTTTAGGAAAAGGGCTTAAGATGCACATCTATAGCTGTTTGGCATCTAGGTAAATGGTAGGAGTTGATGCATAGGGTGACACGTGGCCCAAGATTCCTTTTCAAGAACGAATGTGTGCTCCAGATGCTGGAGTGAGGTCAGGTAGCATCCTTCAGGTATCAGCCACTTTCAAGACTGTTGCAGCTGTGGAGATCCACCTCACCAAGGACAGGATCCTTCGTGGGTGGCCTATGTCCAATGACTGACTGAAGAGGGTAATTCTGCCCAACTTCTGATGGCTCTGAAAATCCTTCTTTCTGCAGAGCTCCCTGCAGGGATAGTAAGGCTGTCATCAGCCTGCACCACAGCTCTTCATCTCCTCCCTATGCCCAGTCCTTCTTCCTCCCCCTCCTTCATGCTGATTATTGGGGCATGCCTTGATAAACACCATACACACTAAACTCTCTCTCTCTCTTAGAGACTGCTTCCTGGAGAACTGAACCTGCAACATGCTAACTCACCTAAAGTGAAAATCGATCTACTATTAATAACAAAAACAAATCTGTTTGTAACATTGCCAGTATATAATCCATCCATCCATCCATCCATCCATCCATCCATCCATCCACCCACCTATCCATCCATCCATCCATGTACCCATCCATCCATCCACCCATCCTTCTATCCATACATCCACCCATGCATCTGTCCGTCCATCCATCCGTCCATCTATCCATCCATCCATCCATCCATCCATCCATCCATCCATCCATCCATCCATGTTGTTTTTATTCATTTCAGATTGGGACCAGAGGATAATTCTCATGTGTGCTGGGTTCTCTATTAATGAGGCCACTCTGTATTTGATTGACAGTATCTTCCTATTCTCCACCAGAATAGAAACATTCTGTCATTGATAGAAGCACAGGAAAAAAATAGTTTGGAAGTGTAATTTTAAGATTGCTACTCATTACCTAAAAAATAGTCAGGGTTCATTTGCTGCTTGGTTGGTTTATATTTATTTCAGCATCCCAAGTTCAGCCAGTGTTCAGAACTGGAATTTTGTCTTTCATAAGGGGTTATGGATATTCATAAGCTCACTAATATACATCAAATAGAACTCAAATGAGTAAGAATTCAGTGCTAATACTGGAATCTGTACTCGAGAACTCGCAAAAGCCTCAACTCAGAAATACAAGAAAGCATGGCAAATATAAATCAAAACACACATATGTAGGGGTTCCCAAGCACATACACATTCTACATACATTAGGTAAAGGGTTCCTAGCAACTGTGGCCTAAAGCATAAGGTTCCTAAGCTGAGTATCAGCCAACAGAACACCTCAGTTGACATAAAAATAGTGCAACTTTGGAATAGCTCAGAGATAAGAGTAACTACATCTTCTACAATGATTTTTAAACAAGGCATTTTGGGCTGCCGGATTGTGATAACCATAGAGCCATAAATATGACAACATAAGTAGACAGGTAAGAAACATAACTTTTTTTTTTTTCAAAAATTGTTTAAAATTACCAATTAAGGCTGGGAGAGAAAATACATTTAAAACATTTCAGGAAGAAAAAAAAATCCTTAAGGCATAATGTAAAATCATAATGAAGAGAAACACGAAGTGTTGTTCCTGTCAGCTAGAAAGATACAAATTAGACATAAAGGAAAGACAAACTGCTTGGAATTTGGGGATGTAAAAACACTACGACTAACTCTGTGAAGGATAGCAGTGTCTCCTTCCAAAGCACTTTTCCAGAAGAATGGGTCACCTACACTATTGTCAACCAGTGGGTGGATAGAGCTGGTGGTTTCCGGAAGAGATTATAGTTTCTAGTCGTGAGAGATGTTTCTTGCCAGAAGGTGTTTTCTAGCCATAACCATATCGTGCTAAAATAAATAGTTTCTTTAACATTCAAAAATGATGAACAACTTGAGAATTCATGAGAAGTTCTGTGTGTAACAATAATAGTCACCTTGGACTGAGGAGGACGCTGGGTTGCTTTTTCCCTGGTGAAGGGCAGCAACTCATGTACACAGTAATAAAACTGAGTAGATTGCATCTCTAATATTCAAAGAAAGGCTATTTAAATCATCATGGCTTCAAGAGAATGAAATCTAGGGGTGCCTGCGTGGCGCAGTCAGTTAAGCATCTGACTCTTGATCTTGGCTTAGGTCATGATCTCCCAGTTCATGAGTTGCGAGCCCCTCACTGGGCTTTGCCCTGATGGTGTGGAGCCTGCTTGGGATTCTGCGTCTCCTCTGCTCCTCCCCTACTTGTGCATGTGCCCTCTCTCAAAAATAAATAAACTTAAAAAAAAAGAAAATGAAATCTAGCTCAGGTTTTACTAACCCAGGTGGAGAAAAGACTCATGCAATGGGTTGCAATTATTATGCTTTTGTTTATATAAACTATCGATGGAGGCAAAGCCATCTGACTCTAATCAGAGGTGATGACAGCGAGGCTACATGACAGGAACTGGCAAGATTCATAAAAGCACTGGCATTCATTTTAAAACTTAGCCCCTTTTCCTTTTTTCCCAAGTTTTATAATTATTGTCAATGATAGTAGGCTATTTACTTGACGAGTGTTTTCCATGGCTCTGACTTAGAAAAGGTCGCCCTTCTTTAGAAGGTGGGTGATTAATTATAACTGACTTCAAGTTGCTGAATTTCTTGAGCAACATGTCGAAATATGTCACCGTGAAACAAGGGTACAAAAAGGTAGTTACACCACTGCAACGAAGCTATAAGTCAATTAAGTTACTTTGACAAATTTCAGGGCACTGAAATTAGTGATATAATGAAGGAGCAATATGGTTAAATGCCTGAAAATAGACAAAGAGCATATTTGTTCCTCGGTAGTCCGTCTACACAACATTCACATCAGCATAAATTTGCAGAACTGATTACACAGAGGGTTCTCCACACAGTCAGACCAGCTGTGTGTTCATATATCACTCTCTGCAACTCTCTGTGTCCATTTCTTCATGGTGATGGTTCAGACTAGATGGGTATCAGCAGTGACATGTTCTGCATGTTTGAGTGAAAGGTAGAGTGAAATCGTCCAGGTTGTGTTACCACTCACAGACAACTTGAAAAGGTCAGGTCTGCAGAACCAAGGTGTGTTGTCCCCAGATTAATATACAACACAAGCAACTATTCTTTCTTGAATAAATTAACAAATTCTGTGACTGAAGTGAATAGTTAGGACAAAGAACTTCATGTGCATGGAAACATGATTGCAGCATATTTATGACCATTTAGCCTAAACGGATCATATTATAAGTCTAATTGGCAGTACTGGAGTGTGTCTATCTAGTTCTAAGTAAAAGCAGAGAACAGGAAATAGAGACTGAATGGAAAATATGGGGCTGACAATATATTTAAAATCTAAAATAACTTTTGATATAAGATTAATTAAGCATATAGGTGATAAACATGTGCCAAAGCCACACACACACACATGCACACACATACATGATTAAAAATTAGATCCAGGGGCACCTGAATGGCTCAGCTGGTTAAGAGTTCCATTATGGGTCAGGTCATGATCTCCTGATCCGTGAGTTCAAGCCCCACGTTCAAGCTGTTAGCTCAGAGCCTGGAGCCCGCTTCAGATTCTGTGTCTCCCTCTCTCTCTGCCCTTCTCCTGCTTAGGCTCTGTCTCTGTCTCTCTCTCAAAAATCAATGAACATTTGGGGCGCCTGGGTGGCTCAGTCAGTTGAACGTCCGACTTCAGCTCAGGTCATGATCTCACGGTTAGTGGGTTTGAGCCCCACGTGAGGCTCTGTGCTGACAGCCATCTCAGAGCCTGGAGCCTGCTTCAGATTCTGTATCTCCCTCTCTCTCTGACCCTCCCTGCTCACACTGTTTCTCTCTTTCTCTCTCTCAGAAATAAATAAAACATTAAAAAATTTTCAAAAATCAATAAACATTTAAAAAACGTTGATCCAAACATCATAAAACAAAAGGCTACAGAAAAACAGGAGTTAAAGAAATGAGAAAAGATCTACTAGGAAAATGGGAAACAAAGAAGGCAAGAAGAGGAATTTTTGAATCATATAATTCAAGAAAAAAAATCCTCCCAGAGATTATGACAGAAAATAGGTAAATCAACAATTATAGTTAGTAAGATCAACACCCAGTTTGATATTGATATAACTGATCAATGAAGGGAATTAAGAAAACAAAGCTAGAGATGACATATAACACCACTATTAAATGAATTGAACACATACAGACAGATCTATGCCCCAAAAATGTAAGAAGAAACATTTTTTTAATGGATAAACACTCATAAAGAAAGCTTTAGCATATGTCACAAACTAAAATTATCTCCAATGACACCACTGTAGTATCTGGATATATGGAGAAGAGTGGAAAGTATGGTTCATTTAATTAATGGTATTAGGACAATTGTCTCAATATATAGAGAAAAGAGAAACTGACACCTACTTCTGTTGTATCTACAGTCCTCAACGTGGACCGAAGATCTAAATGTGGATGGTGGAAATATAGAACGAATACAGGAAATAATGTAGGAATAGATCTTCCATGAGTGAGGGACTTCTTAATCAAGATCCCATGGGAGACAATTAAAAGCCAGCCTTGAAAAAGGTACTCACAACCATTTCTACGTTAATGAGAGATTCAAATTTACGTGAAGGAACTACAGCAAAGCAGGATAAAATCGCAGGAAGAATGATGTCAAAGTGGGCAAAGGAAATGCGTAGATGGGATATCCAGATATTAAATAAGAATATGAAGAGTTTGATGCATAACCTCAGTAGTAATGTAATAAAAGCAAATTAAAATCCACACTCATTAGATCTGCAACACTTAGAAAGGCAGATAATATCAAGCACCGGCAGAGATATGGGGAAATGTGGACTCTTGTGTGTGGCTGGCAGCAGCATAAAGTGTATCTAGGAGGGCGCTCTGTAGTCATTAGTGACACCATGTTCTCACACAGGGGCACATCTGTCTACTCCAGTATTCATCGTAGCACTAGGCACAGAGTCAAAGGGCTGGGGACAGCCTCAGGGTTTACTTTGCATGCTTTAAAATTCATTTATATCTCTATATCTTTAAAAAGTTTTTATTTAAAAAATGTTTTAATGTTTATTTATTTTTGAGAGACAGAGAGAGAGGGAGAGAGGGAGTGGAGGAGGGGCAGAGAGAGAGAGGGAGACACAGAACCCAAAGCAGACTCCAGGCTCTGAGCCCGTCAGCACAAAGCCCAATGCAGGGCTTGAACTCAGAAACTGTGAGCCCATGACCCGAGCTGAAGTCAGATGTTTAACCAACTGAGCCACCCAGAGGCCCCTATTTATATGTCTATCTTAATATGGGCATTAAAAAGTAGACTTAAAATAAGTATATTAAGTACACACATAAATAAGTACAAAAAGATAGGAAGGAATGATAACAGAATTGGTGGATGTTGAAAAAAATACATAAATGCAAGTAAAATAAAATATGGAACTTGTATGGACTGACAGTAATGATGTGGTATAAAGCAAATCTTGACAAAACCAAACAAGGTTCCCAATGGCCAGTCAGCAGCACCTCTAGGGGGTTTTGTTCATGAGCCCAAAGGAACAACTTCACAGTAGGCTATGGGTTACAACAAAGAAGTCCTGTTTTCAGGATGACAGTGACATTCTCATTTCCCTCTTTCAGGCATTAGAAAATGCCTGGAGGGCTGGGTTTCTCTGCGAGGAGACAGACACATGAGTCTGCCCTTACAGGGATGTGAGAAATGGTTAGAGGCTCACTGCTGTCCTAGGTAGGTAGCCTACGGAGGGGAGAGGCACAGTTGTTCAGCACCGCCACGGAGGGAGTAATGAGGCCAGAGAAAGGGAGCCGCTGGAGGGGGCAGATTGGCATCCGACGGGAGGAACGTGGGCTGTGCAGCATCAGGACAGGCTCACAGCTCGGAGTGGGGCACTGCACAGACTGTGTGCGGACAGAGACTGGAAAACTGTGGGTACGGTCCCGGGCAAGGTGAGTATCACATGGAAGTCTCATCTAGGTGAATTCCACATTCATCTCTATCCCTAAGGCTTTACTGTTGTATCATCTATTTATGCATATGTAGGCATCTCTTATATATACTTATATATGTCTATCTATATATGAATATAGTTTGCATATGTATACACACACATATATACACACATATACATATAGGCTTCATGCCCAGCACAGAGCCCAATTCAGGGCTTGAACTCACGACCCTAAGATCAAGATTTGAGCTGAGATTGAGAGTTGGATGCTTAACCAACTGAACCTCCCAGGCACCCCAATGCATATAAATATTTATACATGACTTTAACCCATGCATATATTTTATGTTTATATATAAGTATAAATAAAATACACAAACATTATTTATGTCAACCATCACATGTGCACAAACTTACATGGTTGTATTATGTACCAATTCACATAACAGATCCTACTGCATGATTTTGAATAATTGAGAGGTGTTTTTCTTTTCTGACTGAAAATATCATCAGAACATTATTGCTTAAGGACGACCTGAGGGTCTTTTCCTGTGTGTGCATATAGGTACACAAACACGTGTGTATATTTGCAAAGAGATTGATTATGGGTTAGACTAGGAAAGTACAATAATTTTCCTCTCATCCTTTCATTTTTTCTCATGTCTACATAATTCTCTCCTTCTCCACATTCCCATGCTTAACAAGCCCAAGTATTGCAAAACATCAATTCTCCCACAATCTTAATTTTAACTGAGTAAAAACCCACATTCTTTGAGTTCATAACAAATCCAACACATAATCTTTTTTCTTTTCCTCTACTTAGAGAAAAACAATTTGAGATGTTATTTCTAAAAAAATAATCTAATGAAGGATTTCCTTGAAGAAAGGTATCAGCCTCATTTTCTAGAATCAAAGGGGAATTACAAGGTCTTCTACCTCTAGGACAAACCCATCTGATGAAGACCCTCAAGCTGACTTTAGAGCTCAATTCTGACATTCTACCCAGAGGAAAGTCGTTCTCTGCTGCAGGAGCTTGAGAGTGTGAATCGTCAGCCAGGGGAGTAAACGTAGTCATCGGCACCCATCAAACTCCTCCTTGTAGTTTAGCAAGGGGTGGGGGTGGGGGTGGTGCAAGTCCCTCACATCCTCAGCCTTCTTCTGTCACACTGGGATTCTAAATTCACCAAGAGAATGTAAATTCCCATTTGAAATCACAAAGTCCCACAAAAGGGTTCCACATTTACTGTCTTATACTAGATCTATTTTCTCCCAGATTATTCATAAGAGAAATGATACCTTCCCTAAGCAGTTGCTGAAAACCAGTATAAAAACTTTATAAATGACAACAATTTAAGGCCATGTGAGACCCAGCAAATAGGACCCTGCATTCAACACTGCTCAACTTTAATGAGGCACCTGAAAGAGAAAGCTAGCCTGGAAATGCCACATTTTCCCCAAACAATACTAAAAATGACTCCAGCAGCAAGTGGAACTGATGAAGAGAGAAGAACTTCATCCCTGACAGAGGTGGGTGCCGAGCCTGCTTGGAACAGCAGAGGAGCAAGAGTCGGGAGCGGAAAGCGGGAACGATGTTTCCGCACAGAGCTGTGCCTCTCTGGGGCCCAAATGGCACCAGCTGTCAGGAGCCCCTGCAGAATGATGCCATCGGCGGGCAGACTTCTGGGTGCTCACTCAGAGACGGGAACTGAGCCCCAGTTTTAATTCAGCATCCGCCTCCCCAGCTGCGCCCACAGCAGCACTTGCCAGATGGCCGTGGCCACAGAGCAGGTGCAGAGTAGGAGGAGCTGCACCGGGGGCAGAATGAGCCAGCCCGTGCGGAGTCTTGTCCGGGGGCAGAATGCAGAGGGTCTCCACCGGTAGGTAGGAAACACCGCCAATGGCCCCTAATTCTTCCCTTAGTTTGGAGTAGGGCACGAGAAAGGCGTGTCTTACATCAGGACAGGAAAGTGCCACCAAGATCACGGTGAAATGAACTATGAGGGGGCCGATGTCCGTGATTGCTCTTGCTGTGTTTAGAGCATCATCATTTCATCTCATTATTGGCAAACGCTGATTTTGAAACACTCCTGAGAAAGCATTCTGAAAGCTTGATGCTTCTCAGACACCCTTGCCCCCTTATAGTGTTGACTGTCTCTTTCTACTCATTTGAGCCCTCCCAAGCCCGTATTTCAAAGTCCCTGCGGTCTGAATCCAAATGGTGGTCCAGAGGCTCTCAACAAACCTTACTCTCCATCAGCCCTTCCCAAGCCACGACTACCCACTACTGTAGGTTGCCTGTCTCCGCCTCTCTGTCACTTCTGGAGTCACCTCAGGTGCCTACCCACCCTCACTTTCCAAACCCATTCCTCCTTTTACTTCTCATCAATGTAACTCTTCTCTCTTAAGTTAAGCCCTCCACACCTCACGTCCTTCCTAAGTTTTAAATAACCTTCTTTCCTAACTTTTTAAGTAGCTTTCTTCCTGGGTTCATTGCCTTGATTTTTCCTCCCTTCCACCCTGGCTTCCCACTGCAGTGCGGATTGTTTTTCTAAGACACACTAGCAGGGCTGTGCTGGAATCCAGAGACGTGTATTTGAATCCAGAATACATTACTGGGCAGCTCTGAGCAAGCCTCCCGTGCGCTCTTAATTCCGCTTCTCCACTCATGCTTTATCTACATTAGAGTCACTGTGAGCATTAATTAAGGTTACACATATGAAAGTGTTTGTAAACTATACAGTTTTATATAAATATAAATAGAAGGTGACATATTTATGTAGCAGCCAATTAACTTTCCTGGCAGTGCTGGTCCCTAGCAATTAAAACACTCAATTAGGCACTGTTCAAGTTCAATGTGGCACCTAAAATGAGGAAGAAAAAGCTTTGAAATGTGTTAAATATAGCCCTGCTTGTTAAATTGAAATGAGGTGAAAAAAGGGATTTTGACTTTCATTTCTCCCTATGTGTTCAAAAGCAGCACAATGGTGCTTCTGGTTGGTTAATATAATTCAGAACTGCTTACATTTTAGTCATTATCAATAATTAACATGGTGTTTAAATTGATCTTTGAAGTTATTTTTGTTTTTTTCAAAGTTCGTAAGTCAATGCAACCAAATAAACAAAGGGTCAAGACTATTAGCAAAACAGAAATGGCTGGAAAATATTGTTTCTAAATGTTGTCGAAATACATGCACAGAGACATGCCCACACCCCCTCCACACACACAATGCTTTCAATGATTTTTTGTTTTAAAAAAAGAACCTCCTGGAAACAAGATGGAAATAGTGTGCTCCCCCCCACCCCCAGTTTGTGGCCTTATTGAAGCAACGAGTGGCCCCACTTTGCAAAGAAGCTAATGCGTGAGGAATCATACTTGCTTTTCTGAAATTATCTGAACAAAATATTCACTGTGCAGTGTAACGAGAAAGGTAATCAAGCTGTTGTTTATATAAATAAGAAAAGACTGTCCTTCAATCCTGATTCACAAAGAAAAAAAATCTGTTTTTTCCTATCATTCACTTATTTCTTATCTCTTCCCTTATCACAGCTTTTATCTTAATTGAAATCAGTAAAGGTTATTAATTTTTTAAAAGCATTGATAGACTACAATCCCAACCATTAGAGTGTGACTTCATTTACATATTTCATTTCAAAACATTTTAAAATTCAAATGCGAGTGTTCAGAAGTCATTTCGGTTACAACCTGTTCTTGTAACATCTGAGTGAAGGCTAAAATTGTTCATGGTGTGTAATTACTACTATATATTGAAAGTTAGAAGTCGTCTGAAGCAAGAAATGCAAGTGGTATCTTAAACCGAATTACTCTAAATATCTTTGCTGCAGTGCAATGTAGGTGACCAAGACCAATGAATAAATAAATAAAAGGGGATATCAGGTGATAAATAAATAAAAGGGGATGTCAGGTGATACATAGGACCCCAGAATGTATTGTTTTTCATCTGGGAATCCCACCCAAATGTACACAGGCTTATCCCTGTTGACCCAGCCTGCAATGTTCTCTTTTGATGTCTGCAGTTTCATCTGTCAACCCTGAAAAGATGAAATTAAAGTAAAGGGGATCCACTAGAGTACTGAAAGCCAACAATTGTATTTAGTTTACAAAATGCTCCTTTTAAAACATGTTTTGAAGCAATGACTAACCGAAAGTATATGCTCTGTCCTCTGCCAAGACATCTACACAAAAAATTATATACATCTAATGGACACCAACTCAACACCTTTTACAGCAAGTTCAGTATTCCAGGCTTCTTGGCAAACCCATTGTTAAGGTTTTTCCCATCAAATGTTTATTAGTGTGTGATATTCTCATATGGTGGGCTCCATGGAGATATAACCTGTCATCCAGAGGGCTACCATTAGACACTGCCAGGGGGGTCTCCTGCTTTGTTCATTGGTCTATTACAGGTTTCATAAAGATCTGCTTGGTTTCAAAGTCACCCTGCATCTAGAGGGTTTTCTGTTTTCTTCGTTCCCTTGTCTGTCTGATGTGGTTGCCGCACCTAACATCTTGCTTCCATCTGGCCTCTTCCCCCATGCTCTTTTTCTTTTATAGTTTATTGCCAAGTTGGTTTCCATATAACAGCCAGTGCTCATCCCCACAAGAGCCTTCCTCCATGCCCATCACCCCCCTTCCCCTCTCCCCCACCACCAGCAGCCCTCAGTTTGTTCTCAGTATTCAAGAGTCTCTTATGGTTTGCCTCCCTCCCTCTCCTCAACTATTTTTCCCCTCCCCCCCCACCCCCCCGCTGTGGTCCTCTGTTAAGTTTCTCCTGTTCCACTTATGAGTGAAAACACATGGTAGCTGTCCTTCTCTGCCTGACTTATTTCACTTAGCATAACACCTTCGAGTTCCATCCACGTTGCTACACATGGCCAGATTTCATTCTTTCTCATTGCCATGTAGTATTTCATCGTATGGATAAACCACATCTTCTTGATCCATTTGGCCATTGATGGACACTTAGGCTCTTTCCATGTTTTGGCTATTGTTGAGAGTGCTGCTATGAACATTGGGGTCCATGTGCCCCTGTGCATCAGCACTCCTGTGTCTCTTGGGTAAACTCCTAGCAGTGCTATTGCTGGGTCCTAGGGGAGTTCTAGTGTTAGTTTCTTGAGGAACCTCCACACTGTTTTCCAGAGGGGCTGTGCCAGTTTACATTCCCACCAACAAAGTAGGAGGGTGCCCGTTTCTCCACATCCTCACCAGCATATATAGTTTCCTGATTTGTTCATTTTAGCCCGTCTGACTGGCGTGAGGTAGTACCTCAGTGTGGTTTTCATTTGTATTATTTGTATTTCCCTGTTGAGGAGGGATGCTGAACATCGTTTCATTTGTCTGTTGGCCACTTTGGAGAAGTGTCTATTCATGTTTTCTGCCCTTTTCTTCACTAGATTATTTGTTTTTCAAATGTGGAGTTTGGTGAGTTCCTTATAGATTTTGGACACTAGCCCTTTATCTGATATGCCATTTGCAACTATCTTTTCCCATTCTGTCTGTTGCCTATTAGTTTTATGGATTGTTTCCTTTGCCGTGCAGAAGATTTTTATCTTGATGAGGTCCCAATATTTCATTTCTGCTCTTGATTCCCTTGCCTTTGGGGATGTGTCAAGTACAAAATTACTGTATGGACACCAACTTGACAATAAACTATTTAAGAAAAAAAAAAAAAAAGAAATTGCTTTCTATCAACGGTCTTTTGCTTGGCATCTACTGCCTACCATGATTCTTCTTACACCTGAGGTTGATTTCCTTGAGGCAGAATTCTTAGCCATTGGATAGAACTTAGTTTCTGAAGGGTTGACCTGCTTGGGGGCCTTTGTTTACTGAGCACATTTTACTGAGTAAAGTGAATATACATTCAGAAGTCATTATCAGCTCCCTTCCTATTTTAATTCACTATCTTAAGACAGCTTGCAATGTCTGTTGTTTTCCTTGTCCTCCTTCTTTTGATAGTGCAAACTTCTCCCTGGTGTGGAGGTGTGGGGAGGGGGGTGTGGGCAGCCTGGCCAGGCAACCCGTAGCTCTGGCCACCGTGACTGGTCCACGAATGGGTCGTGGCCTTTGGAGAGCCAGCCAGAATCCCTCCCTACAAAGTTCCTACAGGGAAGTACTGCGGAAAGGGCCTGTGAATCCAGGGACACTCAGCCAGTTTTCTTGCCGAATGGAGGGGCTGCTCTGAGGGAATGAAGCCGATGTGTAGAGGGAAACACCAAAGAAACAAGTTTCAGATGGTAATTAAAGTTCTAGACCAGGCCTCTTCCAAGGTCTATGTTATCTCTGTTCCTCCCAAAGTTGAGTTTAATACAGCCTTGACCTACATCCCTACCTCCCCCATACACTGTAGTAACTGCTATGAAACCAGTCTGATTTAAGCTCCTGTGCTTTGCAATCGATAGGTTCATGGTTGATACGTGGATCTGTCCTCATCCAGGAAATTTAAAGATTTCAGTTTCAAACAGTTCTTATATGAACTTTTGTCAGAGTTTAGCTTCAGATATTTGATGAATAGGTTTTAATGTGAGTCTAACTAAGGGACTGATGAATCTGCTTACATGCACGAAAATCTGCAGTGAGGTACGCAGTCTCCTGATGGTCACACATAGGCCTGTGTCTCACACATTATGTATTCACCCATGTCTTCAAATCTGCTCAGATTTCACCATCCTAAATTCCACTCCTATCTATCCAACTGCCTACTGCCTATTTAGTGGATCCACTTAATGTTTCGATCTCAGTACATCCAAAAGTAGAGTCCTGATTTCTTCCCTTAAATTGTTTCACTGCATCTTCTGCCGACTCAACTGACGGCCGCACCATTCTTTCCATTGCTCAGGCCAAGATTGTATCCTCTCACACCTATATCTGATGCATCAGGAAATGCCATGGAGTAGACCTTCAAAATATATCCAGAGTCTGTCTTCTCCTCACCCCCTCTCTGCTCCCTTCCTGGCCCAAGCCCCCTGACCTCTCACTGGATGAGCGTTTTAGCAAGTGGTCTGCTTGTCCCTTCTGGGCTTTAGCCTTTTCTCAGCAACAGAAGTCAAGCATGCCTTTTACAATCCAGGCAGGTCAGGTGACGTCTCTGTTTGCTCTGACATCTCTGCTCACTCCTCCATCTCACTCAGAGGAAAAACTCAAACCCTTCAAGCCCAGCCCTGGCCCTACATGAAAGGACCCTGCTAATTCTGAGCACACCCCTTATCACTCTACCGTGTGTCCACTTTGTTCCTGCCACGTAGGCTCTCCACTAGTCTCCCTGCTTGCCAGGCCCACCCCTGACTAATTTTGTCCCCTTTGCCTAGAATGCTCTTTGCTCCAGATACATGCTTAGCTACCTTACCCTCTTCCATGTCCTTGATCAGACATCAGCTTCTCAGAGAAGCCTTCCCCAGCTCCTTTGTAGCACATACCCCACATCCTTACAACTTCCCTACCCCCCAAGAGTCATTTCCCGGAAGGCAACTACAGTGAAATATTGCACAAAATAATATGTCCCTTCTTTCATTTGTCAGTTCTTGCCAAGGACCTAAACAAATGGGTATTCTCCACAAGGTATTCTTAGAAGAAAAGAAATTCTTGAAAACGAAACTATCTGATTTGTTTCCTAAAATGATAGCTACTTTGGTCATTAAGAGCCAATGAATTCTCCTTTTGGGTATAAGCTAGTTTGAGTCCGTTTCTGTCAAGCAAAATTAAAAGGATCAAGATTAATACATTGATTTCTGCTGGTCTAGAAAATTTGAAGAATAGAAGTGAATAATTCAAATGGTCTTTGTTTGAATTTATGTCTCCTAAAAACCTGACATGAAGATATTTGTATCCCTTTATCTAACAGTCACACTTCTGGCAATTTCTCCTGGAAGAAATCATCTTACAAGTAGATAAAGGCCAATGCATAGAGAAGGGAATTTGACATGCCATTCAAAATGGTTAAATATTAGAAATAAACGAAATATGTATTTAAGAATCTCTTATGGTTTGCTTCCTTTTCTGTTTTTATCTTATTTTTCCTTCCCTTCCCCTATGATCATGTGTTGTGTTGTGTTTCCTAAATTCCACATACGAGTGAAATAATATGGTATTTGTCTTTCTCTGCCTGACCTACACTTAGCATAATGCACCCTAGTATCCACGTTACTGCAAATGGCAAGACTTCATTCTTTTTGATCACTGATGCACTGGGTGTTTTACATAAGTGGTGAACACTGGGTACCCTTCCTGAAACCAATACTACACTGTATGTTAATTAACTTGAATTTAAATAAATAAATTTTAAAAAAATTTATATTCTGGTGGTAGCTAATTAAAAAGAAAATATTTAGCACCAGAATATTTTCCAAATGTAATCTGAAGACCTCTGGGGATCCCTGAGAACATTTTAGGGGGTTTGCAAGAAGGTATTTTCACTGTAACACTAAGACATTATTTACCTTTCTCATCGGGGTGACATTTGCATAGATACACAAAAGTAATGGTGGGTAAGATGACTGGGGCTTTTGCACAATCATGGCAGTGACACCAAAATGTATTAGTTGTCATTGTGTTGTTTACCACCACACAGTCCCAATTTTTGCCAAAACTAGTTTCTAAGGACATTCGATGGAGTCATAAAAATAATAATTTAAATAAATCTTAGCCCCTGAGCTCATGTCATTTTCAGAGTTCTACAAAATGGGAAAAATGCACGAAGCACTTCAGCTGCCTGTTCAGCAGGAAAGTTATCTTGAAGCAAAGCACTTGTGCACTTGTCTGAGTTACAAGCCCAACTGGGCACTCTTTTTCACGGAATTCCGTTGTTTCTGCAAAGAATGGCTACCTAAAAGCTAGAGCTATTCAGGCTTGGGCAAGTAGCAGACATTTTTTTCCTTAGGGGAAAAAAAAAAAAAGAAAGAAGCCTGTCACTCCTGTGATCAAAACTGACTATGTTTGTTGCAAATAATGAAATTGAAACTTTCAAGCAAAAAAGTAGACTTTTGTAAGACTTGTATCTGTCACTACACACTTGACAGCTTCCCAATACTGAAATGCCTTTCTGATGAGACCATGGTGATATTTTGACATTATTGTAAATGGTGTCAGTGTTTCAAAGATCTACAGAACTCAGCAAACCCATGATTTCCAAATGATCAACTTCTGTTACAAAACAGTGTGTGGGTAAGACATTCATTCAAAGATATTCATTCAGAGAGACCAATGAATTTTAAGATAGCAGAGCACCAAACATTCATTGATCTAGTTTCTAATTCTCTAATGCAGCTAATCTTAAAGATACTGACATGTTTTAATCCTTTGCATTGTATGAGAAAGTATTTTCTGGTTTATTCGCTTGTTTTGTTTGTTTACAATTTGTCTCTCTTGATAGGAAGGAGAGTTGGACAGGGGAAGAAGCTTGTCTACCTTTTTTATCATTGTTTTCCTCAATGCCTAGAGTAGAGCCCAGCATTGAGCGATGTTTCATGAATGGCAGGTGAAGAAATAAATACAGCTACAAAATGAAGTTTTATGTAGCTATCACAGTATGGTTTGCCAAGAATTTCTAATGATTTGAGAGAAGTCTGAAGGCATGTGGCTATTTTTAAAAGATTAAAAGTTATTTATGTGAAATTATACCTAATATATGATACATATTACATAACACATAGTCTACATTACATAGATTGTACGTGCACATGCACATCCGTATGTGTGTGTGTGTGTGTATTTATAGATATCCTAGAAAGGCAAACTAACAAGGTTTATAGGGGAAAAAGGCTGGGGAAGACCACGGAAAACTTTGTTCATCCCAAAATTCATCCTGATAGTTGATTTTGTAATGTAATGTAAAGAATCATTTAAAAGTCACCACCCCAGAGCTGGTGCTATGCAGTTGATACCCTCATGTGACGCTACACAAATCCCAGTCAACCTTTCTGTTCCTCACATTCCATACAGTGTTCAATACATTCAATACATTACAGGATCTATCCAACATCTTATTATAAAGTCAGATTTGCAATGCATGATTTTTGCCCAGCTGAAGATACATGTGAGTGTTCTGAGGAAGTTTCAGGTAGGCGAGGCTAAGCTACGATGTTTGGCAGGTGAGATATATTGGATACATTTTTGGCTTACTATATTTTCAAATCACAATGAGTTTATTGGGACATAACCCCATCATAAGCGGAGGAAGATCTACATGTGTTTTAAAATGATCTAATGGACAACTAGGTAACCAACCCAATGACCGACCCCCCTCTCTTTTCCTGGTAATACTGACAACACATGTCCTCTGGAAAACCAAACCCAAAATTCACATGAAAAGAAAATTACATCAACCACCGTTCCTGATGCAGGAGTAGATGCATTAAGGAGTAAAGAGATCGGATCACCTGAGGTATTTTATCATTCCTGTCTTTGTAACTGACCTACTGTAAATATGCGGCTTCTTAGATGCCCCCACTCTTCACTGTCCCTCTGCTGAGGGCTGAGTAACGGCAAGCCGTGTGGGGACAGGGAGAGAGGCCCTACCTTTGACCGTCACGTGGACACTCTGGCTGGTGGAGAGCTGCGGTTGAACCAGCACGTTGCACGTGTACTCTCCCTCATCCACTTCCTTTTGCACGTCCGAGAGTTTTAGAGTGCCGTTGTTCTCAAATGCGACTTGGCGGTGGTTGAAAGGAAGCAGATTAGAGTTCTTGTACCATTTGATGGAGTAATACGGATAGCCAATCACACGGCAGTGGATGTATGTGTCCCGTCCTGCGATTGCTGTGATATTTTTCATTGGCCGAATGCTCGCAGGCCCTAGAGACACACAAGGGAACTCTTGAAAATAATTTAAGGGTACATCTCATGTGTGGAAAAGGGTACATTTTTCCTTTAAAACAGGGGTAAAAGAAAAACAACGTAGGTCATTTTCACGCAAAAAATATCTTTTTCAATTACACAGTTTCTTCTGCATTCGAATTCTTCTACTAAGCAGTTCTTCTTTTTCCTGTTAGTTTCGTTACTTTCAAATGGATTGAATGAGTGTTAAATACTGAAAGTATCAACTATGTCCATGAAAACATTTTGAATTACAAGATAAGAGGCAATTTCATCAATGAAAAGGAATTAGCCTGCCCTGAACAATCATGCCATTTTTTTTTTTTTTTTTTTGTGAAAACACTGGGAACGATTCCATTTCCAAACTCTCTCTATAAAGTAGGTTTATGGAGATGGAAGTTATGTCATGGTGCACTATGAATGTAGGTTAAAATACCAGGTACATGGAGCTTTACCACGAATGTGGGAGAACAGAAGAGGAGGAGGAAGGAAAGAGCATGCAGAGCATAAACCAGGAAAGGAAAGATCAAGTGGATAAATCGAAGAGTTGCAAAGAGAACGAGCTGACTAAAGAAACCAAAATACCACTTCCCACATTAACGCAATCTGGGGCATTCTGGAGTCAGAAGGAGAGGGTAGGAAATGGGAAGCATCGGTGACTCTGTTTTTGGCATTCCAAGACTCAGCTCGGTGCATGCAGAAACCTTCTCCACTACAATGAGTTACGTGTGGTTTTCTTTTTTGTTTTGTTTTTTTTTGTTTTGCTGTTTTTTGTGTTTTTTTTTGTTTTTTTGTTTTGTTTTTTGTTTTGAGGAGCTGATTTGACAAGCACCTCTTACGTTTATTCGAGCCTGGTACAGGACGACTCCCGCCGAATTGTTGGCAGTGCAGCGGTAGACTCCCCCATCCCGGACCTGAGAGCTGGAGATGTTCAGGTAGCTGACCACGTTTCCCTCTGACGTGATCATCTGGCTGATGCGGTGACTGCCACCCTTGAGGATCGGGTCGTCGTCCAGGGTCCACGTGATGGTGGGCAATGGAGTTCCCTTGACGTTGCACATGAGGGAGACTGGTTCTGCTGGACTCACCACTTTTTCACTAAAGGCAGAGATAATTTTGGGAGTTCCATCTGCAGGAAGACAAACGATGGAAGGAAGTGGCATATACAAATAATTAAATGACTTCCAAGCACATTTGTGTAATGATTAGAAGGTAGACATGGTGGTTAGTGAACGCCACACACAAGTCTCGTTTTATTGCTAAAGCTAAATTCCAAGCAGAACAAGATTTCATTTTCAAGATAGGCAAACAGTGTTAGCAAGCTTTAATAAACGACTTAGATATTTCCTGACTGTCATAGGAAAAATCATGCAACCCAGATGCTCACGTTACACGTCAGCTCTCGAGAAGCCTACAGTCTAGAACTGTTATGCCCCCACTGGAAGTTATAAACACAGAGGAAATCCACCCCTCCAAATGGTCACTTTAGCTTACTACTTCTGAGGTACTTAGGGCTTATTCCCCAGGGACTTGTTCAGAGGAATAAAGGAAAGACTGAGAGACTGATTGGCTCACCTGATTTGTTTTCTCGTAAGAAATCATCCTTTATAGTTTTAATATGAAAGGGAAGTCCATGTAAATATAATGGAATCTCTGAGAGTGGGAAAAAGCCAAATAAACTTTGAGCCATCAAGTGTGTATTAAATACCTCTGTAAGCGTCTTAAGTTGGTGGCTGTACAGTTTATCATCCAACATGGGACAGTTTTGAGAATGAAACAGATACCAGAAGTAACTATGCCAGGGGGACAGGCACAGCCTCAGACTGTCCCAGGCAAAGTAGGATCTAGGTCTTAGGGAGTTTTCCATAGGCATTTCCAATATTTTCAGCAAAAAAAAAAATTTCTTACTCCTTAGTCTCTTCATTATAGATATGAACCATTTTCCTCATACTGTATGGTATAATCATAAATACATGCATATATGTGCATACATATTCATACATATATTCATATATATACATATATATGTATGTATATATGCCTCTTTCTGCCCCCCTCCCCCTCCCTGGAAACCTGGAAGTCTATTTCTGTGGTCAGCAGGACCAGCCATGCAGGGTTACCCTGATGGGGGTGCTTTACTGAGCCCTCTACCATCTTTCCTCTAGCAAATTCCTGAATGTCAACTTCATTCCAACTCCTGGGTGACTGGAGAAGGCTCTCGAGTATGTTTTATCCCCACATGCAATCCTAAGAGGTGTATTTCAGTGTTCTTGAATTGTAAGCATCTTGCTTTAGTATCAAAGATGAAAAACATGGCTTCATAATATTAAAGAATCTATGTTTTTGCCCTTAGAACACCACACACTCTGCTTCGGGATTCTCTGCCTTTATTTACAGAGAAGTTGGATGTCACCACGATTGTTATTCTTTGTACATAATCGGCTGTCAATGCCGAGGAACGTTACTTTATTTAATCCTACAATTCAACTTTTGTTTCTGGATGTGCTGAGCTGTGTATATCTTTGGACTGATTTTTACATTATGCACTGAAAACTTGTCTTTTTTAAAAAATCTGCTTTTAACTCTTTTCTTCGGTTATACCTTTGTTTCTCTGTAGATACAACTTACATACAGTGAAATGTGCAGATCTTATGTGCACAAATAGAACGTTTTGTTAACTACGTGCACCGTGTAACCACCCAAATGACTGCAGCATGAAGCATTTCAGGACTCCACAACATGGCTAGGGCTCCTTTCAACCAATCCCTTCTCGCCAGAGGGAATCACTGTCCTGATTTCCTTCAATGTGACTTTATTTACCTCTTCTTGAGCTTCAAATCCATATAATAATAGAATGCATGTTCTCTATCCCGCAAACATTCTACTACTACCACCGGACAGTCAATGAAATTAAGAAATGCAACTTTTGAATAGTTCTGTCACCTTACACGAAGTCCACACAGAAAGTCTGACAGCTGGCCGACAGTGTCCCTCACACCGATCTCTCTCGGCCCAGCCAGTACCACACACTCCATTGGTCTGTCCTGCTTGCCTAGTCTCCTTCAGTCTGGGTCATTCTTTGGTCTCTTCTGTATTTTTTGACTTTGACATTTTTGAAGAATTACTCCATAGCCAGTTGTTCAAACTTGGTTTCTTCTATTTCGTCATGATTAGATGTGGGTTGTCAATTTTTGGCAAGGATATCATGGAATTAACGTTGTATTTATGTGCTTATTGGCCGTTTGTGTGTCTCCTTTTGTGAAATATCTACTCAAATCTTTTGTCCATTGTTATGTTAGACTACATTTTAGTGATTAGGAGTTCTTTCTGTATATTGAAAACAAATATTTATCATATATCTTATAATGGTCAAATGTATTTTTATTAGGATTACATTGATCATCTTACAGAGGACTGTTACCTTAAGGATATTTAGGTTTTCAGTCCTTGAATATGGTATACTTTCCAGTTTTTTAGGTCATCACAATTCTAAATTAGCAATGTATAGTTGTATAGTTTTACATGTTGAGATCTTTCACATCTGTTGGTAAATTTATTCCTAGTGTCTTTTGTCTTATCCTAATATAAGTGGAAATTTTAAAATATTATTTTCCAATTGTTGGTTTCTACTATACTAACACAAAAAAGTTATATGTTTTTGGATCTTGAGTTTCTAAACTCATCTGGGAGTTGTTTTATAGATTACTTGGGATTTTCTATGTAAACAATGAGGTCTAGTCAAAGATAGCTGAGATTTTTCCATTCCAAACTTTATGTATTTTATTTATTATCCTTGCCTATCTAGGACTTCTGGAACAGTGCTGAATAGATCAGGTGGTTGTGAACATCCTTGGTCCCAATGTTAAATGAAAAATATTTAGTGTTCAACCATTAAGTATGGATAAAGAAATCATTAAAATGAATGATCTCATAAATGCCATTAGGGTCAAAGAAGTTCTTTATATTCCCAGTTTCCTGAGAATTTTTTTGAATGGATGTTGAATTCTGTCAAATGGTGTTTTCTGAATATACTGAAGTCATCATTTGCTTTTTCTCCTATATTCTACTAATATGACCCCTAACCCATGTATAGATAAATTTTGATTTTAATGTTTTGCTGATTTTACATTTATGGGATAAATTCCAATTGAGTTTTGTATAGATATAGATACAGATGGATAGATCAACATATACATATTTGTATCTGTACATATACATATACACACACATATACATATTTATGTAGATATATATACACATATATAAATATTCATGTTTAATACGTGTGTGTGTATCTATATTATTTTGATCTCATGTACTAAAAGTGAAAATTATGTTACTTCATGTGAAACATAAAAACCCTAGCAGAAATAATTTCATTTACATTCTGTACTTTGTGTTACTATATCTATTTATGTCTAAGCTCTATAAAGCAGTGTTATAATTTTACAATTTGTCAATCATTATGTAAAGACATTAAAAGAGAAAATATTTTCTGAATGTTTAGTAACACATTTCCTGACTTTTCTAAGGGGTTTTATACATATAGATCTCAATTTCCATTTTAGGTCATTTCCTTTTGCCTTCAGTGACTTCATGTGTCAAAACTTCTTCTGTCACATTCTTTTAGCTTTGGTTTACTGAAAATGTCTTTACTTTTTCTGATTCTTAAAGACTATTCTTCACTGGATATAGGAGCCTAGGTCGACAGGGATTTTTTTTTTTTAATCCTTTTCAACATTTTAACGATGTTGCTCTTTTGTCTTCTGTCCTCCAAAATAATCTGATGAGAAGTCATCCATGATTTGTATTGATATCTCCCTTTATTTAAGATTTCTCCTCCCTCAGATTTACAAGATTTTTTTATTCCTCTTTGGTTTTCAGCAACATGGCTCTTTATAATGTGTCTGCATGTGATTTTCTTTGTATTTATACTTCTTGGGATTTACTGTTTTTTGGCTCTGTACTTTTATTTTTAATACCAAAATTATGAAAACTGTCACCATTATTTCTTCAAATATGTTTTGTTCTTCCTTAGCCTCAATCTTCTGTTTTTCTGGACTTCTAATATGGAGATCAGGCTACCAGATAAATGCCCCACGTCAGAGGCTCTGCTCAATTCCTTTGCAGACTTCTTTCTCTCTGTGCTTCAAACAGGATAATTAATTTTATTTTATCTTCAAATTCACTGATCCTTTCTTCCTTCTCCAATCTCTAGTAAAGCCAATACACTGAATTTTTATATTTCTACTGGTTTCTTTTCATAGCTTTCATTTTTTCTTCTGGTCTTTCCCAGATATTTATTCACTATGCCCTTATTTTCCTTTAGAGTATTGAACTTATTTACTTATTTATGTGTTTATTTATTTGTTTGTTTATTTATTATGTTTATTTACTCTGAGAGAGAGAGAGGAGAAAGAATGAGTGGGGGAGAGGGGCAGAGAGACAGAAAATCCCAAGCAGGCTCTGTGCTGTTATCACAGAGCGGAACAAAGGGCTCGATCCCACCAACTATGAGATAGTGACCTGAGCGGAAATCAAGGGTCGGATGCTTAACCGACTGAACCATCTAGGCGACCATAAGGTGTTGACCATATTTTAAATAGAACCTTTTAAGTCTTTGTTTGCCATTCATCTGGGTTCTCTCAAGGTCTATTTCTACTGCCTATTTTGCCTTTTGACCTCTGATAACAGTATCCAATTTTTTTGGTATGTCTAGTTATTCTTATTTTTTATTGGATTATCTTCCACATTTTCCAGTCCAGCTGTCAAATAAGAGTTTCAAGGAAGTTTATTTTTAGATTTGAGGACTCCCCCTGTTAGGAATTTAAGGTATTTCCTCCTTACTGGAATTTCAACTTACCTCCCTCAATTGCAGGTGATTTGACAGTACAGACTTCTGTCCTTCTGTACATCAATCCCACAGAACTACAGCTTTCTGTTTTCCTTCTAGTATTCGAGTTCCCCCCTCCTCCCCCCCACCTCATAAAGACTGGGAACTGTCCTCAGGGGAAAAGTGGTATCAGTGCACACTTCACCTAACCCTTTCCTCTTCTTTCATTGGGTCAAATCCTTTCCACCTGCTTCTGGATGTTTCTCCAGTGCCCACATACAGTTTTGCTTTTCCCCAAGTTCATAGTTTTTATCTGCTTTCAGGTTAATCTGATACATGCTATTCTATCATTTCTTGAAATGGGACCTGCTGTTATTACTTTTTATTATTCCATTTTCCAGTTACTCTGGTTTGATCTTGAACCTATGGTTGTTAGATTTCAGTTTCTTTAGACTTCCATCCCAGTTTCTTTGGCCTCCTAGAAAATACTCCCAGCTTCTGCATTCATATCAATGGCCATTCTCTGCTCACAGTATTGTGAGTTTTTATAATTTACATTAATCTCAAGCTATTTCAATGGGAGTAATAGGTGGTTACATCCAAGGATACTAGTTAGACACCATTTTAAGGCTGATATGAGATACGTATTTATAATTACACTTCTGCTCTCTTTTGCTACATTAGCACTGTCATCTCTCAGAAGAGAAAAAATAAAGTGAAGCTTCTTGTCCTGAATGGAAACTGACATGCGACAAATAAATCCGTGAGAATGTTCAGTATGTGCCTCTGCGCCCCTCTTTTTTTTAATTCAAGTGACAGGCTTTTTTGGAGATGAAAGCAGACATTATTTTCCCAGTGAGACCTGAGTGTCTTTGAAATCTTCCTTGCTGTCACTCTCTGAGAACCTGAAATCTTTCGACATCATTATGGATTATCAATATGCTTTTTAGGTTTTCTTAGTCACCCAAGATAGTTGCCAAGGCAACTTGGCCTAGACAGGTATTCTCTCTCTCTTCCACAAAGAATCTAAAAATAGTGGCTATGTAAGGACTCCAGTGCATCAGCAGCAGCAAACTGGCTCTGTACAAATTGATTACTTTCTGTACTTAATTATTATAGGGAACACAGTGTCAGGCATTTAATATGAGTCCCAAGCCTCCTGCTAATTTCACCTCTGCTTAAGAAAAAAAAAAATATTTGCAAAAAATGCTTGAATCAAAATAAGAAGCTCATGGCTAAGCCTGCTTCTTCTTAAAAATAAGCTATGGTTAAAAAGAAACAATAACAGAAATATTCCCTAAGAACATCAAGACATATTTTAAACTTATTTTCATACGTATTTTTTTCTCTTTAGACTATATTGAAGTCATGTAATAATTTTAATCAACTGACATCAAATGAATTTTAAATTATATGTAAAGACAGAATTTCCAACAAGACACACATATATACGGATAAAAGCTAATTCAATTATCCGGTGACAAGGATATGTCTTACTTGAATGTAACCTTCATAGCTTTTTTTCCCTGGCTGACTGATAAGCTTGAAGATATAATCAGGACAGTAAGAAAAGACAACGACACACCGGAAGCCTACTATAATAACCTGAGGTCATTCCTCACAGATTCTGTTCACCTAAATTTGTTAATATCTGGACCCAAACAGTGACAACCATACAAACCAGATGCCATGTTCTTTTCTACCAAGTACTATACTGAAACTTTGCCCTACACGTGGCCTGTAAAATTGTACTTCTCAGCTGGGGGCTATTACCTCCCTCCTAACCCTGGGATATTTGTCAACGTCTGGAGGTATGTTTGGTTGTCACAATTTGGATGCTGCCAGCGTCCAGCGGGCAGAGGCCAGAGACACTGTTAAACGCCCTACTGTGCACAAAATGGCTCTTCTAACAAAGCATCGTGAAACTCCATTCTGTAATGACACATTAACCAAACTATATGTTCCAAGTTTCTGAGGTCTGTGTCTTGAGAAGTCACTAAACACATGAGTGGGTGACATTTATGTTACTTAACTTGGCATAAAGATACTTCTATTACTTCTACCGTATATAACTTTCACCAACGCTCACTCTTTTATGAGCCCGACGTATCCTGTGAAATCAGGGCAGAGTTACTAGCTAGCCGGACAGATAGAAATCCTAACACGGGGAGTTATCAGCACGGCTTCATTATTCTTCTGAGTGCTCTGTGTTTGGGTTCTTTTGCAGCTGCACCCTGTAACAAGGCCCACTGACCTTCAAGGACCACCTGCACATAGTCTTGAGCGGACAGCTTATCCTTGCGCACAAAGCACTGGTACGCGCCCCCGTCACTTTTGACCATGTGATCCATTATAAGGTTTTCGTGGTTGATCCCTGTGATCCTCACATTTTTTCCAGGGTTGAGGATTTCACCGTTTCGGTACCAGGAGAGTTCCTGGTCCTCACTGCCTGTCACGCTGCAGGACAAGGACACCTGGCTACCAACACTGCTTTTAACTTTCCGGGGGCTGATGGTGGCCTTCAGGGGCTCTGGAAATTGTGGTGAGAGAAAAGAAAAGAAGGTAAGAACATCAGATACGAAGACATCATTTCAACAGCATCCTGAGCTTCTGACAAGGCAAACGCATCACCGTAAGCAATGCTACACAGTTCTTACGGTCTGGATTATCCCACTGTGCGCCATTTTGTTCAGGAGCACCCTCTTTACTCTTTGATTTTTTTCTGGTGTTTTTTCTCTGCGTGGCAAACAGACCAACTTTGGTTAAATTGCTTTCTCACTGAGTAAGTGTGAGGATTAACCCACTGGCAACAAGGAATGCCAAGTCCTGGCTACCAATAAGGACACAGGTACTTGAACATTTAAATCCTATTTGCCTTGTTCCACAGTAGCACTGATGGGTTTCTCTGGACCAGTCGCACACACTGATTCACTTGCTCACACCCCCTTTGTGGTTCAACCAGGGCCTGTAACACACGGCTGTAAGAAAACAGGTTGATATTTGAATTTGTGACCAATGAAACAAACCCAAACCCAATTTGATGTAGCGCGTTCATTTATTGAACATCTCCTAGAAGCCAAAGGTGGGGTGAATCCTGTAGGTAAGACAGAGGTGAATTACATTTGCGGTGCAACTGGCATGTGCCATAAAATTACTGCACATCTTTTGTACATTATTTAAGTCGGTCTTCCCACAGACCTGCATGTTTTGCCTTATCATACCCGTTTTACAGAAGACGTGGTTGTTCGGAGAGACTAATTAATGGAACCAGATCCACTCAACCAGTAAATAGCGAAAGCCATTTTTTACCCCAATTATTCCTGACACCGTCTGTCACCATGCCATGAAGTCTCTGGTTCCATAATGTTCAGTCTTTTGGTGGATGAGACAAATACAAGAGTGAATATGGTAGCCAAGAAGTAACAGAGGGTCCATCAGAGACATATAGTGTGTGGAAGGGGATTGGTAGAAAGCTCAGGAAATTTCTTAGATATCAAGGATGAATAGAACTGAGGCCAGCTGGAAAGAAAGAGCATTCCGTGAATTAGGGCATGAAGCATACCACTGTCAAGAGGAGTGTGTCTGTTCAGTTTGGACACAGAACAACATGACTGTCAGAAATGTACGGGCGAAAAACCCCAAAGACAATCTGCAATGAGATTGCAAAAGGCTTCATGACCTTGGAATTAAGTCAGACGGGACTAAAGGAAGCATTCGAGAAATTTTAGCAAGTGAGTATACAGGCAAATACATTTTTAGGAGAATTGACTGATCATATTGCATTGGACAAATTGGAGCGGAGAAACTGGTCAGTAAGGAGGCACTGCAAATGTCTGGTGCAGTTAAGTCTCAATCTAGGACAGGAGGGGGATGGGCAGGGCGGCTGAGAAACACCATGAGTTATAATCTATAGGACTTGGCAGGACTTGGACGCAGAAAGGAAAGGCTTAAGGAGCATCCAAAATTTAAAGCCTGTATTTAAGGGGCTCAGCGTGGGGAGGGGGGTTAGGAGGAGACATCTCAAATAAGAAGAGCCTTTGACAAGGTAGCGATGGTGGAGTTTGGTTTGCTATGCGGCTGTGTTGCAATGCCAGCGAACTTCTGCTCTAAAATCGGGAGACATGCTGATCCAACAGCCAGAAAGGAAGCCAGGCTAAGCCTGTAGACCAGGCTTATTCTCAGAGGGGGTGGAATCTGGAGTCGTATGAATAGAGAGAACGCCAGAGGAGAAGACATGGAAGAAGACAGGGTTTTGGATTTGGAACCCAAGAGAATGCTTTCTGTCTAGAGAAGACAAAAGTCATGAAGTCAGAGGGAGCTGGGGAACATCTGAAGGGCCTTTGAGGACTTGTCCAGATATGGCAAAAGAGTCCAAGGGTGAGAATTAAGACTTTTCCACAAATAACTTCTAAAATGTAGATTCCAATAAATGCTTTTATAGAGAAAGCAATAAATTAAACACTGAGAGCTGACCCTAAGATGGTTGAGATGGGGGTGTCATTGGAGGGGGTACTGCATTGGGTTTAGAAAGATAGGAAGTTTAGTCTTTCAAGTACTTGAAAACCCTCTTCCATGTGGAGGCAGGACTGTGACCTGTGGTCAGGATAGCGATGGCTTTGTCCATGGAATAGAAAGAAGTTAAATGTGACAGGAGTTGGTCGGTTTTCTATGAAGCAAAAGTATGGGCAATATGGCAAGGCAGGCTTACTCGCAATGATTTTGATACTGTCCTAAAATATAAACTTATTCAGCAGGAAGTGCGGAGCCGTGAAAGGTGTTTTAACACAGAGGAGGTTTTGAGCCTGTGGAGACACTTCTTCCTTGCTTTCCAGCACTGCATCCATGCATCTAGATCTAGAAATAGAATGGTGCAGACCTTATCTTCCATTTCTTCTGAAGCCCAGCCTAAACGCATTTTCATGATATTCGCAGGACCTGCCCTGGGCACCTGGCTCCAGGCAGTCACTGGGATGTTGACTTAAACAAATTTTGTTGGGCTGGTATTGGAACAGTCCACACCCAGAGTGACACTGGAAGAGGCAGTTCCCTTAATAGGCATGGGGTTGGCAAAAAGCCAGGTTAAGAGAATGCCTCTCCTTTTAATGCCAACTCATGATTTAGTGTGATCAGTCAGTTCATCAAATAAAAAAATATTTTCTCTTAGGGAATGTATAATATCATATCCTATGAAAAGAATGTTCCGTTGGCATCGAAGAGCCACCAATTTTGACTAAAAGCCCTGGCACTCGATTGTGGCCATGTGGCCTTGGGTGAGTCACTTTGATCTGGTTTCTCCATGAGTAAAGTGGAGGTTGTTTGACTAGAGTGCTCCCCGCACTGTGGTCACACCTCTACTTTCTCCTTCAGTGTCTGCTTTCAGTGTCCTTCTCAAGACAGTCGCTACAAATCAGTTAGAGATGAGATATGTCCACCATCTTTGAACTAAATTATATGAAATAATGAGTCTAAGTCTGATATTTTGATAACTTAGAACTCCATATTTCTGCAGATAATAGCCCCATTCAGGAACATAAAGTAGCATCTGAAAGTCGGCCAAGGACCCCCCCTGTGATCTGACTACCATCACTTGTGGGGACATCACAAGCCTGCCCCTCTTCCTCTGTCAGTGTTCAGGCAGGCTGGCCAATGTTAATTCAACAGCTAGGTAATTGTGTCTCAGATATATATTCTGTGGCCTAACAGAAATCCTGGAGGTTCAGACAAACCTGAATCACAGTCCTAAATCCCAAACTCCCCAGTTGTGTAATCTTGAGCAACTTATCTCAGCATTCATTTCCTCATCTGCAAAATGAAGGGGGATACTAGTCTCAGCAGGAGTGTCGTGAGGATTCATGGGGGCTATTGCGAGAGCCTGGAAGTCATCACGTATCAAGAGCTCCATCAGTGGCAGCCAACATCACCGTTTCAAGCTACCCTCCAACTTACGTTTCACGTACAGGCGGCCTATCACCTTGGCGGTTCCATATCTGTTGGAAACTTCGCACACATAGCTGCCTGAGTCTGAAGGACGAGTGTTCTCAATGAGCAGCCCCGTCACAGTCTTCTGGAACCTTCCAGAAAGTTCCAGGGGCAGGTTGTCCTTCAGCCAGCGATAATCTGGCTCAGGATGCCCAAGCGCTTTGCAAGGCAGCTCCACGCGCTGCCCTGCCATGGCTTTGCGATGATCAAACCCATCCAGTATGGACGGGGCTGAGTTCGCTGGGTCTGGGGAAGAAAGAAAAACTCTTAGATGTGGTGAATGAGTCAGAGTGGCCATTTAGAATCAGAGGACCTCACATGTAAGTTAAATTCTCTACATCATACTAACTATTGACAATAGATCTTTAAGTTTCTATTAAAGAACAGAAAGAAAAGCCCTATTCATATATGTTTCTTCTGCTCAAAATCTTTAAAAGGCTGAAGCAGAAACGGTTCTACTTTTCATTTCCCAGTGAATAACGAAGAACTCCAGAATCAGCAGGCTTCTACAGGAATTGCTGGCCCAGGTCAGGAATTGGATTGTCCTATAACCAGAGAATGTTAGACTTCTCCTTTCAAAAGAACAACAGCAGCAGAAATAGTTGTTTGCCATTGGCAAAATTTATTTCACACAAAAAAAGAGTTTTATAGATAGTTACTGAATTTGAAAGTGTTTTAATTACTCATGTCACAATATTGTTTGAACCTCATGTCCCGGGCTAGCATACAGTCAGGAATCAGAGACACGCTGGCAAAAAAGAGACAGGAAAGATGACACTCTCATAGAGATTGCATGTGACTGTGTGAGTGGGGGGTGGTGAGTAACGTGTAAGTACACAAACACATAAAGATGACGTGGCTTGTAGTAGGTGCAAGAAACGAAAGAGCATGACACAATAGAATGAGCGACAGTGGATATGTTGTCAGGGGTGTGGGGATTTAGGGATGGTCTTTGTGGATGCCCTTCAAGATCCCTGAGGAGCGATGAAGGAATGAAGATGATCAGGGTGTGGCAAAAATGAAATGCTTATCACCTATGACATGGCCCGGTTTGAAAACATGACACTGTCTAATCCACTTGTTCTCCCAAATGATGTTTAGCCGGTATTATACTCTTGAAGCCAATGAGGAAAAGGACCAAACGCTCTCAAGAAGTGGGTCAGTGGAAACCACACCGCTCAAGGTCCAAGCTTGCTTTGAGGAATCGATGTTCTCAGGGAATATGACGAAGAATGTGAAAATAGAGATCCCCTTTTGGATGCCCAAAATAAAAGTCTTCTTGCCCTCTCTTATCTTCTTCCTGTTCTGAACCTTTACTGGGCCACACATGGCTGACCACACTGGTCTTCACAAGGATATGCAGAACAGATACGGGCTCCTGGTCTCTGAAATCTTCTTATCTTTGCCTTAGTTAGAAAAGCACTGTGGCTATTTTGCTGTACCTGCGGTACTGCCAGGGCTTTCCCTTGCAACCATCAGAGATAAAATGCATGACAAACCCACTGCTCTTCTCACCTCCCTGGTGCTATATAAGAACAATGTGAATGTTCTCATGGGATGTAATGAGGGAACCTAGTAATCTCCTGAAGGATACGTGACCCACCGAGTTTCCAGGACTTTTCTGCGGTTCGCCCATTTTGTAACTGAAAAATTCCGTAGCAGGTAATTATACTCACTCACATTTCCTACACTGCCTGGGAACTGGGCTCCAGAGGGATTAGACTTATGAGACCCACAACAGCACGGAGCCCCCTTGCGGGGATCTGGAGGGATTGCAGACAGAAGACGCCTACAACAGCATGGAGCCCTTGCCCATGGAGGTTATTGCTTCAGTCCCCTCCTGACGGAAGTTACAGACTTTGGAGAGTGTTGAAGAGCAGGCTACTTTCTGATGGACTAAAGAGTTAGAAAATCTGTTGCTCTGTTGAGGGTAGGAGGTGGGATTCGTGCTGTCAGCACAGAGCCCAATGCGGGGCTCAAACCCACCAACCATGAGATCCTGATCTGAGCCAAAGTCAGAAGCTTAACCGACTGAGCCCCCCAGGGACCCCCACTTTCTTAAAAAATTTTCTTTAATGTTGCCCATGTGTGCATTTTTAAATATGTTTAAATACAAAGAAAAATTAATTTTTCTTTTTCCTTTAGAGGTTATATTTCTTTTTTTAAAGAAGTGATTATTTATTGGGGCATGTGGGTGGCTCAGTCGGTACAATGTCTGACTCTCAGTTTTGGCTCAGATCATGATCTCGCGGTTTGTGGGGTTGAGCCCTGCATTGGGCTCTGTGCTGACACTATGGAATCTCCTTGGAAGTCTCTCTCTGTCTCCATTTCTCTCTGACCCTCCTCAACTCACATTCTCTCTCTCTCAAAATAAATAAATAAACTTTAAAATTTTTTTTAAATTTTTAAAATTTATTTCTAGGAGAGAGAGAGACAGCGTGAGCAGGGGAGGGTCAGAGAGAGAGGGAGTCACAGACTCTGAAACAGGCTCCAGGCTCTGAGCTGGCAGTCAGCACAGAGCCCGACACGGGGCTCGAACCCACGAACCGCGAGATCATGACCTAAGTGAAAGTCAGACGCTCAACCGACTAAGCCACCCAGGCGCCCCTAAATAAATAAACTTTAAAAAAATGTTTATTTATTTATTTTGAGACAGGCAGAGAGAGAGAGTCCCAAGCAGGCTCCATACTGCCAGCGCAGAGCCCAATGCAGGGCTTGATCCTGAGAGTCTGAGATTATGACCTGAGCTGAAATTGAGAGTCGGATGCTTAACTGACTGAGCCATCCAGACATCCCAAGAGCTTAGATTTCTAATAGTTATCCTTACTCAGTGTTCATGGTTTCATTTTCTACCATTAACAATTTCCTCCCTCAACGATGTTATTGAAGTTTCTGTGACAGAAGTCCTAACAGTTATGTCCTACATGCAGTAGACTCTCTCAGGTGCCTTTCCATGACACATGACTCAGTTGACCCCACAGCTACACCTCTAACCCCAAATGCTCAGTTCTTAGTGTCGGACATTCCTCCACAGACTGTGCCCTGAGGCTCCTCACTTCCTGTCACAAATGCTCACTGGGCGATCTCAGGGACCCCCCTCACTTCCACGGTGACCAAGTGCTCATGGGCCATGCTGTCAATATTTAAAACATCAGCAGAACATTCTATAAATGAAACAAAACAACCACCATAACAAATTTGGAATTAAGAAAATTAAATCTGCCTCTGGAGCCCTGAGAGTCGAATTTGGAAACAGGTACTTAGTAATTTAGAGATAAACAATTCCACCTTTCAGCGCTCTCTCTTGCTCTCTCTCTTTTCATGGTTTTCTCTTTCTTTTCAGATTTTCTTTTCAGGCTTCTCTTTCAAGAAAGATGAAAGACTTCAGAGTCTCATCACTTAATTCACTCTTTTGGATGGAGACGTGTACTGCTTCTTTTGCTAAAACTCAATTTACTCTTATCCCCAGATCCACCACCCCCCAATCCTTCTCCTCTCTTATCCCAATGCTATTATCATGTTTCCTGCACACAAGACCTTTTCTAGGATATTCTGAGCAAGGAGAACACTGTGTGGTCATGAAAGGCACCATGGATTACCCGCACAGATGCCATTCACTCTCTCAGTCACTTTCTTCCAGGTTTTTTCTTTTTAATGGAGTGTAATTTTAGTGTACTGATTGTTCCTGCCCTTAACAGAGACAGAAACACAGAACTATAAAACAAGGGCTAAAGTAAAGTTCTTTCTCACTGACATGAACAGGTAAAGAGAAAGTATTTTCATGTGCAGAGAGGAAAGGACTAAATTCTGTTGTGTTCCCACAGCCCCTGGGAGCATGTAAGGATGTGAATGTGGAAGAGGAGCCAAGATAGAGCAGAAGCACAGTAAGAGGGTGTTTGGGAAAGATGTTTTCAATTGCCCCGATGGTCAACAGCTTTCTATCACTTCTTCCTCAAAGAGGTAGAATCACTACAAGTAAGTTAAAGAGAGTCAGTCCAGGGTCACCCAGGTGGCTCTGTCGGTTGAGTGTCTGACTTCGGCTCAGGTCATGATCTCAGGGGTTGTGGGTTCAAGCCCCTCATTGGGCTCTGTGCTGACAGCTCGGAGCCTGGAGCCTGTTTCGGTTTCTCTGTCTCCCTCTCTCTCTGGCCCTCCCCTGTTCAGGCTCTGCCTCTCTCTGTCTCTCTCTCAAGAATAAATAAACATTAAAAATTAAAAAAAAAAAGTCACTTCTGGGAGCAGTTTTACCTTCTCAAGCCATAAGGGCAAATGTCAGATGCCTTACACCTGATTTCTAGGACCGAGTCGGACATCTCACATTCTAAACTGCCCCGTGAAGAGCTGGCACATCGCCCTGTGAGCGGACTACTTACTTGTGTGGCAGATGGGCCAGTTGTGAAGATGATGCAATGGCTGATAGTTTCTCCAAGTATAAATCCCATAAAGACAGGCACAAAGATGTTGTATTTACAACAGAGTGGAATCAACTGGCTCAGGTCTCTTTCACTGGACAATAATCCCGGAAGGAGGCGGGAGATGGTGTTATCCCTTTAACCTGAGATGTGGGCAACTTCCCCCATATTGTTAGACATGATATGGGGAACAAGAGGTGTGTCCCTGTGTCCCCGCTCTTCTCCCTCGGAATCTGTGTCACAGTCAGCCTCGCGGTGCTGCTGGACGGAATGCAAGCACCCAGGGCAAGGAGGCACTGCCTTCAAAACAGAAGCCATAGTGCCTCACTGGAGGCACTCCAGTGGAATTTTATAAAGCCCAAAATGACTTCACTCAGAATAGCTACATTTGTAGCATACAGTATTAGCAAATCTTTGGTTGCTAAACTATTTTGGAGAAGAAAAAAAAAAGCCTTTCTTTGAATCATGAATCCTGCAGGTTTGGTTGACTTAGCTCAGACCACTAACAAAGGACTAAGGAAAACAGTAAACACAGGCTTGATGGTATTTACCTGATACAAACAGTCTAGCGCTGTTACTCTGTCTGGTCTCCCCGGTGTATCTATGCCGCGTGCTACAGCGGTAGTTATACAATCCATCTTCATTCTGTACATCTTTAATATACAAGGCTCCCGTGGATGTGATGAGAAATCTAGATCCTGAAATAGAAGAGAATGATTACCCAGTTAAAATAGAACAAAAGCAACCCAATCACCTAAACAAAGACATTGAGTTGTTTTAATTTTCTCCCAACTGAAGGAACGTTAAGCAGAGGCTAATGATAGGAGTGTCAGTTCCCTTAGGGGTTCAAGCTATTTTGATTTTTCAATTACCCTAAATCAGGAGTGTTTAGTAAGTATGCTACACAACAAATATATACTTAGAAAATCTAATCTCATGAAGTAAGTTTTTAGGTCACATGTTTAGCTTTCTTTTAAAGAATTTTTTAATGTTTATTTTTGAGAGAGAGAGAGAGAATGAGCAGGGAAAGAAAGACATAGAAGGAGACACAGAATCTGAAGTAGGCTCCAGGCTCTGAGCCGTCAGGACAGAGCCGGATGCTGGGCTTGCACTCATGAACCCTGAGATCATGACCTGAGCCGAAGTCAGTGCTTAACCGACTGAGCCACCCAGGCGCCCCTCATGTTTATCTTTTGAGCAACAGAATCAGCATATACTTCATGTGGAGCTAATTTAGCAGATTTTCCTTGCTGACCACTATTCTCTTAGAATGTGACACATCAAAGGGGTGCTAACTTTCTCTCGTAAATTTCTAACTCATGTCAGTATGAACTTCCACCTTGGGTTGAAGTGTTTCAATTAAACACACAAATGGTAGCTTATATAGCAATAAAATATAATATACAAAATATATAAAGCACAAAGTTTGTGGAAACTTCCCAGGAAGGACTGTCTTAACCTCCTCATAATAATAGCCAACACTTAATTCTGGATTCTAAGACTAAGATCAATTCTTCCTATAATCAGTGCCTTGGAGGACTCTGGGGTTACTTAACTGCGACCCCAACAATCATCAATCCCTACTTTCCACTGAGGGGGGGGCGCTTTCTCTGCCTCCTGGGATGTTTGTACAGCTCTACCTGTACTGAAGCATCTGCATTAAGAGATCAAACGTCAGTGCTGCTTTAAGAAGGATAAGATAATTTTCCCTTTGAAAATAATTTGACAATAAACTATTTGTAAAAAAAAAAATAAGCTACATTTCTTTTCATCAATTTTACAGAATTAAAAAGAACTTACAAAGATGCAAATATTATTAAATCCTGAAAAACAAAAAAAAAGTAAACACCTGCAGATAATTCTTACTGTTCAATTATAATTTAATGATGAACCAAATGAAGACAAAGCAGTAAAACGCAGAGTGAGGTGTGGTACCCACATGTTGAATGACTGAGGACACCACTGTCTCACTGTTAGACTATTCTACAGAATATTTCTCCACCCGATGCAAGGCTACTTGGGGGATAATGTGATCTTGTCGTTTTGGGAAAAGACTAAAAGTGCCCCCAAATCACCTTCGTTTATTGTTTGTTGTCCTTAGGTTCATTTGAAACTTCCTTTGGCTTATTTTAATCAGAGTTTACCAGGAGTCTTGACTTCAATAATTTTAAGTCTCAAATATTTAAGTCCTGAACACAATTCCTACAGCCCTTTAATTTCTCACAAGGACTACACTTTATTCATCGATCATTTGTTCACATAAAAAAGGGCTTACTGCAAGAAAGAGCAATTCAAAAGGGCATAGATAAGGAAAAAAATCATAAAACAAATACCAATCTAGAGTAAACTTTTTAAAAGGACACAAATTCACCAAAAAATAGTATAGAAATCTTTAAGTAAAAAATTCACCTTTCAAACAATTTCATTTAGTCACATATTTTAAAATATGCCACAAATAGGCTAAATATTAGAATAGCTAGAAAAGCAAATGCTCTATATTCTAGATATTTTTGCTTTATCCTCCTCCCCATAAGGGAAAGCAACTAAAAATACCTTTTACCACTTGTCCAATGTCATCATACAGCAGCATTTCTTACCAACAGACACTATGTATAGTTGAAACGGTTTTTTTCTTTGCAAGATATTTTGCATACTTACATAATGGTTTAATAATAACCAGCCCCTTTAAAGTACTGAGCAGTGGACAGAACTAAAAGCCAATGTGTATAATTCCCGTCGCCTTTCTAGCACGGGGTATTTTCATTAGAACTGACAGGCCATCAGTGGTGGTGACATGTAAGTGGAAGCACTCCGCACTCCAGGTAGCACAGAAGTGCTGGAAAATGTACGAAGACCGCACAGCGGCGTGCGTTCATTACTCTGCTGACTCCTGAGAGGGTTCTGTTCTCCAGGCACATTTAATTTAATCACTCACTTGTTCCTGTAATATCTCACTTTTTTTTTTTTACTCACTTAACATGCTAAAGAAGACCCTTCAGACATGTTGTTTCAGAAGCACTTGAACCCTGTTTGTTTGGAACATTCCTGAGATGTTCGCAAGAAGAAGGAACTGACCCAATTACTGTACGTCCTTTGAACCCCTCAGTCTAGCCCCTCGTTTCTCATTGAAACCCATTTCAAAAGCAATCAGCATTTTAAAATAAAATAAAGATGAAGAACAGAAGTCTTCGACCAAGAGAGAGGCCCTGAGGACCCAGGGTCCGGGGATACAGTCTGAACTCCCAAGATGCATGGAGTTTTCAGGGGCAGCACAGCCTTTAGACCCCCAGATGTCTTGTCTCCATGGTGATAAGAAACCTTCACTGCCCCCTAACTTGCCATGGCTCCCTGCCTTACATCATCAGAGCCTGCTGTGTCATACAGAATAAACAGTTCACTCACAGCCTTAAATGGGATTGAATAATGTGCCTCTATTAAAACAATCAAACATTAAGATACAAAATACTGATGTCAATAAACTGTACACCACAAACTCCCTGTCTCACCCACGCGTGCACACACACACACACACATACACACCTTTACTACTCACAACTGTCTGGTAACATACAACTATGTCAAAATTTTCAAGGTAATTTTATTTTCCTTGGAAAACTATTAGGGCTTTAGATTAAGACATTTCCAAAACACAGTGCATACTTTTTGTCATGTAAAACACACTGCACATCAGTCAGTCAACTGAACAATAGCGAATGATTTTTGGATTCCAGGTCGTCACTGTGGACATCAATTACTGAGCGATGCTGCTGAGTTTTGAAGGGGTGTCTAAGCAGCTACCTTGACTTCTCAACAGGCACTAACTGGTTCCCAGATGTTTAAGCCCATCGTTCTGTTTTTAACAGTAATACCGCTCCTTCCTTTGCAACCAGGGGAACTGAGGAGCATCACTTCTCTCTGTTGTCAATACGATCACAAAGTGATGCATTCAGCATGCTGAAAGGTAGAACCCAGACATACCACAGGTATTAGAACTTGGGATAAACTAAGAGCTGGTGGGTCACGAGTAAGTGGTGGTGTGGTTCTCCCGCATTACCGACACAAGCTTGTATGTCAGTGTCACGGACATAAACCCACAGCTTGGTACCAGTGGAACAGCTAGCAGGGTATTTCTATCTAGAGACCTAAGACTGGCAAGCGAAACGGGACATCTGCACAGCTGGGAGGGTCGTAGGGACACTCAGGGTGTGAGTCTGCAGCTACACTCCTCCCGCTGCTGCTGAGCTGAACGGCAGAGAAGTCTCAGGCAGCACGGGCTCCTGAGGTTTAGACATTGTGCCTTCGTGAGCTTTCCGCGTGACAGCGGAAAGGCTGTCAGAGGCACAAATGAAAACAGCAACAGTTCTGGGCATCCGTTTGTCCATCTAGGGGTAGCTGAGGACCTGAGCTGCAGGAAGCAGGCATACGTGACCTCTGGAAGAAAGCGTATACAGGCTGATTCTAGGAAAACCAGAGCCAAATGGTACACCATTCACTGTGCTGGCACTCTCCTGGGCTCTGGGAATCCCAAACGGAATGAGACACAGCCTCTGTCTTCAGGGTGCTTGGGATCTAGACAGATTTCAGTCTTGGGGTTGGAGACATGGCATCAGGGTGAGAGAACGGGATGGGAGAGAAAAGGCTGAAGTGTAATCAGGAAACCCCATCTCACCTGGATGAAGGTAACTACCAATCCCCAGGGAAGAAAAGGGCATTTTTACCAGACCTGCATATATCCTTGCCGATTACTCTGACATAAATAATTAACATTATATGTTCAAGTATCCTTTACTAATCTTTTTGTTCAATCTACTCAGCTATTTTTTTTCTCATTCTTACAAAGAATCAAGTTAAAAGAGCCTTTCCTTGGTACCAGGTTAAACAAACTCACCCCCTGGAAAGATTTCTCATTGTGGAGGGAAAAAAAAAAAGCTGGAGTTCCGAATCCAGCGGATCCGGATTCCAAACCTGTCAAAGTCACTTTCCAGCTGTGTGACCTCAGACAAGACATTCAGTCCCTTTAAACTTTGACTTATTCGTCTATGAAAGTCAGACGGTGAATAGCATCCTCTCTGTCCCAGCGTTGAAGTTCAGATCAATGCCAGGACGTCATCTCGCTGATAGCCATGCATTAGGCAGGGTGTCTATAAAATCAAGCATAACGTTTCCTATTCTGCTGTTCTTATCGGTCAGTCATCAGTCGATGAGATGTGCACAAAACTGCCCAGGGCCATCAGCCTGCCTGAACCAGGCAGGGAAGAGCCTGTGGACATGGATGTAATATTTAATTGTTCATTTAGTTGCCAACTTATGTGAAGTGGCCTCACATATCAGGAAAAACATCAAAGTGGAAATAGCATGGCTGAGTTTTATGTCACCGTTCCGCCACTTGGAGCTGTGTCGCCACAGGTAAAATATTTCCCAAACCCCTGTGAGACAGGTCACCCCACAGGTTATGACCGAGAGACAGAACAAGGCCCCCAGAGTCGCTTCCTATGTCCCAGTGAAGAGCTGTAGGGAGAGGAGGGCCGTAGGGACACTGTGCTCAGAGATCCTGCTTGCGGTGGGACGTTCACGGAAGCTTGAGGTCTTCCTCCATAAGCCTTAGCATGCGATTTGAGTATGAATATTTCCTGGTGTATTTGTCAGTATCTGAGCATAAGATACATACTCTGAAGTGTTCCCAATTAACCATTCCTCAGCTCTCATACCTCATCTAATACGAGGTCCTTCTCTTCTTCTAAAATACATCCAGAATGGTCCACTTCCCCATCTCTGCTAAACACCACGGTCTGGGGCTCCCCACCTTCTCTTCTCTGTTTCCATTCCTGCTACTCGCAGGCTGTTCCCCACTCAGCATCCATGGTCATGCAGCACCGTAGACCAGGTAGATCATTTAGTGTCGACCAGGTCCTACTAGACTGAACGGTTCATGGTGGCCTATGATGTTGCAGGCTTTGATCATATTTCCAAAAGCCCTTCACCCCGTCTCTCCCTCTGCCACCATGCCCCAGCTACCCTGTTCTCTTAATCGCTCTACCTGAAAGGTCCTGAGTCAACATCTCTACCTGGACGGCCCCTTCTTATCTTTCTGGCCTCAGTTTCTAAGTCTACTTTCCACCAATGCCAGCCCACATTAACTTGTCCATGGTCACCTTATGCTCTTGGACTTGATTTTATTACGTCAATGTGAGGTTGCCTTTTGTGAGTTTAAAGTTGGCTTAACATTTCTCTCCTCCAACCAGAATAGCAGAAACTTGATTTGTCTTGCTCAATTTTTCATCTCCATTATACAAAGCTGCACCTACCTATGCTATCTGAAACTATTTGTCCAACAGATGGGTGGATGAAACAGTCTATCATCACATGTATACAAATTGTCTCTTCTTAGGTCTAGGTAACCAGAAAGCAACCTGAAATGCCTCTTTCTAGGTTTTGACATGCAACTTCCTCATGTATAATACATTAAAAAAACAGTACTTTCCCCTTCTAGGAGCAACCATAATATATTCTTATATGAAAATGAGCATATTTTAGGGTTCTGATGTTAATTGTTCCTTCATTATGCTCTCTGGCTTTTTCCTACGCAGCCAGGCCGTTAGATCTTTAATAGGGATGATACTATTTTCTGGAAGATTTTTAAAAGCGCATTTGACTCTCCACTTAGTCAGAAATATATCTTAGGGTTTTTCCTTTCTTTCTTTTTTTTCTTTTGCTATTGCAATCTGAACTGAGTTAATAGTAATTAAAAGAACAGATGGTTCCTCTAATAAGATGCCAAATGGTAGCGCAACACAATGAAACTTTTATCAGCTGTGCCTGCCACCTCCAATTGACAGCCAACTGTGTAATGAAACAGCTTTGTCCGGAGCCGTTTTCCTAACAGCCTCCGAGAAATAAGAGCAAGATTGAAGTCTAAGTTCTAAGTAAACAGCACTAGCAACGAGATGAGCCTCTAAATGAGTATCTTATGTTTTTTAGTTTGAAACTTGAATTAGCATTAACTAAAATAGAAGTGGAAACGAAAAAATACATATATAATCTATAATAACCTTAAAGTTATCACTTTCTCCTAATCCAAATGCACACTGGAATAGAACTGAACTCTTCATTTGGTTCTAAGGTATGTCTGTTCTGTGATGTGATTGCTGGGAGCCAAGCCATAACCAGGGGAAGGTAGGAAGGAGTGGCAGCTATTTCTTGAGCGGTTGGGTGGCCTGATAAAAAGGATTGTTCATGAAAATTATGTTGAAAGCTACAAATATGGGAAAGGAGGAGGCCCTTATGATGTTGTGGATTGAAGTGTGTCCCCTGCAAAATTCAGAACTTAAGTCCTAACCCCCGAGACCACAGAATGTGATCTTATTTGGAATTAGGTTCGTTACAGATGTAATTAGTTAAGATGAGGTCACTCTGAGGGACGCCTGGGTGGCTCAGTCAGTTAAGCATCCAACTTTTGATTTCGGCTCTGGTCATGATCTCACAGTTTGTGAGTTCAAGTCCCACATCAGGCTCCATACTGACAGCATGGAGCCTGCTTGGGATTCTCTCTCTTCCTCACCCTGCCCTTCCTCTATTCATGCTTGCTCTCGCTCTCTCTCTCTTTTTCTTTGTCTCTAAAAATAAATAAACTTAAAAAAAAAAAAGATGAGGTCAGGCTGAAGTAGGGTGCACCCCTAATTGAATGTGACAGTTGTCATAGAAAGTGGAAATTTGGACACAGAGACATCTGGGTATGGATACCAATCCTAATCAGAGCCAACAGCTATTCCATGCTTAGTAAGAGCCACCATTGCTCTGGACATCCTGTATTTTGACCCACTTCATTCTCACAATGACCCCACAAGGGAGGTACTGTTATTCCCCCCATTGTGCAGATGAGAAAAGTAAGGAACAGAGATTAAATGTCTTGCCCATGTTCACACAACTTTTGGTGATGCCCTGCTGTCTTGGCTGGGAGCTCACACCCTCGGGAGCCCCCCCACCCCACTCCCTGGCTCTAGGTCATGAGTCAGCAGAGCACAGTGGCCAGTGGAACAGAAGTGACACACCCAGAATAATTTAAACAATCGACAGACGTCGACTGGGGAGAAGAATGCTCCAAGCACCCCGTCTGAGGTCCCTACGAGATGGTGCTGGCAGGCAGAGAAGCTGGGGGGGGTGTTTTCAGGGAGGACATGCTGGGTCACTTAGGTGGTGTGATACTAGTCAGGCTGGAGACAGAGTTTTGGGGATCAAGCTCTGGGTGTCAAGATACCCTTTATGGGAACTAATGTCCAGGACCCCCCGGGGTGGTGAGCCAGCAAGGAAAAGGGCCAGCAAGACACAGCAAGAGAAGGAGGGACAGGGACCCAGGAGGGTGTGAGATTATGAAAACCAGGGTGTGGAGGACTTTCACAGAGGATGCTGCAGACATCAGCTCTGCGTCTCTCTGTCAGCATAAACTAGATAGAATACCCATGTAACCCGAAAGGGCCTCAGTGTCTTATTCCGTGCAATGGGGCAATATTACCGTCTGGGGAATATTGTGATGTTAATTAAACAAGAGCATCCAAGTATATGCCTGCTAGAATCTGCAATAAAATATACTGATAAAGTATCCCACCTGCTAGATCAATAAAAATATTAAATATCTACCTACAGACAGCAAGTGACATATACAATAAGCTTAAAGAGCACTACGCATCATTATCAAAGGGTGTAACAGAAAGATACTTGGGTAAATAAAGAGGCACATGAAATTCCAGGATCAGACAGCCTGATATTGCAAAATATTCAATCTTCCACAAGTGAAATCAATTGCATTTTGATTGATTTCTGAGCAGAATGTATTTAGAACTGGACAAAATCAATGCATATTAAAACAAGATGTGACTTTTTAATTCAGGAGATTAGAAAAAAATTAAAATATTTGATAATATTAGTCTTCACAGGGCATGGGGGAATTCACAGGGCCTGGGAGAATGAGGATATACTAGTAGGGATGTAAACTGGTGAAGCCTTATTTTTGGTAGGCAGTCTGGTAGCGTATTTCAAATGTCAGAAAGAATTACATACATTTTGCTCCAGCTTGACCCTTCAAAGAGTCTACCCTGTGGAAACACTCATACAGGTACACACACCAGGTACACATAATAAGTGCACTGAGGCCTTATTTAAAAATGAAAGCCTAGGGGCGCCCGGGTGGCTCAGTTGGTTAAGCGTCTGACTTTGGCTCAGGTCATGTGGGGTTTGTGGGTTCAAGCCTCGAGTCAGGCTCTGTGCCGACAGCTCAGAGCCTGGAGCTGCTTTGAATTCTATGTCTCCCTCTCTGTCTGCCCTCTCCCATGCTGGTCCTCTCTCTCTCTCTCAAAAAATAACTAAACATTAAACAAATTAAAAAAAAAAAACTGTCAGGATGCCTCGGTGGCTCAGTTAAGCACCTGATTTTTTTTTTTAAGTACTTGATTCTTGATTTCAGCTCAGGTTAATGATCTCATGGTTCTTGGACTCACGCCCCAAGTCGTGCTCTGTGCTGACATCACAGAGCCTGTTTGGGATTCTCTCTCTCCCCCTCTCTATACTCCTTCTCTTACCCCCACCTCTCTCTCTCGAAATAAAATAACCAACTTAAGAAAATGAAAATGAAAAACTGTCAAGAAACCTAAATGCCAATCGGGGTGAATAGAGTTAGGGTGTATTCATACTATGCAGCCATTTAAAAGGTAGTAAGGTGATGTACGCATACTGCATGCAGAGATCTGCAAGACATCAAATACAGTGAGTACAGAACAACACACAACGTTCTGTACAAAAGGCAAAGACTGTGTGCATGTGTGTATAAATCTGTGTGTGTAGATGAACAGAGAGGAAGGTGTCAGAAGCCGTCCACCAAACTGTTAACTGGAGTTGCCTTTGAAGTCACTAGTGGACTAGAGGAAGGGAAGGGAGAACTATAGGTTTTATTCCGTGGTCTCATGTACTCGAAAATCTTAAAAGAAGACTCTATTAGTGCACTACTTGCGCAGTTAAAATTTATTTTGAAGGAGGTGTCAGTGGGTGGTGAGCATATGGACGCAGCAGGCATAGACCAAACTCATTTGAGCAGCGCGGCAGAGGGGAAGGAGAGAAATCCAGCATAATATTGATGCTGGGAATAAATGCGTCAAAAGATGGCCTTTTGTTTAGCACGGTTTTCTATCTGATCACATCTGCGCGCACATAACAGCATAAGGAGGGCTTTCAGTGTTCACCCTGGTCTTTGTAATCCTTCCCCTCCGAACACCCAACTCCAACATCTCAACCAGGATGTGGTGGATCTCTTGATTCCAGGACTACTTGGGTAACACGGAACTTCGTACCTAATTGCATTCAGTCCAGTCTGCTCATGTGGGTCAGCACGGCCTCGCCCAATGACAGAAGCCACTCGGAGGCAGGGTGATCCCTGTGCTTGCCTTTGTTACCCGGGGCTCCCCTTCACCTTGCACAGAGTTGGATTAAATACTTGTTTGGGTACCAATGACACATTTCTTTGGGATTGTTCAGTACATAGGGCATCATGTTGTCAGGACCTGCTACCTTTACAAAATTGTCACCAAGATAGTCAAGGAATCGTGAGCCTCCAGCTTGGACTTTGGGCTGCCTGGGAGAAATCACGTGCCCAGAAAGGAGGACATTACCCCTGCACACAGGGCACAAAGACTAAGCTAGCCACCCAGGGCTGGATTTGATAAGGACGGAGTGATTTGGCATATATGTGTTTAAACTCTCTGAGAGCAATCTCACTAAGGCATTTTTCTTACGTAAATAAAACTCTCTCAGTGAAATCCTCCTGCAGTTAAATGAGGCTCAATTATACACTGCTAATTTCAGCCTGCACCCTGCATTCTGACTGTATACCTAATTACCCTGTTTAGTCTCTTAATGATCAGATCTTCCTTCTTAAGCAGATATTCCAGGCTGCCATTAATCTTCCCTGTAGTTAGAATACTGGTTATTTAAAAGGAATAAATCCTCACAAAGAATAGAATTTGATTTTTTAAAGGAATTCTTTTAAGGATTTTTATAGAGACCCCAAAAAGCTTAGAAAACTTGAATTGTATTTATTCGTGTCTATGATGAACAGAACAGTTCTGGGCCCTGACATCCAGGAATAGACATTTTGGTTGGGGAGAGAATCTAAACAACTACATAGACCAAGAAAATAATTACAAAATGTGGTAAGTGCTCTTAAGAGGATTAAGGCTTGGATGTTGAATCCCTGTAAAGGAAACTGTTATTTAGGCAGGGCGGGGGAGGGGAGATTTCAGAGGAGGCGTGGCAGGTGGGAGAGCAGGGCTGAATACAAGGAGGACAGGAAAAGCATGTGCAAAAGTCCTGAGGTAGAGAAATGATGGCATGTTTAAGGGACTGGGATAAGATACATTTTGAAAATAGAATTGACCGGATGCAGACCTGGCCTGGATGCTGGGGTGAGGTCAAAGGTGACTCCTAGGTTCTGGAGAAGGGCGCTGGATGGCCAGAAAGGAAAGCCCTTCCTGGAAAAAAGCCTTGGGGTGTGGCACTGGTTATTGTGGGTGACTTATTTTGGATTTCTGAGCATGGAAAGTGGCCCCTTTTAGACTGTGGGGAAAGGAACAAGAATGCCATGGGGTTGAGCTCCTATTTAGAGAAGCACATCAGCCGTATACCCTGTCCCATGAGATTTCTGACTTGGAGGCTGAAGGGAATGCGTATTTCATGGTGATCATTTGCTGCAGTTGCAGCTGTATGAAACTGTGCTCATTAAAAAGCAACATGTTCAGAAAGGAAAAGAAAGAGAAGCAAGAACAAAGCACGGTGCTTCGATCCGCAGTGATTGTGCTTATGGGGTCTAACCGTGCTACGGACCCGCGTGGAATTGGAGCCCCTGGGCTTCCTGGTGGGACGCCGTGAATATTAATCGTGAAGTTGGTGTGCCTCGTGCATACGGGAAAGAATTTAGAAAAATAGGACCCGTTAAACTTGAAAAGAGACACAATGTCGTGGCCACTTAATATTACAGGGTAATGGTTCTTCCCATGGTGGGCAGTGACCTATTAATGGCTGTGAAATCAATTTCACGCACTGTAACTTTGTTTTTTAAAAATAAAATAGAGTAGATAGAACGAATTGGTGTGCCTCGGCAACAGGAGGGGTCAGTAGTTTATGAAAGCTCTGCTGGAGTTCATACGTGCCCGTAAAGAACGGCGGGTGTGTTCGTATACATCTGTGTTCATGCATGTGTCTGTGTATGCTGATGTACACACTGGGCCCCGCTATCAAATGTATTTTCCACTATGTATTTCTCATGGTGAGTCAAGAAAAAAAATGCTTGAAGAGCACCACGCAGCACCTGGAGATCTGGCTGCTCTTTTTTCACTAGGCTTCCCACCTCTGGGCAAGTCCCTTCACATACTCGGGATTCTTCATGTCTTCCTTTCACATATTCAGACTGGCAAGTCTGTAAAGGCCGCAGACGTGGCTGCATTTACAGCAACCATGGCAGATGAGGCACCTGATTTCATCTCTAAGCTGCATCATTTGAAAGTCTTGGATTATGTCTGTTTCTTGACGATGCAGGAAGATGTCTACAGGAATTGCAAAGCGTGTATTGGGCATCGTGCAAATCTGTATGCAAGTATGTACTTACAAACCTGCCCTGCCCATGGTAGAAATCATGTCAGATAAAGCGCCAACGGTCACTCCCCCACCCCCAGACCTTCTTGGTTTTAAGTGGCCTGACGCATTGGGATTGGGTAGCAGCTACACCAGTTTCCATGTCCCAAAGCCATCCACTGGGAGGCTAACTCAGCTCCCCAAACGGCTTTTCAAGATCCAGCTGATCATGAAACCCACTGCTTGGCAATGTCTTTCCTAACAAAACATTACTAATACAGTCATATAACAATTGCCCACGATGCACAGAGCTACTAATGGGGCTGAAGGTAATTCCATTACTAAAGGCGAACTCCCACTGTTATAGGGAAAGAAAACTCACCACAAAAGTGTAAGCATACGTAGCAGGGTGAAACAGTGCAGCTGAATATACGTATGTGTGGAGGGAAAAAAAGACTGAAAAATAATATATCTATAATCAGTCAGGGTGGGACAGGAACCGTTGTGGGAAAAGCCACAAGAGAAAGCCTCTGGAGAGTTCGCCTGATCTACGCACCAGCTCTGTGCATCTAGCTTCCCTCCGCCATGATTCTCAGGGGGTTTCCCAGGCACAAATGCTCTCTGCTCCTCCCCTAACAAATTGGTGATCTCCTTTTCCTTTTTGTTTTTAATGTAGGAAAAGTAAGCCTGTGCCTAGGAGCTTCTGGAAGGCAACTGCATCCGGCCAGATTTTAGTATCATTGCTTTGCTTCCACTGTATTTTTTAATATTTTTTAATCTGAGAATTTTTTAAGTTTTTAAATTTTAACTCCAATATAGTTATTGTACAATGTGGTCTTGTTTTCAGGTGCACAATGTGGTGATTCATCACTTTCATACAACACCCGGTGCTCATCGCAAATGCCCGTCACCTGTACCTGTGTCGCCCATTCCCTGCGCCCATCCCCCCCCCACCCCCCCGCCGGGTGACCATCAGTTTGTTCTCTGTAGTTAAGAGTCTGTTTCTAGGTTTGTCTCTCTGTCTGTTTTTGTTTTCCCTTTGCTCATTTGTTTTGTTTCTTATATTCCACACGAGTGAACTTTATATTTGTATTTGATACACAAAAACACACATACACATAGCTAATAATACTACTTAAAAGAAGCATGTACAGGGGCGCCTGGGTGGCTTAGTCGGTTGAGCGTCCAACTTTCGCTTAGGTCATGATCTCGCGGTTCGTGGGTTCGAGCCCCGCGTCGGGCTCTGTACTGACTGCCAGCTCAGAGCCTGGAGCCCGTTTCAGTCTGTGACTCCCTCTCTCTCTGACCCTCCCCTGCTCACGCTGTCTCTCTCTCTCTCTCTCTCTCTCCTAGAAATAAATAAAAACATTAAAAAAAATTAAAAAAAAAAGAAGCATGTACATTTGCTTTATATTGCATCACCTTAAGTGAATAGGAATTAGTCAGATAAATAATAGCCAAGAGGATATTCACTGACTGCGGAAATCATAAAGGTGGTTGTGACTGACCAAAATTTGTGATGAACTATGCATGTGTGATATTTACAAGGAGAGGTGAGTTATATAAATTGCTCCTGGGAGAAAAGGATGGCCAGAGAAATCTGGACTCACAGAGGGCCAGGCCAGCAGCAAAATGGGTGACCTGGGGAAGCACAGGACAGACCCTCGGTGGAGGAACTTTGTGGTTACACCACTGAGGTCATGACGGGTACAGTACGGCTGCCTGACGGTCCAGGGATTGGTACCAGAATAGCACTAGATGATTTTCATATAACGCAAGAGCTAAGCCCAAGTGAAGCAGAGGTCAGATTGTGGGCTGAATATGAGATGCTGCTGGGAGCAGAGCCAGGAAGATGTAAAAGATGGTGCCAAAGCCAGACAGCAAGACGGATGGCCGCCGGGGAAGCCAGAGGGCAGCATGAGCCCAGGACAGGGACACCACAGGGGTCCCTGGTTTGTAAGGGACCAGTCCCTTACAGGAAGTCCTGGCCTCACGACGACTTATTTTCTTCTGACTTGTCCCCCACTGTGTCCTCAGTCCCTCACCCTCCTTCCATTTTTTTGTTTAATTGAAGAAGTATTTAAACCACCCACACAGACATAAAATGCTCATCTGTGTGCCCATTGCTCAGAATTGATCACTGTTAACACTACTGTTTGCTTTATTTATTTTAAAGAAAGAAATGACACTTCAGAGTAAAGGTAAATTCCTCTCTTTGTTCCCTCCCCTGCTTTGTCTTTTTCTCCCAAAAAGCCATTGTTGTCAGGAACTTAGCATCTGTGCTCTGTTCAGTTTTTATTCTGTCACACACACCTATATGCACAAACTACACACCTACTGTTCTGTATCTTCTTTCTCTTTCCAAATTTACATAAATAGCCTACTGTTTACCATGGAAAAACTTGCTTTTTTCCACTCAACATTATGCATTTTAAGCTTTCTCCATGTTAATACAGAGAAACCTAGTTCATTCTTTTTAACATAAGCGTAACATCATATTGTATAAATATAAGTCAGGCTAACCATTGCAATGGAGCTCAGTGGAGGCATGTATCTTTCTATTTTATTCTTTTCATTGCTGTATCCTCAGCACCGGGAATAGTGCAAAAACACACACACATAGTAGTTTCTCAATAAATACATGTCCAATAAATGAAGGGATCCGTTCACTGCACTACTTAATGGCCTCCGAGATGTCAATAATCCATTCTTCCAGAACTCTCCTCAGACAAGCTTTCATAAGATTTGTCACACGTGTGAATGTCTCACTAACGTGTCTTCCTACATATGTAATTATTGGGTAGAGAGGTTGTGTTTTCAATTTTCCTGGGTCCTCTGCAATGCCATGTGACTTTCGAAAGGCCTGACGTGATGTAATGTGGGCCACTCCTCTGGCTGAGGAGACTGGTGTTTCCAAGCCCACGGAGGAGGGCTGTTCATGTTCATGCTGTTGGGTTTACATTGCCTCTATTGCAGGCTTGCAAAATGTGATGTCTTCCTTCAAAAGTATAGTAGACATTTTTTTAAACATTTTTTTAAATGTTTTTTATTTATTTCTAGGAGAGAGAGAGAGAGAGAGAGAGAGACAGCGTGAGCAGGGGAGGGTCAGAGAGAGAGGGAGTCACAGACTGAAACAGGCTCCAGGCTCTGAGCTGGCAGTCAGCACAGAGCCCGACGCGGGGCCCGAACCCACGAACCGCGAGATCACGACCTAAGCGAAAGTCGGATGCTTAACCGACTAAGCCACCCAGGCGCCCCGACATTTTTTAGTTGGTAAACTTTGATGAGAAAGGAGAGGTTGAGTTATTCCAAATCATGAAATAATTCCGAATATAAAATAAGTGAGTACAACGACTCACAGCCAGGAAGTGGGGGGGTCCTCTTCGAGCCTATGGGTTGTTGTGGTCAATACCAGCCTCACTGCCTTAAAGCAGACCCCCCCCACCCCACCCCCGGCTGCCAGTGGTAACAAGAGTGGCTCCAGCCCTTACCGACACACCAGGAAGGTACTGGATAAACATCAAAGCACATCACGGCAGAAAAGCAATCTCACGCTCCGTTAATTACACCTGCAGCCATGCCCTAGCCTTCTAGATCCTAAACCGGCGCTTTTAATTCGTGTTTCCTCAGGCCACCTCCCAGGCAAATATAAATGAAATAAGGCCTTTGCAAAGGAATACACATTTGAAGAGAACAGATTTATTTTTCATCGCAAAGCAACTCTTAATGGGTTTTGTAACCTCCTTGGAACAGTTACAAGGAAAATGCACCCAGGACCTTGAGTCTCTGCGAAGATTTTCAAATTCTGAGCCTTCAGTTAAGGCAACTGTGGAACATCTGAGGCTCTTTCTGAGACATGCTTGAGCATGTCTAGGTGGCATTCCTCGCAGAGGCACAGGTGTGCCGAGGGGACTCCTTGCCCAGGCCCTGCACCACCTGGAAGCGCCTGGCCCCCTGCTGGCCTGTAGCCCCAGCGGCTCACCCTGGGGGACAGGGCTGGACCCGCATGTGGTGGGAACCGCGGGGTGGGAAGTGCTCTCAGAAATGGACCTGTAAACGCCTCTGGGATTTCTGCTACCTTAATACTTCCTCATAACGACAAGTGGTTTCCACCTTATGAATCTCCAACCAATTCCTGCTCACTCTTTCTTGGGCTCTGATAGAAACTAGTGATCAGCAGAATTCTATTTTTTAATGGCACCCTGTCAGATTACTTTTCAGTGAGAGTGTAGGGGCGCCTGTGGGGCTCAGTCGGTTAAGCTTCCAACTTCAACTCTGGTCATGATCTCATTGCTCGTGGGTTCGAGCCCCGCGTCGGGCTCTGTGCTGACAGCTCGGAGCCTGGAACCTGCTTCGGATTCTGTGTCTCCCTCTCTCTCTCTGCCCCACTCACATTCTCTCTCTCAAAAATGAATACGTGATAAAAAATTTAAAAAATCAAGTGTAAGCAGTCATGATTCTCAATCCCACACATATTTCTTTATTATTATTATTATTGCTACTACTATTATTATTTTAGCCTCGCCTAGTGAAGCAGCAGGAGTGGAGAAGGAACAGGGAAATCCGTAACTGGCTGTGATCAATTAATTGTAAACATCACGGCACTCAGACCAGCCTCTTCACTATGATTTTTAATTGCATTTTTTGTTAAACAGCCATCTAATGAATTTTCTTTTACAATACTGAGGTAAAATTCATCCTTGGGTTCATTTCAGTCAATTCTGCCGTAAATATATGGCATATTATTTAGAATCTTCTAGTCCTATTTTTCTTTCAAATAGTTTAATATGGTCGACAAGTCAAATGTGAAGTGTAGCAAGACTCCTTTGTGACAATGTAAAGGGTTAATTATTTTGAAATGCTTGCAGGTATAAGGAACTAGGGATGGTAGGTCAACATTAATATAATATATATAATACATAATATAATATAACATATATACAATATCATATGATACAATATAATATATACATATATAATATATAGTATATGATACACCAATATACATACATAATTATATTATTATATATCAGATAATTTATATATTATATTATAATATATAACAATCCTCCATTTACTATATAATAAATTAATATATAATAAACATTTAATGTTTATATAATAAACATCCATTTAAATGAGCAGCAGAGCTGTCAGATAAGGAAAATCCTTAGGGACCTAAACATGAGGAGAGAATCAAAGATTCAAGAGCAAAGACCTTGTTGATGCTGTGGGTGTTGTGGGACATCTGCTCCCCCAGGAGGCAATGAGGAAAGAAGGCTTTAAGCTTTAACCACCCTCCCCCACCCCTGCCCAAGGGCAGACTGGAAAAGCACAATTCTTAGCCAATACCCTTGATTATTCCTGCCTTGGCTTTGGGTAGGAAATACATCTAACCACAGCATGACACCTGCTCAGGTTTGGGGTTTAAATTTACACTATCTGTCTAAGAAACGTTAGGCCAAAAAAATTAGCACTGAGTGGCCCAGTTTCCAGAAGTAAAATCAATCTTCCCTGGAGAACCGAACCACCAGGGGTGTTGAGATGGTGAAGAGACTCCTCCATTCCAGTCCTGAGCTCCCAATCCAAAACCACAGAACATACTAAAGAACAGTTTACTATAAGAAAAATCAGAAGAAACAAGAGAGACCCCAGACGATGGAATAACGGGGTACAGATTACTCATTTAGTGTTTCTGAAATGTTCGCAGAAATGTAAAACCGTGTCAAGAGTAAGAAAAAGAGATAAGACGGCATCAGAAAAGAGAAGTTAGACAAAGAAAATAGAATGTTTAGAAATAAAAAGTAATCCTTGATATAAATATTTAGATAAGACACAGTTAGGAGCAGTGTACTATAAAATAAAGCCAAAGAAATTATCCAAAATATTTCCTAAAGAGAAAAAGAAGCATTAATATGAATGAGAAGTATAAGAGACTTGGAAGAGAGACATTGGGGATCTATGTGGCTACTTCCTGATCTAGAAAGAGGAAGTAGAAAACATGGCAGATAAGCTGTATTCGGAGAAAAAGACCCGTCGACATCCCAGAATTGATAAGAAACAGAGAGAATTTGCCAAAAACACTCCTTCTCCTGGGACTCCAGGATGTGCTCCTGGGAAGACCAGGTACTCAAGGAAGGAAGGCGAGCCCAAGGGAATGTTGAGCAAAGGGGCTGGCGTGAATGGGTAACTCTAAACAAAAAATGCCTGTATGAAGTGAAAACACTGGACGACAATAGCCTGTAAGACGAGAGGGGTGTTACAGGAGACCTGTGTCGTGTTCAGAAGTCATCATGAGGAAGGTTGTCAGCATTACATCTGCACCCAAAGAAAAGCAATCTCTTTAGTATGTTTAGGATATGGACCCACAAATGCCATCCCACCGACGCCTTACCCTGGCAGGCATCGACTTACTATCTGAGAAACCAGACCACGCTTAACAGTTCACAAGGAAGTTTTATGGCCATTACTAAATAGAATCTTCATCGCAAAACCATGGAAATAAATGCCATTTTAAGACACACACACCCTCTCTCCCATTCTCTCCCATTGATTACTTAAGCTGTGTTCTTTCAAAATATTTGATAGAATTCCAAGAAATGTCAACTTTACATTTGAGAAGTGTGTCCGATCTTACCAAGGCCTATTAGGATGCATTCCAATGCAAATGAAGTGTGGGGTATGGTTGCGTGAATTCGTTGCTCTTAGGTAAGCAAATCTTTCTTTCTTTTTTCTTAAATTCTCTATACTTTCTTCCCACATTTTCTCACCTAGTAATTGTTTACAAATTCATGTGGAACATGTTCATTTTATATTAGCTTATACAAGCGTTTCTCACAGTAAATATAAAGTCTAAACACCCTTTACCATTCACACATCAGTGGAATACAACAGGGTAAATTTGCCCTTTCCTTCAATCTAATTCAACATGCACTTAATCAAAGTAGGATAGTCCTTTATAAAGGATGAATGAAAATTCCTTGCGTTTTAAGATAATTTGCTCTCTTCTTGAGAGAGTACAAAAGGGCTTTCTCCAACATAGATTTTACTCATTTTGATATCTTCTGATAAATTATTCTCATGCCATGCTGTGAAAACTTCAACTTGTCGTTTGAGCAAGGATATAATAAAGTCGTTATAAATGTCTAGCATTGAAGCCATCTTTCTTTCATTTCTGGATATTAAACTTTAATTAGAGGATATCCTTTTAAGTAACTGATATTTTATAGAGAGAAATAGCATAAATGAAGGCCATAAGGGAAAAGCTAATGTTATAAAAAAGACATCTGACTGGTGGGTACTATTTTTTTCCTGGAACATCCTAAGGATATCCACTATCTATAACCAATACCACAAAGGATTATACAAAAACAGTGATGAAGTTCCACAACAGATATTTTAGCATTAATACTTTCCAGGCATGTTTACAAATTCTTTGTTAAATTCCTGAAATCATTTTAAAGAACAAGAACCAAGATGACAAGGGTCTTATCATCAAAACCATAGTTCAAGTGTCACCTCGATATAATGAAATTTTTGAATGAATAAAATGAAAATCTTGACTTAGATTAATGAAAGGAATTAGAAAAGCAGACCCTTGGGGCACCTGGGTGGCTCAGTCGGTTAAGCGTCCGACTTTCACTTAGGTCATGATATTACGGTTCGTGGGTTCGAGCCCCGCGTCGGGCTCTGTGCTGACTGCCAGCTCAGAGCCTGGAGCCTGTTTCAGAGTCTGTGACTCCCTCTCTCTCTGACCCTCCCCTGCTCACACTGTCTCTCTCTCTCCTAGAAATAAATAAAACATTACAAAATTAAAAAAAAAAAAGAAAAGCAGACCCTTAACTCCTGTTCTAAAAAGAAAATATGAGTTATAATCCCTGGATGAACAAGCACTTCCCAAAAGGTGTCCATGTACACTGGCCAATGTTTTTGTCTGCACGGTTTGCTATTCAACAGCCACCCCCATGTCTTACCACACATGATGTTCATTCATTATGTAGAGGAAAACATGAGAACAGAGTGTTTTCAGGAATGTGGATGTGAGAAAACATGAGTGTAGTTGAGGAGACAGAGAACAAATGAGAGAAAACGTATGCTTAGAAAAGGAGAGGTTGTGTGGTCAGACACAGGGTCTGGGCATTCGCTGTCTTAGGAATCATTGTCATGTATTATGGAGAACAAATCCTAACTATTGCCTGTTCACCACCTGACTCTACTTCACACCCCTGTGAAACCCTCTTGGTGAGGAAGTTGCAAGCATGTGTGTGAGGCTGGTGAGACTGATGGTGTGTTGGGTTAGTTTTGCTTAACTAAGTCCCCTATGACTTTTCTGGCCCAGTTTCCAATTCAGACCTTCTCAGGAGGCGTCTGAGACTAATTTCAATATTCCACCCAAGCTCAAGGTCTGTTCATTTTTTCTTCACTGCACAGAAGTAAAGAACATGGAGTCTATCAGTCATCTGTTAGACAGCAACAATTTTAGAAGGATCTGTAATAGCCAACCAAGAGATGACAATCTTCGTTTTCAAACTGACAGGTGCAAAAAGGAGATTTGAATAATTCATGGCAGGAAGACAGAAGGCCTTTGATGAGTTGATTGCCAGTGCAACTTGTTTTGTGTTTTGCCTTTGGCTTCATCTTTCAATATGGCATCTCTATTAGTTTTGTAGGGCAGCCATAATGAAGTACCACAGACTGGGTGGTTTAAACCATGTGGGGTCCTTCTCTCCCATTTCTAGAGAAGAGGAATATGAAATTGAGTTGTCTGCAGGGCCATACTCCCTCCAAAGCTTCCAGACCGGGATCCTTCCCTACCTCTTCCAGGTCTGGTAGCCTTGTGCACTCCTTGGCTTGCAACCATATAACTCCCACCTCTACCACTGTCTTCCCATGACCATGTTCCCTCCATGTCTGTGTCCAGTTTTCCCTCTTCTCACAAGGACACCAGTCGTGTTGGATCAAGGGCCACCCTACTCCAGTCTGATTTCTTCTTAACTAATTATATATTTAATGATCCATTTTCAAGGATGGTCACATTCTGGGCTGCTGGCAAATAAGGGCTTTAACATTGGAGGGCACACTTTAAGCTAGAACAGCATCATCTCAAAGCAGCTCACCTCTGCCCATCTCACGTAGAACACAGTTAAAATAAGAGGGAACAAACTATACCCATAATTGTTTACAAGGGAGGGGAGACAGGGAGAGAGTTTCTCCTAAGAGAATAGCTTTATCATGGAAAAAGACTTTGAGATCTATAACAATTCCTATCAGATAGATTAAGTTGCATGAAATCGCTGTAGTCTTCAACATACTCCATCGAGCCTGGGTCACCTCAGCAGTCACTGCTGTATAAGCAATGTGCATACACAAAAGCGCTCTTACCCTGGTAGATCTTATAGTTACTAGAATGAGCATCAGTGTTTATTTACTCATTCAGATGAGCTTTAAATAACAAGCCAATGTCGTGTTAAAAAGTCTACGGGTACTGGGGTGCCTGGGTGGCTCAGTCGGTTAAGCGTCTGCCTTCGGCTCAGGTCATGATCTTGTGGTTTGTGGGTTCGAGCCCCGCGTCGGGCTCTGTGCTGACAGCCAGCTCACAGCCTGGAGACTGTCTTCGGATTCTGTGTCTCCCTCTCTCTCAATCCCTCCCCTGCTCACACTCTCTCAGAAAAAAAAAACACATTAAAAAAAGTCTATGGATACATAAACACAAAACACAGAAACTTTGAGGGACGCTGAATTTTAGACAAGGTACCCACTTCCTCTTTGAGAAAAGAATGCCATAGTCCTTAATACCAATTACAGGCAAAAAAGTACAGATCAGTGAGAACATGAAAGAACCGTCCTCCCCACCCCCGCTCAATTTAATCAAATGAAATAACATGCCTGTGAGTGATTTCAAAGTACAACTACAAAGTGTTTCTAATTTTCTTTCTTTTGGGAGAAACACTTAATTTTGTTAGCTCGTACTGAATTTATCTCTCTCCAGTGTTCATACCCACCGCGGAGTTTTTCTCTAGGCAAGTATGAGAGTGACCGCAATGTCAATGCAGGGTGTCCCCAGAATGTATGCTCCTTATGAACGGGTGCATGTGGGTAGCCCCCACAGATCTCACAGAGCATGGAAAGTGTTCATTCAATAAATACTTGCTTACCAATAATAGTTAGAGAAGTATACCATTCCACCATTGCATGGTTTTTACTAGAAGTTCCTTACTACAAAAATTCGAAGAATTGCTAAAACTCTATCGTATCACTTAGGTAGAGCGTGGGACTATAATTTGCATATCCTAAGAGTTGGAATGTGGCCTGGGTCATCTCAGAGAAAAGGAGCTGTGGCCAGTCCCTTCCCTCATCCTGTCCAAGGGGGCAGTGGATATGCAGAGAAGCAAGTCTGGGCCGTGGGGACCACCAGCTACTGAACATCCACCAGAGGATGAGTCCCCACCTCTTCACTGCTCCTTTCAAAAGTGCTTTCCAATTACCCTCATCACCATGATTACATTATCACCATCAGACATTCAATACAGTTCTCAAATCTCATAGTTGGTCAGTGAATAAAGAGGAATCCCTGATAACTAGCACTCTGTGCTTCTTGAACATGTAATCCTATTAACCCAATAATGCAATTAATCCCATAAAAATGCCTATAAACTGTAAGTAGTTACATACGCGTCTCAAGATGCTAAAAATTATTTGTTATCCTAGTGTGGTTAAACCCTAGAGAGATTTGGTAAGCATTCGGAAAGCACAAACATCCGTCAAACAGTCTTAAATGACCAGATCAGTGGGTCATCTATAAACCATACCCTTCCTAAAATGGAATATATTTAAAGTAGTTACAGGATGAGAGACACCTGAGTAGTTCAGTCGGTTAAGTGTCCAACTTTGGCTCAGGTCATGATCTCATGGTTCGTGAGTTCAAGCCCCAAACCAGGCTCTGTGCTGACAGCTCCGAGCCTAAAGCCTGCCTTAGATTCTGTGTCTCCCTCTCTCTGCCCCTCCCCCCACATTTATGCTCTGTCTCTCAAAAATAAATAAGGTTAAAAAAAATAGTCATAGGATGAGAGCGGATTAGAAAATAATACTCCTGTATGGCATAAGCTTGCAATTATTTTTGTAAGAAACTACCAAAGAAAACTTAGAAAGGAATAATCCCATGAATTTATTCCGAGTATTCCTCCGAGTCACAGAGAAGAAGAGCAGGCACGTTCTTGTAATGCCCTCAGTTCTAGGATGGAGACTCAAGGGAAGGGAGCAGCTGTGTGTGGGTGGGAGAAGCCTCTGCATCTACTCCAGACGCCCCTTCTGTTGGTCCCAAAAAGCTCCAAGAAATGCAACCACAGAGATGCTTTCCAGAAAGTCCCAAAGAGTAACTTCATAGGGAGTATGACCTCAGAAACAATGGTTCTGACTCTGAGGTTCTTAAAAACAGGTGAAAAGCAAAGTAAATACATGCACAATAAGCACCGCCAGAAGCTTTTGCTCTTGAGATAGTATCAGCGTTAGGAGAGCTACCAGTCAATTTTAAATAATGAAAAAATATTTTTAAAGTACAAACATTCGGAGCAGCTGGGTGGCTCAGTCAGTAAAGTGACCAACTCCGAATTTCGGCTCAGGCTATGATCTCGCGGTCGTGAGACTGAGCCCTGCGCTGGGCTTGTGCTGGGCCTAGAGGCTGTTTAGGATTCTCTCTTTCCCCACTCTCTCTGCCCCTCCCCGGTGTGCACACGCACTCTCCCTCTCTCTAAAAATAAATAAATAAATAAATAGCGAGCTTGGGTAGCTCCGTTGGATGAGCTTCTGAGCCGTGATTTCCGCTCAGGTCATGATCCCAGGGTCATGGGCATTGTTGAGCCCTGCATCGGGCTCCACGCTGAGCATGGAGCCTGCTTGGATCCTCTCTCTCCCTCTGCCCCTTCTCCCCTGCTCACACTTTCACTCTCTCTCTAAACAGTAAAAATAAAATAAAAATACACAAATAAATAGAAACTCAAACAAAAGTACAAACATTTAAAAGATAATAAAACCTACCAACCCAAACCAAGCATTAAAAAGAGACATGAGAGATTAAATACATACAGAACTGAACATTGGTGCATTACCTAGATATCACTCAAACTCTGCTTCCTGTACATCAAATGTAAGATCACATTGAAAGCCCTCATTAATGTGTGATTCCCCAACACCGACTTCAGATTATGACCGTTAAAGTCTTCCTGGATGCAAGGTTTAGGATGCCCTTAAATCAAGTTCAAATCCAGAGAAATAACAACGTAGTGAATAAACTGACTTCTCAATCTTGGCAACTTCTGAGAGCCACATCCGAAGAACCCCTCATGTCTAAGATTCTCTCAGGACCCAGCACATGGCATCTGGCAGAGTGCCAGCCAATAAATACTCATTATAAGAGAAGTGAAAAATGAATGAATTTTTCACAAAAGTGAGCTGGGGTTTAAATATAAAAAGATATATTCCCAGCCCGTGGGAGTTTATATTTTTTAGGAGAAAACAGAAGGAAAATTGTGGCCTGAGAAAAACTATTAAATTTATATGTTATATGTATATATTTAAAAATCAAGGACTTGGGATGAGCGCTGCGTGCTGTATGGAAGCCAATTTGACAACAAATTATATTAAAAAATAAAATAAAAAAAAATCAAGGTGTATAGATATCCATGTTTTCATAGGTTTTTATAGTACATTTTTTATGATTACAAATACAGGCACAGTCTGAAAAATCCGAAAACTAAAGAAACGTTGAAGAAAATATAAATCCCTGAAAATTCCATTACCAGTAGAATGCTACAGCTGACCATAATTAACATTTTTGCATATCCCTTCCATTCTTTTCTCCACATATATATGTATGTACATTCAGATAATTAAGATTATAATGTTATTTAAATAGCTTTCATTCAGTATATTTTACTCAACATTTTTATGTGTATACTCAATGGATATTGTATAAATACTACTAAATCATGACTTCCTATCACCAAAAGGTTTCAATACATCATTTTAATACTGTGTAATAATCTACTGGGTGAATATACAATAATTTAATTAACCTGTCTACTCTTGGGGGCTTCTAATATTTCACCATTATAATTAAAATAAAATAAAATAAAACTCTCCACATAGATCTTTACCTGTATTTCTAATTATTTCCTTAATTAGTTCCTCAAGGTAAAGTTTCTGGGCCCAGACATATACTTTTTTTTAAAGAAAGGCATTAAATTGATGACATTTTAGAATAGTTAACGAATAAATTCTACAATATAGTTGTTGAGTGGTTTAGCACAATGACAATCTGTGAGGGTCTAAATACAGCAGTAAATCCATGCTCTACTTTACTCAGAATATTCTGCTTATGAACGTGAGGGAGACCAAGTGACCCTTATTAATTACCATCTTCTAGGCATTTTGCCTATTATCTCATTCAATCCCCCACCGCTCTTATGAGTTGAATGAGGAATCTGAGGTTCAGCAAGGTCATGTAACATGAGGACTGAGGTCACATAACCTGGTTTGCCTGACTTTCAATATTACATCCTTTCCACGACAACTAGACCAGATGGTTTCATACAGTTAAGGTGAAAAATGACAGAACACAGACCTGCATCCGCCCCTATGCCTCTGACAGCATCCTAACCCCTCCCAGAGTGCTGGCAACAAAGGGATCTTAGAAGGTAGCTTTTTGCTTCCCTGAGTCTCAGCCCAGCCGCCAAACCAGAAGGAGGTGGGAATGCACACTGAGTTATCCAAGCCCTGTTCAGACAGAAATATTTACGGAAGAGAGAGCACAGAGGAGAGCAAAGCCCTCTCCTTCCTAGAGGAGGAAAGACTGGGAGAGCCTCTATCTTGTGCTGAATTTTTTAAAAATAGAAGATTTTCATCCAAAGGACAGGGAGAGAAGGATTTTCAGTGCAGAACTACATGACCAAAGGCACATGTAGGGGACAAAATTTTGCCACTCCAATCTTTGTTTCTTTGGCATATTGATTACTTTACGCTGGTTGTGTTTAAGAAACTGCAGACAGAAGAGAAGCTCTGAAAACTGAGTAGAAGTTACCCTTTTGTAAGAGATGTTTACATGTAGAAGATAAATCTTTATGTGTAAGGTATTCCCCTGTGGAACCAGGATGAGGGGGGAATGACTAAATCTCTAGAAATTGTTATCACTGGAGCAGGCAGGGACTCAAATCTGCATAACAACCTTATTCTGCTCACTGTGCTTTTCTTGATCACTTCCCATAACTGATGCCCCATCCCCAAAGTCTTTTGTTTTTAGTTGAAGATGGAATTTAAGGTGACGGCTTCATCTATTCCAGATTGTTACTCAATTTTCCTGGGTTTCTCTCATGTAACCAGGAGGAATGCATGTAATTAAACTTGTTTGATTTTCTCTCGTTAGTCTGTCTAAACTTGATTCTTAGACCAGATGAAGAACCTCAAAGGGTAAAGGGAAATTTTCCTGCACAACACTCACAAGTTAACATTTGGGGTTTTTTTTTTAGTGTAATTGTAGAGGAGTGAGAGAGATAGGCATGCTAGATGGGAGAGTGGTTTAAAAATCAGGGAATCCCAGGACCTTTAATATATGTTACTTATTTCCCAAGGAGATCCTGAGGCAGATTTAAAAGAAATGAAAGGAAGGGGTGCCTAGGTGGCTCAGTTCGTTGGATGTCCAACTTCAGCTCAAGTAATGATCTGATGGTCTATGAGTTCAAGTTCCCTGTTGGGCTCTTTGCTAACAGCTTGGAGCCTGGAGCTGTTTCTGATTCTGTGTCTCCTTTTCTCTCTGCCCTCCCTTGCTCTCTCTACCTCTCTCTTTCTCTCAAAAGTAAATATAATATAATATAATATAATATAATATAATATAATATAATATAATATAATATAATATAATATAATATAAAATAATATAAAAGAAAAGAAAAGAAAAGAAAAGAAAAGAAATGTAGAATTAACATGGATAAACTGGGGATGGAGGATGGTCAAGGGATGCTTATTACTATAGGTGATGCAACTATACTGAGTCCAGGTAGTTTAATTTGCCAAAAGACTTGAAAATTTTTCATGAAAACTAACTCCAGAAAGAAATAATAAGACATTATATTTGAACTTCTTCCTCCCTTTCTTTTCTTGGCTGGTTCCAAAAATAATTTGATGTGGTTCCATATTTTTAATTTGAGAAGAGGTTATTCTGGGACATTCTTTTCTACTTTATGTTTATTTTTATTTTAATGAAAAAAAATGAAAGTCAGATTTGAAGGAAAAAAATTCCTCTCTTCAAAGGTCAGGTCTATTTTTACTTTCAGATTTTTTTTTTTATCAAAAATTCGATATCTTTGGTATCCAGCTTTAAAATGAAGCAAGTTTTCTACCTAGAGATTATAACATTTGCCTCTATTTTAGGTTAGAAGGGTTGAGAGCAATGTGCAAGCTCATATTTTAGGATCACTGAAATGGGTGACAATTGGCTTGGTAACAGAATTTGAAGACTTCTGTGTAGATGTCATTGTTGTCTTTGCAAGGCATTACTGTGCTTTCTTTTTACTAAGTCACAAAACTAAAAACAAACAAACAAAAACAAAACTTAGAAATATTGAGACCTTGCTATTAGTTTTGTTTTCTCTCTAAATTAATGAACTAAAAGAAACTGGACAATAAAGCAGTTCTAAGAAAGAATCCACTCTCTGTGGACAAAATTCTAGTAAAGATGCTTTATGTTTGTGGTTATTTTATTTTATTTTATTTTATTTTATTTTATTTTTTGCTCAGGGGCCCTCTTGGGGAATAGATGGGGTGAAGAATATTGGCTTTTGCTCTGTGATTGACTGTGTATCTTGATCATTTGCCAAGTTTTATTAAAAGTCCCTGAGATCACTCTGTACCTTGGCCCTTACACTCCATCAGCCATCAATTCAGAATGTCAAACCTGATTACCAGGACTCTCTCTGAAGCCCCTTCCAAGCCATTAGCGAGGGAAAGCTGTGTCTTGGTGCCTGGGTGATGTAAATGCACCTCATCAAGACTTCCAACTCCAGGGAAACTCATTATGTTTCAGAATAACATTGCCAGTGTTAACTTTCTAAGTGAAGAGGACATTTGCAATTTTAAATTTGAACTCATTAGAGGGAATTTGTTTAATTTTGTCTTCATTGCTACCACATCTTTTACCAAAGACAACTCTAATTCAAGTCCTAAATTATATATTTAGTTCACAAAAACAGGTTAAAAGGATGCTTAAACAGCAAACAATAATGTAACAGAATTTCATTGAAAATCATTCATAACAGACTAGATAAAAGAGATCCTTCACAATTCTCCTACTTTCCAAAAACTTCTTTTTAAAAATATTTTTAATGTTATTTATTTTTAAGAGAGAGAGAGACAGAGACAGAGTGCGAGTGGGGGAGGGGCAGAGAGAGAGAGAGAGAGGGAGACACAGAATCCGAAGCAGGCTCCAGGCTCTGTGCTGTCAGCACAGAGCCCGAAGCAGGGCTCAAAGCCAGGAACTGTGAGATCATGACCTGAGCCGAAGTCGGAAGCCTAACCAACTGAGCCACCCAGGCGCCACCCAAAAAAGTTCTAACTTTGAGAATTAGCTACATTTAAATTAGATCAGAGTCGGTGCTCATTCATCCACTATAATGAGGATGATTTCCAAACGCAAGGATGGTGTTGGTTGCTTTTGGTGGTTTCAATTGAGTGATGAGGGGGATTACAGGTGAAAATACACTGGTTAGGAGCAACTTACATCTGTATGCATTGGAATGTTCCAGAACTGAGTGCTACCATGAGTAAAATACCTAACTTGAGATGGCCGTGGCCCTTCACGTGAGGAAAACATGTTGAATGAAGGCCCTAAATCCTGCTACTTGCCCTTGCAAGCCCTTTGAGCTCTGCTACTTCCATACCAGCATTAGCAATGCAATATATCTTTATAACGAATCCAGCTTACACGGTGGTGTCCCGTACCATACGTCACTGACAATGCTTGAATTCAGCTGGCTGTTGGTGAAAACACCTACCTAAATTCCCTGGTACAGGGCCCCAGACAGCCTAGAGTCCCTGCCCTTTGGACACGTGCAGACTCTTTGGTGGCCTGCCACTTTCATTCAGCTAAAGAAGTGACTCAATTATAATGGTCCCCCAGTGCTTCTGAGCAAATTGCGAATGGTTACCCTGAAGTTCACAGTCACCTCAAACTTGACCTGATCCCAAATCCTAACCATTGCAGCTGACTCCAAATGGCTCTACAACACGCCTCATATATTTTTCCCCCTAAGCTAAAGCTTTCATTCTCACTATTTGTTTCCTTTTCCTAAACATTCAGAAGCTGCCAGTTCCCCATCTCATGTTTAAATGGTACGTAACCTGTCGATGGTGGCTCAGCTAAGAAATCCTTTGAGCTGGACTTAAGTGAGTCTAGGGTCCTAGGGCTGCAACATCCATGCTCTGCCTGCCGTGTTCGTTTTGGAATTGTGCATATGTACTGAGTTCTGCACAATGAGGTTGGGAGTTTCTTCCAAGAAAAGGCAGTGTTTTGTATCTCCCATAAACAATCGTGCTTGAGGAGTGAGTGAGTCAGTCAAATGAGAAGCCAAAGATCCCCCAGCCAGTACACGCCGCTCTTGGGGGTGTGGGTGGAGAGCTCTGTATTGGAAGCTGGGTTTCTTTTAGTTTCTAAACAGACTTAGGGCTCTGGGGAGGACCAGCCCACTTAAACTGCACAGTCAGCATCAATAATTCCTTATGTGCTGAGTCCAATCCGTAGTTGATCAGTGTGGCCTTTTATGGTCATTATACGACACCACGTGTACAGAGAATGCCTGTTGTAACTCAAACACCTAAAGGTGTCCTTCCTGAACCCTCCAGGTTTGGACAAAATTCCTGAATCCCAGGGTTTACCAGTCACATCAACCTGGTTACCTGCCTAGCGATGTGACCTGCAAATATGTCATCATTTGTTGATATTAGGAATTTTTTATTCAATAAATATTCATATAAACTTAGCAGTGATAGTTATAGTCTAAGTGTATTACCAGCACTGACTCACATCAACTTCACACTACCCTTAAAAGGAATGTGACATAATTATGCTCCCCCCACTTTTTTTGGTAGACACGGCAAGTGAAATTAAGTAATGATTTTTTTTAATGTTTTTTATTTATTTCTAGGAGAGAGACAGAGACAGCGTGAACAGGGGAGGGTCAGAGAGAGAGGGAGTCACAGACTGAAACAGGCTCCAAGCTCTGAGCTGGCAGTCAGCACAGAGCCCAACGCAGGGCTCGAACCCACGAACCGCGAGATCATGACCCAAGAGAAAGTCGGACGCTTAACCGACTAAGCCACCCAGGCGCCCCAGTAATGATTTTTTTTCTGTGTCAGAATTTCTCTGCTCCAGAGAACATACTCATAAATTTTACATAGATATGTAATGGATTCTTCCAGTGGGTTTTCCATAGACTCCCAGGTGAAAAATAGTCACTAGTTAATCTGCTGTGATTGAAGCAGGCACAGGGGGCCAGTGGTGCCCCCACCCTAGAGACCCCATCCTCCGATACTTTATGCAGCAGGTCTAAAACTATTGATCTCAGGACCCCATTTTAGAGTCTCACAAAATATTGAGTACCTCAAAGAGGCTTTGATTATGAGAATTGTCAATATTTAGTGTGGCAGAAATTTTTAAAGTGAAATATTTATCAATTCTCTAAGAAATGAAATAGTAACCCATCACATGTTAATATAAACATTCTTTAATGAATGTTTAGAAAATAACTTTATTTTCTAAAACAAAAAAAAAATGGAGAGAAGAGCGACACTGTTCCATTTTTGTGAAGTCTTTGTAATGTCTGCTTTAATAGAAGACCATGCAATTCTCAAGCATTCAATATCCTGTGGTGTGTTGTTTTGGTGGAAGTCTATCAGGATGAACCAGCTTCACACATACATAGCTGGCAAAGAAAGAAGTGCTTGAATAGCTTTTGTGGATCACTGTGGATATTTTTCGCTAGTTTCTGAAAGGTTAGTTGCAATCGTGTTTTCATACTCTATTAATAAATTCATTGCCCAAAGTTCTGCCTCAAATCTGAGTGGATCTATTGTTGATGCATGACTTTTCTATCATCATGCTTAGTCATTTACAAAATACCATTCACTGAATTATGCAGGTCTTCTCAATGTTGACACATTTCAATACTCAGTATCAAAAGATCATTTTTGTAAATATCATCACCAATCTTACCAGGAAAGTCTTTCTGATACTGGAAGACTGTCAAGCACCCAATAGTGGATATAATTTTTCCAAAATTAAAATTTTTTATTTGAAAGGTTGAATTTTACCACTGGACCCAATTCTGTCAGTTATTTTCCTTGAAGTGACAGGCTCACCTTGGTTCATTTTTAAGAAAGCATCTGCCAAATATCTATAGTCTGAATAATCACAGTTTTCCCGTTCATTGTTCTTTTATGTTTAAAGTGGTATCTCATTATAAACCAAAACAAAACCAAAAACAAATAGAACCAAATAAAATCCGATAATTCAGCTTGCAACTCAACTGCAGAGTGCTCTCCCCTAATAAAGTTATTCTCTTTGTGTATGTTCCCAAAGTATTTTATGTGAACTTCCACTTCTTCACATAGAGTAGTAAGAAGTCATGTACTTGAGGGGTGAGATTTAACACAATTAATAGTTTTATGGCTGCACAAAGGGACATTATTTTTATTTTTTAATGTTTATTTATTTTGAGAGACAGAGCACGAGCAGGGGAGGGGCAGAGAGAGAGGGAGATGCAGAATTGGAAGCAGGGTTTAGTCCCAGAGCTGTCAGCACAGAAACTGAAGTGGGGCTTGAACTCACAAACCATGAGATCATGACTTGAGCCAAAGTCGTATGCTTAACCCAGGAGCCCCACACAGGAACACTCTGAAATAGTTTTTCCTGTGAGTGTGTGGCAGTGAAGAAAACAGTACAATTATTGCACAGTACGAGTGTGACTGGGTCTTGATTTGTGCTCAGGCACCAGTTTATCCATCGTTGCCAATTGCAAAGTGAAGCAACCAAAGACTATGCTAGTATTATTCTGAAAATGCTTCAGACACTGCAGATCCCTATGAGAGTCTGGGAGACGCTCAGGGGTCTAGGGCCGCATGCTGAGAATGGTTACCCCTTGGCATTAGGATTCAAAGTGTGTGATGGGATCACATCATGTTTAGAAAACATGAGAAGGTAGACAGGACGGTTCCATCAGGGTCACATGAAGGCCCAGCACTTCCAAAGCTCCGCCTCCCAGACCTGCCCCATCTCCATCTCTGGTGACCTACCAAGGGCCAGTCTTGCTAGCTCTTCCAGTTCTTTCTACAGAGAACCATCCAGTCTTCTGGCAGCATTTTACAGAGACATAGGGGGATGGGCAGTGCTGGAAAATAATCAAATGGTTCACCTTTTTAAAACATCCAGTGTGGGGGCACCTGGGTGGCACAGTCGGCTAAGCGTCCAACTTCGGCTCAGGTCATGACCTCACAGTTTGTGGGTTTGAGCCCCGTCTCGAGCTCTGTGCTGACAGCTCAGAGCCTGGAGCCTCTTTCAGATTCTGTGTCTCCCTCTCTCTCTGGCCCTCCCCTGCTCAACACTGCCTCTCTCTCTTTCTCAGAAATAAATAAAACATTTAAAAAAATAAAAAATAAATAAAACATCCAGTGTGGTTGGCGGGGGACCATTACAACATCTCAGTGTCTATGTGGGTTTTATTCTTTCTAGGACACATGATATTTGGGTCCTAATAAGTAGATTTACCTATCTTAGATTATTATAAAAAGTATCTGCTTGAGAAAAAGAAAATTTTCTGCAGACCTTAAATATGAAATAATTTCTAAATGGAGAAAAGACAGTTTTTCCAAACAGGGTAAAACATCTGTGTATTTCCGAAGGATATTGGCTTTCTTTACCCTGGGTTAGGCAGACTTTGGCTCCCTAGAGGCAAACAAGAGAAACAGTTGAACTACCTCAACATTAGCATTGTATTTCTCCATTTGTTTTTAATAACTATTTCTTAAGGGGAAGGTCCCAAGTTCAATAGACTCTAATATATGTATTTGAATTTGAATTTTAGGAAAATGGGTCCTTACTCTATTAACCTTTCTTTTCACCTTCTGAAATACAAAAATGGAAGGCTTGATTTTAATGAGATGCTAAAACTCAGGGCAATACAGCGGCAGGTAATAAATCATGTCTTCGCATCACCTGAGAGCAATAAGTTGAGGAAAAAATGAATTATCAAATTTGAGAGAAGATGGAGAATATATTATGCTTCTGTCTCCCTGTCATGGTCCTTCCTTATCATAGCCCATTTAATTATCTGTCCCATCTCCCCCCACCAGCTGCTGAAAAGAGGCGCTTCCTATAACATGCCCATCACTGTGTCATTTTCATCAAACACACATTTGACCATGCTGCATAGATATGTACTCAACAAAGTGCTCAGTGAGGCAGAATCATCAGAACAGACATAATTTTACGTCTGTATATATACAAAGTGGTATATGAAAATTACCATTATATATTAGCAGTGATCCTCTAAAATACCGAAAGGGAAATGTATCGATAAAACAGCATGCTCTGATAGAGAATGCACATTCATATATTAACATCAAATGATAACAATTTTTAAAACGTAAGTGGTTAGCAAACCTCCTTTTCCAAAGAATGAATTAAAGACACTGCTCACTGGAATTTTCACTGGAATTCGATATCTTAAAAATCAGATCTATAGTTTACCAAGATTCGCCCTATCCAGCCCTATTCTTATGTGGATAGTTTGTGGGTCTGATGTTAATACACTGGCAGCTGCAGATAGGACAGGTTTGCCTGCAAGACAGCAGGGACACATTCCAGGTATGACCTGCCTTCCACAGTGACATCCACTTCACGCTGTGACACCTACATCATTCTTATCATTAAGGTATGCACGCGCGCACACACACACACACACACATAGTGCACACATACATGTACACATGTACTTCTACTCCTACCAGGATCCCAGATTTTGGCATGACAATGCCAATCCCAAATCAGGCAGAATCCACTAGAATCTAAAATGTTGTCAGGGGACATTAGATTTGAAAGCTGATAAGCACATTAGGTTCTTTACCAAAGTGTGAAAATTGGATGTTTTCTTGAACATCTTTCAAGAGAATAGCAGTTATAATTTTAAATGTTCAGGAAATTTGACTATAAAATATTGCAGAAAATCATATGAAATTCAGAAATTTCTGTTTTATAATATTAACCATCACCATCATCATCATGGCTACCGTTTATTGAACTACCAGATAAGCACTATGCCAAGTAATGAGCATAGATGTTCTAATTTAATTCTTCAACGTCTGATCTATTCAGGCTGCTATAACAAAAATATCCTATACTGGGTGCTTTATAAACAATGTAAGTTTATTTATCACAGTTTTGGAGCCTGGAAGTCCAAGATCAAGGCATCTACAGATTCAATGTCTGGTGAAAGCCTGCTTCCTGGTTCATAGATGGCTATCTTCTCCCTTCTCCTCTTGTGACAAGGGGAAAAGGGAGCTCTTTTATAAGATCACTGATCCCATTCATGAGGGTTCCTCCTCCTGACCCAATCATCTCCCAAAGGCCCCACCTCCAAAGATTATCACACTGGGTGCTAGGTTTCAGCATGTGAATATGGGGGTGGGCTATAAACATTTGATGAACAATTCCTCACCAACATAAGTGAAAAAGCTCTGAGATGGATTTTAGTTTCTCCTGTTGACTCCCTCTTATAACAGACTTCTACCTTACACCTTTCTTGTCTTCTGTGACTACGACTTTCCAACACATCACTTGACACTGTCTCACTGAGGGTTAATTTCAAGGGCATCCATCTGTGGCATAAACAAAATGCTACTGCAAAATGATTCACATTTGCCAAATGCTCTGGAAATTTACATGAACAGCAAAAGGGAAAGGATTTAGACACTGAACTCACCTTCATCTTTCAGATTCTGTGAACAAAGAAAAGGTTGCAGATCTATTAAATCAAAGATTTTAGAGGAAGCTTGTGACACTGGGTAAAATTTTGCAAATGAGCCCCTTAGACCCAGTCTCTTGACTAGTTAGAGACTATTATGTGCTCACATGGCCTCTCAGGACTGGAGACCAAAGGTTGAGCACACAGCTAAGAGGGTTTCCTTGGAAACAAGGTGCTTCTTCAATACAGCAGAGGCCCCTCTGGACGTCACGTATTTTCCAAGCACCTGCTGTGTGTCTAGAAATCTGCTCTATGGATTGTATGTCATTAAGCAAATAAACATGGGGGGAAATTCAACTTTCAGGTATCCTCTTTAGAAAGTTATAACAGGGCTGAAAGTCTAGGTAACAAATAGGGCCCCTCATCCACCAGCCTCTATGCCAGCAGCGAGGAATAGGAATAAGCAGAAGAGGGTGTGGTCCTTTCTGGGCTTCAGGTTATCATGTAATTGTCCAGGAAAGGCTCTGCAGCTGGTACTCCTCACACTGTTGGCTTCGTATTCATTTCCATTTTGATCCCATGAACGGGTCTTCCTTCCTAGAATGACTGATATTTATGTGGTCTTCAAGCATGCCTAACACACACAACCATGCTTATTTTATATGGCAGAGTAAAATCACTGAATGAAATTCTATTTCAGCCCTGTCACTTAGATCAAGAAGGGCCCTGAAAGAAACTTCTGAGTCATAGGAGGAGACAGGCAGCCCTCGATGCCATGTGGGGAAAAGAGAACAAAATCTTAGCTGCATTTAAAAGACTGTTATTCATCCATCTATTAGATTAACTAGACATAAGATCTAGGATGTGTGAAAAATAATCTAATGTGAAGACAGTAAGGATTTTAATGTGGTTCCATACAAAATATATATTATTTAAGTATAGCTATCTATTTTCATTGAGTGAAGAGGTAGTTCCTATATAAAGGGTGTCATACGAACTTTGGGAGATTGAAAGGAGAATAAGGCGCAGCCCATGGCCCCCAGGAACTAAGTGTAGTGGAAGAGACAAGTCAACCAAAAAGGCAATTTTCTTACTGAGTGATACTCATATTCTGGGGACGCGGAGCACAAGAGACTCCCAGAAAACGTAACAGGGGCCCTTTGCCCATCTAAGTGGGACCAGAGAAGCTATCTGATTGTCTCATCCTTCCGAGACCACACGTGTGTAACAGCCATATTTAAATTTAGAAGTTGTGCTATGCATCATAACCTAGAATTATAATCACAGGTGCAGTCTTGGGATAAGCCTTAGTGATACCCGTTCAAAAGGGTCCCCAATAAATCACGCTTCTGTGTCCACACTCCCTTTGTCACTTTGCCTTGAATCCCAGATTCAAACGGGGGAGTCTATACTCCCTCCCTCTTGAATCTCAGATGGTCTTGTAACTTGCTTGACCAAAGAGTCCCATGCAGGTAAAATCATGGGAGGTTCAAGGCCATCCATTTAGAGCTCTTACAGCTTTCTCTCTGGTCCAGGTAGAATGAATCCAGCAGCCGTATGAAGTCCAAGCTACCCTAATGGAAGGAAACCACATGAAAGGGAAACCCTGGAGGACAAGTCACTCCATATAAAGAGAAAGGTCACATGAAGGGAGAGCAAGCGGGCCGCTTCATTTGAGCCACGTAAGCAAAGGCACAGGCAGGTGGGAAGGCTGCTTTTGACATCCTAGTCTGAATCCAGCAGACAGAACGACGAAGAGCCAAGGCAAGCAGCCTTCCCTGTGCTCTGCTCAGATTCCTGTCCCAAAGGATCCTGAGCCATAGAATAATGCTTCTCTTAGGCACTAAGTAGCAGAGTGATTATTAAGCATCAATAAATAATTTGCATGACCCCTCCGTATATGAACCAGGTACAAATGAACAACTTGACGGTACAATACCACCTTTCAAGGATCCCATTAAAGAGACCCAGTTCTTTATGAGGCTCTTTGGCTACTTGGTGGGTTTATTCCCACCGCGTTATCAACAACATGATGCTGTGCATCATGCCTGGCACTAGGCTGTGCTGCCACTGAGCGACATGGAACCATTTGGAGGCTGGGCCACTGACTGCCCAACATGAGAGGAAACGATAAAAAAAATAAGGGCATGTTAATAAAGAATATATCAAATGAGAGAAGTAATAAAGAACACTAAGCCGAGACTCCAGGCTAGCTAGCACCGGCAATTTTCATCAGTGGTGTAGACAGTTCCTCTCATTCTAGGCAGGTGGGCAGCGCATTGAAAGACAAGGTGGAATTTAAGGTCACTTAGCAGGAGGGATGGGAGTCAGAAGTAAAAGGAGGTAATACAATGGGAACCGCGAGGTTGCAGAGACTGAGAGGCATTTACAGAGAATACGAAGGGAAATGCTAGGTGTGCAATATTGAACAGACAAAGCGCTGGGGCTCAGAGTGAAGGAGGACAGAAGGTCACCACGGAGCCTCACGTCCAGTTTTGGAGACACATTTAACGAGAGACACTGGCAATCTGAACACTGAATATTTTCTAGGTCTGGCATAAGGGCAGACATTCAATAGTCTTGACCCGGCGTTCGCTCTTGTGGGAGGTTTCTCTTAGTCTAAGATTCGGCTATACAGCTTAGGGAAATGGATGTTTGGTGGGCTTTGCTTTTGCTTGTCAGCTGGCTCTGCACTTTCCTGAGTCTCTCTACTGTTATGGAAGATTTGAACAGGATCTCGTCTGTAACACAAGCAGCATGAGGGCTAGGAGATGTGCTCGCTCGTGCATGCAGCACGGAGTTCCAGGTGCCCTGGGATGTCAGCCATCCTTTTCAATGACATAACTAGCGTTCTTAGGCTGCTGCAGTTTTGATTAATAAGGCATTTGTCCTCTATCTGGTAGCAATAGCAAATGGTCCATTCCCTGTGAGTTATGCATGGGATTTGAATACTACTTTCTGACCCATCTAGGTGTTTAGGTGATTTGTGGTCATTTTTTTTTCCACTGAGCAATCACTTAATGTTTCCTTGAATAACAGCACTATGGCCAATATTAGTGCTGATGGAGGGGAAACAAAAACATGGTAGCCATAAAGGGAATTTAAATACTTTTTATGGATTTATTATTTTTTTAATTTTAGTTAATTAATGTAGAGTGCAATATTGGTTTCAGGAGTAGAGTTCAGTGATTAGTCACTTACAGGCAACACCTAGTGCGCATCCCAACGAGTGTCCTCCTTAATACCTGTCACCCATACTTCTAGATGCTCCTTCTCATAAAAGTTTGAGAGTAAATACTAGCAATACTTGCAATTCTTGGATATTGAGAACTTCAGCATTAAAGTCTCATTAGAAAGTTATTTGGACTTTTTTTTTTTTAATATTTTATTTATTTCTAGGAGACAGAGAGAGAGACAGGGTGAGCAGGGGAGGGTCAGAGAGAGAGGGAGTCACAGACTGAAACAGCCTCCAGGTTCTGAGCTGGCAGTCAGCACAGAGCCCGACGCGGGGCTTTTTAAGTGTTAAAATATATATTAATCCCTTCCACATTCAGCCATAATAGAGTACCAGGATCCATATTGACCCTCTATCTTGAACAACTCAGAAAATGGGCAAGATCTCTGAAATAGTGGCTTACAGGGCTGAAAGGCAGGCGGCACAGAGCAGAGACCTGAGAGAAGGGAATCCGGTTAGGTGGCCTCTACGACTACGCTAGCCTACCACCTGGAGAGAGGTCCCCGGCCACAATGCATGACCGGACGGGCTCTCCCGGTGAGTTGCACACACATGATTCCCTGCTGGAGGCGGCCATGACAGCTAGAATTTACAGGCAAAACTACCAGAGGAGGACCCTGTAGTGATGTAGTTTAAGTACCTGACAATTAGCTTTTCTGATTGCAGTGTTAAGTGCCTGACATTTAGCTTTTGATTGCCAAGGTGTCCACTTCAAAGACATCCAACTAGCTATAGGATCAGACAAAGAGCCAGGCTGCCCCACCCCTCCCCCCAAACATCCCTTTACACAAGCTGGAGAGACCAGACCTGCTTTTCTCTTTTCATGCTTTAATTCCTGCTTTTACATTTTAAATTTAAAAAGTGAACCCCCCAAACCCTAAGCACCCTATCTATCCTCGCCTTCAGTAAAGGCTGAACCCCAAGTCCCTGCTCTCTCTCTCTCTCTCTCTCCCCGCAGAACCTTGCTGTGAGGCCCCAGGCATGCTCGGTATCCTCCAGTATTTGTGAGTAATAAATCTTGTTATTCAAGGTCCTCAGATGGTTGCTGGTGACGTGATTCTTGCAGTCGTAAGAGCCAGTCTGGCGACAACACTGGCTCTATTTCGGGAAATGTCTGGAAATTCACCACGAGTATGGGTCCAGGTGAGTATTCCCAGGCCTTTGTAGCTGAGAGCATCACTCTATCAGCTCTATACCGAAATCATGCAGAGAGGACTTGAAATAAAGGTTTAAAGAGAGCAGAGTGATGCTGAGTCATTCAACTGCATCCCAGAAAAAAGTCCAGCAATACTGAAAGAAAACTAAAATATCTAAACAGAAAATTTAGAGACATCTGGGTGGCTCAGTTAGTTGAATGCCCAACTCTTATTTTTTAAACTTTTTAAATATTTATTTATTTTTGAGACAGAGAGACAGATCGTGAGCCGGGGAGGAACGGAGAGAGAGGGAGACACAGAATCTGAAACAGGCTCCAGGCTCCAAGCCGTCAGCACAGAGCCTGACCTGGGGCTGGAACTCACAATGAGATCCTGACCTGAGCGGAAAGTCAGTTTAACCCACTGAGCCACTCAGGCGCCCCCTGGTGTCCAACTCTTGATTTCAGCTCAGGTCATGATACCAGGGTTGTTGGGCTGAGCCCTGTGTCAGTATTTGTGAGTAATACTGCTGAGCATGGAACCTGCTTAAGATTCTCTCTCTCTCTCTCTCTCTCTCTCTCTGTCCCTTTCCTCCGCTTGAGCATTCACCCTCTCGCTCTCTCTCCAAAAATAATGATAAAATAAGTGAAATCTTAAAAATAAATTAAAACATAAATATAAAATTTTAAATGTCTGAGATCCAATAAAAAAATACTGAGCATGCCAAAAGCAGGAAAATTAACGACCCAAGAAATGGCACATATGATAGAATCAATGGGTGAGGAAATTAAAACAATTACAAATGTATGCCATTTGCTCAAGAAGGTAGAGGAAAGGAGAGGAGACAAATGGAATAGATAATGGAAACCCAAGTGAAATTTTAGGAAATAAGAAATACAATATTTGAAATTAATAAATGATCACTGGATGGGATCAAAAACATATTGGACAACACCAGATTTGACATCCACATCAGTGGATTTGAAAACATAGCATAGAGACTATCCAAAATAAAATACAGACAAGAAAAAGAATGAACAAAGCATTAATGACTCATGGGACAATATCAAGCAGTAACTAATATGTGCAGCTGAAGACTTATAAGGGCAGGAAAGGCAGAGATAGGACAGAAAAAATATACCTATTTGAAGAAAAAATATTTGAAGAAAATAGGGAAAGAAAAGAAAGAGTTCCAAATTTCACAAAACTATAAAACCATAGAGGTAATATGAACCTCAAGCCTGGGACCCAGGATAAAAGAAAACAAGATTAAGACCCAACACTATCAAAGTCCTGAAATCCAGCGACTGGAAAATAATTACAAGAGCCAGAGTCAGCAGTCCACGCAGGCGTCTATATGGATGACTACAGACTTACCGCACAAGCCAGAGACAATGGAGTTGCATCTGTCAAGTTCTAAAAGGCAAACTGTCAATGTCGAACTCTCTACCCACAAGAAAAAACTCACGAAAGGTGAAACAAAGAGTATTAAAATGAACAAAAGTTGAAGGAATTCCTTGCCAACAGTCCTGCATAATAAAGGTTTTTTTTTTTTTGGCAGAAGGAAAAGGGCATCTGATGAAGACTCCAATTTACATAAATGAATAAAGTGCTCCAGGGATGAAAAATACGAGGTTAAATATAAAATATTCTTTTTATCAGTTTTAAAGTTTTTTAAAAAAATAATTGACCGTTCACAATAGAAACAATAGGGATATATTGTGGAGTTTATCCCATACATCCCACACACAGAAATAAAATGTACAGTAACAATAAGAAAGAAACCCAGGAGGGAAAAAATGAACACGTATTGTTACAGTATTCTTACAACATATATGACAAGGCATAATGTGAGTTGAAGGTACAGAATGATGTGTTCAATAGGTGTCTTTAAATCACTGAGAAAACACTACAAAGAAACCAAATAATAAAAACAAATAGCACAAACAACAACAAGATAGAATAAGGTAAGAGTAAAGATAAAATATTATGTATTATGAAGTGAATACAGTAAATATACACCTAATCCAAAGTATTGCAACACAAGAGGAAAGAACAAAGAAAAAACGGAACAAACCAAAAACAAATAGCAAAATGATAGATTTAGACCCAACACTGTCAATAGTCACATTAAATGTAGACAGCCTGTATACATCAATTAAAAGGTATATGTAGGAGGGGCGCCTGGGTGGCTTAGTTGGTTAAGCGTCCAACTTTCGCTTAGGTCATGATCTCGCGGTTCGTGGGTTCGAGCCCCGCGTCGGGCTCTGTGCTGACTGCCAGCTCAGAGCCTGGAGCCTGTTTCAGTCTGTGACTCCCTCTCTCTCTGACCCTCCCCTGCTCATGCTGTCTCTCTCTCGCTCCTAGAAATAAATAAAACATTAAAAAAATTAAAAAAAAAAGGTATATGTATGAGACTTCATAGGAAAACAAGACCCAACTATACTCTGTATAAAAGAAATGCACTTTAATTCTTAAATCACAGAAAGATTGAAAGCAAAGAAATAGTTTAAAAATAAACATGTAAGTATTACTCATCAGAAAGCTAGCCTAGCCCAAACCACTGGTATACAATTTTATCAAATAAAATCAATAACCTTACAGCAAGACTGATAATGTTAAGAGAGGAGACACAGATACCAATATCAGTAACATCAGTAATACCTCATAGCTAATAAAAGGATAGCAAAGGAATAATACGGGCGAGTCTGGGTGGCTCAGATGGTTAAATGTCCAACTTTGGCTCAGGTCATGATCTGACAGTTTATAACTTTGAGCCCAGCATCAGGCTTTGAATTGACAGCTCAGAGCCTAGAGTCTGCTTCAGATTCTGTGTCTCTCTCTCTCTCTGGCCCTCTCCTGGTCGTGCTTTCTCTCTTTCTCTCTCTCAAAAACAAACATTAAAAATTTTTTTAAAAAGGAATAATATGGACATCATCATGCACATAAATCAACAACGTAAATCAGTTTCTCTAAAAACTACAAACTACTAATATTTACCTAATATGAAATAGATTACTTTAAGAATCCTGTAACTATTAAAGTACTTGAATTTACAGTTAAAAACCTTCCCCCAAAATGCTTAGGCAAAGATGGTTAAATTAGCGAATTCCACCAAGCCTTGAAGAAGGAAATCACACAATGCCATACCACGTCTTTCAGAAAACAGGAGAGAAGAAAACACCTCTGAACTCATTTTATGAGTCCAATATCAATTTTATTCTAAAGCCAAAGACATTGTAGGAAAAAAAATCCCCCTAAAATATTAGCAAGTTGGATCTAATGACATATATAATCTAGATATCTAGATATCTAGATATAAGAATAATACACCATAGCCAAGTGAGATTTATCTTGCTTAGGGAAAATTGGTTTAAGACATGAAAATCAACCAGTGTAATCTGCTAGATTTGGAGAGTCTGCCAGCACTAGAGAGAAGGTGTGCCAGTCAGAGCTCCCTTCAAGAAAATCTACTGTGGGTGATGTGGTTCGCCAAATGCCACCGCCTGAAAGGACTTAGGATACACCACAGCAGAGATGCTGAAGCCACACTGTACTGAGTGCTCCCAGCAAAGAAATGGGGGCGGTAGTGGGACCACTAAATGGGCCATTTCTGCTAGATGTAGCACATGTCTGACAAGCAGTGCTTGTTCTGGGCTTCCTCATTGGCTTGGCTGAGAATTTCTCAGCCACACACAGCTATCGGAGGCTCCTTCTACTGTATCCATCGTTTCATAGATCTCAGACTCGCATGGTGGTCTGAAAGCCTCTCCACCCACCCCTGGCCCTGATGCCCTAGTTCTTGAACAAGTGTTTCCCATAATACATATTTTGCAACTCACTTCTGTTTCGGCAGCTTCCTAGAAGACCCCACATGACACACATTCTGCAGAAGGAAAACCATATGATCATTTCAACACATGCAAAAAAAGAAAGACTGAATGCCCTTCCCCTGAATTCAGGAGCAACAAGGATGTCTGCCGTCAGCATGTCCATTCAATGTTGCGATAGAGGTCGTAGCCAGTGCAGAAGACAAAACAAAGAAATACAATGTGTGCAGACTGGAAAGCAAGAAGTGAAACTGTATTCATAGGTGTCTTGATGGTCTACATAAAAAACAAAAAACAAAAACCTTAAGTAAATTACTAGAGGACCCTCTCACATTGTTGGTGGGAATGCAAACTGGTGCAGCCCCTCTGGAAAACAGTTGGAGGTTCCTCAAAAAATTAACACTAGAACTCCCCTAGGACCCAGAAAGAGCACTGCTAGGAATTTACCCAAGGGATACAGGAGTGCTGATGCACAGGGGCACATGGACCCCAATGTTCATAGCAGCACTTTAAATAAGTCAAATCACGGAAAGAGCTCAAATGTCCATCAATTGACAAATGGATCAAGAAGATGTGGTTTACCTATAAAGATCAAGATGTGGTCTATCTATAAAGTGTGGTCTATCTATACACATCTATGAAGATGTGGTCTATCTATAAAGTGGAATACTACATGGCAATGGGAAAGAATGAAATCTGGCTATTTGTAGCAACATGGATGGAACTCGAGGGTATTATGCTAAGTGAAATGAGTCAGGCAGAGAAAGACAGATTCCATATGTTTTCACTCATATGTGGATATTGAGAAACTTAACAGAAGACCATGGGGGAGAGGGAAGGGGAAAAAGTTACAGAGAGGGAGGGAGGTAAACCATAAGAGACTCTCAAATAATGAAAACAAACTGAGAGTTGATGGGGGGGAGAGGGGAAAGTGGGTGATGGGCATGGAGGAGGGCCCTTGCTGGGATGAGCACTGGGTGTTGTATGGAAACCAACTTGACAATAAACTATATTTTTAAAAAAAGTAAATTACTAGGGGAGACACCAGAATCATAAAATGAGTCTAATGAGTTTACAGAATCAATCTACCAAATCAATATATCAATATACCAAAAAGTAAAAATGTATTTCTATATGCTAGCAACAAATAACCAGAAGTCAAAATTTAAAAACAAAACCATTTATCATAGGACAAATAATATGACATACTTAAGAAAAATTTAAACACATAAGATCTATACACTCAAATCTATAAAACACGGATGAAAGAAATGAAAATAGACTTAAGTAAATAGAGTTAAATCACAATCATGGCTAAGAAGACTCAATATTACTAAAATGTCAATTTTTCCTAAGTTTATCCTTGGCTTAAACAAAATCCCAATCCCAATCCCAGAAGAAAAGTGAATTCTGAAATCTGTAAAGATATTTAAAACAAAGAGAATAGCTAAAACAACTTTTAGTAACAAGAACATAGTTAAAGGACTTAGACGATCTGGTTGCAGACTATTTACAGAGTTGTGCAATCAAGACAGTATATTATTGACATAGAAAGAAACATGTAGGCCAACGGAACTGAAGAGAAGCTGGGACATCTGACGTACATGATAGGTTGATTTTTGACTGATGTACTTAGGAAATCAGTGGGGAAAGAAAAGATGTTTTCAAAAAACAGTGCTAAAAGATCTGGCTATGGATATGCAAAATAAGTAAGGTATCCATATGCCCAAAGTGGGCCTAAATTATTACTTGAAAATATACATAGAATTAACTTGAAATGGATCACAGGCCTAAATGTAACAGCTGGAAGTAAGGCACTTCTAGAAGACATTGAAGACAACTGAAGTGACCTTGGGCTAAAAGGCATTCTATCAAGGACACAAAATAAATGATAAAAGAACAAATACCAGTGAAACACATTTCATCATGATTTCCACATCCACTCTTCCAAACTCACTATTTAAAAAAATGAAAAGTCCCATTGCAGATTAAGAGAAAATATTTGCAAAGCAAATCTCTGATAAAGGACTTGTATCTACAAGAATAAAGAATTCTTAGAATGCAACAGTAAGAAGGCAAACATCTCAATTAAACCTACACTGTGAGATCCACGGATCCAGTTAGCAATATAGACATGTGTTGAAAATCACAGATTATTATAATCACAGCACAGGGAGGATCCTGAACTAGTAACTCAACACAGACCTGCCTGAGGCTACTGAGTGTTGAGATAAGGCACCAGGTGAATGGCAAGGCCTCAAAGCTAAAGTGTCATATCAAGGCATAGGAGGAAGAAGGAAGAAATATTCAACAGTTACAGCTTTATGCAGCATATAAATATCTTTGAGTAATTGAGAGAGCATTTTCTCACCGTCAACAAACTATATATCCACAGTGACGTATGGAAGGATTTGTGATATATACCTGAAACTTCTCCAGGATGGAGTCTATAGACACTAGGTGTGATTTGTGGAAGCCAAGAAGAAATTACTCAGGAGAAAGAGAAAACACTTAGAATTTGATCTGGACATGTTTTGTCCACATTAGGCACTCAATAAACTGTATTAATGTTACTACTGAAGCTTATTATATAAAAAAAGAGATGGATTTTTTTTTCCAACCAGAGGCTTTTTATCATTGTAATTAAATGAGAGTCATGAGTTTGTAAGTTATTATAAGAAAGAAAAGACAGAACTTAACTCACATTCTAGTACAAAATAGCAGTGTAAACGGCTCAATATCAGAGGATATTGTTGTCTGTAGTCCCATCGGTGGGGCTCTCTAAAAGGTGGGGGTCCCACTGTTAGGCTGTTTACACTACAGCTCAAATTCTATACTAACTTCAACACCTATCTGAAGAGGAAGCGAAGAAACGGTAGAGAAGCCAAAAAATTTCCTGGGGCCGGATGACTACTTGGAAGATGCCAGAGACAGACCAGGGGTTTGCAAGGAGCACAGTGTGATGGGTGTGCTGAGTGAGTAGGAGGCTGCGAGGAATACCAGAACAGAGAGGTCTGGGGTCCTGGGCTGGGGGCGGGGGGGGAGGGGGAAGGGGACAGGGGAATTAACTCAGACCTATACAAGGAAGTTGTTCAGGGCCCAGAGAAAGAAATGAGCTCTGATCTGCACAACAGCCCACATCCTTGTCATCACTAAGAGGCACCTTTCACAGATGCTCCCTAGTAGGCATGTGAGACCATGGGAGACCTTCTCATGCTCCATAGGCCACTTTCTGTCTATGTTTTTCCCGCCCCCACTATCATTTCTATATACACCGCCACCCGACCCTAGCCCTGGGAAGTCACAACCATGTCATGCGTCCCTGTCATACTATCCCCTCACCCAGATTTATTATGGTGTAACTGAGAAATAAAAATTATATGCTTAAGTTATACAGTACCATCTGCTTTTATTAATGACCTGTGTGTGTTATAGCTTGGATTTTTTTTTTTTAGGTGGAAAGAAGGTTACGACCTTGTGACACCATAAATAGTATTCAAACTCCTATAACTGGTATGAGAGGCCATTCACAATCCAGATCCCATTAAATCGGGCATGCAAACATTTCTTTTTAATGAGATGACCTGCATACTCTACTTCACTTATACCCTGAAAAGTCCTGCCTTGTGTGGACATTAGGATCATTCTTTTTTTTTTTTTTCTGTATTGCACATCTTTGGTTTAACTTTTTCTATTCCAACCATTGTTCTAGATTCGGTTCTCTCTCACTTCTCTATTTCTGCTGTGGTGTCTTCCTGACCTCCCTACTCGGTGCTGGCTTCATCCCCATCCCCAATCCCTGGTCCCCTTCTTCTGTGCCAATCTCTTGACCTGACCTGCTCAGCCCAAGGTCATGTCTTCATTTGTCTGCATGGCCTTTATTGACTTAAGGGGAAGGCTTGCAATTGTTTGTACACACACACGCTGAACAGTGCCCTGCGTTTGGTAGGTTCTTGGTGTTTAATGGATGCTTGTTGAATTTCCATCTTGTAAACAAAGCAGGCATTCCTCTGATCATTTCTTCTGTAAATGTTGTTTTACCAAAATAAGCAGGCAAATAGTATGGAGGCAGGACAGAAACATACATTTTCTATTTCAAGACAGAGTAAGATAAAAATGAAAAATAATAATTTGACCAACTCAGGACTTTGGTGGGGAGGAATCACATTCAGATATTTGCAAAGAAAATTATGGGGACTCATATTAAGGTCAACTGAGTTGCTTGAATTAGTAAAGTAAAAGAAAATAATGAAGATACTATATTGAAAAATTACAATAATATTTCATGACTGATGGTGCCTAGGTGTTACAGTACTCTCTAGTGGTTGCATTTAGAGCAAGATACTTGCAGAATAAATGTAGGATTTTTTAGGAAGACAGAGAGGGCAATAGACGTAACATTCAAAATATCATCATTTAATGACATTTTGTGCAAAAAAATAATTTTTTAAGATTCAAGAACTTCTCATGTAACTACCACTGTATGTACAAATCAAAGGACCCTGAAATGCTTAATATTCCTTCAGGACTTTTTGACCCAATATTCTGTCATCTGAAAAGGTGACATTGGTCTGATGTGGTTGAGGCATCAGATTATATATATAATACTGGTGTCTATGTTTTCATTTCCTATATAACCAACCATTCTTAAATGAGTAAAAAATTTCCTAAAACTACTCTTTTAATAGCATTATAAAATCGTAAGAACTGAGTTGCTATCTATATGCTTGCTTTTATTTTCATTGACAATATATAATCTTTCACAAGATTTTGTTCCTTTTGCTTAAAAGCCATTTTTGAGATAAGACAGAGCAAATAAGTGAGGTTTAAATAATCGTAAAGATTTTGCAAAGAAATACTGAATTTCTGAGTACAGCAGAAAAGACACTAGAATTCATTTCTGAAACATGACAAGTTAATTATTGTGTCTAATCGAATATTGGATTTGATATTTGATAAAGACAAGAAAAACAAAGAGATATATAGAACTACATATTATGTCCATATCAGACAGTAAATAACTCAGATTTTATCTTGCAGTAGTTGAATTATATTTAGCTACAATCAACACCCAGATTTTTTTAGTATGGCTCTAGGTATACAAGACAACCTTAATTCAGTTTAACTCAGTAAATAATAATCACTGTGCTTGATAAATAATAGTCATAAGATTTTTAAAGAAAAATCCATGTCAGATAAGTCACCCTAAGTCATGGATATGAGTGATCACTGTAATAAAATATAAGAAACGTTGTCATATATATTATGTCATTTATTCTTAAGAAAAATGTTTGCTCTCCATCAGGATCCTCATATATGAATGAGGAAAATGAGGTCCCAAATGAGAAATCCCTTGCCTAGAATCACTCAGTGTATCAAATACTCATGCACACTGAAACACAGATGATTGACTGTGTGTGACTCTTTCTTCCACAGGATGGTTTCTCAATAAAAGAGGAGAGAACTCCCTTGGGAGTAGCCCCTGATGTAATAACACAGGGGTCTAGAAGGGAATAAAGAACCTCCATGAACACGAAAAGGTCAAATGACACCAGAGAATCAAGTGTGTTGAGCAGAGTTTACATTATTTACCTCGCATCCTGGCAAACTGTCTAGCTGGAAAGATGGGCAAGTCAGGTTGGCCAGAGCACAGAGCACAGGCCAACACCTTGGCAAACACCCTGCGTAAAAGAGTTCATGTTTAATCCACCAGCCAGTTTTGACTGAAGCTCAGATTAAATGCGAAGATGCCCAAATAAACTACAGTATATGTGAATCCAAATCTTACAGTTCCAGACCTGAGCATAGGAGAATTTTGAACCATTCCAGGGAAGGTGGAAGGGGACTATGGACACAAGAACAGAGGATTTATTTTCAGTGAAGGAGAGGTCTGTTTTGCTAAGAACTGAAAGCACTGGAAGGCAAAGCATGAATATTTTAGAAGAAAGCACACACAGTACACGGTTTTAGAAAATGTCTTATTGATCCCAACATAAATGAAAAAGGCACTGCATATACAAAATTAGAACTAAGATAAAGAGACAAACTGGGATAAAGACAAATTGATTTGGTAGGGATAAAAAAATAATGTTTCCTGAATTAAACATTGTAAATAGAAAGTGAAATATTGCATGAAATTGAATTGGTGGGATAAAAGAAAAAATTAAATTGCACTACCAATAAAGAGTGAAAAAGTAAAACACTGACATAATTAAAACACTAAGAAAAATGGTTTATTTAAAAATTTTAAAAATATTTTATTTATTTCTGAGAGAGAGAGAGAGAGAGACAGCATGAGCAGGGGAGGGTCAGAGAAACAGGGAGATACAGAATCTGAAGCAGGCTCCAGAATCTGAGCTAGCTGTCAGCACAGAGCCTGACACAGGGTTTGAACCCATGAATTGTGAGATCTTGACCTGAGCCAAAGTCGGACGCTTAACTGACTGAGCCACCCAGGTGCCCAAGAAAAATAGTTTAAAAAGCTATTCAGGAGCCCACAAAATCCTGTGCTTTCAGATAAAAAAGAGCTCATGGAGTATCAGGCAATTTTATTGAAACTAGAAGAATTATTTTTTAAGCTTTTAAATTCATTTAGAGACAGAGAAGGAGTGGAAGTGAGGGAGAGGGGCAGAGAATCTTAAAGCAGGCTCCACGCTCAGCACAGAGAGCCCAGTGAGGCTCGATACCATGACTCTGGAATCATGGCTAGAGCTGAAATCAAGAATCAGATACTCAACCTTCTGAGCCACCCAGGCACCCAAGGAAATAAAAATATTCTTAAACATACATTGATATTTTAAAAAATAAGGGTAAAGACAGTCTTCTAACTAGATAAAACACATCATCTTTAAATGAAGCAGAATGTACAGCTTTGTGAGTTAATTTCTGTATCTAGCCTTATTGCCTTCCATTGCCTGCATTTAGGATCACAGTTTAGTTACACCACCCACATACCCCTCCTGGAAAAATTATTATCATATGCCAGGCTACCAAAAGATAAAATAAAGAACTCAATGACATATGGCATGACTTCCGATGAACTCAGTTAAATATAAACTAGGTCCAAATATGTGTTATTGATATTCTCGTGAAACAACAAAATGGCGGCAAGCAATTCTGTTGCCACCATCATCATGATGGAAAGTCCCAGACAGTTGCTATGGAAATAAGGCTCAGGCAGGAGGAGAGTAACAAACTTAAAAGCATAGCAAATTATTTACCTCACACCCAAGAAACCTACAGATACCTTTTAATTTTTTTGGCATTTATGACTAGAAAAATATGTTTGCATGCTTCTATATAAAATTTGGGAGTAATCATCAGTAGAGTAAGTACTGAACGCATGCATGCCTTTCAAATTTCTAGAGCAAAGGTGGTTATGAAAACAAGTCATAGACAAAAAAAATTAAGAGAAAAAGGATACAGGAAGGGAATGAAAATAAAATGGAACAAAACCTTTCAGCAGACCTTGCAGAAACCACACTTTTCATGTTTTCCAAAGGAGGCAGCTACAAAACCAAATTCTCATTGCTGCAGGTCTCTTCCAATAGTCAAAGGTGTTGCAGAAAAAGCAAACTTAAAAATATGCCGTCAACATAATATGTAATAAACCTCAATAAAATGTGCATCTATGGACATAGACTACTGTTGTCTAATAAGGTCTTTGACTAAGTAATTATAATGACACAATTTTATCAGTAAAGGTTAAGTATCTTTATCTGAGCAGAATCCGATGAAATTAGTCCTGATGTAATAAGTACCATTTGTCACTATTAGAGCAAGAGCTGTTGACAGGACTTGGGTGTCTCCGTGGCAACCCCAGCGTTCCATTTCTTTTTTCTGTAACCTTAGACACTAACAAGGCATATAAGTCCAGAGGGCATAGAAGGTATTGCCTGGGTAATTTATTTACCCTTTTCTGACTTTGCCAGGCAGTGGCATACGTGAGAATCTCGAGGCATTTTACATCAAATGGGCTTCTGCTCTCAATGTCGACTCTGCTCATGAACATTTTGAACAGAAATATTGTACACAGGTTTTCATTAACAAGAAAAATCACTAATTTTGAATTGACTCATCATCCATAAGGCTTGAGAGAGAGAGCAAGAGATGCAGAGACGGCAACAGAGAGAGAGAGAGAGAGAAAGAAAACACGTATGTAAACAGAATGTAGATTTCTCCATTTCAGAAATTTACAAGAATAAATATCCTTAAGCAATGCTACATGTTCCACTAAAATTAAGTATTTTTAATGAAGTGCTACCTACAGCCTGTGTCTCGAGTAACACATTTTTGGAGTACAGCACCCCAAGGGGGAATATTTACAGCTATGCTTGAAATGGCTGGGATTGGCTACAAAACCAGAGCTACTACAAAGGTACCAGGGCTCCTGCATTAAAGAAGATCGCCCCCCTCCCCCCGCCCAATCCACCTCTTTCAGCTTCAGAATCTGAAACTCTAGCTCAGTTTCCAGCCAGAATCATACCTGAAAATACGGGCACACAGCTTGACAGCTTCCATTTGACCCATACTCAGTAGTTAAAATAAAATTAATAACGACACTTTATAAATGTTCCTGCTATCAGTCTTACAGGGCAAAAATCTAAGAGGGGAAGGCTGGGGGGGAGGGTAGAGGTGGGATGCTGGGATCAGAATTTAGAGAAATGAAATATTGAACAGAGAACGAACTGAGGGTTGCTGAAGGGAGGTGGGTGGGGGGTGGGTTAAATGGATGACGGGTATCTAGGAGGGCACTTTTTGGGATGAGCACTGGGTGTCATATGTAAGAAATGAATCACTGGGTTCTACTCCTGAAGCCAAGACTACACTGTCTGTTAAGTAACTTAAATTAATGTTTTAAAAAGAGAAAAAAATAGAGGTATCTTGTAAACAAAATTTCAGATTTCATTTCTTTTCCATTGTCCTTTATCTTTTTAGAAGTGCCAAATACCAGTTTCTCCACTTTAATAAATAAACTAATATAAAAAATGGTAATTTCAAAACATATGAAGTTAAAAATGTAGTTAATCTACTTAAAACTTGTGGACATAGATAACCAGACTTGGAACCTTGTTCATGGTTAGATACCTTAGCAACATATCTTTTAACATATATTTTTTTATTTTTCCATTTAGAACTTTTGTTATAGGTTGAACTGTGTTCCTAACCCCCCAAAATATGTTGAAGTGCTAACCCCAGAACCTCAGAACGTGACCTGACTGGGAGACAAGACTCTTTGCTGATGTTACGAAGTTGAGGACACTGAGGCAGCTATAATCCCACAGCGCTGATGTTTTATAAAAAGGGGGAAATTTGGACCCAGCGACAGACACACAGAGGGAAAGGATGTGAAGACACAGGGAGAAGAAGGCTGCCATGTGGCCGGAGGGTCCAGTCTACAGGTCAAGCATTGCCTGCCCAGGACCTGCCGCCACACCTGGCTCTGGAAGAGGCCGGAAAGACCCTCCTCAAGAGCCATGAAGGGTGTGGCCCTGCAGACACTTGGATTTCAGACTTCTGGACTCCAGACTATGAGAAAATAAATTTCTGCTCTTTTAAACCATGCAAGTGCTGGTAACTCGCTGTGGCAGCCACAGAAAGCTAACATAATTTACCATGGATTAAAGATAAATACCTATTTCCAGAATATAATGCCAGTTCAGGCTTTAACAATGATGCCCTCCTACCATGCAGTAAGTGACAGTGGGTCACTCACATGAAGGTTAGGGTCAGAAAGTTAATGATGTAGCTGAGATTAAGATTCTCTTTCCCAAAGTTTCTTGTTTAATCATAAAATTGGAGCACAGCTTCTTTCTTACTAAATTCTAAGGTATATATTTTCCTAATCAACCTTTTTTTGTAAATATACATACACACACCCCCCCCCACATAAATGTATGCATGTATATATGTACGTATACACAAACATGCATTCATATAGGTACGTGAATAATATGTCTATACAGTATAGGTTACATGTATACATGTTAAGCATATATATATGTATACGTGTATCAGCTACATTATATATGTACACATGTGTATATATTTATGTATGCACATATTATATGTATACACACACACACATATCTACATAGCTTTCAGCAAAGGAAAGGATCAAGACCTTAAATATTTCAAACAATTTAAGGTCTTTAGAACAATCACTTGGCCTGCTGGTCAAAAATAGCTTCTCTGGGGGCGCCTGGGTGGCTCAGTCGGTTAAGCGTCCGACTTTCGCTTAGGTCATGATCTGGGGGTTCGTGGGTTCGAGCCCCTCGTCGGGCTCTGTGCTGACTGCCAGCTGAGAGCCTGGAGCCTTTTTCAGAGTCTGTGACTCCCTCTCTCTCTGACCCTCCCCTGCTCATGCTGTCTCTTTCTCTCTCTCCAAGAAATAAATAAAAAAACATTTAAAAAAATTTAAAAAAATAGTTCTCTGAACCGTACAGTCAATGTTTACATTTGTGGGCAATCATGGGCTTAGGCGTAGGAGTGAGGCAAAGCCAGTTTTATGCCCTGGTAGCAATGGGATGAAAGGGCCACCCACGACCACGTCTAGCAAAGCTGACACAGAGATCAGCGCTCGTGTCTGGGGTCTGGTTCCCAAGAACCAGGGCGCGGTCATGGTTTCCATAAGTTACACAGACATGTTTGCCTACGACAGTCACACAGGTTCCCACCTCACAAGACCGGTGGGCAGTTTTCTAGGAAACCTCTGACCCCTTCCTAGTCTCTGATCACCCTTGCATTGGACAATCAGTATGTGGCAAGGTGGTTCCCGTGTGGACGTGCCCAGATAGAAACTGCATACGGTAAAAACAGATGAAGAGTATCTATATTCCTGTTACTACCTGCCAAAATATTTAGGGACTTGGCATCTTGCCATACACTGTAAACATTTAAAGAATAGTAACATAACTAGCCATATTAACATTGTCAAGGATCAGGCTTCACAATCTAGTTTTTATTTTTTTCAAAAATTTTTAACATTTTTATTTAATTTTGAGAGACAGAGAGAGACAAAGGGGAGGGGCAGAGAGAGGGACTCACAGAATCTGAAGCAGGCTCCAGGCTCTGAACTGTCATCACAGAGCCGGAGAAGGGGCTGGAACCCATGAACCATGAGATCATGACCTGAGCCGAAGTCAGACACTCAACTGCTTGAGCTACCCAGATGCCCATCAATTTAGTTTTGAAACATGAATACCATTAAAGATAACTGTTCTAGAGAGGACAATGACACGAGAGATCAAGTGAAGAACCAGAGATACTCCCAGAGGCATGAACTTGAAGAGCTCTCCTCGTTGCTTCCTGGGAACACCAGCTCATCACCACAGGGCACAAGACAACAAAAACCGGCATCAGTGTAGGAGCCCGAAGCAACATGAACGGGATGCTGTCCATGGCCATTCCCTCTGTCAAACCCTAGCTGCCTTCTTGGTGCACATTTGGTCTTTCTTCATCAGTGCTTGGCTCACCCACTGGAAGAAATGCAGTACGCAAGTTCACTGTTCTCCATTGTTGGGATGTTTATTACGGTTCTTCCTGGTAGGAAGAAGATCACTAAGCCACTGATGGGTGTGAGCCCAGAAACCTGGCGTCATCGGCCATTTGAGAGAACAAGCCACCCTCACATTGGGATTCCAGGCTCGCTGGGCAGTTGCGGCCAAGCAGATTCTGCGCCACGAGCCTCCCTTAGGAGCACGCATGGGCTTCCCTGTCCCAGCTGACTGTTCACACGCCAGCGTGCTGGAGGACTCCGAGCTCCTGTCAGCTTTGTTAACATGAGGCAGAATTCCTGAATCCCTTCAAACCTGGGGCAGTATCAGGATGGCTTCCCTTATCCTCAAAGGGGAAAGTCAAGGCAAGAGAGATTTGCTAAACTCATCGACCCTTTGCAGTGAGTGCCAGGCCCAGCCCTTCCAGAGGACTAAGACCTCTACCCCTATACTTCTGCCTCCCTTATCGTGTTCTCTTCCAAATCCCCACAGTGCATGGGATGCAGGCAAAGAAGGGGGGTATGATCATCCACCTCATACCTGCTCCATCACTGGAAGAATGTCACAGATTCTTAACCCGATGCACCAGACCAAACGAAACAAAGCCTATTCTTGACTTCTGTCTGCTACATGCTGTCCGGAGTGCTGTTACTTTTCTGTGAGACTTGATTGGCGAGGTGATCGAGTCAGCCACGCTACTGTGTTCCAGGTGAATATTGGCACTCTAGACAGGAAGACCCTTTCTGCCGAAGGAGTTCTCCAAATAATATTGATCAATCTGCTGGGGTTTGATTCTAAACGGTTCTAGCCTTCTACCAATTACATTCCAAACCACACTGCCTCCTCCATCCAGAGGGAGTCCCCTACCGCAAATTTCCCTCCTAAGCTCCTGAAATTCCACTTGAATTTCAGTCTCAGAGGAGGGCTTCATGTGCTCACCCCATCTCAACCACATATTCTTATCTGACCACAGATTTACTTATGCTCCGTTCTCTCTACAAAGGCACCCACCTTCACCTGGGACAACAATGAGTGCACATATTACCTTTTGATCAATTATTAGAGGGTGGGTGGGTCTTTATATAGAGAGTCTAAGGTAACTCAGGACCATATAAGAAGGCAAAACTATCTCCAAATGTGATATGTAAACATAAATTCCCTCTAGGGCAAACACCCCTATTTCAGTATTGGGAACATCACGACACTTCCCTTTTCATACAATGGCCCAGTACATGCACATGCAAAACCCCCTTCCACACACACATGCACACGCACAGAGACACAACCTATATCACATGAATCCTTTCATTTAGAAAAATAAAATATAAGCCAGAAATTGCCTCAGTGTTTTAGAAGCCTTACTCTTAGGCGCTTTCACAAGTATCACTGGAACCCCTTGAGGTATGATGATTTTTACCGTCAACACACATTTATTGAGCACACACTATGTATGGAGTTCCAGGCTTATGAGATAAGCTAGTTAACAAGACAACATCTTCATTCTCACGGAACTTACAGTTACCCAAACTTTAGGTGCTATTATACGGCATCAGAGGAAAATGATTTATTTCAGTGCGAACAAAACGGCAGTCTTGCAAATTTTTGCAATGTATCACATACGGTGGTACATTTTCAGACTTTAACAAGGTGGTATCGTGTCCAGTTTAAAAGTGCCAATCGTGGATGCGGGCAGCCTGGGCTCGCATCTCAGGGCCGCCAGCAGCAACGCGGAGAGTTACTAATCCCACGTACCTGGGATCACACAATGGTGATTGGAGGATCCGTGAGTTAATATAAGGACTGAACCTGGCCTTCTGTTAAGTGCTCAGGTACTGCTGGGTGCTATTAAATATCACACGGTATGTTACTTATTTTAGTTATTTGATAAACACTTTCTGGGCCTTTCCATGCTGGCCACTGTTCTGGGTGCTGAGAGAGAGATGACAATGTGGCGTGACTGCTGCCCTTGAATTTCACCCTTAAGAATTCAATGCACTGATACCTAGCGAAGAATGGAGCGACTCAAACCAAAGTCATTAAATACATGTGCAAAACACAAGTAAACAAAAATCAATGTTTCTGTAATGCCAAGAGTTTAAAGAATGTCTTCCCATACTTGCAACTGCACCTGTTACCAAAATCAGCATCAAAATAATTAAACAGCTCCATGCACTCGTATTTGATGGGGAATTATCCACATCTACACTCAGCAGCCTAGCTCAAGACTTTTGGGGCTGGTTCCAGCCAGCATTGTTTGGAAACTGATGTCAAGGTAGCCTAGAAGAGTTTCCAGTGCTCGGGCTCATTTTCATCCCTGGTGGAATTAGGGCCCACTTGGCCTCTCCAGATCTCAGTTTCAGGATCTATATAAATAGGGTCGGCACAGCTCCCACCTTGACAGGGTGCTGCAGGGTTAAATGAGAGAAAGCATGTGATGCCCTTAGGCTGAGCTCATGGCAAGTACATGTTCCCCGTTGTTATTACTTATTACCTAATTATACAACCCCTAGAGAGATGATAAGGGTGGGACAGTGGTGAGTAGAAGCAGATCCTGAGATGACTGCAGAACTATGACTAGAAAGCCTTCCAGGGCAGAACTCGTAGCTTAAAACGCAAAACAACCTGAGCATCATTATGTCAGATACAATCTGTGTGGAGGGAAACAGTCAGAACAGAACTAGCTACCTGCCACACCTTCATCATTTTTTTTTTTAATTTTAAAAGGCTATTAGGGTGCCTGCCTGGGTGGCTCAGTGGGTTAAGCAGCCGACTTCAGCTCAGGTCATGATCTCATGGTTTAGGAGTTTGAGACCCATATCCAGCTCTGCCATCAGCACAGAGCCAGCTTCAGATCCACTGTCCCTCTCTCTTTCTGCCCCTCTCCCATTTGTTTTCTCCCCCTCTCTCAAAAATAAGCATTGAAAAAAAAGGTTGTTATGCAATAACTCTTAGAAAAACTTCCATCTATACTAGTTGAAATCTGATGTAATAGGATGTATCAGCTTCCTCTTGCTGCTATAACAAATTACCACAGAGTGGCTTAAAACAATGCAAATTCATTCTCTCTCAGTTCTGAGAAACCGAAGTCTAAAGTCAGGATGTCACCAGGGCTGGTTCCTCCTGGAGGCTCCAGGGGAGAACCTGCTCCTTGCCCCTTTCACCTTTGGAAACCACAGCATTTCTTGGCTCCTGGGCCATCATCCATCTCTGATCCCATCCTCACACCGCTTTCTCTCTGACTGCTTCTCTTGCCCCCCATAATCCAGGATAAGTCCTCACATCTCAAGATCCTTCACTTAATCATGTCTGCAGTGTCCCCTTGGCCATACAAGGTAACATCCACAGGTTTCTGGAATTTAGGATGTAGACATATGCAGGGGAACAAAGTTTATCATCTTCCCCTAAAGCAGAAAGCCCTTTTTCATCATGAAGCCAGAAAATGAGCCCTGAGTACATGCAGTAAATAACAACAACAATAACAGCAAGTAACTCATTTGCCACGCATCAACGTATTGAACCTCAAAGCAACCCCGTGGTCTAGGTGTGCTCATCTCTGTTATTCAGATGAAGAAACCAAAGCCCAGAGGATCCAGTCATTTGCCCAGGGCTGCTTGGCTCAGGTTTGTACTCAGGCCCATGGGAGTGTGAAGCCTGTTTTTGTAACCAGGACCACATGCTGTCCCTCCTGTTTATTCTTTGTTCCTGGTTGTGAAAAGCACAACTTCTTCTGTGACTGCTACACTTTTTCTATTTGTCTCAAGTCACCAGCACCCTATGGGCACAACACAAATCACATTTCTCCTCCATGAATGAATCCATCAGAAACAAAATAAGTGCCAGTGCCATACAGGGCATTGGCTGTTCAAGGTGCTACTTGGCAGTGACACCCAAGGCCTCGCACCTGCTGGTTCACACACTGCTCTCGCTTGGTCTACCTGTATCTCCAATCCCTGCACACAATTTTAGTTTTCTTGGAAAAAAGTATTTTCCCAAGATATAATTATCAATGAAAGCAAATAAAAGCTGGGAGCGTGTTGGGTTTGTTCAAGCTGCTGGCTAGTTGATTTATCTTTCTTACCTTCCCCCAAGTCTAGGCAAATAGTAAAGATTGGACAGTATCACCCGAGTCAAAGGCACAAGGTTCTTCTTGGGAGGGGCTGGGAACATCAGGGTGTATCTAGACTATCTTTCTCCTTCCTATCATTCTAGCCTTCCCTTTGGCTCTTGTCCTAACTATTATGTTACTCAGCCCCCACAATTCCACAAATTTCCTTTTGAACCACTTCATCACTATTTTCCTTCTTAAGAGGGTTTACGCACACATAATTTAGTGGCACATCATACGTATTCTCAAACACTAACGTCACACAAAGTCCACAAGGAGATAATATATTTACAGTCACATGGATGAACGTGTACAGGAAGAAATCTCCACCTTTCCAGCTAGTGCAGACGGAGTATGTGTGAACAAACAACTCAAAGGCAGGGGGAGAAGGTAACTGTCTAACACTGGGATGCATCAGCAAAGGATCAGCTTCCCAGTGTCTTGGAGTTAACCAAAATACCTTTCTTTTTTTATTATTATTATTTTCTTTTCTTTTTAATTTTCAAAATACCTTTCTTGAAAAACAGACTGTTTGAGGTCAGAATCTTGAAGTCAAGTGGCTAAACGCAAACATCTTTCTGGAAGCCTCCAAGGCCATGATCAAGTTGGGATGGTTGCTCGGCTGAGGGTTTGGGACACAGACTCTTCAGTAATTGTTCCTCATCGTGGTGCATTATGCAAGGGAAACAGTGTGAGCAATTTGGCTAATCAGGCCATCGAGAGGAAATAATTAAACAAACTAACACGGCGGCACCACAAGTATGATTACAAAAAGCAATTCCAATATGCACCGTGTGTGGAGAAGCGAAGGGATTTTTGGATTTGTGTAATTATTTGTTATTCTCAGCAAACTTATATTAATCATCAGCAAGACACCAGGTATCACAAGAAACATCTGATTAGATGCCATATCAAAATCTTCCGGGGAGCATAACCATTACTAAACTTCCATCTACAAAACCTATTCGGGCAATCAATCATTAGGTTTTTTCTCCTACTGTTGTATAGAAGCCACAAGTATGTTAATTTGTAGATTGGGGCTAGTAGGAGATAAAGGAAAAGTCTGACCCTAGCACTGCTGTCTCTAGACCACATTTTTGTCCCTTCCTGCTCTAGAAAGCTTTCCAATAATGGGATGGATCAGCAATAGTAGAATGTCAAGGGCACAGACAAGAGCTTTCCATTACGCAGGAGATGGGGTGAGACTACTCCAGGATCCGTATTCTCCAGCTCTTACATTTAGTGGCTGAGGAGCAAGGTGACATGGCATTTGGTGGCCTCACTTTACAGCTGCTGAGTTAAAACCTTGGTTAAAGAAGCCCTCGTCAGCCAACAGTTCTTTTTTCATAATGGCTGGGGTCAGAGTACAAGGTAGTTGCTAGATCATTTGTAAAGTCTTCCCAGGCTTTCAAATTTGTAAAGTCCTCCCAGGCTTTCAAATTCTATATTTTTTTGTTTGATTTAGTTGGAAATATGCATTTACACTTTATATTTCAGCCTGTGACCCATTTCGAGTTTATTTTTGTTCAAAATAGAAGGCTTAGGTCAAGCTCTATTTTTTTTTCTCCTAAGATGTCTAATTGCTCTAGGAACATGTGTGGAAAAAAGACGATCTTTCCTCCATGGAACTGCTTTTGCATCTTTGTCAGAAATCAGCCGGGCACACGTCTGTGGGTGTGTTTCCAGCTTCTGTTCCACTGATCTGTGTGTCCATCCCTCCACCAACTTGTAGAAATTTTAAACTCGCCTATGTGCCAATTATGGGCCATGTATTTCTTTCTTTTTTAATTTTTAAATGTTTATTTATTTTTGAGAGATAGAAAGAGAGAGCACAAGCTAGGGAGGGGCAGAGATAGAGGGAGACACAGAATCCAAAGCAGGCTCAGAGCCTGACACAGGGCTCAAACCTGCAATCCATGAGATCATGACCTGAGCTGAAACCAAATGTTAACCGACTGAACCAACCAGGTACCCTGGCCATGTATCTAATAGGAGTCTTAAAACTCAGCAATTATATGAAGATGAATTTGGGGAACAACCCCCTTGAAATGCTTAGCTTACACAGATTACACTTAAATCATGTAGCTCTGGTTTAAGTGACCATTTATAGCCCTTTGGGGAAGAACTTCGAATTCTGGTTATCAAAACAAGGTTAAGCTAAATTCTATCCAGCTAAGCGTTCAGGACCTCGGCTGGTATATGCTGGTGGTTAGTGTGTGTGCATGTATGTTTTAAATCTGGAAATCTGGTGCATATTTCTTTTTTTTTTTTTTTAATTTTTTAAATGTTTTATTTATTTCTAGGAGAGAGAGAGACAGCGTGAGCAGGGGAGGTCAGAGAGAGAGGGAGTCACAGACTGAAACAGGCTCCAGGCTCTGAGCTGGCAGTCAGCACAGAGCCCGACGTGGGGCCCGAACCACGAACCGCGAGATCATGACCTAAGCGAAAGTCGGACGCTTAACCGACTAAGCCACCCAGGCGCCCCAACATATTTCTAAGAATCAAGGGAGAGTCCTGACTCTTCACTGAGTTTGTCTCATTGATCAGGATGACAGGAATCAGTACACACCCGGGGACCAAAACAGAAGCACTGCCCCGGACAGACGCAGGTACTTGGGGGATGGGGGTGGGGTCTCACCAGAGACTGTGACAGAAATGCCAGCTTTTTCGGATATGAATAGGGATGTTAAGAACTGCTGCATGACTTACATGACTTGCAAGATTCAGAAAATAAAAATGCACATCCCTTTGTTTAAAAATGACTAAGGATTTCTGGATGACAACAACAAGCGGTAAGCCAAGCAGTGCTCGGTCTTTCTAGGTGCATGTTCCCTGCGACTGCACCAGTCACATGCCCAGCGAAGCTGGCCCTGAGATATTCAGCTCTTGTAACCTCAGTACTTTCCAGAGTTTTTAATAAGCCATTATAAATTTTGACTTTCCAGAAGAGGACTGTACTATTTTTCAGATGAGTGTGTGTGTGTGTGTGTGTGTGTGTGTGTGTTGGGACTGTATTTTGAGAAAGGCTGTATCACAATTGTTACAGAAATGCTCTGTATACCTGTACTAAGATATAGTACTTAGAGACACAGGAAATGGGTTACATTTGACCAAAAACGTAGAAATCTATTTTCAGAATTCCTGAAAATGATAAAAAATCAGTCAACTATTTAATGAATGTTCATAGATGACTTTCTTTAGAAGGGGTATAAACAGGCTCTATGGCATTGTCACCAATCAGTTCACGTTCAGGATGGTTTTCAAACGGGAAGAAGTCTACAGTGAAACCTTCTTCTCTGAGAATCCCAAGAGGGAAGAACTCAAGCTCTAGCCCACCCCAGGGTGTTCATGCAGTCATAGTGAATGATAATAGTAACAGTTAAACAAGAACAACAGCCAAAGTCACCAAGTGCTGACCACAGGATAGGCATAAGGCTTTTCAGAAACTATCTCATAATCTTGGTGTGAATCTTATGAGGCAAGCTCTATTATTATGCCCACTTCACAAGAGGTACCGAGGCACAGAGAGGTTAAATAACCTTCCCAAGTTCCACATCTAGAAAGAAAAGCCCAGGCAGTCTGGCCCCGATGAAAGTTAAATCTTTGGCAGTAGTAACAGGTCCTAGGAGCCTGAGGACACAGAGTCTAATCTGGGTTCTGACATAAACTTTTCTCTATCACCCTAGGGAAGCCACTCTGTCCCTGAGCTTAAAATGAGGAAGACAAAATAACATTGCAGGTTCTTTTCCACTCTAAAATGCTTAAACACAAGGAGACATTGCTGGTAATTTTGTCCAAGGTGAAAATAGTATAGAATATTAATTTCCTGAGGGAAAGGTCATGTCTTATGTTTGGTATCTTGGTAGTTTAGAATAGTGCCTGACACATAGTAGATTCTCAAATATTCCTTGAGTTGAACGAAGGAATGAATGAATGAATAAGTAAATGAATGAATAGTGAGTAAATGAGAGAATTCAATAATCCAACGCAGAGCAAAGGAACATCAAATATTTTTAGAAGCCTCACAGATCATGACACCAAATAGAATCCTGCAATTTTACTTGGTCTTGGTCAACTTCAATGTCAGAAGTCCTACCAGCCTATCGTCACCCAGCAGATTGCCGGTAACAGGAACTCACAAGCAGGATCCACATAGTGTCTCTGAGGTGAAAGCTTTCATGTCAGCCTAAGGGGTAGCTCCACTTGGCCTTCGTTTGGTGTCAACAACATAAGAAGTGGGGACTGAGTGAGATGACAGGTTTTTGCTCTCAAAAATCAGTGTGTCTTCCAGCACTTTTTGATAACGAGCAGACCTTTACTCTCTCATGAGGCACATAATGTAGGCGCAAAGTGCAGGGCTGGCATTGAACTCCCTAACTTCAACCCCTGCACACTGTGGATATTGACCTCCTAATTTAAAGCTTTTTATGACCTTTTTTTTTCTGGAAGGTGGCCATAGTGTGGCAGGTTCCAAAAATCAGTATGTTCTGATAATTCTTCAACAGATGAAAGGGCGAGATCTTGAAGCAGAAATACCTTTACAGATGTAGGATCCCCCCTGGCTGAGTTACCCCCAAGTTCCCTGGTCACCCGTCTGGAGCTTCTGTTCACCACCCACCTCCCCCTGTAATCGTTTGCTTTTGTTGTGCTTTTGTTGTATTACTTTCATAATATTTATTACAACTGGTCACTGTGCACTCATATGTTTACTCATCAACAACTCTCTTCTCCTCTGAACTATGGGCCCAGAAGACGGGGGTTACGACTACAATGAACACAACTGAGTAATCTCCCCTCCCACAGGGAGGGTATATTGGAAGGGACCAAAAAATATCTGCAGAAAGCATGAATTGATAAACAAAATATCTTTGTTAATAGAGGCAAGTGGTTCCAAAATATACTGCTGAGTAAAAAAGTACCTTTATAAGAGAGTGTTAGAGACTGTGTGATTCTCTTTTAAGAGACATTTATCAAATATCCATACGTAGAACATTTACAGGCAGTTGTATGCATACATGAAAAAAAACAATTCTAGATGCAGAGACCAGGAGGCTCACATTATCCACCTTAGTTTGCTGGCATAGAACGATTTTATCTTATTTTGTTTTTAATTTACTAATCTGTACCTCTTCATTTTTCAGTACGGATATGTACTATTTGTGTATTAAACATCTTTTAAAGAAAAAAATGCAATTTAAAATCCCTGAGCTATTCCATTTTTGATGAATATCTAGACTCCCCAAATGGAATAGGTACTTTTTAATACAAGAAACTATACATGATCCATCTATGAGCCCATTCTTTTCCCCCAGTACATACGTGTATAAGCATGATGAAAGCTCATAAAATAGCAGGGAGAGAGCAGAAGTCCTATTCTTGAAAATTAGGAGATGGAGAAATGCCGAGACATATAAATCAGCACTATAGACTTCTCGTTTTCCTTCTTTGTGTCTGCTCACACATGTCTAGGTCTAGCAGTGCTGTCGAAGACAGGAATCTGTACTAGCGGCCGGAAGACTGTGGATCTTCTGAGTATTGGCTAATTTATGTACTTTATTTAATCAACTTCTTATGTCGCTATAAAATGCTAACTCGTTCCAAAATAAAAATTTTAAACAAGGTTTTAATTAACACTTGTATTGCTATGGGCATAAATCCACACGATGTTCATTTCTTGGTCAATGGATTTATAGTATAATGGGAGATCAGTAAAGCTGTTGGAAATCCTCTCTATTTTGGCAATATTTCATATCTGGCCATACTGATAACATCTTACTTTTTAATTAAAGTTTTATTTATTTCTTCTTGGAGGGGGGGAGAGAGAGCTTGCATGCAAGTAGAGGAGGGGCAGAGAGAGAATCCCAAGCAGGCTCTACTCTGTCAGCTCAGAGCCTGACATAGGGCTTGAACTCTCAAACCATGAGATCATGACCTGAGCTGATATCAAGAATCAGATGTTTAACTGACTGAGCCACCCAGGTGTCCCTATAATATCTTCTAATTAACAAGAATGCTCATATGGCCTTAAGGTAAATTAGAAGGTTGAAGCCACAGATGGGTTACAGGATTCCACTCAATGGGTCTGTGTTCATATCCATTTTCCCGCTGGGGAAGCCAGCTCCCCATGGTACCATTCTCCCTCATGAGGCAATTTCATTATCACAATAAACTCCTAGCTTTACAACATTACGTGCATGTCCAAATGAAGTTCAACGTTATCTCAAAAAGTAAAATCACATTGGCCATCTATGACATTTCATTTGAGTCAACATAATTCTACTAGAAACATCAAGAACAAGGAAATGCAATATCCTCAGCACAAATTCTAGCTGCGGAAGGTGAGTACCACTTCCTCTGGCTTTACATCCATCCTATTGTAGCCATTACAGGTGACAACAGCATGAAATACTTTAACGTTTTAATAATTCTGCCCGATTTACAGTGATTCCACATCATGCACGAAGTTGACTAACATGCATTTGTGTCAAGTCCTCTGGCTATATACCTAAAATTTTCATTGAGAATTTGGAGTAGGTGAAGGAAAAACACTTAAGCACCTTGGCTTTGTATAGATGGAAGATTTCCTCAGACAAGAGATCAAGTGCAGTACTGGAGAAAAATGGCTCTTCCTTTCTTTTTTCCCCTCTTGCCTTTGTAACATCAACAGAAGCTACTCTTTCTTTTTCCACTTTAAAATATGCCAAAGCACAGAAAGGAGAATAAGTGATTTAGAAGACACCATTATAGAAAAACAAGAAGCTGACAAAAAAAGAGACACACTGATCCAGGAACAGGAAAGAAGAATTCGAGAGCTCAGCGATACAGTCAAACACAACAATATCCGTATCATAGGAATCCCAGAAGAGGAAGAGAGAGGGAAAGGTGCTGAAGGAGTCCTGGAACAAATTATAGCAGAGAACTTCCCCGACCTGGGGAAGGAAGTCAATGTGGAAATACAAGAGGCTCAGAGGACTCCCCTCAGACGTAACTTGAATCGATCTTCTGCACTACATATCATCGTAAAAATGGCAAAATACAAGGACAAAGAGAGAATTTTGAAAGCAGCTAGGGAGAAAAGGGCCCTCACATACAAAGGGAAACCCATCAGAGTGGTGACAGACCTATCTACTGAAACGTGGCAGGCCAGAAAGGAATGGCAGGAGATCTTCAATGTGATGAACAGTAAAAATATGCAGCCAAGAATCCTCTATCTAGCAAGCCTGTCATTCAAAATAGAAGGAGAGATAAAAACCTTTCCAAATAAACAGAAATTGAAAGAATTTGTCACCACGAAGCCAGCCCTACAAGAAATCCTGAGGGGGATGCTCTGAAGGAAAGGTTGCAAGGAACAAAGATTCCAGAGACACCACCACAAACATGAACCCTACAAAAGATACAAAGACTCTAAACCCATATATTTCAATAATAACACTGAATGTAAATGGGCTGAATGCTCCAATCAAAAGACACAGGGTAGCAGAATGGATTAAAAAACAAAATCAATCTATATGCTGTCTACAAGAAACTCATTTTAGACGGGAAGATACCTTCAGATTAAAAGTAAGGGGATGGAGAAATATATCATGCTACAGGAAATCAAAAGAAAGCCGGAGTAGCGATACTTATATCAGACAAACTGGACTTTAAATTAAAGACAATCACAAGAGATGAAGAAGGGCACTACATAATAATTACAGGGTCCATCCATCAGGAAGAACTAACAATCATAAATGTCTACGCACCGAATATGGGAGCACCTAAATATCTAAAACAATTAATCACAAACAGAAACAAGCTTATAGATAAGAATGTGCTAATAGCAGGGGACTTTAATACCCCGCTTACAGCAATGGATAGGTCAACCAGACAGAAAATCACTAAAGAAATAATGGACTTGAAAGACACATTGGACCAGATGGATCTGACGGATATATTTAGAACTTTACATCCTGAGGCCAGGGAATTTACTTTCTTCTCAAGTGCGCATGGCACATTCTCCAAGATAGATCACATGCTGGGACATAAAGCAGCCCTCAATAAATATAAAAGAATAGAGATCATACCATGCACACTGTCAGATCAGTGCTTTGAAACTTGAAATCAATTACAGGAAGAAGTCTGGAAAACCTCCAAAAACATGGAAGTTAAAGAACACCCTTCTAAAGAATGAATGGGCCAATCAAGCAATTAGAGATGAAATTAAAAAATATATGGAAACAAATGAAAATGAAAACACAACAATTCAAAATCTATGGGATGCAGCAAAGGCAGTCCTGAGAGGAAAGTACACTGCTCTCCAGGCCTATTTCAAGAGATTAGAAAAAGCGCAAGTCCAAAATCTAACAGCTCACCTAAAGGAACTAGAGGAAGAGCAACAAGAACGCCCTAAACCCAGTAGAAGAAGAGAAACAGTAAAAATCAGAGCAGAAATAAACAACTTAGAGACCAAAGAAACAATTGAACAGATCCATGAAACCAAGAGTTGGTTTTTTGAAAAATAAACAAAATTGACAAACCTCTAGCCAGACTTATCCAAAAGAAAAGAGAGAACACCCAAATAGACAAAATTATGAATGAAAATGGACTTATTACAACCAACCCCTCAGAAATACAAGCAATTATCAGGGAATACTATGAAAAATTATATGCCAACAAATTGGACAAATTAGAAGAAATGGACAAATTCCTAAACACACACTCACGACCAAAATTCACACGGGAAGAAATAGAAAACCTGAACAGACCCATAACGAGTGAAGAAATTGAATCAGTGATCAAAAATCTCCAACAAATAAGAGCCCTGGACCTGATGGCTTCCCTGGGGAATTCTACCAGACATTTAAAACAGAATTAATCCCAATTCTTCTCAAGTTATTCCAAAAAATAGAAAGCGAAGGAAAACTCCCGGACTCATTTTATGAAGCCAGCATCACACTGATTCCCAAGCCAGACAGAGATCCAGCAAAAAGAGAGAACTACAGGCCAATATCCTTGATGAATACGGATGCAAAAATTCTCAACAAGATCCTTGCAAATCGAATCCAGCAGCATATAAAAGAATCATCCACCAAGATCAAGTGGGATTCATTCCTGGGTTACAGGGCTGGTTCAACATTCGCAAATCAATCAATGTGATCCATCATATCAATAAAAGAAAAGATAAAAACCGTATGATCCTGTCAATATATGCAGAAAAAGCATTTGACAAAATACAGCATCCCTTCTTAATAAAGACTCGAGAAAGTTGGGATAGAAGGAACCTACTTAAACATCATCAAAGCCATCTATGAGAAGCCTTCAGCAAACATCATCCTCAATGGGGAAAAACTGAGAGCTTTCCCCCTGAGATCAGGAACACGACAGGGATGTCCACTCTCACCACTGTTGTTTAACATAGTGCTGGAAGTCCTAGCATCAGCCATCAGACAACAAAAGGTAATCCAAGGGATCAGAATTGGCAAAGAGGAAGTCAAACTTTCACTCTTCGCAGATGACATGATACTCTACATCGAAAACCCGACAGACTCCACCAGAAGCCTACTAGAACTGATCCAAGAATTCAGCCATGTTGCAGGGTAAAAAATCAACGTACAGAAATTGGTTGCATTTTTATACACCAACAATGAAGCAACAGAAAGAGAAATCAAGAAACTGATCCCATTCACAATTGCACAAAAACCATAAAATACCTCGGAATAAACCTAACCAAGGATACAAGAGATCTGTATGAGGAAAACTATAGAAAACTTATGAAGGAAATTGAAGAAGACACAAAAAAATGGAAAAACATTCCATTCTCATGGATAGGAAGAATAAATATAGTTAAGATGTCCTTACTACCTAAGGCACTCTACACATTCAATGCAATTCCAATCAAAATTGCACCAGCATACTTCTCAAAACTAGAACAAACTATCCAAAAATTTGTATGGAACCACAAAAGACCCCGAATAGCCAAAGTAATCCTGGAAAATAAAACCAAAACGGGAGGGATCACCATCCCAGACTTTAGCCTCTACTACAAAGCTGTCATCATCAAGACAGTATGGTATTGCCACAAAAACAGACACATAGACCAATGGAATAGAATTGAGAACTCAGAAGTGGACCCAAACGTATACAGCCAACTGATCTTTGACAAAGCAGGAAAGAATATCCAATGGAAAAAAAGACAGCCTCTTTAACAGATGGTGTTGGGAGAACTGGACAGCAACATGCAGAAGAATGAAACTAGATCATTTTCTCACACCATGCACAAAAATAAACTCAAAATGGATAAAGGACCTGAACATGAGACAGGAATCTATCAACACCCTAGAGGAGAAAGCAGGAAACTACCTCTTTGACCTCCATCGCAGCAACTTCTTACTTGACACATCCCCAAAAGCAATGGATACAAGAGCAGAAATAAACTGTTGGGACCTCATCAAGATTAAAAGCTTCTGCACAGCAAAGGAAACAACCCAGAAAATTAATAGGCAACCAACGGAATGAGAAAAGATAGTTGCAAATGAAATATCAGAAAGAGGGTTAACATCAAGAATTTATAAGGAACTCACCAAACTACACGCCTGAAAAACAAACAACCCAGTGAAGAAATGGGCAGAAGATATGAACAGACACTTCTCCAAAGGACATCCAGATGGCCAACAGACACATGAAATGATGCTCCGCATCGCTCCTCATCAGGGAAATACAAATCAAAACCACACTGAGATACCACCTCACGCCAGTCAGAGTGGCTAAAATGAGCAAATCAGAGAACTCTAGATGCTGGCGAGGATGTGAGAAACGGGCACCCTCCTACACTGTTGGTGGGAATGTAAACTGGTCCAGCCCCTCTGGAAAACAGTGTGGAGGTTCCTAAGGAAACTAACAATAGAACTCCCCTAGGACCCAGCAATAGCACTGCTAGGAATTTACCCAAGGGATACAGAAATGTTGAGGCATAGGAGCACATGGACCCCAATGTTCATAGCAGCACTCTCCACAATAGCTAAAACCTGAAAGAGCCTAAGTGTCCATCAACAGATGAATGGATCAAGAAGATGTGGTTTATCTATACCATGGAATACTACATGGCACTGAGAAAGAATGAAATCTGGCCATGTGTAGCAACATGGATGGACCTTGAGGGTGTTATGCTGAGCGAAATAAGTCAGGCAGAGAAGGACAAATATCACATGTTTGCACGTATAGGAGGATTAGGAGGAACTTAACTGAGGACCATGGGGGAGAAGAAGGGGGGAAATGGTGGGGGAAAGGGAGAGAGGCAAACCATGAGAGACTCTTGAATGCTGACAAAAACTGAGGACTGATGGATGTGGGGGGGAGGGGGATGGGTATGGAGGAGGGCACTTGTGGGGATGAGCACTGAGTGTTATGTGGAAACTAATTTGACAATAAACTATTTGTTAAAAAAAAATAATAATAAAAAATAAATAAAATATGCCAAAGCATGCTCATGGGAGGGTCAATAACTAAACTGGAAGACTCAGGATACTAGACTGCAGTTGATCCATTATTGTTCCCTCTGCCAACCTCACATGGGGGGAAGCACGCATTTCTTAGCGCCTCTAAATTTAGGCCTGGACATGTGACTTACAGCCGAGATCATGTCAGCCAAGTGTCTGGAACAGAGGCTTTCATCGTGCTTGCATGGTTTTCCATGCTTCTGGTGTTGCTGTCATCTTCCCTGAGCAAAGCAAACCCCACATCCCTGTTGGTCCAGAAAGGAACAGAAATCAAGTGGAGTCTACTTGGCCCTATCTGATACCTGGAGACAAGCCCAGCCCAGCCTAATCTAGGTGAGGCCAGTTAATACCCAGCCAACTAGGAACTCAAGGGAAAGAGAGATAAATGGTCTTAAATTCAGGGGGACTATATGTTACACTGCACTGCTGCAGAAGTAGCTGACTAATACACAATCTGTTAAAAACAAAAAGCACAATACGTTCAAAGACTAAACGGGAACAGAGTGTTCATCTGGACCTGCTCCTCTCTTTTGTTGGATGAGGACATGGAGGCTCAAAAATTGTAACTTGCTCCAAAGTAGAGAAGAGTCTAAGATCCAGGTCTCCTGATTTCCATGCCTTTCCTGACTGAGTGGCATGGATTTTTCTTATGAGCCCTGGATTATACTGCGCACCTTGCTGTTCCACATGCGCCTCACTCTCTTTGTCCCACTCTCCTCCCTCCTTCCCTTCCACATGCTTCCCCATCATAGATCTATACTTGTCCTAAGAGTTTGCTATGATTTCCACCCAGTAACCTCAGAAGCTTTATTGTGCTGGCCTCTGGACTGAGAGGTGACTCAGCTCACTCCAGGGTAACACGAAGACGGGTCTGTTCCAAGGCTATGACTTACATGAACAGTCTCTTTCCATAAGCTCTGTTTTATCTGTTTGTGGTTATCCTAAATAACTTCCCAAAACTCAAATTTAATTTTTAGAATCACAGAATCTCATAGTTCCATTGAGTCTTGACAGTGTCTCAACCCACACCTTCCCCATTATTTTAGGGGAGACAAAGAGAGAGAGAGAAAGAGGGAGGGAGGGAGAGAGAGAGAGAGAGAGAGAGAGAGTCTTAACATATCTGAGGACTGAGTCAAAATGTCTAGAAGTTGGTAAAAATCCAACACAAATAGATTTTTCTTTTGTAAGTATAGTGGTAGTGATACTATTCACACCAGAACCACTTCTCTCACCATGGCTTTGAAAACTCAGTGCATTGAACGTTTTTCTATCTCCTGTACAGCTTCTCTTTGATCACCTCATTACTCTCTCTAGAGCTGAAGCTTATAGTTCAAGACCTTCAAGAATCTCCTCAGTGGGCTCCCCCAATAAGTAATACTTCTCTTTAAAAATGTACTCAGTGCAGGCAAAGTTTTACTCTGTACGTGGTGCCCTTGTTCGTAAAATGCCTTATGAAATCTCCTCTGACCTGTGCATGAACAAAGCCACATAGTTCACTGTGTCCCTCAGACCAGCTCACGTCCGTTGAGTCGACCTACCAGGTGCGCTGACCCCCAACAGATTCACCCAGTGATCTCATCCATTGAGGATTCCACATTCATCTCTCACCCGTGTCTCCAACTTTGTTCTGTGCATGGATCCCCTCTCTTTCTTGGTTTAATGAGTGTCAAAAATCCCACTCTCAACTTGAAGCAGTCCCCAAGCCTAAGAGAAACAATAGCATACACTGCCTTCCTTCCTACCTAATCATTTATTTTAGTAGGTTTATGTTTTCATCAGCCGCCTTCCCACTTACCATGCTCTGGGTTCCCAAATGTGAGAAGCAGCCAGATGGAGAAGGCAGAAAGTCTAGATTTTTCTCTCTCCTGTAACAGCAATATGGCCTTGAGAAATTTATTTAACATGAGTTTCCTCCCAATAACTGGGCAAGCGTGTCTCATAGTATTCCTGGAAAATTATCAGAGGTAGAATGCACAAGAGAGCCCCTGAGTGGTGCTGTATTTATGATAGTGATTATGATGTTGAATTCCTCACATTTGTTCAGAATAAATATCTTTCTTGCACAGTCTCCCCACCTGTCTATGTTGGGGCTGTCTTAGCATCCACACCAGGCAGCCGCTAGTGGGCACTCTTTCCCGCCAGAAGCTGGCAGCCAGAACCTCAGGCTGGAACCAGCCTCGGTCACCACCAGCTTCCCTCTTCTGTCCCCGGCACCCAGGTTTGCCAAGGGCTGTGGCATACTCCACTCTGGCTCACTTCTCTGAACTATCGTAAGGTTAAAGGATTTTGCCTAATTTCTCATCTTTGCCTTTCTAAATGCAAATTTCCTTTCATCTTTCAGAAATCCATCTCCCAGTTATTTGATTTGCCACTGGCCTTCCATATTATATAAAAGGCAAAATGGAACACCTTTTTTGATAAGCAATTAACAGTACTGGCAGGAAGTCTGTTAAACCCTTTGGGGTATGTTAGCTACAAAGCCCGTAACCAGTCGTGTGTACAGCATTATTAGACAGCTGATTTTATATTTGGGTAGAATCTACAGTTCAGGATAAAAGTCCTTTCTCACAGATGTTTCCTCTCTCCCTCATCTCATTTCCAGGAGATTAGAGAGAACAGAGCTCGGCTACATGTATCTGGACCATGAGATCATATGTAAAATATGCTGCCCACAAATCCCTCCAAGCTTCCTCCAGAAATCCAGTTAGCATTTAAACTAACTGTGCTCCTTTCTGGATGTCAGTTAACCTTTACTTTGAAGAACGTCCATCTCCTTCAGGTATCCTTCACCACACAATAATTATGATACTTGGCAATGAAGAATATATAAAACAGGCTTGATTTTCTTGGAAAGAAAAGTATATTCTTGTTTTCTCTAATGATTCACATTGTGCAGTTTACGTTGAATGAAGACCATCAGACTCTATCACTTTTTTTTTTCTTTTTTTCAAATCAAGGTGTAGCTAACACACAGGGTTATGTTAGTTTCAGATGTGCATCTGAATTCAGCAACTCTGTATGTTATTTGGTGATCACCACGATAAGTACAGTCACCCTCTATCCCCAGGCAATGTCACTACCCTCTACTGAATACATTCTCTATGCTGTACTTTTCATCCTTGTGACTTATTTATTTTGTAACTACAATGTGCTACCACCTTACATCTGTCAGATTGGCTAGAATCAAAAAGACAAAAACTAACAAATGTTGGCAAGGATGTGGAGAAAAAAGACCCCTCATACACTTTTGGTAGGGCTGTAAGCTGAAGCAGCCACTGTGGAAAACAGGATGGAGGTTCCTTTAGAAACAGAATTACCGTATGATTCAGTAATCGCACTACTGGGTATTTACCCGAAGAAAGCAAAAACAGTAACTGGAAAAAATATATGCACCCCTATGTTTATTACAGCATTACTTATACTAGCCAAGATATGGAAGCAGCCTAACTGTCCATCAGTAGAAGAGTGGATAAGGAAAATGTGAGCTCTCTCTCTCTCTCTCTCGTTATCTATCTATATACACACATCAGCCACAATAAAAATGAGATCTTGCCAGACTCTATTATGCTTTCAATGCAAAGATGCCCAATTAGTCTAAGAAATTCATTTCTGTATTAGAGAAAAATATAAAAAATATATATTAAATATGTATAATATAATAAGATAGATGTATAGCTGTTGAGATGAACACATTGCTTAATGAAGAACTGACTTGCCTGTATATTAATGTCTTAGCAAAATACCTTTCACTCTGGAAACAAAGGTTAAGCAGAATAGTTGCCTTTGTATTCCTGCCTGAGACCTTAATGTCCTACAGAGAAATGTCACCAAGAATGCCTCTAAGCTGAATACAGCCTGCTGCAGTGCTCCTGAAAGATTATTCAATGGTTCAAATAATAGATACTGACATTCAAAAATAAAGAGAGCTTGTCAAGGTCATTAGCATCATCTATGTGAATATCTTGAGGTTCAGTCTTTTAGATTCCTTAACTTACATTAACTATAACCATCTTTTTAACAGGGTTTTAAAAATCTTCATGTCTTCGTGTCTTTGCTTTATGTGATCTTTTCTCAAGAAAATTTACATGGTCCTACTCTTTCGTGGGCAGGACAGAACTAAGACATTCCGATCTTACTTAAAGGTTCCTGGGAGGAAAATGACCAAGGAGCCAAGGCTGAAATCTCCAATGACAGTGGACTGTTCAGAATGCCAAGTTCAGGCACCTCTGTGAGGGGCTCACCGCCAAGGAGGCCAAAATGCCTGGTTAGAGTGGATTTTACTCCAGATCTCACATGTTTCAAGCACCCTGGCAAATAAGAGCAAGCATTTGTGTCTTTAGTTGTACACCCATCCATCTGACTTTCTGCTAGCATTTGCCTTTTATCTCTAGAGAAACCCGGTGTACTACATGTTACTAAGAGCACATGACTTTATTGGAAGAAGGGAAAAGACCATGGCTCAGGAGGAGGGGCTGAGTAGGCTGATGCCCAAAGGGGAAGATTTGTGTGTCTCCTCGAGCAGACACCAGCTCTCAGGGGACAGGGACTGCCCTGCTCAAGTGGGCCCAAGAAAGTGCTCAGCTGGAGGAGTAAGTGCTGGATAGCTAGGTGATGGATGCATGATGCATGTCCCAGTGCTGCTGGGCCATGATAAGGACCCGGCCTCCCTCTCAGTTTCAGTCACCCTTCTCTGTCTCCCAAAGGAAGGAAACATGCATCGTGGTGGGGGTGTGAGTAATTTCAGGGGATGGCCCGCATGCCACTGTATCTGGATGCAGAAGGCAGATACCTGAGAGTTAGGACAGGTCAGTGATTCTGTCCAGAGTGCCTTAGGAGATGGGAGTGGATGCAAAGAACAAGTGAAAGAGGTGAATGGAGTGGTTGGGGAGGGGAGGGCAGCATGGTAGGTGAGGAGGGGACAGAGTAGGGGGCAGGGTGGTGGCAGAAGGGAAGGATATGGTGGTGGGGGAAGGGAGGGCAGGGTGGTGGGGGAGTGGAGGGAAGAGTGGTGGGGGAAGGGGAGAGCAGGGTGGTATGGGAAGGGTAGACAATGTGAGCACAATGGAGGTGATACCCTCCACTTCCCTGCTTGCCTAAAGAAGATGGCTAGACTCAGTGAAATTTGTGATGCATCCTAAGTCTAAACATTTATGCTTCTAGTCTAGAAAATGCTTATTTCTGACAAGTCACCAGAAGCTTACTTTGGCTAAGAGCTCATCTTAGCATGCCCTCCTCTGTGTATGTTTGGTGCTCCTGGGTCAGGCAGGTAGGTGAGTCCAGGGTTGGGCCAGCCAAGCCTGGCTAGCTGGAGATGGCACTAAAGGGCACTCCTGGAGGCCAAAGGGGGAGAGCAGGCACTGAGTAGGGTCCCTGGCAGATACGATTGGCATAGCCATCAGGCACGTGCTGGGAAAATCAGAATGCAAACATTTGCTCCTGTAAATTACTGCATAATTAAAGGTTACAACACTAGCAAGGGTAAAATGGTGAACTTGAACAATGAGGGAGCGCCCTTCTCTTTGAGACCTCCAAGAGGAGTGGAGGAGTTGGTTAGATAAAGAGGGGCTTGGAAGGGAGAAGGTGGAGCCACATTTGTGAAGATCGAGTCAAAGAAGTTGATGATCTGGGGACCTGAGAGTCAGGAGTGTGGCTAGAACTGACAGGAAGGTGAGGAGCGGGGAGAGAGAGGCTGCAGACACAGCTGGGGCCAGATCGGGGGACTGATGTGTTCAGTTAGGAATCCAAGTCTATCCTTCAACAGAGGAGGTGCCCACACATCTACTCTTGGTCAAGGAGAAACGAACAATAAGAAGAAACTGAGTGACCCAGGCAATGTATCAAGCAGTTGGATCAAATGGAGAGACTGGAACACCAGCAACTGCTAGAATCTTCCTCTGTCCAGACCACTGGTCCCACCCACTCCTGGAGCACCTGTCCTTCTGCAGACCTCACTGAGGACCATCCCTCCCTGCTCTGCCTTGTCAGTAGGCCATCTAGAGATGGTGACAAAAGATGCTGGGACTTCTGTGCATTGTGGGGTCCACTTGGTCATAGGAAGGGTGGTCAAAGTCACTGGTTTATACAAATTAGGGATCTCACATGTACTTCAGAGAGTCATGCTGAGTTGACAGTCACATGGAATTGACATGCCCACTTTCTGCTCTACTTTTGTCAGTCAGGGTCAGAGTGGACTCTGCGAAGGCCGTGGGATCCATCCAGTGGGAGGGCTCAGTTCTAAGGGCACCGGGCCAAGGATTGTTGGATGGTCTTGGATGTCATCAGTGGAAATCCTTCCCACTTACAGAGCTTCACTGGTTCTCATACAGAAGCCACCCTCCTCCCAGTTACCTTCCACCAAGCACCCTGGGATCCTGTGGAATGTAACACATGCTCAATCAGATTAAGAAGAAGCTACTCCCTGTCAGTGCCGCTGTTGAGAAACAATAAAATGAGCACAAAAACCAAGTGCACTCAGTGCGTGGTTTGCTATGGCCAGCGCGGACTCTGACCAAGTCGCAAAGGGAATCTCATTTACGTATCACCACTAGCAACTCCTGGGTATGGCTTTCCCCCAAAGTAATTAATTCTACTGACTACCCCGAAATGAACAACATTCATTCCAACCAATGAGGTACAGCAGCTGCAAGTTAAGACACCTGTTAGTCTTATATTGGACATTGTATTTGAGGATGAAAATATAAATCCTCATGACTTTGAAAGTTCAGTTGGAAAATTCCAGAGTCAGTACCAGCTCTCAGCACAGCTGAGGCGTGACCACGTGGGACGTCAGCTCACACAAGGACTAAGCGGTGCCAAAGATCTGGGGTCTTCTCCTCTGACAACTGGGGAGTCTGCCCGTCAGGATGCCCCTCCTTTTATATCATCTCCCTGTGCCCCATGTTCTGCTGACCCCCGCATACTCTGGCAGGGCTGGTACACAAGGCTGATGGATCTCTTTCCAGGCAGCCTTAGCAGTCACTATAAGGAACCCCTTATGTCAGCTCTTCCTCAGAATGGAGGATTACTCATTGGGTTACGGTTGGATGTGTGAGTGAAAAAAGTCCTACTTGTTCAATGGCTAGGGCTCTCCCACCTAAGTGGGGGGCTGCCTTGTGGAAGGCATGTATTACCAACTCAAAACCTAAGACCCACGATTTCCTTCTAAAAACCCTAGTTCCCATTTTGGTTCTAAAATGTCTAGGACAAGTATGGACCAAGAACAACAGAATTTGTATTATATAGTGTTTTCCACAGACCAGTGAAAGACTTGCTCTTTCCTTACTGGGGACAGACACTGCTCCATGCATGTACTTTATGGTTTAAAAACTTCTATGGAGAACAGAAGTGAGTAAGAGGTAACCCATGATAAAGAAAAAACTGCTCACTCCAGGAAAGAATATTTGATCCCTCCCAGAACTCCTGGGACCTACACAAGCAAACACCATGGCCAACTGTCCTTCCCTCTGATTTCCAATTAAGGCCATACTTGTCATCACACAACACATCAACGTGCTTGTGGTATGGCCTGAATGTGATGTATTTGTACTTAGGCAGCAATAACTGCCCTTGAAAGACTAACTACATTCCTGTTGGTGTTAACTAACAACTTTTTTCTTCTACATTAAACAACTTATTTAAAAAAGTCATTGCTCACATAACATACTCCACAAAGGATAGCTGCTTAACGAGCAGGTGTGATACGCACATCAACCAACCTCAGCCTACCTGAAATTTTTAAGGGGAAAAAAAGTCGACACTGAATTTTTATGTGAATGCTCTACTCTTAAAAACCCATCTGCTTTAGCAGAGAGAATTCTTGATCGCGTACACTTTCATCCCTATGGCTGCTGGAATACTGGTCTAATAAAATTAAATGTTTCTTGCATCTCTTGAACTACAGGCAATAGGAAGGCTGAGTTCCTTCATCCTGTCAACATGGAAATCAACTGTGCTATGGTTATAGTCTGTTTACTGTGCAAACAAAACCTGTTTCTCTTGTTCAGAGGAGGTATATTCCCCACCCCACCCCGATAACAACTTTAAATAGAGTTCTTAGCATTTTCTCTCAGTGTGGAGGGGAGAATGCTAAATCTTATTCATATCTGTAGAGAATTCCTGTTGCTGCTGTAACCCATTACCGCACACTTAGTGGCTTAAAACAGCACAAGTTCATTATCTTATACTTCTGGAGGTTAGAGGTTGGACATGAGTCTCACTGGGTTAAAACCAAGGTAGGTGGGGCTGGGTTCACTCTGGGGACTCTGAAAGAAGGCTATGTTTTTGTTTTCCAGCTTCCAGGGGCCACTTGAATTTCCTGGAAGTTGCCTCTTCCTCCATTTCCAAATTCAGCCCTACTGCCTCTCTCCAACCCTTCTGTGGTTACAGCTTCTGATCATACCTGGGAGAGGTCTTCTGCTTGTAAGAAATTGTGTGATTAGATTGGGCCTTTCTGGGTAATCTAGGAAAATCTCTCCATCTCAAGGTCACTTACGCATTTCCAACCCCAATTCCCTTTTGCCATATAATATTTCATAGTCATGGATTTAAGGGATTAGGATGTAGGCACCACTGGAAAGCCAATTTTCTACCTACCACAACATCATTAGATATGTAATTATGTTTTCAAAATAATGCCCCACCTATAAAAATTTTGTATCCCACAATGCCACATATAAGCTCATTATGCCCATCTGTATTCTCATAGTCTTAGAGGTCAAGGATGGGAGACAAAACATCAAGTCTTCACAATCACTATTTAGGAATCAAAGTAAAGTTTCACCTCCCACAGATTTTCATGTGTGACCAAAATAACTGATTTCATAAGTCATCACTGACATATTCTTCAATGCTATATTCTAGATAGTGATTGAACAGATTTTTTAAAAGGCATTTTTACCAGAGAAGATATTTACAAATGATATATCTGATAAAGGGTTAGTTAGTATTCAAAATATATAAAGAACTTATAAAATCGATGCCCCAAAATTGAATAATCCAATTAAAAAATGGGCAGAAGACATGAAGAGACACATCTCCAGAAGAAGACATGCAGATGGCCAAGAGACACAAAAAGATGCTCAACGTCACTCATCATTAGGGAGATACAAATCAGAACAACGAGATATCGCCTCATACCAGTCTGAATGACTAAAATCAACAACCTAAGAAACAACAGGCATCAGGGAAAATGTGGAGAAAAAAGAACACTTGTGCACTGTTGATGGGAATGCAAACTGGTACAGCCATTGTGGAAAACTGTATGGACGTTCCTCAAAAAGTTAAAAACAGAACTACCTTATGACCCAGTAATTGTGCTACTGAATATTTACCCAAAGAATACAAAGGTACTAATTCCAAAAGATACATTCACCCCTATGTTTATTGCACCTACAATAGCCAAACTATGGAAACAGCCCACGTATCCATCAATAGATGAATAGATAAAGATGTCATACACACACACACACACACACACACACACACACACACACACACACACTGGAATATTACTCAGCCATAAAAAGGAATGAAATCTTGCCATGTCCAGCAACACGAATGGAGCTAGAGTATCATGCTAACTGAAATAAATCAGAGCAAGACAAGTACCATATAATTTCACTCATGTGTGGAGTTTATGAGCAAAGGAAACAAATGAGCAAAGGAAAAGAAAGAGAGGCAAAGTAAGAAACAGACTCTTCTTTTTTTTTAAATTTTTTAAATGTTTTATTTATTTCTAGGAGAGAGAGAGAGAGAGAGACAGCGTGAGCAGGGGAGGGTCAGAGAGAGAGGGAGTCACAGACTGAAACAGGCTCCAGGCTCTGAGCTGGCAGTCAGCACAGAGCCCGACGCGGGGCTCGAACCCACGAACCGCGAGATCATGACCTAACTGAAAGTCGGATGCTTAACCGACTAAGCCACCCAGGCGCCCCGAAACAGACTCTTAACTATAGAGAACAAACTGATTGTTATCAGCGGGGAAGTAGATGGGGAAATGGGTGAAATAGGTGATGGGGATTAAGAAGAGCACTTGTGATGAGTGCTGGGTGATGTATGGGAGTGCTGAATCACTATATTGCACACCTGAAACTAATAAAGCACTGTATGTTAACTATTGGAATTTAAATAAAACCTTAAACAAATGAGACGATAAAAAAACCAAAAATGCATTTTTACTGACTCACATAAGCTTATGTCCATATTCTTCTCTTGGTATTTTCTGCTCAAGGAACAAAGACATGAAAGACTTTGAGTTAAAAAAATTAGCTTGCTAAAATCGAATGTCTTCTTTCCTGCCCAGCTTTGATTGAAGTTCCGTAATAAATGAAACCGTTTTAAATTTCTTAATAGGATGGAACTTGAGGGTGTTATGCTGAGTGAAATAAGTCAGGCAGAGAAGGACAGCTACCATATGTTTGCACGTATAGGACGATTAGGAGGAACTTAACGGAGGACCATGGGGGATAAGAAGGGGGGAAGTAGATGGGGAGAAGGAGGGAGGCAAACCATGAGAGACTCTTGAATGCTGAGAACAAACTGAGGACTGATGGGTATGGGGCGGGGGAAGGGGGTGATGGGCATGGAGGAGGGCACTTGTGGGGATGAGCACTGGGTGCTATGTGGAAACCAACTTGACAATAAACTGAAAAAAAAAGAATAAAAATCACAAATCAATAATCTAACATTTCACTTTGGGAAACTATTTAAAAAAAGAGAGAAATAAACCCAAAGAAAGCATAAAAAAGGACATCATAAAGATTAGAGCAAAAATAAATAAAATGGGGATTAGAAAAAATAGAGAAAATAAGCAAAATAAAACTTGGTTCTTTGAAAAGTCCACAAAACTGATAAATGTTCAGATAGTCTGACTGAGAAAAAAGAGGTAAGAATCGGAGCCAGTGAAGTCAGGAAGGGAAGAGGGGGTATCAGTTTGAAAGGGGGAATAATGGCCAGGTGAGTAAATCCTAATCTTAACCTGCCAAACATATGAATACGCTACTTTACGTGACAAGAGACTTTGCAGTTATGATTAAATTAGTCTCTTGATACACCGATATTGCCTGGAATTCTAGCTGGGCACAAACTAGACAGATCCTTAAAATTTGATAACATTTTTCAACTGTGGTCAGAGGGAGTTGTGAGAGTGGAAAATGGTAAGAAAGATGGAATGTCACCGGCTTTGAAAATGGGGAATGTGTCCCACAAGCCAAAGACTGTGAGCTGTGGTTTCTAGAGCTAGAAAAGGCAAGGAAAGGTTATTTTTAAAAATCTGTAGTTTGGGGCGCCTAGGTGGTTCAGTCAGTTAAGCATCCAAATGTGGTTCAGGTCATGATCTCACAGTGTGTGGGTTCGAACCCCCCATCAGGCTCTGCTGACAACTCAGAGCCTGGAGCCTGCTTCAAATTCTGTGTCTCCCTCTCTCTCTCTGCCTTTCCCCTGCTTGTGCTCTGTTTCTCTCTCGAAAGATAAATATTAAAAAAAAGATTTTAATCTACAGTTTATCAGGCAAAGGGGGAAAAAAGAGAGAGAGAAACCAAGAAATAGACTTAATTATAGAGAACACACCGATGGTTACTGGGAGGGGTGGAGGGGGGAAGGGATGGGTAAAATAGTTGGTGAGGACTAAGGAGAGCACTTGTCGTGATATGCATGGGGTGATGTACGCAAGTGCTGAATCACTATGTTGTACATCTGAAAGTAATATTATAGTGTATGTTAACTATACTAGAATTAAAATAAAAACTTAAAAGAAAAAAATTTCTTAATAAAGGTTAGGCTTCCCTTTCCTAGTGACACTTCTACCCATAATATATTTGATTTAAGCCTACTTTTATTGATGCTATAAATCACTGCCAGCAATTAGAACCATTCCACAAGGTGAAAATAAAATTAAATATATTGTTTGATTTTTTAAAATGTATTTTAAGCAAGTTCTGATTGGGATATTCAGAATAAGAAGTCAGTGACGTGGCTAATGACATTTCTACAGGTACAGCAACATAGATTAAAAAGTTCTAGAACGCTATATAGGAACTGGTTAACAAGTTATTCTGACATTCTTTTATTTAATTTTTTTTCTTGGTATATACAGGACTCAGAAGCTTTATATACCAAACTAAACCAAACCACAAAACATAAAATAACATATGTGAGGGCTTCTCCTCGCCTTGAGTACTGGGAAAGCCAGCAGAACACACCAGATTTGCTTTGCTAAAGAGTGTGTGGCGGCTGAACCTTTTGAATGCCCTGAACCCAGACTAGCGCCTGAAAATGGACCCCACGTGTCTTTGATACACCACTGTCTGCTTCAGATTCTAGCCAGAATCTTATTTATTCATTCACAGCTACATGATGATACTCAGTACCTTGCTTTTGGTAACACAATAAATGTTATTTACCAATAAAGGCAATCTTGATGACCTTGAAAAAGAGTATTTCAAAGGATACTGCTCTGGGTTCGAGATTCCATGTGGTTTTCAGGGACAACGACATCTAAATATTTGATTAATTGCCCACTTTTTTGTTTGTTTTTGAATTTTTTTAATGTTTTATTTATTTCTAGGAGAGAGAGAGAGAGAGAAACAGAGAGAGAGAGAGAGAGAGAGAGCGTGAGCAGGGGAGGGTCAGAGAGAGAGGGAGACACAGACTCTGAAGCAGCCTCCAGGCTCTGAACTGTCAGTCAGCACAGAGCCCGACGCGGGGCTCGAACCCACGAACCACGAGATCATGACCTAAGCGAAAGTTGGACGCCCAACCGACTAAGCCACCCAGGCGCCCCTAATTGCCCACGTTTTTACCCAGACTTTAATTCAGGAATGAAGTTTATTTGTAAATGTCTGAGGCTTTGTCTTTCATATCTATTAAGTTTATCAAAGCTATCAGGGCTATGCAAGGTTTTCGTGAAGCATAGCAAGACTTCAGTGAAGGAATGCTTTATAGTTGCTGCTCTTTAACTGTGGACATTGCTGCAGCTCTGAAACAAAGTATTTAGAAGGCTGCTTAATTCATACAGAATTCGTAGGGAAATTTCTGGCAATAGTTAGACTACAGCTCTATTTATATACCTATCTATCTTTTTTTTCTTTTGCATCTTAGGATTTCAATTGTATTTTGTAAATCTGTGAATCTCTTGTGGTTTATCCGCCTGCTGATAAAGATTGCATCCTGTGGATGGGTGTTGTGGCCAGTGGCTGAGCTGGGCCATTCCAGAATACATGAAAGTCTGTATGTCTTGTCCTTTCAAGGCCTGGTCTATAAATAATCCTTCATTTATCACACAGCACATTGGAGTGGGGAGGGGAAGGCAGGAAAGGGGAAGGTTTCTGTGACATGTAGCAAGCCATCGCTGGGCATTCAGCCTCATGCGAAGACCACCCAATTGGAATCTGGGTCTCCCATTGAATAGCTAAGGTTAAACCGTTCAGACTCCAAAGGGCCAGATGAAAGACAAGGCCAGGCTCTAGGGTTTATAAAAAGAAGCAGATATTATTTTAATGAAAGGAGAGTATCATAGTCTCGCTCCCCATGACCATTTCTACCAGCTTTGACAGCCCTTCTCATTGAAAGAGACGTAAATCTTCATAACCGATTAGTAGGGCTCCTTTAGTGGTGTATCAAAGGTAACAGACTTGAGCAGCAAGGGAATTTCCACACCAAATGCACGAGACACTGAGGGTTTCTTGGTCCAAGTCCATGTGGTGTATTCCTAATAATCATGTGTGAGTGTGCATACGTGCCTCGAATCATATTAAGTCTGTACCAGGTATATATAGTTGTCAGAATAAATTAAATTAGCATTGCCTTCTCAACTACATCAAACATCAGTGTGGTAAAGCACAGTAATGATAGCAATTTAGCCACAAGTGTTTCCAGCAGACTATGTGCTGGACTTTATTCAAGTGTACAAATAAATCAAATCACGAAGGTCATAGTTTAGGGATAGCTATAATATGTGTGCATACCAGAAATTATTTGGCAGGTTAATACAAATGTGATATTTAACAAGGAATTACTGCTTCACTGTGGATACTGGTTATGACAGCGAGGTCCCCCAATAGTTAGTATTGCTACTGAAAGATACCAATCAAATTACCTCCCGAGATGTTGAAGTACTAAGAGGTCACTCAGGTAGGTGAGCTATGAATATAAAATCTAGGAGCACCTGGGTGGCTCAGTTGGTTAAGCGTCTGGTTCAGGTCATGATCACATGGTTCGTGGGTTCGAGCCCCGTGTCGGGCTCTGTGCTGACGGCTAACTCAGAGCCTGGAGCTGCTTCAGATTCTGTGTCTCCCTCTCTCTCTGACCCTCCCCTCCTCACGTTGTCTCTCTCTCTCTCTCTCTCTCTCTCTCTCAGAAATAAATAAAAACATTTTAAAAGATTAAAAAAAATTTTTTTTAAAATCTATTCATGTCTTCTGCCCTTTTTATGAACTGGATTATTTGTTTTGGGGGTGTTGAGTTGTATCAATTTTTTTGTGTTTTGTTTCTGCTTTATTTTTTTAAATTTTTTATTTTAGAGAAACAGAGTGCGAGTAGGGGAAGGGGGCAGAAAGAGGGAGAAAGAATCCCAGGCAAGCTCCACATTCAGGGCTCAGTGTGGAGCCTGACACAGGCTGGATCCCATGGCCTTGGGGTCATGACCTGAGTTGAAATCAATAATCATATGCTCAACTGCCTGAGCCTCCCAGGATCCCTGTTTTATATATATATATATATATATATATATAAAAATATATATATATACACACACAAATATATATACATACATATACATAAACACACACATATATGTATATATATATTTGGATACTAACACTATATCAGATATGTCATTTACTAATATCTTCTCTCATTCAGTAGGATGCCTTTTAGTTTTGTTCATTGTTTCCTTCTCTGTGCAAAAGCTTTTTATTTTGATGTAGTCCTAAGAGTTTATTTTTACTTTTGGTTCCCTTGCCAAAGAAGATATACCTAGAAAAATGTTGCTATGGCCAATGTCAGAAAAATTACTGCCTGTACTATCTTCTAGGACTTTTAGGTTTCTGGTTTCACATTTAGATCCTTAATTCATTTTGAGCTTATTTTTGTGTGTGGTGTAAGAAAGTGGTCCCATTTAATTCTTTTGCATGTGGCTGTCTCATTTTCCCAGCATCATTTGTTGAAGAAAGTCTTTTCCCCATTATCTGTCTTTTCTCCTTCGTTGAAGATCAACTGACCATATAATTGTGGGCTTATTCTGAGTGTTCTATTCTGTTCCTTTGATTTATGTGTCCATTTTTGTGACAGTACCATACTTTTGGGATTACTACAGCTTTGTAATAGATTTTGGAGTCTGGAATTGCAATACCTCCCGTTTTGTTTTTCTTTTTCAAGATTGCTTTGGCCACTTGGGGTCTTTTGTGTTTCTATACACATTTTAGAATTGTTTGCTGAAGACATCCAGATGGCCATGGCCAACTGATGCATGAGAAGATGCTCAACATCACTCATCACCAGGGAAACACAAATCAAAACCACAATGTGATACACCTCACATCTATCAGAGTGGCTAAAATCAGAAACACAAGACTGTTTGATGAGGATGTGGAGAGAGGGGGGACCCCCGTGCACTGTCAGGGTGGGAATGCAAACTGATGCAGCCACTTTGGAAGACAGTAGGGAGGCTCCACAAAAAGTTAAAAAGAGAACTACCCAACGATTCAGTAACACACTACCGGCTATTTACCAAAAAATTACAAAAATACGAATACAAAGGGATACATGCACCCTTATGTTTATTGCAGCATTATTTACAATAGCCAAATTATGGAAGCAACCCAAGTGTCCACTGATAAATGGACAAAGAAGATGTGGTATGGATACACAATGCAATTGAAATTGAATTATTATTCAACCATAAAAAGGAATGAAATCTTGCCATTTGCAACAACATGGATGGAGCTAGAGCGTGTAATGCTAAGTGAAATAGAGAAAGACAAATACCATACGATATTACTCATATGAGGGACTTAAGAAACAAAACAAACAAGCAAACGAAAAAAATAAAAAGGGAGGAACAAACCAAGGAAGAGACTCTTAACTATAGAGAACAAACTGATGACTGCCAGAGAGGGGGTGGACAGGGGGTGGGGGGAGATGGGTGAAATGGGTGACGGGGATCAAAGGGCACACATATCACAACGAGCACTGAGTAATATACAGAATTTTTGACTCATCATATTGTACACCAGAAACTAATATAATATTGTAGGTTGACTGCAGTGGAATTAGCATAAACTTAATAAAATAAAAAATACAATTTATTTTATTTACATAAAATCAAGATGATTAAAATATGGAGGAAAATGCATGAGAGAGATAGATACAGAGCACTAAATAAATATCCCAAGAGAAACAGTAATCCTGGAAAATATCTGTAAATGCAGGATTCTGACTTGTCAAGTAAATTCAGTATTTAAAATGGCTCTGGGAACAATTGTCACCTGATACAAGCTGGCTTCAGAGATGTGTGCACATAGACATGAATCCATTTAAAGTACATTAGTGACATTAAAATACGAAACGAAGGAAATGAAATAAAGACAGTATCTCTTGTAGTTCTTGTATTACTGTGTGAACAATTTTTTATATTAAAAGGTGACTATGATACAGGGTATGAAATATGTTACCTGGCTGTTGGTAAGAGCAAGTCTCTAGATTCTGTTTACAGAAAGCACACAAGATGGCGTCCACGCTCAGGTAACCAATGGAACCTACCAGGTAATGGGATATCACTGCGTGCGAGAGCTCTCTACCAGCAGAAGAAACCAGATGTGTCGGGATTTTTTTTCCTGAGGCATGATGCACATAATTCTCTATCAAGGCTAACAGTTATGCAGCTGCATAGGAGGTCTGATCTAGGATTTGTGCCAAATGCTATATTCTCTACTGGAAAATGGGACACATCTGCAAAACTCTGGCTGGGGCTGGAATTAGTCGTTTATGTCTCAGTTGTTCAATTAGATTTAATTTGATAATTCCTATTACATTCAAAATGACATTTAAAATGAATTCTGATATTTCCAATCTTTCCTTTTCCAGTCTAGGCAGAAGGATGGCTACCTCTGTTTCTGAATTTGATGGGCTGTGTGTGTGAGAGAGAGAGAGAGCACGTGAATGTGTGGGTACATGTAGTGTCCACATAGACACAAGAGTACTATTACACACACATGCATATAACTGCATAAAATAAAGCTTGATTGATGTGTAAACTCTCCACCTGTTTTCTGAGCTTATAGGATTGATGTGTGATAAGTCTATGCCTTTTTCTCTTTCAGAACATATTATTTCTTTTTTTTAAATATTTTTATTTATTTCTAGGGGAGAGAGAGAGAGAGACAGCATGAGCAGGGGAGGGTCAGAGAGAGAGGGAGTCACAGACTCTGAAACAGGCTCCAGGTTCTGAGCTGGCAGTCAGCACAGAGCCCGACGCAGGGCTCGAACCCATGAACCGCGAGATCATGACCTGAGCAAAAGTTGGATGCTTAACCGACTAAGCCACCCAGGCGCCCCCAGAACATATTATTTCTTAAGAGGACAAAGGAGAATGCGTAGAGTTACTGAGAAAGTACCACACAGTTTTCTGTCATATTGTCTTCGGGTGACATAAAACTCCATGGCATGTGATACTAGAAAAGGTCACAATGACAGGCTGGTAGCTGCAATTCGGGAGGATTCTGTAGGATGACTGGTGGATAAGTTGACGTTTGCATTGCGCAAAGCGAATGCAAAAACAACATGTATGTTTCCCTTCGTGTTTTCACAGACAGGTCAGAAAGCTTCATTTGCCCCCAGCCTTCTTCTAGCCATTCTTGGGGACCCCTGCCCATCACCTGATCCAGGAGAAATTTACCATCTATCTCAGTACTGGTTGGTACAAGGTCAATAAATATGTATTATTGAGCGTGGTGCAAGGTAAAGAAAAGTAGAACATCCAAAGTGCTACAGCTCTTTCCTTAAGAACAGGTAACAGGCAATTAAGAGACATTTATATAGCAGTGAAAATGCTTGAAACACTGAAGTGTATAAGGAGCAAAGAGACTTGGCCCTCCTATAAAATTATCTTAACTGAAAAGATCAGGGGCATAACCAATCACTCACTGATAAGACTGAAAAAGAAGTAAAAGCCTTGGTCCCTGGATGAGCAAAGGCACTCACTCTTCATGTCAAAGCATAGAAAGGGGGAGTCCTTGGCTGGGACTTTTCACATCACATGAAAGCCATTCCACTCTCCAACGGGGCCCCGGTGTGGGAACACGTAAGTGCCCTCGGATCCCTGCCCATCAGGGATGAAGAGAATTGCATACTAATGAGTGGAATCATATACTGAAATGGAAAGATATATATGAGCCAATTAGACAGTCTGTCACCATGGCAAAGCCTGCTCGTGATAAATAAGGGCAATTTTCTATTTTCTCTAATCTATTTCAAATGTCAAAGCTCTCACCAAGTTCCGAGAGTGGTTTCTTTTCTTGTGTTTGCGCTCTGTTCCCAGCTATGAGGGCTGCTGCGCTGAAGTGAAGAGGGGTGTCGGGAACTCAGTCTGGTATGTATGCACTGGCCAAAACAAGCGTTCTACCAGAGCCGCTTCTGCCCACCTACAGAACGAGGGTAACTCTGCCCACTTTGAAGGACTGTTGAAAAGACGAAACTAAACTATATAAGTGGAAGTTTTCTGTCAGGACTACTTGGAAGGAAACATCCAGTTTTCAATTATCCAAATTTCCTGCCTTTAAAAATGTAGGAATATGGGGCGTCTGGGTGGCTCAGTCGGTTAAGCCTCCGACTTTGGCTCAGGTCATGATCTCATGGTCTGTGGGTTCGAGCCCCGCATTAGGCTCTGTGCTGACAGCTCAGAGCCTGGAGCTTGTTTCAGATCCTGTGTCTCCCTCTCTCTCTGCCCCTCCCCCATCCATGCTCTGTCTCTCTCTCTCTCTCTCTCAAAAATAAATAAACATACATTAAATTTTTTTTTGCTTTCAACAACAGCCAAATTATGAAAAGAGCCTAAATGACCATCAACTGATGAATGGATAAAATTTTTCTAAATGTAGGAGCAAAATAGAAAAAAGCAGTTCCACAACTTTGAAGACACTACATAGAAAAAAGGAGCTCTACCATAAAGAAGGGGAAAGAGGGACACGGAGAAGAGTTTCTAAATGGAAGAAATTCACCAAAAGGTTCTTTACATATATAATCTGTCTTCAGAACAACAACAACAACAACAACAACAACAAAGAGCTTTCCATTAACTCAATGAGCTCAAAACTCTCAAAAGCAGGGAGAATGAGATGAAAGTGTGGGAAGTAACCACAAAAAGTTATCTGTAGCAGTATATGCAGAGCGAACAAAACATCCTTCTCAGAGTGTGGGAATCCTACTCAGGAGCAACTAAGGGCTTCGTTAATCACCAAATTGGGTAACATGATGGTGGGCTGCTGGTCGGGTCTTCTCCAGAGCTTGTCTGGCACGGTGGGACAGCAAGAGAGGTAGGACTGGGTAATTTTTATCCCCATCTCTAAAGGATGAGGAGAAGCCCAGGATGTGCTGACTTCTGTTGCCTGGGGAGAAGTAAAGGCAAAAGAGCTCACACATGAATATAAGCCAATGTCAGAAGATGCTTGATTATCAGTTGGGAATATTTCTTGTGAATCCGGTTAAGGTTTCACTCCTGAACAAACCTTTTACAAGTACCCGATCTAGGAAGGCCTTCTATCAAAAGGTATGAAATAAATCAAAAAGTTCCCAGCATGGAACTGTTTCTATAAATATAACGTAAGAGGAGGTAAGGAAAAGCACTGGAAAAAACAAATGAAACATCAACTCTTGACCAGAAAAGGTAGTTACTGAGCCAATGAATCATTTAAACAAAACATACAACAATGGGTGAAAATGATTTAAGGAAACACTCAGCTTCAAACAGAGCTGAGCAAAAGGCTCAGCGCAGACGAAGAGACAGAATATAAGCTATTTAAAAACAAAAGAAAGAAAGGGATTTTTTAAAAAATCACAAACTGACTGTCATGTGATCAGCACAAGGAAAGCAGATGCTGTCCATAACATGTAGGATTGGATTAAGAAAATTGCCTAAGTAAATAAGTAGATAGATCAAAAGATCAATAGATCAATAGATTGATAGATCAATAGATCGATAGGTGGATAGATCAATAGATGATTAAAATGAATTGAGACAGACATGAGAAGATCCTAAATCCATATAATGAGTGTGGCGGAGTAAGAGAAGCATATAAATGAACTAATAAATATTAAAAATGTTATTTAGGGGGGTGCCTGGGTGGCTGTCAATTAAGCGTCCGACTTCAGCTCAGGTCATGATTTCATGGTCCATGGGTTCTAGCCCTGTGTTGGGCTCTGTGCTGACAGCTCAGAGCCTAGAGCTGCTTCCGATTCTGTGTCTCCCTCTCTCTCTCCCCCTCTCCCATTTGTTCCCTCTCTCTCAAAAGTAAATAAACATTAAACTTTTTTTTAATGTTATTTAGGAAGAAATACAGAAAAATAGAATAAGAAGACTTGAATATATGGATTAAATTGGTCATATGTCCTAAGAATTTTTTATATAGAAAAGTCAACAAGAACCTTAACTCTACTAAGATTTATTTTACAGGACTTTTGAAGATAGACATATTTTTGCAATTGGGTGAAAAAAAAGAAAAACAAAAGTCACTTAAGAAACTAAATCATAATTACACTCATCTTTTTCACAATGACAACTTACATTTGAAGTCAGTGGGACAATGTAAAATATTCATGGAAATACAATGTTACACCCAAGCAAAAATAGCATTCAATTATAAAGACTTCAGAACACATTTTCAAATGGAAACATAGTCGGAAATTAAAGTTGCTATGAAATCGTTCTGACAATTAGAAAATATAGCTAATGGAAAAAGCGAATGAAGACTATTAATATTGAACTCTAGTTAATGATGTGTTGGCTGAACTGTTCAAGAGTCTAGTGATACCTGCAACAAATTATTCTGAAATGCATCAAGAAATAAGATGAGTGGATGGTAAAGGGATTGCTAAACAGACAGATGATAGAACATATATAGCAAATATCAATTGTAGATTCTAGATAACAGTTAATAAATGTTCATGATACTCTTATTTCAATTTTTCTATATGTTTAAAATGCTCCTAATTAAATGATGGAAAAATAAATCATGAATTCATATGAAAGGCATTACTTTGCATTAGTTCACTTAACAATAGGATTAGGAATATAAACTGGGAATTATAGACCAGAAACCCCCATTTTATATCATGGCAATTTAAAATTATTATAACACAAGTTCACAGGAGAGAAGAGATAGGTGATGGAAGAATGTTTATAGTAGGCGTCAAATACAGATCCTTTAATGGTGATAAATCAATTAGTCCAGATATAAACATAAATGCTAGAAGAACCAACATAAACGTAATCAAGTAAAACTGGGGGCTGGAATTCTTAGGAAATACTTTGTAATTTCTTCACAAGTCATTATGGAGGGTTGATGCTGTCTTTAGAAAAATAAGACCAGTATATCACATAAATTTGTAATTATAGAGTTAGCCATTGAGGAACTAAAAACAGTCCATCAAAGCACCATAACTAAGAGAGAGAGAGAGAGAGAGAGAGAGAGAGAGAAGCCAGAAAACAGACTCTTAACAATAAAGAAAAAACAGGATTGCTGGAGGGGAGCTGCGTGGGGGGATGGGCTAAATAGGTGATGAGCATTGAGGAGCGCACTTGTTGGGATGAGCACTGGGTGTTGTACGTAAGTGATGAATCACTAAATTCTATACTTGAAACTGAAAAATAAATAAGCAAACAAACAAAACTAAACACACACACACACACACACACACACACACACAAAGGAACAAAGGGCAGGGAGGACAAAAGAAACCATACAGAATAAAGCATAACATGAAATAAAATAGACCACAATGTAAATTTGCTAACCTTACTCCCATATTGGATCACAAATTTAATTATATACCATTCTGGTGAATTTTAAAGCGATTAAAGTATTAAATATCAAAAATGTGGAAAGGCGTATCAGGCAAGTACAAACAAAATGAAAACATTGGTCACATAACAAAGATAAAATTAGGATGGAGGCCATTAGTGTGACAAAGAATGGCCCTTTATTAAATCTGCAACAAACATATTAGGGGCATAAATATTGATATATAATACAAATATCACATCAAAATTCATAAAGCAAAATCTACAAGAAAAAGAAAAAATAGGCAGAAATATTCTAAGTAGCAGATTTTAATTTACTTCCCTCAGCCCATGACTGATCAAATACAAATAACAGGATAATAAAGATTTACACAACATAGTTAATAAGTTAGATCTATATGTAATTTACTTAATTCTATAATCTAAAGACAGATAATCAGTCCTCCTTTCCAACATCCATGGAAAACGATCACCAATCTTGAAGACATTGTAGACTGCAGAGAGAAAAGTTCATTATATTTCTGCAGGTAGAAATGGTGTGGAGCAGAGCCTCTGAACTCCGTACAAAGCACACCTAAACAGGATTTTCCACATGGAATTTGTCCCTGAGTCACCACAGAAACCAAAACAGAGATTGGAGAACATCTTAAAAATAATGGTAATGAGTACAATTCATATCGGAACCTCTGTAACATACCAAAAGCAACACTTGGAAGAAAATTTAAAGCCTTGGACGCTTATATAAGTAACAAGGAAGAATGAAAATAAATGAAGTATCCAATTTTTAAAAAATTAGAAAAAGGATGAATAAAATATATACAAGTAAAGCAAAAAGAGGAACTTAAACGCAAGAGTCAATGTATTCAAAGCAGACTGATGTTAGAAGTATTAAATAGATCTAAAGTTTTAAGATAATAAACTAGAAAAACGGGTCAGCTAATGGGGAGAGGAAGAACAAAACACACAAAATTGACAATGGCAATGGGGAACGAGGTACAGATAGTGACGAGATTAAATGTGCACAACGTGATAAAGAAAGGAGATTAGAACAATGTCTCCTAAGACAGAAAAGGGGCTTCGCATCACTTGCACACGATATAATTGCGCAACTGAAAGTCCATGAGGATCAATTGAAACACCATTACAAACGGTAAAGATAACTCCGTGAAATGGCTGAGTAAAAAATTGTGACACTAGACTGCCTGAGTACATACAAACAGCCCCTCCTCTGAAGCCAGGATCCTATTCATAACAGCAACAAGAACAAACGTAGAGAATGAATTCAGACCCACAGACCACAATGCTCAATTGCTTCTCAGATATACCAAAGGGCACTTGGGCCAGTGGAACGACAGACCCTATTTAAGAAGAGAACACAGGGGTGCCTGGGTAGCTTAGTCAGTAAAGGTCCGACTTTCGCTTAGGTCATGATCTCGCGGTTCGTGGGTTTGAGCCCCGCGTCGGGCTCTGTGCTGACTGCCAGCTCAGAGCCTGGAGCCTGTTTCAGAGTCTGTGACTCCCTCTCTCTCTGACCCTCCCCTGCACATGCTATCTCTCTCTCCCTCTCTCTCCTAGAAATAAATAAAAATATTAAAAAAAAAAAAAGATGAGAACACAATATCCCAAGGAGGGCAATTCTTGAATTAATCTACACATTTCAGACCACACATACGAAATACCAAACACTTTTTTCCCCCAGATAGATAGGTAATCTAATTTTAAGGCAATCGTGCAAAAACTGCCAGAAAACAAATCTTCAAAAAATAAGTGAAGGAAATAGATCTACCAGATATTTAAATGTATTTCAAGGCTGTAGCAGGGTGCATGAATGAACAGAAGCGTGAAACAAAAAGGAGAGACTAGACACCCCCCAAAAAATGTACATACAATTACATATATGTATATAAAAATGTTTAGCATGTGATAAAAATAGTACTGGGTATCAGGAGAAAGAAAATCAACCATTCAATAAATGGTGTTTTGTTTTTTTTCTGGAAAAAAATTGAAAACATATCCCTACCTTAACTCATTGAATCAAAACAAGCTGTGGAGATTTAAACAACACAAAATAATATCATTATTAGAGGAAAATAGGAAATTTTGGTCTTCTATAACTGAAGATAAGAAATATCTTTCTAAATATGGTACAAAGCTGTCATGTCACAAACGATATATAAATTCAACCTCATAAAAATCAAGTATTTCCGTAAGGCCAAATGGAAAGCAAAGTGAGACAAATTTTTGTAATTTGTATCGTGGAAAAGAGATGGTTCCTAGACTGTGATGAAATCCTGTCAATTAATCATTAAGGAAAAGTCCAACAGTGAAAAGAAATATCAATGAGGGACATAAACTGATGGTTAGTCAAAAAATATGATTACAAAGGAATCTATGAAAAGATGCTTGATTCACTCACAGTGAGAGATGGTAATCCAATGTATAATGCTGTCTTCACCTGTCACAGGGGCAGAAATCAAATTCCTCCATGACATGAGCCAGCAGAGAATGTGTGGACACATACACTGTGCTGATGGGAAGGAAAATGGGTAAGAGACCTGGAGAGCCCCGTTTGGCAATACAGACCAAATGTGTCAATGCACATTATTATCTTTGATTCAGAAGATTCACTTCTGGGAATTTATATAAAGATACCTGGACCGTTTGCAGAATGATTAAGTTATATGAATATTAGTTACAGCCCTGGTCATAGGTGGAAAGAACCAAACAATACTCAATGCTTGCCAATAAAATAATAATAACAATAAATAAATGTTCATCAATATAGGACTGGCTAAGTAAATTGAAGTACATTAATAAAACAGAAACTATATAGCTATTTAAAGAGTGAGAGTGGTGATGTTAATTCAATTATTATCCAGAAAGAGTCTACCACGTGTGCAGATAAATTATGTATTTGCACATGTTTGTAAATGCATAGAACATCTCTGAAAGGAAACCCCAAGAATGGGTAAAAGTACTTGCCACCAAAGTGGGGAACTGTAGACAAGGTGTACAACTGTAAATAAAAATGATGACGATTGTTAAAAAAAAAAAAAGAATAGCTAAGGTCTTCTAACATCCCTTTGCCAGCATCCGCCATATCTATTTGCCGCCTACCTAATTAAATATTCACATATTTAATACTGTCTTAATATTGTGAGGTGAACGCCTCAATTCTTTGACTTCCGGAAATTTAAAGAAGTTCAATATCCCTCTCCCACTCACTCTACCCAGTATGAAAGTCATGGAACGGGTTTCCCAGTAAAGCTTCTGTCTCTGGAGTCGGGCATCCAGAAGGCAGGTGTGATGGCGGAATTATGGCCCCGAAGTCGCTCACATCCTGATCTCCAGAACCTGTGAATAAATGAGCTTATCTTCAAGTAAGAGGATTATTCTGAAAGAGTCAGGCTTGCCCAGTGTGATAACAAGGGGCTTAAAAAGTGGAAGTGAGAGGGATAATGTGGAATGACGTGATGTTAGAAAGACCGGACCATCATCTCTGGCTCTGAGGAAGGAAGGGGATGTGAGCCAAGCAATGCAGATAGTGTTCTAGAGAAGCTTCAAAGGCAATGAAACCCATTCTCCTCTGGGGCCCCCAGAAGAAAACAGCCCTGCCAACGTCTTGATTTTGGCCCAGGGAGGCTCATTTAGCCCACCTCCACAACTGCAAGATAATAACTTTGTTGTCATAAACCACTTAGATTTCTGCTCATTTGTTAAGGCAAAAGGAAATTAATACAGTCGGTAAGAACAGAAGAATGACTACAGGAAGGGAATAAGGCAGTAAGGATCAGACGGGATTTAAATCCACTTCTCTTCTCTCGGAAGCCCCTTCCTCCAGGTTTCTTTAAACTTCACGCAGGTCACGTGTGGGCTCCCAGCTGGATCACCTGCAACCAGACTCTTGTGCTTGTATCAGCTGGTCCTCAGTGGCTGGTCCTCACGGTGTGGTCCCCACAGCAGTGGTAACAGTGTCATCTGAGAACTGGTCACAAAACCAAACCCGTGGACCCTCTTCAGACGTCCCCAATCAGACACATGGAAAGAGGTAGGCAATCATCCAGTTTAACAAGCCCTCGGATGAATCTGGATGTGGTGAATGTTGGAGAACCATTGGCCTCAGGTAGCTTGTTGGCTTAGGCTGAGCACTGCTTCCAAACTTTACAGGACATTGGAACCATTTTGGGCTTTTGAAAAATTCTCAGGGTCCTGGTTGCACCTCAGACCAATAGAGTTAGAATGATTCGGTGTGGAAGGTTGGTATCAGCACAATAAGCTATTCAAATTGATACAGATTAACCCTAGAAACTGCGTTGGGTTAAAGATAATGAGTTGATGGGGGCGCCTGGGTGGCTCTGTCGGGTAAGCGTCCAACGTCAGCTCAGGTCATGATCTCACGGTTCATGAGGTCAGGCCCCGCATCGGACTCTGTGCTGACAGCTCAGAGCCTGGAGCCTGTTTCAGATTCTGTGTCTCCCTCTCTCTCTGCCCCTCCGCTGCTCACGCTCTTTCTCTCTCAAAAAATAAACATTAGAAAAATTTTAAAAAAATAATGAGTTGAGCTCACGCATTCCCCTTCTGGAGAATGAAATTATGTTCTCTCTTCAGAGGGCACACAGCTAACTCTTGAGCTAGTTGAAGAAGGAACAATGACCCCCCGCTGTAACAACCTGTTGGGTTATAAACACATTTGGTGAAGATTTTCTGCAAGCTTGTCAGGTTCTAAGGTCTGCTTATTTTTGAAAGCATAAAAATAAAAGAGGAGCCTATCCTTGCTGTTTTGGGGGACAGGACCATGCCTACGAGAATCTCAAAAAGGCTGTGAAGTATGCAGATGTGGTCACAAGGAGCACAGTATAAAGGGAACTCTGCTCAGGAAGAAATGCCAGCATCCCACAGACATATGCACAATCCCATCTGTGACTCTAAATTCACGGCTCCTGAACAGCCAGAGAGTTCCCAGGGGTCGGGCGCGATCTGTGCTGTCATCCTTTCAGAAAGAAGGCGACACATAGCCCAGATACATCTACCCTCCTGGAACTGGAGACAAACGACATTCACCCCTGCTGAGATGCACTCACGCACCAACACTGCCTTCCATTCCTGAAACTCTGATGTAAACAGAAAGCCGTCAATGCCTTCAGCAGCTCTCATACGACGGTTGATTATTAACCCACGTAGTCCCGTGCTGGAGGGTCAGAAGGGCTCGTGAAGTCCAGGACAATCCTTGAAAGCCTGGATCCCCTCATGGCAATTCTGACAAGCAGGACTCCTTCTTTGGCTTGACTACTCATGGTGGTGGGGAACTCACTACTTCCTGAGGCAGCCCGTTCCATTTTTTTGAAATATTGTTTTAATAGTTAAGTTCTTCCTTATGTGGACCTGAAAGTGCTTCCCTCCACCTAGCTTCTACTTCTGCCTTCACTGGCCAGGTGAGGAGTAGAATCAGTGTGACAAATATGTCCCTTCTGACCCTAGGACATAATTAACACAACTCTTCTTTACCCTAGCCTACGTACCCTTACTTCCTTCAAGGCTAAGTGCTAGCAGTTTCTTCGGGGCCATCCCAAAGGCCTTTGAATTGCTGTGAATGGACAGCAGGCCCCAAGAATATTGGGGCTCCTCTGTGACCCAACATATATGTTTGATTTCTGTTGGTTTCCAGGAACACTCATAAGAACCTGCTAGAACTTAGTTGATAATCACCTTTAAATATCATATTTTTTTCCTAATGCAGTTATATTTAAACATTTTAAAATTTTTAGTTGGCTTTGTTCATCTACTTATTTAAAATTTTCCTACATTTTCAGAAACTTTAAAATAACTGGATCTCATGAATCAGAATTTAAGCCTAAGGATAAACACAGGAGTCTGCATCTAAAGCTCTTTTCACCACCAATCACCACCAGAGGGCTCCTGTATTTTGGTCATTAGTACTTCACCTATATTTAAAGACTAAGAACAAAAAGGGGATTTGTGGGCTTGGTAACCAAATTTGAACATAATCTGTTATTGACACAAAGATATATCAAAAAAGTTTTACATTATTTGTCTTCATTTCTTACCCTCCACACACTGTATCCTTCCTTACACACATATACGTATATAGATCGAATCCATAAATGAACTGAATTGTTAGCTGATCTTTATCCATCACTTTATTTTTTTACTTTAAAAAAAATGTTTATTTATTTTTGAGAGAGAGAGAGAGCGAGCCATCAGGGAGGTGCGGAGAGAGAGGGAGACAGAGAATCCCGAGCAGACTCCACGCTGTCAGCACAGAGCCCGGTGTGGGGCTTCAACTCATGAACCGTGAGATCATGACCTGAGCTAAAATCAAGAGTCGGATGCTTAACTGACTGAGCCACCCAGGTGCCCCTTATCCGTAACTTTATTTAAGATGACATGATATGTTGTCTAACTCTGTAGAAACGGCCACGTGACAATTCTCTGTGAAAGAGTGGATGCTCTGTTTTTGGAAATGCGTACCTATCGGGAGGCACAGGCAGACGTGTGAACAGTGACAATCGGATGCCATTAATTTACTATCACGTGGAAGACGACGAGAGAAGAGCTCATGCTCTTCCTTCCCGGGAAGAAAGGAGCATTTGTACATACTTGTCATAAATGAAATTCCTGTAAGTAGTTGTACACAATGCAGTCCCTTGGGGGTGTGGGGGCCGGAGGGGGGGAGGAAGAAGAGCACCGGGGGCACAAGGGGATGCAGGTGAAGGAAGGGGGATGAGAGAACCATCCCACTGCCGAGACGCCGGGGGTTCCAAGGCTACTGTGACACCTGCCCACACACACGCGCCGCTCTCTGGGGCCAGACGCAGATTGCAGAGTGGCAGGTGCACGTGTAAGGACAGGGGAGGAAGGCTAGCTGAAGACTTCTTCCTCACATACACCCCTCCGGAACTGGAGGCTCCAGATCCTTCTGAGGCTCGGAATGAGGAGGGGCTGCACAAGGAGACATCGCCTGAAAATCCCCCAATCCTGTGACCACCCCTCTTTTGCCAACTCTGGAGCCCAAGGGTTTATTCTCTGGCTACCTGATGAAATCAGAAGTTGGCAGGTATTTTTTTTTTTTAATGTTTTACTTATTTCTGAAAGAGAGACAGCATGAGCAGGGGAGGGTCAGAGAGAGAGGGAAACACAGAATCCGAAGCAGCTCCAGGCTCTGAGCTGTCAGCACAGAGCCTGATACGGGGCTCAAACTCACAAACTGTGAGATCATGACTTGAGCTGAAGTTGGACACTTAACTGACTGAGTCACCCAGGTGCCCCAGAAGTTGGCGGGTATTTATAAAGCTAAGTAGAGAATTCCTTTTTAAGGGAATATAAAGACAAGAAGGAAAAGTTGAAGAAATTTGTGGAATATCAGACAGCAACGACAATAAAATCTGGACAGCAAAAGGATAAAGACTTAAGACACTAATGTCTCCATCCTGAAGGTCTAACATCTGCACAACAGGAGTCTCAGCAGAACAGAAGGATGGAAAGAGTGAGGAAGGAATTTTCCAGAAAGCAGTGAGAGGCAGTGGTCCCACCATGAGGGGCAGGGGTGTGCTCCTACAAGAGCCCCCTCGACGGCCAGACGCATGCTCATAATGTTATGGGATGCCAGGGATTATGAGAAGGGCCTAGATGTTTCCAAAGAGAAAAAAAAAAAGAAAAGAAAAGGAATTTACACCCAAAGATCAAAACTCAGAATGCCAACTATCCTGGAAACTTAAAGGCAACAGAGAAATGATTTCATATAAAATCATTTTAAATTTCTGAGGGGAAAAAAAAAGTATTCTTGAACTTAAATTCTTCTTGCAAATGGAAGTTCTTCAAAATGCACTTCTCATGCACTTTTTTTGAGAATTGACTGGCCGTGCCCTCCCATAAGGTGAGAGAAAGAGAATTCAGATGAAGATGCAGGACTTAGGAAATAGGCGGGTGGGCAAGTTCTGGAGAGGAGAGAAGAACACAGGCAGATGTGAGCCTGGGGCTGCCCGGGGAGAGCAGCTCAGAAGGGAAGCCAGTGGGGGTGCCAGAAGACCCCTCTGCTGGGAAGACAAGCCGGGACTAAAGACTTACCTGCCAGACCTGACCATGTGCAAAATGGTGCTGTGCCCTAGAGGGTGCAAGTCCTTGCCTTTCAACACACAGTCGTCCACTGCCTGCCTCAATAGTTAATGGTATTTCTATAGCTTTAATGGATGGACTGAAACTGTAAAAATACTAGGAGCATGGGGATATGAGGTAAGTGCCTACGCTTCTCATCTCTCATAAAGTCAGTAGACACATCAGTAGGATTTAGAAAAATCAAGGCAAATACCAAAGGGCTAGTAAAACAACGGTGAAAGCCATTGCCTCTATGGACAAAAATGGGCAGATGCCATATATGAGCTCTTTTTAAAAAATTTTTTATGCCGAGCGAAATAAGTCAGGCAGAGAAGGACAGATATCATATGCTTGCACATATAGGTGGATTAGGAGGAATTTAATGGAGTACTGTGGGGGAGAAGAAGGGGAAAAGTACTTGGGGAGAGGGAGGGAGGCAAACCATGAGAGACTCATGAATGCTGAGAACAAACTGAGGGCTGATGGGGGTGGGGGAGGGGGAGATGGGCATGGGGGAGAGCACTTGTGGGGATGAGCGCTGGGTGTTATATGGAAACCAACTTGACAGTAAACTATTAAAAAATATTTTTAATATTCATTTATTTTTGAGAGAGAGATAGAGATAGAGAAATGAATGCAAGTGGAAAAGGGGCAGAGAGAGAAGGAAATAAAGAATCTGAAGCAGGCTCCAGGCTCGGAGCTGTCAGTACAGAGCCTGATGTGGGGCTCAAACTCACAGACCATGAAATTATGGCCTGAGCCAGTCAGTTGCTTAAGCAACTGAGCCACCCAGGTGCCCCTAAGCTCTTTATAATGATGTGACATTGGAACTATTCGTATGTGGTGTCTGATTCAGAAAGTACCAGTGGGGCACATGTACTCTATGGAAAAGCATTTCAATAGGTTCCGTAGGAACCTAAAATAAGATAATCTAACCTATTATCATAAGAAGAAACCTGAATAAGTCCACTCCAATAAGTTTGAAAATGTTCATTTCTGGGGCACAGGATAATAGGGGGCTCAAACTTTTTAATAATCATTCCGGTTTCTAAATATTTTATAGTGCATATCTTTTGTTTTGGTTTTCATATCTTTTAACATAAAAATAATATAATTAACATAAATGTCACAATTAGTAAAAAGAATGCAACTGATATGTTTTATTTATTTCAGATATGGCTGCAAAAGGAAAAGCTTTGTAACCTGATATGGTATAGAGAACTTTCCAACCAATGAGAGTTTAGTAAATACGACGAAAATCAAGGACTCTTAGGCCATGAATTTGATGTTTCAGGCTTATAAGAAAAAAACACATAGACTCAGAATATGCAAGAGCCTTGAATTCTATAATTTATGCCAGGGGTAGGCTTACAATAATGTCCCACCAAAGCCACCTGCACTGTTCCGTGTTTCCCTCACCCAGACAAGGTTTGCCTCCTGAAGGTGGTGTGCAGAATTCAAGAGCTTTCTACTACCTGGTCCCCAGTCTGTCAACTGCAAAATGACACCACAGGTCAGTTCCCCATTGGCCCTTCTTAGGCGTCCTGCATTTTGAGCCCAGCACTATGATTCCTCATGACGCCTAAAGAGTTTTGGTTTTCTTTTAATTCATCTGATTAGTTCAATATTAACAAAGAGCTCATAACCTTAAACCACCACCCTCAGAATGCCACGTATGTAAGGAAAATTATTATAAGTTATTTTGGTTTTGTTTAGCAACTTGACTTCCATTATGGATATTTCACGGTTTTCCTTCCCTAGACCTCGGCTGTCTAATTCAATTTTATCTCGTCATTTCATTTCTGGTATTTTTCTCCCTCGGATTCATCTGAGGGGGGTAAAATGTAATTGGTAAAGATCCACAAATGGCAACTTTCTTTTCAGAGGTTAGGCTGAATCCACATGAACTCTGACCAATTAGTGGCAAATTATCCTGGCAATTTAATAAGCTCCTTGCTAAAGCTTTGACCTCACAGGCACAAAAGGCAGTTTGTTCCTGTGCAAGAGAACCGAGCTCATGTCAGTGCTGAGAAACCACTTCATACCGCAGGCAGCGACCAGCTGACTTAATGGGGTCAAGGCCATCGGCCACTCCCTGTGACACAACTGAGAAGAATCTACGCTCTTGCCACCAGCTAGTTAGTGGCAGATCTCAGCTACCATCATTGTTAACTCAGTGCTTGTCAACTGACCGTTTGTGGAGGGGCACCAGGTCCCCAACCCTGATCTCGGTGCTCTGCGGGGATTAAATACTTTAAACCTCCAAGCAAACTGATGAACTGGGTACGTTCTCTCTCTCTATATATTTTTTCTTTTCTTTTCTGATGGAGAAACTGGGATGGGCAAACCACGTGCCCAAGGACACGGGGCTTCACTTCCAGGCAACCCAGCTCCCCTGGCCCACTACCATCACAACAGATCCTGAGCTTGCAGGGTCTGCCCCACAATTTCACCCACAGGGGGAGCGTGGAGGAGCAGAGACTGCCCAAGTACCCCCATCATCTGTCTTCCGGGGATAAAGCTGGACTCACCTTGCCTTTCTGACCCTTCTCTCTGTGGCAGCTTTCAGTTCTGGGATGTCACATGTGTCAAGGAAATGAGTGTGTCTGCATAAACAGGGGGAATGCGCATGTTTCGCTCTTAGATTCAGAACACAAGATTACATCACATTTCAAAACATATGTTCCTGGGAAGGGTGTGAATTTTTTTTTCATATTGAATCCTATTTTACCTTCACCAAGAGCTATTTAAAGCAGTCCTGAAGTAAATCATTTTTTTCCAACTAAAGAAAACTTTTGGGAAGTAATTGTCTTTTAAGCCATCAACGTACCAGTTTTAACTTTCATAAATGTGTTTCAGTTCACTGGAGGTACACATGAATCTTGTTGCATGGGACATATTGTTTCCTGAATGGAAAAAATAATGGTAACACTTCATTTTTTTGTTTATTAATTATCCAACCCCATCTTGGAAGTTTTAAGTACCAGGTTGGTGGCAACTTGGAAATAGTTCCAAATCAAACCCAAGAATAGTTGATTGGGGGTGTCTCTTCTGTCTGTCTGTTTTGGAAGCCATGGGTTATTTGGGGGATGGTTAATTCCTGTGTGTTAAAGTGTTTTTGAATTCACAAAAGAAGAGCCGGTACGACTCATTTCTCAAAACCATTAGATGCTGTGCCTCCTTCTCCTTTCCTAATCTAGAACACGAACACTTCCCAGATGCTCACACGATGCAGAAACTGGGCGCAGGCTAACGTATGCCACTGGGGAGGGGAAAATGAGATGGGAGAAGGCAGCTTCTCAGTGCTTATTAGCACAAACACAGCAGTGCACTTGATATTTTTGTTGCAAAGGTCATTGCGGTCAAGCCTCACAGTGGGCTATGAACCTGTTCCCCAGCAAACAAGACAGTCCATATGGGGCACTAATTTATCTTAGCAGAAGTATCAATGTCATTCTGGGGAACAAAGAGGGAAGTTCGCCAACCTTGCTAAAAAGCAGGCACAGTCTCTCGCTCAGTTTACCTGCCAGCAAGAACCAGCAGCCAATCGCAGTGCATAGTTAGGAACTCGTCAGCCAGACGGACACAGAAACACAGAATGACCTGCCCTCGTTCATAGAGGACCTACAGAGGATTAAAGGTCTATCAAATGTGCAGTCTGAATATAATGAGACAAATACTGGGATTCGTTGAGAAGCGTGTTTAGGGTCCCCCACGGAAATACGCAGGAATGAAATAAAGGGGAGAATGAGGAAGGAGCACTCTGAGGACAAAGCAGGCTGCCTAAGGCAGCTGGAGGTTAAACATGACCAAGCGGGGCCCTGAAATGTGGCAGGTGTCACCCGGCCGCAGATCGTATAGGCTCTCCGTGATCACAATACCCAGAGACAACTTTTTTAGACAAGGGACTGAATGGTACCCCCCTGCCCGCCAACATCATACATTGAAGTCCTAACTCCCAAACACCTCAGAATGTGACTGTATTTGGAGATGGGGGCTTGAAAGAGATAATTAGGGGCACCCGGGTGGCTCAGTTGGTTAAGCATCTGACTTCAGCTCAGGTCATGGTCTCATGGTTCATGGGTTTGAGCCCCGCATAAAGCTCTGTGCTGATAGCCTAGAGCCTAGAGCCTGCTTTGGATTCTGTGTCTCCCTCTCTCTCTGCCTCTCCGCCACTCACGCTCTCTTTCTCTCTCTCTCTCTCAAAAAATAAATAAACGTTAATAAAAGATAATTAAAACGACGTCTCTGGTGTGGGCCCTAATCCAATGACTGGCGTCCTTATAAGAAAAGTACATGAGAAGACAGAGACGCACAGAGGGACGACTGTGTGAGGACACAGGGAGAAAATGGTGTCCCCGCAGAAGAGAGGTCTCAGGAGAAACCTTGACTATGGCCTTCTGGCCACCAGAACTGTGAGGAAATACATTCCTGCTGTTTAAGCCCCCAGCCTGTGGTGCTTTGTTACGGCAGCCCGAGCAAACAAATACTGACGATCATCAAAACAGACATACACACAAAGGTCTAGAAGATTCTAGAGAACAGCCCGAGAACTCCCTTGGTATGTTTCTCTGCAACATATACTATTCCACCCTGTTGTTTGTTAACATTTTCTTTTGTAGACAGCACTTACTTTTCTTCATCCAAAATATTAACAGTTATACGCAAACACATAAAACTGCTAAAAATGGAGCAGCAGCCACAGGGCTGCCTCCCCCGCCCCTCCCACCGTGAGCCAGCGCAGCCCCTGGGGCTCTGGCAGAGCAGGGCTTGAAAAATGCCGCTTCGATTCTGGTGCCTCACGAAGATCTAATATGTCAGCAAATTACCTCAGGTTTGCACATTATCATTAATCACAGTTGTCACGGGGGATGGTAGCTTTCCCCCAGACATTATAAATAATGATGACCTTAAGGCTTGTGCGGCCAGAATGTGTGTGTGTGTGTGTGTGTGTGTGTGTGTGTGCATACGCACATGGCTATGAAGCGTAGTTCATAGAGACAGAGGCAAACGTTGCTCTTGACATGTCCTCTGAGGGTCTCTGCAAGGAGACAGTCACCAGGAAGCCTGGCCGTGCATTCACCCGCACAGGTGGATCAATGCTACCCAGCCCCTCAAGCTTCAAGTTCGCTCCGCAGGCTCTCAAGGGCATCTGAAGACTTGCATCGCCACAGACACAAAAACTCCCATCCCCTCAGCAATAACAAGACTTGAGGTTACCTCCCCTACCCTGGATGCTGAAGAGCACCTGAAACTTCGAGAACCTATCCGGCAGTGAGGCACTCTACATCACTCCTCCAGCCAGCCATGCACAATTAATGGCATGCTTTCATTTCTTAGGGCATTAGCACTTCAGTCAGCTCTTCTGGGACACTCCGGAGATTATTCTGCATCGAAACCTTCAAACTTGGCTTTGATTTAGGTCTTCACATTCAGACCAGTGTCCTTCAGAAGGACACGAGGGTGGAGCATCGCATCTTTGAGGGCTAACCGGCCAGCAAGACTTCTTCTCTTGTAAAACCCTTAATTAGACATCACAGGGATGGCTCCTCTTAGAATGGGACTGGGGCCTTTCTCGTGATTGCAGGTTCGAGTCAGGGGCTCCTTCTGTTGCCTTCTTGCGAGTCTAGTTACTGTTTGGATCCAGTTACCCTTGGTTGGCATTTTTGATGCGTTCATTAATGAATGTGCTTCCTTTTACATACAAAATGGCCTGCCCATTCAATATGGGGTGTTTCAAGTTTCCTTGGTCTTTTACTCCGTCCGTGATTTTGTAGTATAGTCACATTATTGCTTATTAATTATCCAATACTACAGGCTACTTTATTCCACATTATGTTTTATCTTTCAGTAGATGCTACTTAATGCCACAGCTAGACTAGGAACCTTCTAGGAGAAGGAACTATATCTGAGACTTCATTCTGTTTCTATTAAAGTATACCCATTAGAAAGCACTTAGTCAAGGTACACTGATCTATTTTAGAAGTGATATAGTATGGGGAAACCACAGTCAACTCTGAATCTGAACACCAGTTCAGCTATTCGTTACTGATGGGAAGTTTAACCATTTCTTTTTTTAAAGTTTATTTATTTTATTGAGAGAGAGACAGAATCCCCAAACAGCCTCCGTGTTGTTGGCATAGAGCCCTGATGCAGGGCTTGAACTCACAAACCATGAGATCACGATCTGAGCGGAAATCAAGAGTTGGACACTTAACCAACTGAGCCACCCAGACATCCCAGAACCAGTTCTTCATTTTAAGTTCCCTGAGACTCAGTTTCCCCCTCTGTTAGGTGGGGCTAATATCATCCACTGGGTTGTTACAAAGTTTAAATATTCAGATAACACATGCAAAATGCAGTCACATGCCTGGCATGTCGTCATCAAGTTTTAAAGATAACATGGATGAGGATAGAAATGATGATGATTGCAAATATTCAGTAAACTGTGGGTTTAAAGAGTTTGCTCACAACTCTTCAGCAAAAGCGTTTGTAGCCTCACCAACCAAAGAGCTTTTCAGTGTTTACGGGGGTCAAACCAGTATGTCAACACATAACCATGAACTGGGAAGCAAACTAGATGGGAAGTTCAGAGGGGGCAATGAGAAAGTTCACTCCCTCACTTTCATCCAGTGACCTCAGTTTTGACATGTCTATACCTCATCAGCACCAGAGTTACTTATTTATGAATTTCCCTATCTTTAAGTTCAAATTGAAAAACAATATATTTTCATTGCATAAAATTAAAGTATGTGGAAAAGGCCAAAGAATAAAACAAAAGTTCTAGAGCTTCTTTAAAAACTTTGTGTGTGTGGATTTCTTTTAATTCTTTTATGAGTGTATCCGGCACGCAATGTTCCGTTAGGTTCAGGCATACAACCTAGTGATTTGACAAATTATACATTACTCTCTGCTCCCCATGAGTGTGTTAAAAAGTAAATTAATAAAGACTGAAGCCTGTCTACGTCCATTTAGGGTCTCGATGCAGAAAACCATGTAATGTATTTTAATTCATAAGTAAATTTTCAGAATGAATCTGTCCAAACCTCACTGACACATACTCACAAATAAAAGGAATATAAAAAGAATCCTGTTTTGCTTAACAGTCTAGGAAAAAAAAAATGGCTCTCAATCTACTGTGAAAAAGTCCACGCTGACCTAATGAAATATAAGAACCAAAGAAAGGAATGGTGGGGAGAAAAGAAGTCATAAAGAAGAAGAAGGGGAGGAGAAGGGGGAGGGAAGGGGAAGGGGAGGGAGAGAGGGAAGGGAAGGGGGAGGGAAGGGGAAGAGCAGGAGGGAGGGAAGGGGGAGGGGGAAGGGGGAGGGGGAGGGGGAGGAAGGGGAAGGGGGAGAGGGAAGGGGAAGGGGGGGAGGGAGAAGGGGGCAGGAGGAAGGGGAAGGGGGAGGGAAGGGGAAGGAGCAGGAGGGAAGGGAAGGGGGAGGAGGAGGGAAGGGGAAGGGAGGGAGGGAAGGGGAAGGGGGAGGGAAGGGGAAGGGGGAGGGAAGGGGAAGGGGGAGGGAAGGGGAAGAGAAGGATAAGAACAAAGGACAAGGAGGAAGAGAAGAAGAGGGAGAAGGAGAAGAAAGTGAAAAAACAAACAAACCCCAAAATAAAACCTGATAATGGCTAAGGAGTATTTATCTCCTAGTGTTTTCTGCAGTAGAAGTGGGTCCTTCCTCTGATGTTCGACCCTAGAATTCCAAAGGAATGTATAATTTCCGCTAATGCTTATGGATCTCCCATGATTATTTGCATCCTATGTACTCACATCCCCTCCAGCAAACCTACCCATTACGGGAAGCATTCAAAACATTCTGTTCCACTTTTTCAGTTCTGGAAGGAAGTGATAACCCACTCTGCATGGTACATGGTGTGTTCAGTTAGGTATAGTGTCTATTGAAACCAATAGCTTTCAATGTGCTTTCAATGGGAGCACAAATTTGAAACTATTTTACAATTTTATCAAAATTACATAATTAATTTAAAATCCAAGCATACATTTCCATTTAAATTGTTAAAACCGTACTCAGGATTTAAAAAGACACAAATGAGACATTTTCTGCATTGACATTTTTTCTGTATTCTTTGTTTTTTTGAGAAAAGGAGAAGGCACAAGTGACTGAGGGGCAGAGAGAGAGGTAGACAGAACCCCAAGCAGGCTCCACGGTGCCAGAGCAGAGCCCGACGGAGGGCTTGAACCCACAAACTGTGAGATCATGACCTGAGCCACAGCCAAGAGTCAGGCACTTAACTGACTGAGCTACCCAGGAGCCCCATTATATTCACTTTTAATGAAAGGCTTCCTCAGTAAAACTGAAATATACTAAAATATCCAACATGCAATATTGGTGGGAATGACCAAAATAATTCAACAAAACTACAAGAAGATGACTTTCTTCTATTTTTAAAAATGTACAATAAAACCAGAACCGCATTCAATAATGTAAAAAGTAAATTATGACAATAAGAAGACTAGCCTAACTCCAGGGCAGTGTCCAGTCACTTTGTTAGAATCGGGGCTTGGGGCCACCGTAACTAACTACCCTGAGGGGCTGACAGGATGGTTACCGGCACCCTCGGAGTGAGGGCCAGAGCAGGGTCCTTCAGTCGCAAGCTAATGAACGAGAGAGCAAGGACCTGGGGCCATTGCACCGGCTGCTGATACAAGGCTGTTCCCTCCCCCCAGTGGGTCCATTTTTGGTCCCTTGTTGAGCAGGACACAAGAAATCTCAGAAGCTGCTAAAGTCGCTCTAATTACTATTAGAGCAATTCCCATGGGAAGAACGAGAGCACCCTCTCTCCTGTCTGCGAAAGTGCCACTCAGTTATTCATACGTGGAAACGGACCGCCACCACCCTGCTGTCACCATGCTTGCACAGAGGTGACCATCCCTGGCCTCTTCATTCACATAAGTGAATTTCTTCCTACTACTTCCTAACGTTTTAAATACGGCCATTCTAACCAGTATTCTAAATATAACTACCGCATACATATCTACCCTATGAAATATCTTTTCTAGTCGATATTTAATTTATGCACTTATGGGGCGTCTGGGTGGCTCAGTCGGTTAAGTGTCTGGCTTCGGCTCAGGTCATGATCTCACTGCTCATGAATTCGAGGCCTGCATCAGGCTCTGGGCTCACAGCTTGGAGCCTGGAGCCTGTTTCAGAATTTTTCTCCATCTCTCTGACCCTCCCCTGTTCATACTCTCCCTCTCTCTCGGTCTCTCTCTCTCTAATATAAAAAAATTAACTTTGTGCACTTACAGCTATAGAAGAGAACAGTTAAATTGGGCATGTTTTCTCTGAACACATTTAAAACACACCTCCTTAACCCCAAAATTAAAAAACTCATAATTGCTTTGGTTACATGTAGATATTCTCCACTGGGCTTCCCTCCCTGTCTTCTGCAGGCTCAACTTTTTTCCTTTGTTCTTTCTTTTTTAAAGCAGAAAACTAGTCAAATTTTTTTCTCACTACAACTCAAGCATAGTGTGAAATAATTTCATGTTTTAGACATTGGACTAAAGGAAAACACTATTGGTTTCGAGAATCAAGACCAGAGAAATCATGACATTTTCCCATTCTCTGGAACCATTTCACAAAGAATTAGAGCCAAAGGTATCTGATGGGCCCAGAGGTTGGGCGTGACAGGGGAGGGCAATCAGTGCTCTGATTCTAGAATGTTTGATTCCCTTTGTTTGTATCCTGTGTGAGGCCTCCGAGTTGTTCCCAAAGCATTTCAGCAAGATGGTTTATAAGTCTCAGCACTTTCATAGGTGTGAAGCAGAGAAGAATGGCAGGTGCATAGTGGCTGTTCTCCAACAGACTTGAGCTTGAAAATGAGGTGATATGCATGGGATGCTATCAAGGAGACTAATGACACACAGCCTGCCTAATTGTGAAAATGTAATTAAGGCAGAGTTGCGGCCCTGTGGATGGGATCATTTTTAACAAGACACCCTGCTTGCTTGCTATATACCGATGGACTCTGCCAGTGAAAGACATCTCCTAAAACCAGACAACAAATTACTTGTAACTAATTAAAAAAAAAACAAAACTGATTCTTCTTTGTTTTTAGATTAGAAACATAATGAAAGGTAGTTTTGTGAAAAAACAAACACGTGTGCATACACATAGAAGGACGGATTCCAAAAGATTCTGCACAACGTGGAAGACAGCAATTGTTTAAAAATTTCCAGAAGTGTTCCACTGTCCTGAGATTTTATTTTCATCAGTTTTGATTCTGTTTGCAAAGTAAAGAGGGAAGAGGAAACACTTCCTGGAAACCTGTTATGGAAAAGTGTGATTTTAGTCATTTAAAATATTATTACAGTTGTTTAAAGAGAAAATCAAGCTAAATAGGTAACATTGATTTAAGAGTTAAGTTGTTTTGGTTGTTAAGGTCATCGACCTAAACATTCTGGCAAGAAATTACAATGGGAATTGTATCTTTAATAGCTATTTTTCCTAAAAAATGTATTATGTGAGTTGACAAGCCATGATGTTTTTACTCAGTTAAATAACTATGAAAAATTTCTCCTTAATAACATCTGTTATTTTCCTACATGATAGAGACATACTATAATTAAACATCTACAATAAAACTGTTTATGCTGTTGATCAGAAACGTTTATAAAACTCATGTAGGAACTATGAATGTCCATGAGTAAATGCAGATTACTAGTTTTCCATCGAAAGTCTCATCTCTGGGTTGGGTAGGAAAACCTACCTGGTTTCCTTATCTTTTTTTTTTTAAATTTTTATTCTTTATTTCATTTTGAGAGACAGAGAGCAAGTAGGAGAGAGAGGGAGACACAGAATCTGAAGGAGGCTCCGAGCTCAGAGTTGTCAGCACAGAGCCCGACACAGGGCTCAAACTCATGGACCACGAGATCGTGCCTGAGCCGAAGTCAGACACTTAACCGACTGACCCACCCAGGCGTCCCTTCCTTATCATTTTAATACTCAAGCTGAAACACACCTCGGTGGCCCTGGTGGAGACATCTCTTGAGTACTGATAAGCTTTCCGTGAAACAGAGTTTCATGAGTATAGTTCTTTTAAAATTCAAATGGAAGGGGCGCCTAAGCATTTGACTCTTGACTTCAGCTCAGGTCATGATTCCAGGGTCCTGGAATTGAGTCCCATGTCGGGCTCTGTGCTGAGTATGGAATCTGCTTTGAGATTCTCTCTCTTTCTCTCCCTCTGCTCCTCTGCCCTTCTCCCCTGCTCATGCATTCTCTCTCTCTTTCTAAAAATAACAATCATAATAAAGTAAAAAACTAAAATTCAAATGGGAAGTTTAAATATTAAGTATTTACGCATGCATTCCTTTCCCTATGGAGGCACCAAGCAAGCACTTTTTATTTTTCCAGGAATCAGGCCATTTTAATCTCAGTATTTCTACAATTGTCCAATATTTATGAATTATTAACTCTATGGAGGAGGAGGCAGCCTTGTGGATGGAGGACTGGGCATGCATGGTTCTTGCTTTTAAGAACGCCCCAACCCCACAAGGTCGTCTGACCTTCAGGCATCCTACCTGTAGACACACCAAGTCTAAGGACCATGAGTGGTCAAGTTCAGTATTTCACCATTTTAAGTATGCAGGACAAATTGTGAAGGATTGAAATCACAGGCAGAAAGTGATTAAATGGGCTTTGGGTGTCTTACCAAGTTCACCCATCCTGGCCACCCATGTCTTTGCTCGCCTGTGACTAACCTTTTACAACCTAGGAAGATGTTAATAGAAGACAAATGACAATACACACATTTTCCGTCTGTTCATGGCAGTGTGGGAGAGTCTGTCCTACAGATAATACAAGTCTCCTGAGCCAAATCCTCTACTGAACCAGTTAACACCTTACCAGTTCCCTCATTAGTAAATACACTAAATAAAATCTTTGACTCGTCTTCATGTTTGCGTGACTCATGTTTTTTACTTCCTTAAAAAAAAACCCTTTAGTAGTGTTTGTGAGTACCTTTCTGCTCTAGTTTCCTTCTGGCTATGCCACCTCTGTAGCTACTGACCTTTGTCCATCTGGTATGACACCAAGCTTGACACACAAATTTCCCAAAATACTATGACATAAGCCAGGGATCACCTGGCTTTATTTTGAGGTCTGGGGTCCAGGTGTACAAAGGGGCCCACAATTGTGCAAGGCAATATTTTAAAGTTTATGTTTTAGCCTCAGAATGCACACAGATCTTGTGCTCCGGTCCAAGTAGACAGGGCTTTGGCATTAAAACGAATGCCTGAGTTTCTGGGGAGTAAACTGGTATACCGGGACACCGAGCAATACTTCCCTTCCACCTCTGACTCTCCCCTGAGTGACACAAGCCTGCAGCCCATGTGCTCAACAGCGGTCCTCAAACAGCCCCAGCAGTAAGGCCACATCAGGGCAGACATTTGAGGAGCAGCTGCACCCCGGGGGGCCCCTCTGAGCTCCTGCTTTGCTTCTCACTGGGTTTCTGGTCCTTCTGAAGACCTGCCCCCTGGCTTGGTGGCATCAGTGTCTGGCTTTAGCACCCCGGCTTGTCCTCATTTTCTGTTCCTGGAGGCAGGCTGCACCAGGTAAGCGAGGAGGCATGCTACACCAAGAGACCAGACATTGCTTGACTTTGTTTATAGGAAGCATCCAGGACAGGTAAGCCTGTGCAAATGGAATGCAGACTGATGGTGTGCCAGGGCCGGGGGTGGGGAGAGATGGCGGCACAACATGGTGGACATACCAAACGCCATTGCACTGTTTGTTTTAACATGGCTAATTTTCAGGGGCGCCTGAGTGGCTCAGTCGGTTAAGTGTCCAACTTCAGTTTAGGTCATGATGTCACAGTTCGTGGGTTCGAGTCCTGCATTGAGCTCTGTGCTGACAACTAGCTCAGAGCCTGGAGCCTGTTTCAGATTCTGTGTCTTCCTCTCTCTCTGCTCCTCCCTGTTTGTGCTTTCTCTCTGTCTCTGTCTCTCAAAAATAAACATAAAAAACTTTTTTGAAATAAATAAAATGGTTCATTTTCTGTTATGTCCATTCCACCTCAATTTAAAAAAAGAAGTGAAAAAAAAATCTAAATGTCAGGATGAGGGAGATCTCTCTCTGTCTCTCTCATCTTCTCTCCTTCCCTCCCTTCTTTAATCTCTCTGTCTCCAGGTGCAAGGTAAGCATGGTAGGTAGTTGTAAGAGTCAGCAGGTACAGCACCCTGCTATCTGTCTCACGTAGGCTTGGGTGCTGGGGGTGTTGCATGAGGAAAGGCTGGAGGGGTCAACTGAAATTATATCCCTTGGGACTTGGAAGCCACCTAGGCAGAGAGCTTTCGGGAGCCACTCAAGCCTTTTCATCAGGGTGATACCATGAATAGGTTTTAACTCTAGAAAAATCAACATGGTTTCAGAATAGGGGATCCACTGGAAGGCAGCCAGAGTGGAGGCAAAGAAGCCCATGAAAAGGTCAGTAATCGGAGATGGAGAACCAAGGCAGTGGCTGTGAGGCTGGGCAGCTTCTGGAGAACCTTCTAGAAGGAAGCTGAAGAGCAGCTGTGAGGGAGGGGAGAGTCGTTTCCAAAGAGCCATCCAGGCTCCTGGGACTGGGATGAACAGATGCTTTTGCTATTCCTGGCAAGAGAAGCCTGGGGAAGGTGGGGGTGGGGGTGGGCAGGGCTGCGGTGAGCAGAGAGACTGCCGCAGCAAATGTGGTCAAATCTCCAAGTTCCAATTCCTGTGCACCCTGAACCAGCTCTTCTCAAACTCCAGCAAATGCCCACTCGAACTTCCTGGTCATCTTGTTAAACACAGACTCAGATGCAGGATGCCTGGAAGTTTCTGCCTTTCAAACGAGTTCCCAGGTGATGCTGATGCTGCTGGTCCAGGGAGCAGACTGGAATTAAGGCTCTGGATCCATCAAAACCTTCCTCTGGTTATGCACAGCCCTCAACGAGGTTATTGTGCACTCCACGAGAGCATTCCCTCTCCACCCCCGCACCTGGAACAGTCACAGTGGCCTGTGGTAGACACACAGAAACTTGCTGACAGCACAAGCACACGTAGCAAAGCCCTCCCTCCTTGGGCTTCTGTTAGCAAAGTGAGGGATGCTGCTGTTCCAGAAGGGACTGAGAGGTCTCCATGGAGACTATGGCTTCTCTCCATCCTGAGGACAAGGGGGAAGGGGCTCTGGCCACTGGTAACTACTATTTGGACACTCATGTCTGAGGTTCTCTGTCAGCAATACTGTCTGACACTTTTGGGGGAAAAAGAAAACCATTCAGCTCTCAGGTTTGATTCTGTGGCACTGGAGGGGGAGGGATAAGCTTTTTAATCCTATTCTGGCTTCATGGACAGTGAACCACACATGAACGCCGAGAAGGGGAGGGTTAGCCCCTGCCTGGGCAGCTCAGTTGGTTAAGCATCTGACTTCAGCTCAGGTCATGATCTCACGGTTTGTGGGTTCGAGCCCCGTGTCAGGCTCTGTGCTGACAGCTCAGAGCCTGGAGCTGCTTCAGATTCTGTGTCTCCCCCTCTCTATCTCTGCCCCTGCTCTGCTTGCTCTCTTTCTCCATTTCTCTCTCTATCTCTCTCTCTCAAATATAAATAAACATTAAAAGTTTAGAAAAAAGTAAAAGAAAAGGAGAAAGCCATCCACCCAAAGAAGAGAGGAAAGGAAAACTATCCTACATGGACACCATCCTGATGAGAGTTCTCTTTGAGATTACTGCTGGAAAACCTCTAGCCTGGGAGGGAGGGAGAATGATCCTGACTGTAGCTTCAACAGTGAAAAAGAACACCTTAATTTTATTATTCTCTGCTCCAACTCCCACGCACACCCAAAGATTAATAAAATGGTTTGTTTTCCCTTGGTTTCATTTCCAGAATCATCCTCAGCAAACACAATTTAAATTCTAGATATCTCCCCAGGTAAAGGCAACGAAGACATGTTCAGGAGAGTTCACAGAGATTTGAAAGAAAATTCACAGAGATTTGCCAGCTATGTGCAAAGAATACCATATGAGCTTCTACCACACCATGCTACACTCATATGTAATTGGAGAGTCAAAAACTATGGGTCACTCTTCTCTAGATCTACACTTAAAAAATTAATAATAATTCCAAAAAATATGCAAAAGAAAAAAAAACCTTCCATTTCCTAAATTTTGGAAATGTAAATAAAGATGAAAGATGAATTGTCTCAACCAGGATACAATGTGAGAAGTAGGTCTGTCTGATTTTCCAAGAACAGTGTTGTACATGATAAATGCAGCCTGTTTAAAAAAAAAATCTAGGGGCGTGTGTGGGTGACTCTGTTGGTTAGGTGTCTAACTCTCGATTTCAGCTAGGGTCATGATCTTATGGTTCGTGGGATTGAGCTCACAGCGCAGAGCCTGCTTGGGATTCTCTCTCCCCACCTCTCTCTGCCCCTCCCCTGCTCATGTGCACTTACTCTCTTTCTGTCTCAAAATAAACAAACTTTAAAAAAGATCTAGATCTATAATAGGAGTCTAGACATTTTTGTTTTTACTTAACCCAACTCACATAGCATGGTTGCATTACATGGATCTTAACACCATGACTTTCCCACTTGGAGGCCGATGGTGGACCGTCCATCTCCTGGACAGGAGGGACAAGGACAGTGAGGAGAGAGGAAGGAGGGGAGGGCACCCTTGGGTCCCCTGCCCCACCCTCACTTCACTGCCACTTTACTGCTGAGAAATGATCTGAGCTCTCCCTAGAATTCTCCAGACTCCAACTGGAGTGAAATACCCCAGCTGGGTGGCCCAGAGGAACCTGGAAACGTGCACGAGTGTAGGCGGAGCTCCTGGCCCCATATTCTTTGACCCCGCCCCGGGGTTACGCACATTTCAAATGTAATTCTTTTCACAAGAATAAATACTTTCCAGTGAAACAAAAAAATCTATTTTCCTGCTTAACAGTAAATGCTCCAAAGCATCTGGAGTTACTGTTCATCGAGCTCTTTTTCTCATACCTCATATCCAGGTCATCAACAAACCCCATTCACTCAAAGTGCACCCCAGGAGCGCGGTCCTTTCTGCCCACCTCGATGTGTGACTGCCATTCTGTCCTTGACTAGGTCCTAGGTCCTTGACTAGGTCCAAGACTCCTGCTCACGTCTTGACCACACCCGTGCCCACCACTGTCTTTTTGCCACTCAGTAGCCACCGTAGTTTCTAAAACAGAAGTCAACCCCTTGCTCAAATTCCCGCAGTGGAAGATTCCATGCTACAAAGATCTTACAGAGCTGCAATGCCCTGTGAGGCCTGGCCCTCCATTTCCTCTCTGAGCTACCTGAAACCCTGCCGCCCCTGCTTCATTCATTCAACCTGGCCCCACACTGGCCTCTGTGTCGTTTCTGAAACATGCCAGTCACACTCTGGCTCTAAGGCCTGCCTCGGCTTTCTCCTTGCCCTCAAATATATTTCACTAGCTACCTCTCCTTTTTGCATTTCCTCAAACTCCGCTTTCTCAATGAGGCCCCTCCTGGCAGCCTGCCCCTATTTAGTACAGCGACACTGCCACTGTCATTCACAGCAATTCTTCTCAGCCCTGCACATGTCATTCCCCCACGGACCTTACCCCCCAACATACAGCATCATCTGCATATTGGTTGTGTCTAATGGAGGTACCCTTTCCTGCAGCAGAAGTCACAAGAGAGAAGATTTTTGTCTGTTTTGTTCACTAACGTATCCTGGACACCTAGGACAGTGATTGGTATTGAATATGCACTCACTAAATGTCTATGGGATACAACAAATTTTTTCATTGTTTTAAGAAAAAAAATGTTATTCCATAGCCCCAGAGTCATTGGTAAATTCTACTTTATAATGCATAAATTATTAGGTATATAGTATGCATAATGGGGATCAGTTCCATTTAAATTAAAAACTTGGTTTGCTTTGTATTTGTACGCCTTGAATGGCAATGCAGGTCAGTGAAGACCAATTATATAAAAATAGGAGAAGGGAAATAATTGAGCATTAGGTTCACTTCCCACCCCCAGAGCAGATGGCTCCCACCTGTTCTGATCCCTTACCCTTGACGTCTTTTCATGGCAGGATGTATCTTTCCTTCAAGCTCTGCCATGGGGCACCAGTGAGAGTCCCTCTTGCCACCTACATAGGGTACAGAAGCTCAAACAGGCATAGTTCAGGGTTCCCAAGTCAGCTGGTTGTAGATCTAAACTGTGGGGCATCAGGGTCCAGAAGATAAAAATGAATTTTTAATTACAAAGCAATCATTCCCTTTTCATGGGAGCACACCAGAAATCATTTGAATGGTAGACTCCCAACTGGTCTTTCTCCAGCAAGCGTTTAACGAATTTATTCTCCATGACTGAATGAACATCGACAACGCAAACCATGCTTTCAAACTCTGCTGCCGTTAGCACTTACCAGATATGTCACTATTCTCTCAGCAAAACTTCCACATTACACACTTGTGCTCCAAGGAACTCAGATCTAAAAATAATTAGGATATTTGCCTTCCATAAAAATCAGGTATATACTTTTGCCTTTGCAGAGCTTTGTGTCACCAAACAGAAGCTTAAGTCTACCATATTTCCAGCTAGTATTGGGGCATGCCACCATGCTCTGTCAAAATGCCATGAAGTTTCAAACTACTACAACTGTGAAATGTGAATAATTAGATTTTCAAAGAGATAATCTTGGGGTGTCATCCAAGGTACTCATAAAAGTTGAGCACAGAGTAGGACACATGATGTAGGGTAAGAACGTGTGTGGGATTTGGTGTTGAGCCTGGGTTTGATCCAGTGGGACTCAACCTTGCTAAGCCTCAGCTTCCTCATTTGGAAAATGGGATTAATAACATTTGGTTATTATCGGGTTTCCTAAATGCTTAGCACAGAGTCTGTGTCACAGTGGGAATTTAGGAAATGTTAGCTATTGTCATCACAAGGATTGCTATGATCAATCACTTTTATGTGATGTTCTGATCCTACCATTACTGGCTCAGTGACCTTGGAGAGTTTATCCTACCTATTTCAGTGAGCTTCAATTTTATCATTAAAAAATAGGGATAACGGGGCACCTGGGTGGCTCAGTCAGTTAAGCGTCCGACTTCGGCTCAGGTCAGATCTCACAGTTCGTGGGTTCGAACCCCGCATTGGGCTCTGTGCTGACAGCTCAGAGTCTGAAGCCTGTTTCGAATTCTGCATCTCCCTCTCTCTCTGACCCTCCCCCACTCACGCACTGTCTCTCTCTGTCTCAAAAATAAATAAACTACAAAATTTTTAAAAAAAGAAAAAATAGGGATAACACCATTTGCTGTGTAAGATAACCGTGAAGACTAAGCAAAGTAATGCACATAAAGAACTGAACATAGTGAATGGCCCATGGTAGAGGTTTCAGCGGTAGAGGGTCTTGACTTCTCTTCCCTTTATAGAAGGGTATTTTGCACACAATTTCTATAAGACCAGAAGATTGTCAAGAAACAGCTGAATAGTTGTTCAAAATGTATAAGCAGATCTATAAGAAATATTTTAAGATTATATATGCTTATATTATAAAACATTGTATGTATGTATCACCAGTATTGAGAAAATGTAGTAAATATTAAAAGGAGAATAAACAAACACTCTAGTAATTCTCAAAGAGGATTTCAGAACCCACAGAAGGCCAAAAGGCAGTCTCAAAGGGGAAGCTTGATTAGAACACAAGACAGTCTCTCATTTTAACAATGTGATACACAACCCATCCTGTACCAAGTAAGAGAGCTGGAGATTTACACAGGACATTATTAGGATGGGTAATAATGCCTGGAAAAATTAGCTGAGAGAAAAAAAGATCAATTCAGTATGAAAGGAAATCAATTAAGTTTACCTACACTAGAAAACAGACTACAATGAAATACACTTATAGATACTTGTAAAACTATAAAAGATTAAGAAGGAACTATCTGTTAATGTAATCATATGGAAAGAGAGAGGAAAACACAATTATAGATATGGAGAAATCTGCTAAGGCATCCTCACTCAACAGTACAAGAAATTCTAGCCTTCAAATTTATCAGGGCTCAAGAATTTTGACAAGAACAGTCAATCTCTTCACTGATTGCTCTCCTCCCCTTAAACACCCTGCTTGGATACTCAAAGTAAAACCAAACAAAACCAAAGAACTCCTGACACCCTTCTACGTCCATGATCATAGTAGCTAGGATCTTCTAATTTGAGCCAGCCTCTAAATAAAAGATCCCTAATCTTAATTAAGAACCCACCCACTAGCCTGGTGTGTGTCTTCTCTACTGTAAGGAATCAGCCATGCTTCAATACACCTGCTAATTCTTTGAGAAAGTTTAGGGAAATAATTATTAGGGGATTTAGCTATTTCTCTTGCGCTTTTCTCCCAACTGCATCTAAGACTATTGGGTCAAAGGAGGAGAAATGCAAGTAAGTTTAGCAAATATTTCTTGAAAGCCTACTAGATGCACTGAAAGGACTCATCCAAGTTCTGAGCCAGAGGTGATGTGGTGGACACCATTTTTAGGGAAGAGAACTCAGTAGCACAGTGAGGGACAAGCAGGAAGTAGGGATTGTGGGAAAGAACGCGGTACAAGACAAGATGTGACTTGTCAATGTTTTCTTTTCACCTACTAAATACGATTTCTAGAGTCTCTGAAAAAAGCCCCTTAAAAACCTAGGTTCGATAAATATAGGATTTATGGTCTTGTTCTATGAGGACATGGGCATTCTAGTGATAAATTGCTTTTTTCCACAGAGCTTATTTTTAATTTTTTTTCAGCTGGTTAAGATTTCTATTTCTATTCATTTTCCCCGGAACTTTTCAGGAGCAGATATCCATTTTTATAAAGGAGATTCCGTGCCCACCAGGACCTCACCATCTGAATGGCACGGCCAGAATGCCAACACTGCCATTTTCTTCCCAAATCTTTATTATTTTTTTTCTTTCTAAATCATGCTTTCGTGATCACAGATAATACACTTGACCTTGGATATCTATTGAATATCCTTTACTGGATTAAGTTTTCAGCAGGGAAGAGATGACACCGTAGGCTCAGTAATTTGAGGGGAATCTTAAAAAGGGACAATTTATAAAGCCCTGCCCCGGGGCTAACAGCTGCTCAAACCTGTTACCTGCCTTGGGACCAAAGAGTGAATGAGACGCCAACAGGAGCCACAACATGGCAGGGAAGGAATTGGTGAAATAAAATAAATACCCCGACAGCACTCTTTCCCCGCCCTCCTGTCTCCTACTGGCGCCTCCCATTAGCTGAGCCCAATGGGAACAAGATGACCACAGGGCCCATTGATGCATCCAGCCACCAGGGGCACACAAAGCAGGGTGGAGATAGGTGACAGAGTGGACCTGGAGAAGCATATGGAAGGAGTGCAGCCAAGGCTGCTCTTTCTAAGCAGAGCAAGGTCAAAGACGACGGTGGATTCAAGGAGACTCAACGCAACATCTCGCTGCTACTTCAGCAATTACTCTTTGTAGTCTAGAGGCCCTGAGTCGATTGCCTTTTTTTTTTTTTTTTTTTTTTTTTTTTAGGACTGCCAGATTTAGCTAACAAAAATGCAGGACACCAGTTACATCTAAATTTCTGATAATGTGCAATTTTGAGTGTATGCACTTGGGGATATGCTTATACTGACATTATTTACTATTTGTCAGTAATTCAAATTTAACGGAGCATCCTTCATTTAATCCAGCAGCACTCATACAGTCTTTGTATAAAGTTATGTCTCTGTCCCAGAGGACAGGGGCAAATGATGAGTTTCCATCAGGTATGTTATATTTAGTATTAATCACATGAGTTTCATAGTTTTCCTTCCCTTTCTGGTTTAATTCTTGGGTTCTCCTTTAAAAAACTATGCTCTCTATTTTTATTCATTGTGATATATAAAGACTGTCTCCATTGAGAATGTGCCGATTTTATTCTCATCAAGGTCATCCATGAATTGCTTCTTTTCTCATGAGGATACGTTTTTAAAAAAGACATTAAACTTAGGGTTCTGATGCACGGTGGTGAAGCTCTGTTACATGTCCTCCATGTGCAAATGAGAAATATGGATTTTAAAAGCAGGCCCTCATTTAGGGATCTTCAGGTTTCCAAAGATAAGAAACATGAATCTATAGAAACTAATGCAAGAGCAAGCAAGAGGGTGGCTCTACATACCCAAAGGCTTCTAGGGGATTTGTGAAAGAAAGGTCATCTTTAAGATGCATTAGAGCATGCACATTCTCAGACCTCTACTTCCAAGGTACCACCACGGTCTCTCACTTGTCCAGGGTGGGAGACGCTAAGGGAGACGAGGAAACACATGGCCAGGGCTGGGTGAGGACGGAGACGCCAGTATTGTGGAAGAGCACAGAGATGGTGTCTGTTTCTCCTTCCCATCTACCTCTCAGTGGCTCCCCAGGTGAACCCTAACCCACTCAGAGTACAGCCCAAAGTCCTACCGGACTTTTCAGGACCTGGTCCTGTAACACTCAGATCTCGGCTCTTCTGTCTTCATTGTCTAACTTGCTCTCCTTCAGCCTCATTGACCTCCTCAGGGGCCCTTGATTTTCTAGGTACACAGCCATGACAGCGCTCCGGACCTGCTATTTGTACTCCCTGCGAACCTGTTCCTCTGTTTCCACAGGGCCCATCTCCCTGCTCTCTCATTTTTTATGGCCTTCCCTGACCAGCCTCCTTAAAATGGTACCACTCCATCACTCCTCAGCCTTTTACCTATTTTGCTTTTCTTTTGGGCATATATCATCACCTCACTATTAGGTGATCATTTGCCTATCTTTCTCTGTATACCGTATATAAGCTTCATGACATCAGGTATTTCTCTCTCTCTTTCTCTCTTATTTATTTATTTATTTATTTATTTAATTTTGCTGCTGCTATATAGCTTGTGTATACAGTATAGTCGCTTACACATGGAGACCCCAACAAATTGCTATACGGTCTCCATCCCATATAATACCTCACCACACATTCATTCTAAGGATACATATGCTATGTTCACCTGCTAGCTTTGCAAGTGTCCTATACTTGAAGAGTTCATCACATAATCAAAAGAACTAGACCTATCCATACATCCATCCATCCTTCCTTCCATATCTCTCTCTTTCTTTCTTTCTTTCTTTCTTTCTTTCTCTTTCTTTCTTTCTTTCTCTTTCTTTCTTTCTTTCTTTCTCTCTCTCTCTCTCTTTCTTTCTTCTTCCTTTCTTTCTCTCTCTCTCTGTCTTTCTTTTTTAATAATCACTAAAATCAAATTGAGTTGGAGCTGGACACTGCCATCATCAAAGTCTTGGTACATGTAGACAAGTAACCAGTCCATCCCATATTTTTGTTCATTTGATTTCATCTTTAATACACTGCATTCTCCTTTTTGAGTTTGGTTAATGGTATTGCTGGTACTTCATCAATAGAAACTCACTGTTCTTCAGAAGATGATTGGGCATACTGTCCTATGTTGAGAAGTGTATTTGACATCTGTTCGCCCCTTTACCTAAGGTCTCTAGACTGCTTTAGTCTTAGCATGGAGTCACTGCTATTTTCCCTGAAAATGTTGACATTAATTGAAGCCTGAGACTCCTGTTCCTGGTATCCCATCCTTCTTGGTTAAGTTCATCACAGAGTAAAGGGCCCTGAGCACATGGCATATCAGCCCCACTGGCAATCCCATCAGTGACTTTTGGGTCTATTTAGAAATGCACAAAATAGGGGCCCCTGAGTGGCTCAGCTGGTTAAGCATCTGACTCTTGATCTCAGCTCAGGCCTAGACCTCAGGGTAATGAGTTCAAGCCCTGTGCTGGGTAGGAAGCTTACTTTAAAAAAGGAAGGAAGGAAGGACAAAATAATAATTCCTGAAAGCTATACAGCCCTTTTAAGTTTAAAATTTTTTTTAAAATTCGATCTACATGATTGTATTTAGTTTTCATAGGAGACCCAAGATGAATTATTTCCCCAATTTTACAGATGAGAAAACTTGCCAAGTTGAGAGGGATTTAACCAGAGCTAAAAGCAATGCCTATTTCCAGGGGCAGCTCCTCCCTCACAGTGGGTTTCAGTGAAGCTGTGTGTGATGGCTCTGGTGGTAAGCGATTCAGTCACAAATGACTTCGGTGGAAAAGGCAGTGGCATATGATTACAGAATCTAGTTTGAGGCATTTTCCCCAACAATCCTAATTTCCTATACACAAAATGAGCAGGTCCTTGAAGCAATTTGCCCTAATCAAAGTGCCTTACTGAAGAGCCACCCAGAAGACACATATTCTTCATACAAGTCAGTGTAATCATTTCAATGAGTGGTACTTTAATTTTATATTAACTCATTCTGGAAGTGTACATTTGGCATCCACAAAGACAAAGGGGGACTCATCTGGAGGCCTCACACACAGAGACACAATCTGGTCTTTCACGAGGTAGGCCATAGATGAATAGTCCCAGGAGTCCAGGGTTTTAGGGCTGGAAGGGACCACAGGTAACACAGCCAGGAACTGGGGCATGTGATGATGTGTAAAAGAATACAGATTCAGGGTAAAAGTATAGTTCATAGCAGTAGAGCTTCAACGTTAGCTTCAACGTTGAAGTTGATAAGCAACTTCAAATATTATTAAATATTAAACCAAACACATATAATGTGGAAAAGAATTAAATCCACACAAATCTTCATGACTTAATACAGGGTTCTACAGATCACTTATGCTGGTAGTGGGCTGCTCTGGGCAAATCCCAAGCTCTCTGGGGTTTTATGTTATATTGCCCTCAGGGGCAGGCAAATGGAAAGATTTCAGAAAAACTAAGCCTCCTCAATTAGCAGATGAATAAAACTCAAGCCCCAGACAAGCTAAATGATTAATAAAGATGTTAGAACTAGCTATTTCATGTGATGTCATGCCTTTCCTGTTTTTTATGGGATAATGTGCCTAAGTGTCTGAGCTGCTCAAGCACCTGTGGGTTGAATTTGATGGGTGTGTGCTGACAGGGTAACAACAGATTTCTAGGCATGCTGTGACTAAGTACTCTAAATGGAGTAGCTTAACAACAGTTCTAAAGGCTAGAAGTCAGAGATCAGGGAGTCAGCAGGGCTGTGCTCCCTCTGAAGTTCTCTCGGAAAGGATCTGTTCCAGGCCCCTCTGCTATGTCATGGTACTTCTTTGGCACCGTAACTCAACTTGACATGACTTGCTCTCTCTCTCTTTCCTCTGTGTGTGCGTGTATGTGTCCAGATTTCTCCTTTTACAAGAGGCATGAGTCATTTTACTTATTTTTAATTTAATTTTTAAAAAATTTATTTCTGAGAGAGTGGGGGAGGAACAGAGAAAGAGAGAGAGGGAGACACAGAATCTGACTCAGGCTCTAGGCTCTGAGCTGTTAGTGCAAAGCCTGACACGGGGGTTGAAGTCACAACTGCAAGATCATGACCTGAGCTGAAGTCGGATACTTAACCGGCTGAGCCACCCAGGCACCTCAAGGACATGAGTCATTTTAGATTAGGGGGCCCATTCTACCCAAACACGGCCTCCTCTTAATTTAACTAATTACTTCTACAATGACCCTACTTCCAAATAAGGTCCCATTCTGATGTCCTGGGGGTTAGGGCTTCAATACCTAAATCTGGTGTGGGGATAGGATTCAATCCCATAACGCAGATTAAGTCCATTATGGCCCACACTGCCTGAACCAGGTGATTCTGAGAAATGGTAGCCAAGCTTAAAGACCAAGACGAGCCTATCAAGTGCCTATGACTTAGGCTTTCTTAAGTTCAAAATTAAAACATTATCTTCATCGCCAGAATTCACTGCAACCACACAGTCCAAGATACTCAACTTGATATCTTATGTGTACAATGCTGAAGGGTGTGTAATTGCTGAGCCCTTGCTGGTCTCAGGTCAAGATATACAGGAAGAAAAGCGATGGACGTTTGCGCTAGTTGCCCTGGAGACAGCCAAAATCCACTTGCTGACACTGCATTATCAAAGAAGACCTCTCTGATTTGGGGGAAATATTCATTAGGTGGTAAGCAAGAGATGGAAAAATCTGTCACATCTGAGTTAATTCATCTTTCATTTTAGTCATCTAGATTTAGATTTACCCCCCTGTCTATTTCCACATTCTAGTTGATGGGTCAGGTAACTCACCACAATTGAACACTCAAGCTCTGGTTGGAAGGAAGCAGTTAGACCCTGTGCTCTGCGTTCTGGCTTCAGTGATATTTCAGCTTCTGCCCATCTTCATGTGGTAAATGACACTTGGCTACTACCCTCTGCGGCGTACCTTAACCATCTTCCAGCCCTGAGGTAATGAGGGTCATCTAACAATTGCTACTTATGAATCTTTTTTTTAATGTTTTATTTATTTCTGAGAGAGACAGACAGCAGGAGCAGGGGAGGGTCAGAGAGAGAGGGAGATACAGAATCTGAAACAGGCTCCAGGCTCTGAGCTGTCAGCACAGAGTCTAACGCGGGGCTTGAACCCACAAACAGTGAGATCATGACCTGAGCCAAAGTTGGACGCTTAATGGACTGAGCCACCCAGGTGCCCCACTACTTGTGAATCTTTGATGAAGCTTTTCTTCTTTTATTGAAAGGTCAGCTAATTGGCAATATTAATTCCACCTGCAGCCTTCAGGCCCCACCTCTGCCCCGGAACCTAGCATATCTCTGGGTCCTGGGGAGTAGGACACAGGCATCTTTGTGAGTCATTATTCTGCCTGTCATATATATACGACATAAATATACACATATATGTATATTTACATTTATATAAAACAAATGACTTCCTTTATGTGTTTTGTTTTATGTACTTAGAAACACTATCTTGAGAAGGGTTCCACATGCTTCCCCAGATCTCCGAAGAGCTCCTTGGCACTTAACAGGTTAAGAACACCTGAATCTACACACAGCAACCTGGCAACTATCACCACTGCAACCTCTAACGTGCCACAAAGGCACTTATGCATATTCTCCTTAATTCCTATCTCCCAGCAACCTTCCACAATGAGAGGCTTTAGCAGGTATTTTCATAGATGACGAAACTAGGGTGGCGGAGAGTGATTTGCTCCTGGCCACACCGCTGATGTGTTGCAGAGCTGAATTCAAAGCCGTCTACTTAACAGAAGACCATGGAGGAAGAGGAAAAAGTAATTACAAACAGAGAGAGAGGGAGGCAAACCATAAGAGACTCTTAAATACAGAGAACAAACTGAGGGTTGATAGGGGGTGGATAGGGGAAAATGGATGATGGGCATTGACGAGGGCACCTGTTGGGATGAGCACTGGGTGTTGTATGTAAGCCACAAACCATGGGAATCTACCCCAAAAACCAAGAGTGCACTGTATTCAGGGTATGTTAGCCAATTTTTCAATAAATTATATTTTTTTAAAAAAAGCCATCCACTAAGCTAAGGATTCTCCTGCAAGTCTTTTTACATTGCAGTGCATTCATTTACCCATAAAGACTAAGGAAAAGTGAGTATTAATGTCAGCATACAGTTTTGTTCCCTCTCATCAATTTACCTGACTAGAGTTGGAAACAATTCTTGAAAAACAAATTGCAGTCACTTCTGTTGCCAGCTTTCTCGCACGATCAAAGCAGACCGTATTAACATGCATTTGTGACAAGGCAGCACATTTCCCTAGCTGACTGCCAGAGCCAGGATGAGCCAGGGAGCAGCTGCTGATGCTCTCCGGGGGCGGCCCCACCCCGACCACACCGTCCACATCCACCGCTGCTGCCGTCTATCATCTCCCTCAGGTAGCTTTAAGAACTCACAGAGAGAAATACACTGAGACCTTGAACCCGAATCTTTGTCACTGATGACTGGCCTTTCTTTTCTAAAATTGTTAAAATGTTTATTCATTTTCGAGAGAGAGAGAGAGAGAGAGAGAGAAAGAAAGAGCGAGAGAGAGCAGAGGAGGGGCAGAGAGGGAGGGAGACACAGAATCCAAAGCAGGCTCCAGGCTCTGAGCGTCAGCACAGAGCCCGACGCGGGGCTCAAACTCACGAATTGTGAGATCATGACCTGAGTTGAAGTCGGATGCTTAACCGACTGAGCCCCCCAGGCACTCCACTCACCCTTTTTTAATGTTTATTCATTTTTGAGAGAGACAGAGAGATGAGAGAGTGGTCTCTTTAAGTGAAGTATTTAATCAGGATGCCATTTCCCTGGATTGTCAGAGTCACAGAGATTAAGATCTGGCTCTGTTGTTATTGTTGCTTTATAGCCAGATAGCATCTTCACGGTGTGACTTAGAATCTAGTGGACACGCTGAGGTTCAGCTCTGAGTTCAACATTTACTATTGCCATTGTGGACCGATTAGCATTGGTTACCACTGTAGTTCATCATCACCACTGGGCCACTGACTAATAGAACTTCTCTTCCAGGCTATTAAAGAAAAGGTGCTATTGGATATTTCAAAACAGCTCAAATTTCTCATTAGCAGCTCTGAAGCGTGTTGGAAGAACCAGCCACAGGACAGGGACATCTCATGCTCACTGTCCCCTCTGGCCAGTTCTGGAAGCTCCTATGCCCCAGGCCTGGGACAGTGAGGAAAAGAAAATGACAAGGAAAGAAGGGAGAGGAAGGGCGAGAGGGGATGGAAGAGGAGAGAAATTTCTCTGTAGTTCTTAAATGATGCAGAGGAGACACGTAGTATTTTGTTATCAGACAAAAAGTATTTAAATTATTTTTTTGGAAATACGAAGAAAATAAAAAGATCCTATTATTGAAGGGAAAACAAAAGATATAGCAGAACACGCACACCACACCAGCTCTCATGTTCTCCTCCGCAAGGCACAAGATGAGGTCCCGTGCATGATTTAGTTTTGGGGGTGCCCCACAATCTGTTTCCCACCTCACAGGTGGCAGATATACTGGGGAGGCTCTGAGATACCCAGAAAAGAAAGAGATTGAGGATCAGTGGAAAAGGACTTAGCCCATCACGCAAGAAGTACAGCAAGACCCAAACCACATGGGCAGCAACAGCCAGAATCGGTCCAAAATTCAGCCCTGTTGTAAACCTGAAGCGTTTTACCTTGTAAAGGTGGACGAAGGGGACAGACAGAGCTATTTCTGCATAAGCAAGTATTCTCATACACTCACACCTCTTTCCAGTTATTCTTAACTGGTTTCTTTGCCCTTTGCTTAGAACAGGGAAGTCTAGAGATGCTTGTAATATTCACTCATACCATTTGGAGAAAAAGCCTGGTAAAGCCTATGGAGAATTCCATTTCTCAGCCTTTTCTCATTCGCTTTACAATCAGTCGCCTGTTGCTTCCTTCAGCTCTGCCTTCTGGATTTCAGAGAACACGTTAAATGGTAAATGCTATCATGTATTCCCTCCACTTGATGAATGCTCAGAGTCCCTTAATTTCTCCACCTGTTTATAGGAACGCTTATGCTCCTGAGAGACGAGGCTGTTGCTAAGGTAGGAGGTGGCCGTCAGAAGCTTCCAGCTTGAGATATGCTGATTAAATTGCTCTTTGGGGATCTCAGCTCATCACATAAGGTCACACAGGGGGTTGCTTAATGATTGTGATATGCAGCACTCCTTGTGTGAAATCCCACCATGCTTCACGGAGCCAGTCCCCATGCGCAAGGTGGTAACAGCATCCTTGGCTTTTAGCACCTCACCAATAACACTATTAATCAAAGTGTGTATCTACGAAATGAGCAAAGTAGCTATATTTGGCTCTTTTTCATTCAGGAAGATGCTTAAAATGATGCAAAGAACCATTAAAAAAAAAAAACGAGAGAGACAAAACTATCTGCTGTAGAGTAAAAATTGAATAGAATACTCTTGAACCAGGGGCTCTTCAAGGCTCACTGCAGAAGCTTTGCTGCTAATGTGTGCATGCTCGTATTTCAAAAATATGCAACCAATCCTGTCTGTCATTCTTATCGAAGACAAATGGGCATTGTCCAGGCTACCTCAGCACCGTTCTCAACTGCCAAGCTCAAGTTCACTGGGACAGCGACATCACCTACGACATCTGGTTTGCAGATAAGCAATAAAGAATGGGTAACCCAGCAAATTGGACCCTCCCTTTGAAGGTTTCACACCATCTCCTGGAACATATGCCCTCCTGTGGCTTCCCTGACAAACACAGAAAACACTAATGGAGCTGCTGACTAACCCATCATAGAGCAAAGATGAAAGCCAAGGTTGTCTGACCACCTTCATGCCCATCTTGCTTTGCTGGAAAAAACTAGTGGTTCCAAGCCTGCTTCATTCAAATAGGAAGTATTATGCTGTATTTGAGGATCAATTACTGACTGACAGCAGCACATTTGGAAGGGTTACTAGCCCTTTCTACACTTCTAATGTCATGTCTGCTCACCAAAATACTATGTCCATCTGTATATTTGGCCAAAGAAAAGGGTGGTTTTCTAGGAGGAAAAATATATTTTGATCTTACGGTATTAGCAAAATACGAAGCCCAAGTATAATGTAGAAGACATTGATCTGGTAGCAGTCAAAAGAGGAAAAGCTGCATTTTGCCCCACTGTCATTAAAACAGTATCCGCAAATGTAAAGCATATTATTAGAGAAGTTACACTTTGATTTGAAAACAGACTTTCCTTGTTAAATGACATCAATTATCCTTAAATACCAGGGCCTGGCTTCAGACAATAGTTTTATCATTAGGACATGCAGCTCTTCTATTTGACTTCTTGCTGACAAACACCACATTCAGATATTTACATATATGCTGCTGTTTTCCTGTAGTAAACTCAAGCATTTCTAATGTGTGCTTCCATCGTTTAAAATAATTTGCATTTATTGGAGATGGTCAGATGTGCCCTTTAGATAGACTGCTCTGTGCCTCCTTACTGAACTGCTCTACAAAAGCACCAGACCCTGGAACTTCATGACCAGAAATCCACAGGCATTTGCTAAATGTAGTTGTGGAAAAATGACCAGAGATGGATGTGTCACCTATTTTTGTTTCCTAAAGTAGAACAATCCTAAGTCGAGCTATCATATTTAATCTGGGTGTCGGGAAGCATGTGTAGTGATCACACTATCCAGAATGGAAGGAGGCACTTTGGGCATTCATTCACCAATGGGAATTGTTTGACTTGAGAAAGCAAATGGGCGTTTGCTTTTGTAACCTTTGGAAAATAAATAAATGAATAATGAAGTTGATAAAATGGAGCATGTTGAGATTCATGCTTCATCCACACCTTAACTGGGAATTACTATGCTATTCCAAACCCAAAGGGACAAAGTAAAAGATCCAAAAAGCCTGTTTTTGATTGTTAGAATAACTCATTTATAACTGTTAAATGCAAACCAGTAATGATACAAAGATCCCAAGGACAGATTACTTTAAATCAAATTTAAAATATGCTAATTAAATAGTCTGGCATTTAAACGTGCAGAAAAACAAGAGTTCAATAGAAGAAATAATGGAAGAATGATGCATTTCTGAGGTAAAGGTCTGGTTACTGAATACTAAAAATTTGGTAAAAATAGAACGAGGGCCTGAGCACTGTTGAGATGCTCATATTTGTGACACAGAGTTATCATCGTTTCGTCTTCAAATTGCAACTTGTCCTCATGAAAAACTGTCATTCCCTGCTCTCCTGAATTCTACCTACTTTGGAAGTCGATGTTTTCAATGAGAATCATGTGTTACACAGGAAAGGGAAAAGCTTTTGTTCAACCCTGTTTCCAAGACCACAGCCATCTGTAGCCATAGAAGCCAAGGAAATAAAACACAGATCCAAAAATAAAATTTTAAAAAAAGCAGAATTTTAAAGGAGTATGGACACTAAATCCAGACATCCAAGGTGATGTCACACCTGGCACCTGGGTGGCTCAGTTGGTTAAGCATCTGACTCTTGATTTTGGCTCAGATCATGATCTCACAGTTCATGAGCTATTAGTACAGAGCCTACTTGGGATTCTCTCTCTCCCTCTCTTTCTGTCCCCCACCCCCTTCTCTCTCAAAATAAATAAACATTTTAAATCAAAACAGAATAAAACAAAACCTTGCCATCATTTCCCAGTAACCTACGGATTAGCAAAGGTCTTTCTCCAAGACTGCTTCTCTTTTACCCTTAAGGCTGGAGAAATGGCTGTAGATCCTGCCAACATTCAGTGGTCTAAGGAGACTTGATTTTCTGTTCTTCACTGGAGGGCGTTGGAGGAGGAATAAGGTCTCCTCTTTGTTCACTTCACGCAGAGCCAGAGGCCTATTCCTGATTTCCCAGGGGGCCTGCACATGCTCCCCCCAATGGCAAATGTCAACACGCAGTGGGTGCAAATTGACAAGGAAAGGCCAGACACGGACGCGGATGGACTGGTTAACACGCAGTGCCTTACGTACAGCAGCTAGCCAGTGCAAACTGTTAGACAATCAGAGAGGATCACATCACAAACCAGGACTAAAGGCTCAAGCATGATGACTTCACAAGTTGTGACTTTATAAAAGTTGCATATGTACATTTTGAAGCAAAACAAAACTAGGCTGGAAAGCAAATTTGTAAGAAATGTTTGGAAGCTTTTTTTTTTTTCCTGAAGGACCCTAAAACTAACCCCTGAATGTTAAAAAGCAAAACAAAACAAAAATCACTATGAAATCACTAATGGATAGAGGTAAATTTAATATAGAAATAAATTCTAGGGGCGCCTGGGTGGCTTAGTCAGTTAAGCGTCCGACTTTCGCTTAGGTCATGATCTCGCGGTTCGTGGGTTCGAGCCCCGCGTCGGGCTCTGTGCTGACTGCCAGCTCGGAGCCTGGAGCCTATTTCAGTCTGTGACTCCCTCTCTCTCTGACCCTCCCCTGCTCACACACTCTCTCTCTTTCTCTCTCTCTCTCTCCTAGAAATAAATAAAATATTTAAAAAAAGAGAAATAAATTCTATATGGGCCATTTTTCAATCAAAGGCAATCAAATTTAGGGGGAATTTATTAATTTCAGTGAAGCTAGTGCTTTTATCACTAATATTCTAGCTATGGAGTCAGACACGACTAGGTATTGCCTTCTAAATAATCTTTCTTTTGACTTTATTTTTATTTTTTAAGTTTTTATTTATTTTTTATTTTTGAGAGGGCAGGGAGGGGCAGAGAGAGAGAGAGGAAAAGGGAGAGAGAATCTCAAGCAGGCTCTGAACTGTCAGCACGGAGTTGGATGAGGGGCTGAAACTCACAAACTGTGAGATCATGACCTGAGCTACAATCAAGAGTCAGATATTTAACCAACTGAGCTACCCAAGCAAGCCTAATCTTTCTTTTAGCAATTAAAATATAGCTTAATTTTTAAATAATAAGTTGCTCAAGAATTAGTATCATGCTTATTTACATATTAAAAGTCAGAAGTTTTTGTTTGAGAAAATCACATCGTGTTTGCTCTACAGTCCAAACACTCCATAAAATTCTCATTTTTATTTATTTTTTAAGTTTATTTATTTTTTGAGGGAGAGACAAAGAGTGTGAGCAGGGGAGGAGCAGAGAAAGAGGTAGACAGAGAATCCCAAACAGGTTCCATGTTGTCAGCACAGAGCCCAGTGTGGGGCTCAAATCCACGAACTGTGAGATCATGACCTGAAATGAAATCAAAAGTCAGATGCTCAACCAACTGAGCCACTCATGTGCCCCAAAATTCCAATTTAAAAAATTTATCAGAAACATTTTATATACTGTGCATGTATGTATTAATAAAGATTAGGTTTATTGAGGTAGATAATAAAATCCTATTAATTTATGTAATTCTGTATGTAGTATATTACTTTACAATTTATAAAGTGTTTTCACAGGTTCTCAGCTACATTTGAGAAAGGAGAATGGAAAAGAGCAAATATTCCTATGCCCATTTTATAGATAAAGAAATAGAAATTTTCTAGCAGCTCCAAGGAAACATAGCTGTTAAGGACTGATGTTAAAAATATATTCTCACATAAATACAAAGAAAAATTCAATGAATTAAGCTTAATGTAAGTTATTATATGAATTTCTTTATCAGAGCAGCACATGAGAGTTCCCTTTGAAAAAGAAATACTATCAGTGTAACACAAATAATCAAAAAAACATGATCTTGGTTGAGGAACTTTACCACTTCATCAAAGAAAAGCCTTCATCAACTACAAAAAAATGGAAAGGATTGAACCCAAATCAGATCACTAATGTCCCTTTCAGCGCAAACACCTCACACGTCTATAAATTTATAATTCTCACTGAATAAAGTTAGGGTCTTCCACTTCCACCAAAATCAGCCTCTTGCGCCTCTGACTACTTATCAGCCATCATTTCACCACCTAGCAGGTATCAGACTGAGGTATCATTTCTATAAAAAAACTTGCACACAGAAAGAATTTCTCTAGAAGGAGAACAGAGAGGGAGATAGGCTGCATGATTTTTCAAGAGGACAGTGAATGTGTTTGAATCAATCACACAAAGATCTTCCAACAGAACTCCATTCAGTGATTGCAAAGGAGAAGAAAGGCATGTGTCCGCTCTACCTTAAGTGAGCCCTGTCCTTTCTCACTCACAAAAATGACTGAGTCTATTTTCTTTCTTATCTATTTGTTCATACGTGTTAATTTAACACCTACTCAGGGAAGTCCCCCTGCTGTTCATTGGGGATACAATGGCAAGTAGACAAACAATCTCACTGTCCTTCCGCTGTCTACCACTTAGAGTTGGAAATGTGGGCACCTTGGGATGTTCTGGAGTCTAAATGGGCAGAGATAGTGAAATTTAACAGTCATCAAAGCTTGAAAAAGAAAGGACAGAGGAGAGCGTGCGAGGCTTTCTTCACACCACATTTTCCCATGACATTGATTGCCAGGAGAACGTAGATCTGTCCAGTAACTGGACAGTGTTTGGGGATCATTAGCTTCTATTTGGTTATTTTAATGGAAACAGTCATCAGTTTGTAGCTTTAAATAATATTTAAATATTCCTGCATATTTTACCTTTTTATAGTGAATTTGTATCATTTTATAGTTATACGTTTTGGGAGTAGTGGTCTTTAGCCTTTCCCCGTCACCCTTGGATAGCGCCCCTCCGTTAGCACAATTAACAGCTCCACTGCGTCCCTGGTGGCCGCTCTCAGAACTGCAGGAAGGGGACCGCAGGTCAGTCCAGTTTTGACTATTACCTCCAAAATTTCTCTCTGACAAGCCCCAGTGGGGCATAAATGGGGCTCTCATGTTCCCCTCCTCTACCGTTTTCTTACTACACCTTTCTTTTTTTCACTCATAGTGTTTGTCTTCTGGCATCCTTCTGTCTTCCGTCACATATTCTACTTCACTCAACCTGCCTTTTCTCTTCACTCTCTTCCTGTCTTTTCTTCTTTGTCATGAATACCACTAAATCTCACCCTGTGTAGAGAGGTCATTCTTAACCACATAGAACACAGATCATAGTGGGAGATGGTGATGATTTCTCACTCAGGTCACACATCATCTCTAAAGAGATGTAATTTGTAGGGTGCCTGGGTGACTAAGTTGGTTAAGCATCTGACTTCGGCTCAGGTCATGATCTCATGGTTCATGAGTTCTAGCCCAGCATCAAGCTCTGTGCTGACAGCTCAGAGCCTGGAGCCTGCCTTGGTTTCTTCATCTCCCTCTCTCTTTCTGCCCTTCCCCCACTCGCACTCTGCCTCTCTCTAAAACATAAATGAACATTGGGAAAACAATAAAAAACAAAGAGATGTAATATGTCCCTGGACAGAAAGAGGTGGGTGCCTGAGAGCATCTTGCCACAGCAGGATGGAAATCACCACCTCAAAACATATGTGCGCAGTATTTACATCACAGTGCAGGAAACACAATAGTTAAGAGAATAAACTCCATCTTGGGAACAAACAAAAACCTAAGAGCAAAAACACACATATGGGTGTTGAATACATGAAGAGAATACAAGAAAAATAACATATTTAGAAGGAAAACGTAAAAACTGGGAAATATATGCAACCATGAAGAAAACATAAGTGCTGTTGAAAATAAACTATTTTCCAGAAACCAAACTATAGACTGGAAGAGGTAACAGAAAAGCACTTGACAAATGTTCAACACTCTGGTCTCAGAACTGCTCGGGAAACAGTGTGGTGATAGATGGTACACAGAATCCACATGGATGATCTGAGGCCGTTTGTGCCAGGGGAGGCAGGCATCGGCTGGGTGTGAGCTAGCACGCACACATTTCTCTTCAAAAATTTGCCTTTCAAAACATGGAAACATCCTTCCAAAATAATTTAAGGGAAACGGGGCAGGTACAAAGGAAATCCAACAAATATTATCAACCATCCTCCCTGTTCCAAAGAGTTATAGTAGAGCTGCTGCCTCAGTCCCTTGTATTCTATTTACAATTCCTGAATCACCCTGTGTCATCGTGGAGCCAGAGACCCACATGATGCATCCTCAGCCCAGGGAGAATGAACAAAGTTCTCTTATTATTTTAGTGAGACATACTTATTCCTCTGAAAATATGGCTCATTGGGGTGCCTGGGTGGCTCATTTGGTTGAGCGTCTGATTTTGGCTCAGGTCATGATCTCACTGTTCATGGGTTCCAGCCCTGCATAGGGCTCTGTTCTGACATCTCAGAGCCTGGAGCCTGCTTCCGATTCTGTGTCTCCCTTTCTTTCTGCCCCTCACCTGCTCATGATCTGCCTCTCTCTCTCAAAAATAAATAAATTAAAAAAATAAAAGAAAAAGAAAACGTGACTCGTGGTTAAAACCCTGGATTACTAAGCAAATGCTCCAGGCTCTAACTCAACACATCAGAATAGAAGAGATTGTCTCCTTACTCAAAATAATCCATGGAACTGCTCAATCTCTGTTTTCCACTCTAAATGTTACATAAAACCAATAAGAATTTTCAACAAGCAACAGTCAGACAATGTAGGTTGCACCATTGTGGCAATATCTAGTGATAAGATAAAAAAAAATGCCGAAATGCATTTAAATATTAAAGTTTGTTTTTTCTTTATGGAGCATGGGAATAGCATGTACAAATGGACCCTGAAGAAGAATTTGCTTTATCCTTGTTTTCCCTCTCATACTAGTAAATACAATATAAATACATGTGTGTTAAGTAATGGTGGTTAATAGACCATTTTTATTTTTAAAAAACTTTTTAAATGTTTTTATTTGTTTTTGAGAGAGAGACAGAGCGCCAGCAGGGGAGGGGCAGAGAGAGAGGGAGACACAGAATCTGAAGCAGCTCCAGGCTCTGCGCTGTCAGCACAGAGCCCGACGCAGGGCTCAAATTCATAAACCGTGAGACCATGACCTGAGCTAAAGTTGGTCACTTACCAGATGGATCCACCCGGGTGCCCCTATTAGACCATTCTTACTATAGAGCTTATAAAACCCCAGCTATTCTTCTCTAAAGGATCTTCTGAAGGGAACAATCCATTTTAGATATGAAAACATTGCATGAGGTACCTGATCATTTCATCCTAAAACAGTGGCAAGGATACAGTCTGGGAAGAAATGGTGAAATACTGTTTCTAAGAAGAAGCAGTGTGTAGAAGTTATTTCTATTTTTCCTGAGAGAGTGAGTTCCTAGCCTTGATTAAAATCTAGAACTTCAATCCTTACAAGTTCATCATTTCTCTGGCTTCCAGAACACAGCAGAAACCTCTCTCCTGTTACTCTGAAATGGGAAAAAGTTTTTTCTGAATGCATACTGTTTTCGGAAATAGTGCCATTTCCAAAGCAATGGTTCTTACTTTGGTTTCTGAAAATCTGAACATGGTAACTTCATCAAATGCTATATATATATACTCCATTCATCTTTAACTTATAATTTTGCAAACATACAAAGTAAAGGACAGTTACAAAAACAGTAGTGTGATCCGTAGTATACCTTTCAGTTACCCCGGCAACTTGCTTACAATGTGCCACCTGCATCACCACTGTCACCTCTCCCAAGAGTGACACAGCCATTGCTGCTGAACAATTTAACAAGTATGTTGCACACCTGATGCCCATTTTACACCAAATTGTTCAACATTATCTCCTAAGAGTAAGGACAGGCTTTTATAAAACCATGGAAAAATGAACCCCTTCAGAAAACTAAGATTTTCTTATGAGTGTCTTTGGTATTAAGAGGTATCTTAATTAAGAGGTCATCAACATGAAACGATGAAATGATGAAATGATGCTCAGCGTCACTCATCATCAGGGAAATACAAATCAAAACTACACTGAGATACCACCTCACGCTGGCCAGAGTGGCTAAAATGAACAAACCAGGAGACTACAGATGCTGGCGAGGATGTGGAGAAACGGGCCCCCTCCTACACTGTTGGTGGGAATGCAAACTGGTACAGCCCCTCTGGAAAACAGTGTGGAGGTTCCTCAAAAAATTAACACTAGAACTCCCCTAGGGCCCAGCAATAGCACTGCTAGGAATTTACCCAAGGGACACAGGAGTGCTGATGCACAGGGGCACATGGACCCCAATGTTCATAGCAGCACTCTCCACAATAGCTAAAACATGGAAAGAGCCTAAGTGTCATCAACAGATGAATGGATCAAGAAGATGTGGTTTATCTATACCATGGAATACTACATGGCAATGAGAAAGAATGAAATCTGGCCACGTGTAGCAACGTGGATGGACCTTGAGGGTGTTAAGCTGAGCGAAATAAGTCAGGCAGAGAAGGACAGATACCATATGTTTGCACGTATAGGAGGATTAGGTGGAACTGACTGTGGGGGAGAAGAAGGGGAAAAAGAGTTGGGGAGGGGGAGGGAGGCAAACCCTGAAAGACTCTTGAATGCTGAGAACAAACTGAGGGCTGATGGGGGTGGGGGGAGGGGAAGGGAGGAGATGGGCATGGGGGAGGGCAATTGTTGGGGTGAGCACTGGGTGTTATATGGAAACCAACTTGACAATAAACTATAAAAAAATTGATATATCAATAAAAAAAGAGATAGTGTTATCAAATTCCAATCAAAGGTAGAAGTATTTTTCCTTCATATAAACTGGTCTTTTCTGACTCCCTGTGCCAAGAAACCAAACAGGGTAAGGGCTCCTGAGGGTAAGGATTTGTCTTCTTTATTCTTCCCAGGAGTCCAGGGGCTCCCTGGAGAGCCTTACACCTAGAACACACATAGAGTGTTTGCTGACTGCAGGAATTACTCTTTAACCCATGCTAATGCCTGCTGAGTATCTATCCTGTGTGTTTAGCATAAATAAAGGAAGTGATTCTCCACTGTGTTGATATCAGTAACATTGACATAACTCATCACTTTGGGAGATGATATGTTTTTTAAAGGGTAATACTAAACATTTTATTTCCACACAGATAACCCGCAGGCATTACCCTAACTCTTAATTTATTTTTAAACATGTTGGACATTTGTGCCGCTGATTTGGGTTTTTAATATCTATCCACTATCGCTGGACAGTTCGTTACCCATTGGTAACACCCAATGATAAGGACAGTTATTATTTTAGATTGGTTATGGGATTATTGAATTGTGTTATCCTTTTCCCTCCCCTCACTATCATAAATAAATAATCTTTCAAAAGACAAGCAAGACTCCAAACTGATTTCTATTAAAATTAATTTTTTAATAACTGCTTGGTTTTTATCACTACTTCCCCAAATGCTAATTAATTCTAACTCTAAGCTATGTAATTATAATGCTTCTGCTGAAATACAAATTATCTGGCGCCCCTGGGGTGAACAAGTTAGAATGTATTTCATGTTCCATTCAGCTATTTCTGAGCCCGCGGAAACAATGGAGCAGCCCCGGTCTGGGGCCCCTCCCCCAAACACTGGCAAGCCCTGTTCCTTCCTCTTTAGCAGGGAGATGGGAGCCGGGCTGACAGCTGGCATCCCGTCAGTTAATGCCCATCTCCGTGGGGCTGGGAGGAACGGTGGCTTGCCAAGTTATTTTTGGCCAGAACCTTCAGGAGCCTTCATTTAGTCCATGGCCTAAGTGGCCGCGATATACCTGCAGAATGCGAATTGACGTTGCCATGGAAATAGAGCAACTCTTCCTGGTTCTGTCAAAATCCATCTCTCTCTGTGACCAGGCAGGGGTCAGAAAGGAAAGAAATGCCAGCTCCAGGGAGAGACAAGAGAAGGGGAGGGTCACTGCAGCGCTCTACATGTTGCAGAAATCCAACTGGCTCTTTCTGCTAAGGTACACACACACATCACTGCCTCTAGAATCCAAATGTCTCTCTCTGTCTTCTCTCTTCTCTCCTCGGTTTCTCTCACTCTCTTGCTCTCTTTCTCTCCCCTCCCTCTCTCTTCTGTTAGCACTTTTCCACCCTAGACTCTAAAACCAACCTTCGCTGGCCTGCTGCATAACATCAACCCAGACGATACCTAACCGGTCCAATTTGAACATTTCCACAATGCTATTTAACGTTCTGTTTTCAGTCTTTTTTTGAAGGGGAGGCAGAGGGAGAGAAAGAGAGAGAGAGAGAGAGAGAGAGAGAGAATCCTAAGCAGGCTTCACGCCCAGTGCAGAGCCCCAACTTGGGGCTCAATCTCACAACCATGATGTGAGCCAAAATCAAGAACTGGACCCTCAACCCACTGAGCCACCCAGGCACCCCTATGTTTTCAGTCTGGATAGGCATTAGCCCATTCTCTCTGGACCTAAACATAAATGTCATGATTTAAGCACCTGAAAATAAGGCCATGGATTTCAGAATAGCAAATAAATAGAAGGTAACTCATCCCCTGCCCCCCTCCCCCCACCTTTGGGTTGTAGTTTTGTGGAGTTTCAGGGACTGCAGCCCTATGCTGACTTGAGCTTTAGCCTTTGAGACCCAGGAGGAAGGCTGGACGTGCCCTGTCCATGCACAGGGCTCTCTGTTGCCGTGCCACTGGGGACCTGTACTGGCAGCCTGTTCTTGCTTTCCTGCATCCGGCCCACTGGTCTCACCTTGAAGCACTTGTTTGGCCCTGTAGGTGGCCCTGAGCCTCAGCAATAGTCCCGCCTCTGGGTTGATAAACTGGGTCACAGAGATACAGGTATTTAATGCAGAGGGAGGGTATACCCAGGTTCTGATGTGTACACACACACACACACACACACACACATCCTATTGGTTTTATTTTTCTAGAGAACCCTAATATGACACACGTTTGCTTGAACAACAACATGAAACCCAAGCAACAATCACAAACAGGCACCTTGGAAACTTACATCACCTGGGTAATTCAGATCATAAAATATGTGCCTCACCCTTCTTGCAATCTCTGGATCCCAAGATTTATAGCTCCTGACTCCTAGCATCAGCGAATACTTCTATTATTTCAGACTTCTCGTCTATTTCAAGGCACGTAACTACTCTGAGCCAATACGTTGCCTGAATGACATTAGCCCTGGCCCTACATTATGCATGCAGTGGATTGGCTCTTCTCAATGCAGGGGTAAATTCCCACCAGAAGAAATTCTGTGAGCCACAGACCTAAAAACTTCATGTTAAATTTCAGGGCTAACCTGATATGTCCACACATCAGAACATGTGTGAGGCTCGCGTGTCAATTGCCCTGCCTTACTCTAAACATCCTCCTTCTTCTAGAGAAAGTGATTCTCTACAATCATAGCAAGTCAAATGAAGGGTGAGGTTAAACACACTGCTACTATATTCCAGCAAATACTTTTCCCCTGAAAGTGTTTCAAAATCAAAGATGGCCATCAAGGATTTAAATGTCCTAAATGGTTTTATAGTTTTGTTAAGTTCTTGAGGGGACAAAACAAACGAACAAAAACACCAACAAACTGAGACTGGATGAAGACACACATGGAGTGTATGTAAGTCATCACCCATGACTACATTTGAATTTGCATATGATAGCTAAGCTGAAATGGTCCTTGTTTGCTTAGCTTCTAGCAGATTCTAGTAAGACCACAAGAGACTCTAGAAACACCTTCTCTCTGTGTAGTCTTTACAGTAATCCTACAACCCCTACTGTACCTAGAATACTGGTTCTCAACCTGGGGCAATTTTACACTCCAGAGGACATTGGGTTAATATCCGGAGATCGTTTGGGCCACAACTGGGAGTGGAAGAATGAGTGATACTGACATCTAGTGGGTAGAAGCAAGGGATACTGCTAAGTATCTGAAAATGCACAGGACAGCCCCCTTGCACCCTTAGCAAAGAATTATCTGGCCCAGAATGTCAACAGTGCTTGGGTTGACAAGCATTCTAGAACAAAACTAGGCAATAAAGTATGCTTTCCACGGGTATGTGTTATAATTAAACTGAAGAGGGAGACAGAACTCTTGATTAAATCAAGGGCGGTGCTAGGCAGTTAGTAGATAGAACACTGGTATAAATTCAACGTACAAAATGCATGCAGGTCTTCTTAGGAGAAGAGCTAAGCAAACAAAGCCCATGTCAGTTCAGTGATCATGTGCTAGCTCAAATCAACAAGAAGGGATAATCGCAATGCAATTTGTTCCACTTGATTATTGTTCATTTTGCTCAACAGGGAAGTCAGATTTGATGTTCACGATCATCAAGCACAGATCCTACAAAATGTATTTAATAAGAATGCAATGTAGTTTTCAATGCCTTCATTAATTTAATTTTTCCCCTTTTGAAACAATAAATATTGATAACTAAATCTACGTCGCCTTATCTCTTTGGGCTCCAGCTCCTCAGTTTCCAAACTGGAGAACTGTCGTTGGTGAGCCCTTTCAAATTGGAGTTCAGGGACCCTTGCTGGTGCACCACAAATATTTTCCCTTGAAAAGGAAACAAAATTGATCAGCTGATGTCTCTAGTTGGTCTTGGGCAAAACGAATTTCATTTTAGGAAAGTATTAAATCTCTAGATCTTCTGGGGGCTGTGTATTACTTTGAAAAGATATGTGCACCTCTATGTTTATTACAGCATTATTTGCAGTAGCCGAGATACAGAAGCAACCCAAATGCCCATCGGTAGATGAATGGATAAAGAATGTGTGGGATACATGTGTGCAAGAGAATATTCTCAGCTATAAAAAAGAATGAAATCTTGCCATTTGTGACAACATGGATGGACCTAAGTATAATAAAATAAGTTAGACAGAAAGAGACAAATCCCGAATCATTTCACTTATGTGTAGACTCTAAAAACCAAAGCAACCAACCAACCAACAAAACACAGAACCAGATTCCTAAGTACAGAGAACAAATGTGGGAGAGGGATGGGAGAATGGGCGAAACAAGGACCGAGATTAAGAGGCACAAACTTCCAGTTTTTAAATAAGTCATGGGGATGAAAAGCATCAGGGAACAGTCAGTAAAACAAAGAGTGTCTCAAGAATTTGAATAAATTCAGTGTGAGAGCTTAATCTGATGACTAGAATTTGGTTTATAACCAAAACTGTCACATCTATCTTTAAAAAATAATTACCAGCAGCAGTTTGGGCCCCTAAGAAAATTGATCACGAGTAACTTAAAGATAGAATTTTCATGAACAAATTCTCCCAAATTAAACTTTTTAAAAATGTGGTATCTTTAAAAAAATTTTTAATGTTTATTTATTATTTATTTATTGTTTATCTTTTTTTAGTGTTTATTTTTTTTTGAGAGAGAGAGATAGAGTGTGAGCAGGGGAGGTACACAGAGAGAGGGAGACATAGAATCTGGAAGCAGGCTCTAGGCTCCAACCACAGACCCTGACATGGGGCTTGAACCCACAAGCTGTGAGATCATGACCTGAGCTGAAGTCAGCCTCTTAACCGACTGAGCCACCAGGAGCCCCGAATGTTTATTTATTTTTGAGAGACAGACAGAGCATGAGTGGGGGAGGCACAGAGAGAGAGGAAGACACAGAGTCCGAAGCAGCTCCAGGCTTTGAGCTGTCAGCACAGGGCCGGACGCAGGGCTCAAACTCCAGAATGATGACATCATGACCTGAGCAGAAGTCGGATGCTCAACTGACTGAGCCACCCACGTGCCCCCCAGAATTTGGTATTTTTCAATATGATTAATCAAAAAACAATCTAAAGTCTGGAAAAGCAACAAAGAGATAGTAAAAACTGTTCTTGTTAGTGTGGAGAATACCACACAAGAGAATTCTCTTTCTTCCTTTTCTTTTCTACGTCTTTATTTCTAAACCATTCCACTAATTTTACTAGTGGAAAAGTACTAATGCAAAGAAGTAACACAATGAGTATTTGTTAAGTGAAGTCTTCCCCCCCATCCTTTTTGCCATGATTGATAAAGGAATTAACAATGTTAGATTTTGTTAAATTTTATATAATTGTAATAATTGTATTACATATATATACACAATTTTATATATATACATAAAAATCTTAATTAACATCTCTTAATATATAAAATCTTGTGCACCTGAGTGGCTCAGCTGGTTAAGCGTCTGACTTGAGCTCAAGTCATGATCTCACAGTTTGTGGGTTCGAGCCTCCGTCAGGCTCGGTACTGACAGCTCAGAGCCTGGAGCCTGCTTCAGATTCTGTGTCTCCCTCTCTCTCTGCCCCTTCCCTGCTCACGCTCTGTCTCTGTTTGTTAATAATAAATAAATGTTAAAAAATCATTTTAAAAATAAAGTAAAATCTTAACTCCATGTTAAGATATACATAAGTATAAACAATAAAAAATATGTAAACATTTTAGGTAGAGTTAAGCTTTTCCACCATTTTGGGGGGGTCGCCATGTACTAATAATCAGTGCAATCTCTTGGTATACAGTGTGTCAGCTAAACACAGAATTTGGGTTAGCAAAGCAACTCATTCATTTTTTGCTCAAGTTTTCTGCTGAAAGGTGACTTATTTGGCTCAGGGGAAAAAAATTCATCACAGATACCTGTGGAATTCAAGTACATTATGTTAATTCACATGATGTTGATACCAGTCATATGCTCCAGAGATCACAGAAAAGTTCATCATAACTTCACGAATAAGTATGTTCACTTCATACCACTTGTGTTTATAGATGCTGTTCCCAAAGTGGATCTTTATTTGTGGCGTATTTATTTCATGCAAATACACACATATCATAGGGCATCAAATAAATATACTTGGGAGAGAGACACCATGCTTTCAGGTTTTAGAAGAGCCGGTCCCCAATTTTTCTATCTAGCAGTGGGCAGGGGTGCATTTAGAACAGATGAGAATAGATCATCACAGAGCGCGCCGCTTTGGGTGACAGGTCCCAGATTGCCATGAAGCAAACATTATTTGGGTAAGAAGAACAATTATACATCACTGAGAAACCCTTCCCTGTACGTATCAGTGGTTCGCTAAGATATTCAAAACATCACCTTTTGGTGTGACTTTGGTTTTTATCGCCAAGCCTTCTGCACACCCAACAATATCTTGGATCCCAGAAACGACTGGTGTATCACCATTTCTTCTTCTCTCCCGTTCTTTCCTGTTTTGCTGACTTGCTCTCCATTTCCACAATGTCCAGCCCTTCCATCCTGCCAAGCTCACAGCACCTTTCCTCAGCACACTTTGCGCGTCTGGTCTTTTCTTTCCCTTTGGGGGCACTGTATTCTGTGGTTGGGATGGCGCACGGACTTTAAAGTCAGATCTAGTTCCTGGCTGTGTAGCCTCACGACGTTCCTTTAATGCTTTGAGGCACCCATGTTCCAGTTCCGGCCAAGAAGGGTCCTCCTGCAAACAGCTGCACCCCTGTACCTGAGAGCCTTCTCGAGACAGCACACAGGGACAGGGAGTGCTGGGGGGCGGGGGGCGGGCGGGGGTGTCAAAGTCCCCAGGAACAGCTCTCAGCCACAGATGTGGCAGGTTCCTTGTTCCTCAGGCATGAGCATTCTTTAAGGATGCTCCACCAAGTCTCTCAGGGTTCCCCCGGTGGGACTGAGCCCCCGTTACAAAGGGCAGGAACTCACCGAACAACACTCACGTTATTGCCTTCTTTCCTTTCCTGTCTCCCTTCCCTAATTCCATAGGCTATTTTCTGGGGCTTCCTCTGAAATAAACTGCTTGTACTCGATTTCTTGTCTCGGGGTCTCAGGGAGGCCTCATCAGCTGCTCAAATGGGACATGGCTCTGGATGCAGAGCTGTGATGTCCCTACAGCTGAGCACTTGGCAGGGACCCTGGGTTTTCAAGAGAGTCCTGAATGCAGAGGAGAAGGGATATTGTTCATGCTGCGTGAGACCCAGCACAAGGCCAAGCCTTCCAGGGAAGCTCTACTGCGCCGAATTATCTCCACCCCTTTTTTTCTGGCTTGTTCAGGCCAGGGATATGAGGGCTACTCAGGGGGTCCTGGCCATATGGACCCTGGTCCTGTGGTCAGAATATTAAACAGCGCTGTCCCATCGCTCGCCCCTGTCTAGCTAGGTAGACACAAGGCATCTTCCAGCAGAGGGCTGGGGTCACGGTTGGCACAGCAGGTGGATGGGATTTGGAGTCCTGAAGATAACAAAAGTGGTCTAAGCACCAGCTAGAAAGCCAGGAACTCTGCTGATCAGACACTGAGACGATCTGGAGACCCATATGCAGGACCTTTGTATCTCACATTGACCTACATCATGAGGAAGAAGTCACCATGTGCCAGCACCTGGCCAGGACTTTCAGAGACCTTCAGCACCTTCTCTCTCCCTGGACCTGGCTGAGATGCCCCACGGATGAGCCTGGGCTAGGCTGCTGCTGACAAGCAGCAAATGGAGTAGTCCCTTCCATGAATCTCAAAACACAGCTGGCCAACCCCCAAAGCAGAGCCACCTTGCTGATGAGCAGCTGGACCAGACTCACGCCCAAGCCCAGCTAAGCCCAGCCCAAACTGCCAACCTATAAAAGCATGAGCTGAACAAATAGCTCTTGTTTTGAACCACTGACTTTTGAGATGGTGTCTCCCACAGCCATGGGTAACAGAAACACCCTGGCACTAATCCAATGTTTCCATCTTGCAGTGCCTATTTTGGCTGTCATAGCTATAGGTTCAAAGGAAACCTGAAGCCACTCTTGCCTTCCAGGGTGGAATCCTGCATGAAAGTCTGAGACGGGAACCCCATGGACACTCTCCTTCCTCTCTCTGAAGAATACACTCCTCAGAGCTACAAAAACACGAGACCCAAGCCTCTCATCCAGACATCCCCAAGATTTCCACAGTGCAAAGGGACACATGCTTGCAGCCATGCTCCATCTTTGTGTCCCAAAATATCATGGCCCTATTTTAAAACTCTAAGTCAGTAAGTAATCCTTCAGCACTAGGGTGGGTCAGTTCCAGAGCCTACAGTATCCCTCAAAGTCCTCAGGATGATTTGATAAGTACCACTGATTTCACTTGAAAAGCTCTCCTTGATGCAAGCATGGCTGGGGCACAGTGAACGGTGAATTCTAGAACGCCATTCCATGTGGAATTCTCCTCTTACTTGCATGTGACTCAAATAAGAGACACAAGGCAAGGCTCCCCCCCGTGAAGTTAAGGACGGAAGCAGCCCATCTAAGAACATCATGGGATCATTTTGTTATATTAATTCCTGGCCTCTGGTATTTTATTACACACATTTAAAAAATGTAAAAAATAAGCATTTTTTTTTTTTTTACAAATAGAATATGCATAAACATTTGCTCTGGATTTTCTAGGACACCCCTGGCTTAAAATATCCCTTCTCAGTATATACCGGATGGTGTTCTTCCTTGACCTAAAAGAAAGAATGGCTTAGCTATAATTAATCTTCATGTTCGGACATTGTTGGTAGGGTTCCCTTACATCACTGATAAATTGTGAGCGCCTGCGCCTCATCTCTCTACTTCAATTCTTGGATCCTTAAGGCCAGAGGTGTAAGAAATGCCCTCTGCGTCTCTCCTCCCTTTTTGCGGGATAGTTACTGTATTCTTGCTTTTGCTGCATTAGTCTCAATCACTTTGTAGAACAACGTCTCTGGCTTCAGAATCCAGGAAGACAGCAGGTGCAGCAATAATTGGTTGGGTTGAGTAGCTGGAGAATCCTCACAGGTATGCTGAAAGACACAGTTTGTCCTTAGCAATGTCAAGGCTTTCCATTTTGGGTCCCTCCTTTCTCAGAGCATGCCATGACACTCCCCTTTGGGAAGGTTCTTGAGTGAGTCGCCAGAAAGCTTTCGCCGCCCCTTCTGGTGCTAAAAGAAAGGCACTGACATACATCTGTCATGAGTTTTGTGTGTTTCTATTACAGAACATGGCGGGCTTCCTTGGTGGCTGTTAAAACAGGGTTGTTTTGGGGCACCTGGGTGGCTCAGTCGGTTGAGCGTCCAACCTCAGCTCAGGTCATGGTCTCACGGTTCATGGATTCAAGCCCCACATTGGGCTTTGTCCTGACAGCTCAGAGCCTGGAGCCCGTTTCAGGTTCTGTGACTCCCTCTCTCTCTGACCCTCCCATGCTCATGCTGTCTCTATCTCTCTCTCAAAAATAAACAAAACATTTAAAAAAAAAAACAGGGTTGTTTTTTTTTTTCATCCTCTTGAATAAGAATTATATTTGCAGAGATTTCACTCCACGCTCTAATGTTTGCTTGTGTTGATCAGGAGTAACCTTATCTTAAAAGTCTTGGATCCTTTTCAAAGCCTTTCAAAGCCACATGGATCTCCTTAATACTAAGTATTTAGCCGATCAAAGGTCTGCATCCTTGTCCTCAGAGACTGGTGATCATCTTTGTCTGTCGGTGGATGTTTTACAATCATCTCCCTCACATCAGCTCCCACCCGACCCTAATCTGGCTGAATGAGAAAAATTTGAGGTAAATTTCTAAGCTCCTTTAGCCATTTAGTTAGAAAAGGGCTTTAAGAATGTTGCCCACATGTCTCTGAGTTTGGAAGAAATGCTCATAACCACCTTAAAAACCTACCTTGCTTCTTCGAGGGAATATATTTTTTTCACTATAAAGTATCAGAGGATTAGGATAACCCTTGGCCATCTCTCCCTCTGGTACTTTTCTTTCTTCTCTTTAGGGGGGAAAAACTAGGAACATTTATCTACCTAGAAAGCCTAGTTACAGGAAGCAATAAAGTTTATGGAAACAGGCTTGCCACTTTTTATTGCCCACTGCTCCCAGAAATACTTTGAAGAGACCGTTTCTGTATTAGAAATATATTGTCTTAACTCTGAGGGTGCTGTTTATTTTCAAGGGATGCCTCACCAGCAGGATGAAAGAATATGGACCAAACAAAAGACACCAGCACCTGGAAACTGTGAAATACAAATTCAGTTTGAAGAAAGAAAACACCGTCAATTCTCCCGAAATTGCTTATCTTTTTTTAAAATTTTTTAAAATAGTTCATTGTCAAGTTGGTTTCCATATAGCACCCAGTGCTCATCCCCTCAAGTGTCCTCCTCCATGCCCATCTCCCCCCTTTTCTCCCCCCACCCCATCTGCCCTCTAATAGATGTCCTTATTCTGAACTTGAACGTCTTCTTCTCCTCTTTAGAATCACACACAGACTTGACCAACGGTGTCCATCTGACCCTTGTTGGTGAATCAGAGTGTGGCAGAAAACCCTTTCTTGTGGACAAGAAGAGAAATAATTCTCATCCCTTTAGTTGACCAGTTGTCTACGATTTATCCATTGGGAACTCTGATTTCAGGTGATCCCTCTAATTGCTTTTGCACTGAAAGTAAACCCCCTGACCCATTTTACATCATGTTAGGAAAATACTGAATTATCTCACATCTATAAAAGCAATCAACTGACTGATTTACAACAGCAAATAACCTATTTTCCTAGAAACTGTGGTATTTCCCCTACAAAGTCTCCCCTCTACCAAGATATCCTGGAGACACTTCAAAATCAACCCCTCCAATACCACATTCCTCCTTCTCCACCCAAAACCCACACTTCACCAGGTTCCCTCCACATGGGCTCCCACCCAGTTCCCAGTAAAGAAGTCCCCTCACCCTCCATCTTTTTCCTTCTCTCTCTCTCTGTCAGCATCCACGGTGCCATCAAGTCCATTCTGCTCTCTGCCACGTAATCTCCCAGCTCTGTCGGAGTCCCGTCCTCTGGGCTGGGCTCTCACCTGGATTCTGACTCAAGCATCACCCCACTTCTGGAGCTGGTCAGGCCCTTTGCTCCCAACCACCTACTATACCATAGGCAGAGCGAAAGTTTGTACTGCAAATGTGATTGTGTCTCCCCAGCAATCTCCCTAACACAAGCAGGACCATTACTGTGGCCCACAGGGCACTGCAAGGTATGTGCCCACTGGCATCCTAGGCCTCCCTTTTGGAACCTGATCCGTGCCCTCCCCCACGCCCTTCCCCACCTCAAGCACATCACACTCTGTTTCTCCACCAAGTCCCCTGTCCTGACCCCCTACCCCTGTCCCCTCATCTGTCTCACTCCAAGGTTGATGGGCTGTGCTATGAAATGAGATGGTCAGGGCCATCCTGATATGGTGACCCAGGAGCACAGATGCAAAGGAGAGAGAAAGAGACAGACAGTGGTCTCTGGGGAAAAAGCATCCTCAACAGAGCCACCTACAAATGGAATGGCCCTGAGGCAGAAGTGTGTGGAGAGTGTTCGGAAATATCCACAAGACAGTGGAGTGAGTTGTGGAGACAGGGACAGAAGGCAGAGTCCAAGGGCAAAGGGACATCTCACAGTGTCCTAGGGACCAGGAAGAGAGCCTCAGTTAAGGATGTTATGGTCAGACCTAAGCCTGGATGTGTGTACCTCTTAGCAGAAAAAATATCATTTGATTTGACTGAACTTACCAATAAGAGAGAAAAATATCTCACTTGTAGCTGGTCAGTAAAGGCAGGGAAGCAGAGTAAAAAATGATTTTAAGGATCCCTATATTGCATCAGGATATTGTAAAGACAATGGTACTTCATTATCAAAACTTACAGATGATCAAAACTACCCTCATCTCCTGCCTGTGAGCATGATCATATCCACATCCGTGTAAATGCATGTGAAAATCATGTCTTTATATTGTGTTATAAATGTACAGACATGATATTTTAAATATCCCACGCCTATTTAAAAGTTGTTCTCTTTCAGGGCACCTGGGTGGTTCAGTCAGTTGGGCATCCAACTTAGGTTCAGGTCATGATCTCACGGGTCATGGGTTCGAGCCCCACGTAGGGCTCTGTGCTGACAGCTAGCACAGAGCCTGGAGCCTGCTGTGAATTCTGTGTCTCCCTCTCTGACCCTCCCCTGCTCACGCTGTCTCTCTCTATCTCTCAGAAATAAATAAAAACTTAAAAAAAAAAAGTTGTTCTCTTTCTCCAGTATCCTGACTAAAGATCACAAGCACAACATTTAACCAAAGTATAAGCATTGTTCAAAGAAATGAATCCACTATCTATTCATTTCCCCATCCACCTATCCATCCACCCACCACCAACTCTTCTACCCACCCATACACCCATCCACCTACCTGTCCCCCCATCCACCAACCCATCTACCCATCCATCTATCCATCCACCCACCCACCCATCCACCTACCCATCCACCCATCCACCCACCTACCCATCCATCCATCCACCCATCTACTCATCCATTCATGATTCAAAGCATTATGAGTCGGTATTTGAAAATTTATTTGAGTGACTTTGCTTTCACTTTACTCCTATAGAAGCTCAGAAATGTATAAAACAGATGAAAAACTCTTAAAACAAATGCTCTATATTAAAATAAAAATGTAAACAAGCAACTATATGCTTTTTTAATCCATTGAAATGAAGATATTCCCAAGGTATTGGTATACGAAAAATTTTTTATGAAAACTGACTTTTGTAACAAGAATAGAAAATTTCACCCCAGGTGGCAAAATCAATTCAGATTCTTTTTGACATTTTCAAACCTTCAAGTTTCTCTAGGAGCAAAGTAGTTGTATAAAGATTATATTCTTGGATATTAATTATTTTGAGTAGTTTCCACAGGGAAAAAAGTAAGTGTCATTTGTGACAGTTCAGAAGAAAGTCAAGGTTGTACTTTTTCTCGTTTATAAGAAAAGGAAAAAGAGGAAGATCGATGAGAAAACACACATATCTTAAGTGTAGCTGAAGGGGCCTCTGGCCACCTCGACAGCATTAACGGGGATCAAGTGCACAGACCCAGCTCCGATATACCAGCCTGAACTCTGGAGGTAGGGACCAGCTTTCCCCTTTCACTCACAAGCCAATGCCATTCATCGCTAAGAGCTTGTTTTCATGAACTTATTTCTGGACCAACATTATTTTCATTTGAAGAGTATTTTAAAAACAATATTTTCTAGGACAATTATTCAGGAGTGGAATATATATATCACTTATTAGTCATTTTATGTAATACTTTTCTATAGGGTAATTAGCCCATACAATTTTCTGTATTATTTTATCTATTTTTTTCTTATCCACTGATTTGGAAATAATGTATAGAATTAGAATGGTATCAAATAATGGGTGGCCATAATGATCTCTGCTGGCATTACCTCTAAAGCTGTCATAGCATTATAATGTAGTCTCTGAACTTCTGTGAGGTCATCTAATATAAAAAGTTCTAGTTTTGGAGGAAGAGGATGGACTTCTATGTTAGACCATGCCCAGGATGGACCTCTGGGTTAGATCATGCCCAGGACAGACCTGTTTCCCCAAGAGGTGGTCAGGGTTAAGAGTGTGACTTTTGATACCAAGAAATTGGGTTTTGATCATGGTCCACCATTTATTCTAGTCTAATCTGCACCTTTACTTAATCCTCTGTGCCTAATTATTTGTAATGTAATACAACATTACATCCTATCCTAAGGGGCTGGGGGAGAATCAAGTGATATAATACATAGTAGAAGGTTTACAATAGTGGTTTACACAGGGTAAGCACTGAAAAGAAACGTTTACTCTGTTTATTATAATACGTAGGCACTTGAGCAGATAAGGTCCCGCGACTCAGTCCTCATCCATCGACAGGCAAAAATAGGAACAGAGTTGGGGCAAGGATCAGCTATGAGAGCACATGATTCGTTCCCAGTAAACATCAGCCAATCCAGTTCCATCTCAGCCCGTGTTAGCTTCCTTATAACCTTCGTCTTCATTTGCCAATTAGGACATGAGATCTGTGACATTTTAGAGGGTCAAAAATTAAACTACTGTCATTGTAAATACTGAGGAACTTCAATTTAGATATGGTAATATATTTTTCAAGGCTGTATTCAACTCAATTCTGAACACGCATTAACTGAACATCTACTGTGTACTAGGAACTGGATACGGGGATGGAGAAGAGCCAGTTTCTGTTCTTTAGAAGCTCAAAGTCCAGTGGGAATGACCATATAACACACTCTGGGCTGGTGGGTGTGAGACAGGCAAGTTGGCAGGCCACACAGTGTCGGACAGGACACCTGGGTTATAGCAGAACGCGAACTCGCCACTGCCCCACATATGCCTTGCAGGTTGTCTGGAACAGAATCTCACTTTGGCATACCTGGACCTGGCTTGTTTGTTCGTTGTGGCAATGGAGAGAGAATTAAATTTGGAATTTTTTTTGAGCATTTGACTGAAAATTTATTTATTTTAAATTTTTTTTTAAAAATGGTTTGGGGCACCTGGGTGGCTCAGTTGGTTAAGTGGCCAACTTCAGCTCAGGTCATGATCTCACAGTTCATCAGTTCAAGCCCCGCGTTGGGCTCTGTGCTGACAGCTCAGAGCCTGGAGCTGCTTCAGAGTCTGTGTCCCCCTCTGTCTCTGCCCCTCCCACAGCTCACACTCTGTCTCTCTCAAAAATAAAAATTTAAAAAATGTTAAAAAAATTTAAAAAAAACGGTTTAACTTCCCTACAGGATTGTTTTCAGGATCAAAAGGATAATATATGCTTTTTAAAATCTTACACATTGGAAAATATGGTAAGACGGGCCGCTGTGCACAGACAGGGCCATCTGCTGCGGTGAGACGCACTGTTATCCCTGGTTGAGGGGAGCGATAGCAGATCTGGGAGTCCTGACCCACTCATCAAGTCCCCTGGTGCAAAGCTGAGCCCAGGACAAAGCTCTTAGGCACCCACGTTTAAACCAGACATGATCATTGTATGTATGATCATTGTATTCCCTTTGTTTTCTTTAAAGGCAGCTTTTTAAAATTCTGATCATAAAGGCAATTCATGTTCATGATAGAAAACTTCAAAAAGAAATGGAAAAGGAATAAAGATGTTGAAATGTACTAAGTTGGCTGTTTTCACCTAACAGAAGCACGGACTTAGAACTTCACGATATGAGCTACTGAACCCTCTCGGTTACCCAAGAGGCTGGTACAATCACTGTCTCCGTTTTCCAGGTGAAGAAACTGAAGCCCAGAGAAATCAGCATGCCCATCACACTGGCGAGAAGTGTGGTCTGCAAATCAGAATGACTTACGTAATATCCTCTCTGTACAACCTGCCCCCCGCAGTGGCTGTCAAAGACTGTGTGTTGTTGATCTGTGTCCCTTCATGAAGTCTCTTAGTCCTTGGTTCACTCACTGACACAGCAGCTACTTTGGAGAAAGCACTCACTCTGTGCAGGACCTACCCCACATCCTAGAGACAGAACAGACAACCAACCAGTGGACAGAGTAGCCCACCTTCCAGATGGGGAACAAGAAAGGAATTGAGGAAGAGATGCGCTGTGTCAGAGGGTATAAAGGTTATGGGAAGTGAAAGGTGAGGAGCACAACAGAGGCGAAACTTTGTAGAACATTGGCTTCTCCTCCCATGAAAGGGAAAGCCATCAGAGGGTGTGAGTAGAGAATATGAGCTCCCTTACATTTTTACAGAATCACTCCATCCATTCAGCAGATCCACTGAAGGAAGTGCCCAGAGAAGGAGGAATTATTCTGAGCATAGGAACTTGGGGACCACAATTCAGTCCTCCTCAGCATTCTCTGCCCTTAATTAGTCCCTTCTTATGGCATTGGAGTGGCCACAAGGGAAAGAACAATTTTAGCTTTCTCACAGTTACTTGAAAATACTGCCCATTTCCAGAAACATTTGCAAGGATAGAAATCAATAATCACCCACTGTAAGTCAGTCTCCCTCTTCCCTCACTCCTCCCTCTCTCCCCATGCACCTCCCTTTCTTTTTTAACACATATTGGCCAAATCAATGTTGAGCAAATATGATACTTTTAATCCCCAGTACATCAGATTCTTATTTGGGAATAGGATTCCTTAAGACGTAATCAGAGATGAGGTCCTCTGGAGTAAGGCAGGCCCACACATAAAAGGGAACCATCCCTAAGTATGAAATGAAAATTCGCTTTGATATGGCGCTTACTCTCTCGGTTTGCCATCCCCTCTGAGGATGCAGGCAGAGATGGAGTGATGTCCCTACAAGCCAGGGAGCACTAGAAGCCAGGGGAGAGGATGGACAGATTCCCCCTTCCCGCTCTTGGGAGGAACCAGCCCTGCCTATACCTTGACCTTGGACTTCAGGCCGCCGGAACTGGGGCACAAGAGATTTCCATTGTGTAAGCCATCAGTGTGTGGGACTTTATCCACCCTAGCAAACTGAACACTTCCCAAGCACTTCTGCGTAGTATGAAGTACCCTCATTTCTCCCAGATGGCTTTGGAGCTGGTTGGAATGGGGGCCCAGTGGTATTCATCCTTGGGCCTCAGAGAAAGGGTTCAGTCTCTGCTGACTAGCAGGCGAGTGAGTGAGCTGGTGAGCTAGGAATCAGCAGAAGGGACAAACACAGGGCTTAGCTAACACTGGGGCAGAGCAGGGCCTACCCCCGCTGGGTAAAGAAAGGTCTGCCCGCTCATTAAACAACGCGGGGTAACCCCTCCACCCTTGGTCACTCATCCCCTGAGAGTCCCCTGCTTTCTCCAGGGAGAAGCCACAGGTCTGATAGAGAGCTTAGCTCAGAGATGTAAGGAGATCCTTACTGAGCTCAAAGCTAATCACAAGGAATGGGGAAGAAAGGGGCATAAGCCCCACCCCATCCATCCAGGGCTTCCTACGGGAAGGGGGTCTGGGGGCCATCCCATAATATGCAACTTCCTGAAACTTACTCCTCCGTACAGCAGCTCCAAACTGTAAAGTGTCCCAGTTTTAGATCACCCATGGAAAAAAATTCCACCTTAATAAACGATGCTCATTTTTCCACTGTAGTGTCAAGTAGAATCTGGCCCACACATAAAAGGGAACCATCCCTAAGTATGAAATGAAAATTCGCTTTGATATGGCGCTTACTCTCTCGGTTTGCCATCCCCTGGATCCTACAGCAATGCTCTCATTTTATTTTTCTGTTTTGTTTTCTTTTCTCCTGGTGCAGTCTGCGGACTGCCTGCTATTCAAATCATCAGGGATGTTGTTTTCAAATCAGATCCACGGCCCGTCAGCCAGACTTGCTCAATGAGACTGGAAAGCAGGGCATACACGGTGAGAAACAGGACAGCGCCCTGAATTTCAATGAACGATTCAAGTGCTTCGTACACAATAAAGGTTGAGATCTATTTCTCTGGGCTCCATCTTTCTTACACAGGCAAAGGGGTAGAGGATAAAGATGGCATTAAGGTAAATTAACTCATACATTGGAGAGAAAGATTTGCCCTTTATAGGATGAAAAGGAATCCAGACAAAGATTTATTACAGATCAGGATTTGGGACCAGGAAGGAACCTCATGATCACAGTCCAGTGGTTGTTTGGGGAAGCCCCACACACCAGGAGTCCCCAGGGATCCCCAGGGGAAGAGCAGATGGGGGTGGGGGTAGGTGTGGGAGTGGGGGACAGGGTCAGGGTCAGGCGTGGAGCAGGCTGGTCTCTGGGTCTCCAGACATTCACGTGGACTCAACCAGAGATGATCTGTTAGAAATACTGAGATTTCAAATGAGATTTTATTTAAGAGAAGGATTTCATTGCTCAATAACACACCTGCAATCCTGTGACCATTTGTAAATGTAATAAACAGAATCATGGCAAGATGGAATACAGCTAAAATCACCTCTACTTGGTAGCCAAGCTGAAGAAAGAACCCTGTTTTCTCTCCTGTGTATATGCTTTTCACAGGATGAGAAAGGATGGTGTCATCGGTAAATTTATAAAAATCAACATCTGTAAGTTTTTTGAAAAAGGGAAATACAGCGTCTACGCTTAGATTAAGGCGTATTTTCTGTATGTGGACATAATCCAGTGCATTCTTGGTGTATCTCTCTTTACATAATGGCTTTATTAATATTTATTCTTTCTTAGTGCTATGGGAAATATGTGATAAAGAAGATACTACCTTTAGGCTCATAGTACATATGTATTTACTATGGATAACTTTTTGCAAATGGTGTTATACGGGGTTGCATTCTTCATCTAGGGATGCTTTATTTTCATGTATGATCCAGCTTCAATATCCTTTATTAGAATTCATGAATTCTTAACAAATATTGACTAATTATCAGCTGTCAGGCTTACACGCTGTCCCTTCTACATCCAAAGGCTGCTCACTTCCCCTTCAAATGCACGACCAACACAAAGAAAAACAAAACACTCTCTATTCATTAATTCATTCACTAAACATTAATTAACGCGTGTTTAGATTCTTGAGAAGGTAGAGATCAAACAGCAATTCTTCTAAGAAGCCTCCATCGATTTTCCAGATAGAACCAATCTCTCTCTCCCTGCTCCTCGGGGACTCGGAGATTCTACTTTAACAGAGGCATGATCTGCTTCCTGTCACTCTTAATTACCAGGTTTGTCCCCTCCATCACCCCACATGGGACTGAGCTTCTGGGGCATTAGGACCCCGGCGTATTTTCTTTGTGTCCTACTTTCATCAGATACGGGCTTTACCCTTCCAAATTGTATGAAGCTTGGTAAAGGAGCCAACAAGTGCAATTTTCTAGGATACAGAAAGCTGGAAAATGTTAATCAGAAAAAGACTGATAATAAACAAGTATTTACAAAAAGAAACTGTCTTCTCTTTGATGTATGCCCTCCCCCAGACCGTATCTCCTTATTTTTACGCCAAAATGTCCTAAAAGGGTCCACTTCCTTTTTTGCACTCCGGTCTCATTTTAGCCACATTAACTCTACCAACAAAAGCTGAGCGAACCACCAAACCACTGACAACATATTTTATCAAAAGAAATCATTAATATATGTTAAAAAAATGAAACAATGAGTGTTCAGGAAGAAAATACAGCTGCACATCAATATCATGCTGCCACAGGAGAGGCCTTTCTATACATCAAAATATTAACAAATGTCATTATCTTTACGAGCCACCGTTGTTTTTTTTATTCCCGTTTATCTGTACAGAAAGATGTACAAACTTTCAATAAGAGAAAAGCAATTCACATTACTACAGTCTAACTCGGAAGTGTCTGAAGTGGGGTCTATAGCAGCATTCGCTCCGTGCTTTGAACATAGCAGGTGAACAGTGCATTTACAAACAGAATAACGTGGGGCGCCTGCATGTTTCAGTTGGTTAAGCATCTGACTTCAGCTCAGGTCATGATTTCACAGTTTGTGAGTTCCAGCCCCTCATCAGGCTCTGTGCTGACAGCTCACAGCTCGGAGCCTGCTTTGGATTCTGTGTCTCCCTCTCTCTCTGCCCCTCCCCTGCTCGCACTCTGTCTGTCTGTCTCTCTCTCATAAATAAATAAACATTTAAAAAAAAGAATAAGGCACATAAAATAAGCATCAGATAATAAATATGCTAAATACACAAAGAAGACAATGCAAGGCTTAAGTGCAAGTATTTTAAGAGAGGAATCTTAACAATCCCGTCATAGACTGCGCTTTGTACCATGCTTTTGGTCTACTCTATTCAGAAATTAAGAGTTGTCTTCTTGCTAATTAAATGACTAGAGGTCTTTTCCAAAGCTGAACTTTAAAACACACTCACTAAAATACTTTGAAATATGTGCTTATCATTATTAGGCAGCGGGTTTATATAATTTACAGGAATGGATTTTCCTTTCTGATAGGGTCTTCAGTCTGAAGCACTCTGCATATATGAATTTTGAAAAGTGTTGAGAGAAGAATACAAGGAACCAGAAATAATAAAGGAAATCATGACACAGTTAAGGAGAAAGATACTTTGGACTAACACCTGCAGTCCTGTGTCTCCTCAGATAAAGACATGCATGCACATACATATGCACAGAAATATATGTATTAGAAGACCTAAGGCTAGTTTTTTTGAACATTGTGGTGTTATTATTAAATCTATCAAAATGAACTTTAACAAGTAAAGCAATAAGACTTAATGAGTCATTAAGGAAATATCATCTGTCCTGTGTATTAATGTCCAGAAAGACTTTGAAAAAATGCATCCAAATTCAGCAACATACACTGCCCTGAAAGCAGTAGAATATAGAATACAGGGGGCGCCTGGATGGCTTAGTAGGTTAAGCATCCGACTTCTGCTCAGGTCATGATCTTTTGATTCGTGAGTTTGAGCCCCACATCGGGGCTCTTTGTTGACAGCTCAGAGTCTGGAGTCTGCTTCATATTCTGTGTGTGTGTCTCTCTCTCTGCCCCTCCCCAACTCATGCTCTGTCTATGTCTCTCTCTCAAAAATAAATAAATGTTAAAAAAAATTTAATATATAGACTAGGAATTTGGGGTAAATTTCAAGTTATACTTGTTTCGGACCTGGTAGATGCTACAATGACAGCAACTGTGTTTGGTCATGGTCTTGAAGCATGCCTCTTAAAACAAGAGAAGTAAGTTTGGCATATAATTCTATCTCTGTGCTTAAAATGTGTACCACCTGCATTGGTCAGGAGCTAGAAACGAAGAGGAGAGCAAAGCCTACAAAAGAAGGTGGAGAAAAAGGCACAGCGGCTCAAAGATTTAACAAGGGAAACTCCTTTTCGAAAAACACATGGCATTTTTGCTTCCTTTCTTTCTCACTGTGACCACCTCTCGGTGCTCTCCGATTCACTAACTGATTTTAGAAGGGGCTCCTGATTATTCGACATCTCCGGAACTGCTCAAAAATAAACATCCAATCTCAAAAGAAGACAAAAGTGAAAATGATACTTGTAGACAAGCGTGGAAATGCCCTGTGGGTCTGAAGCTGGAATAAGAGAAAATGTTTAGGGTTAAAGATGTCACGAGGAGCACATCTCCTGGCCTGATGCCTTTGCTCACCCAAAGCAGAAGGGGTATTGATGGTTTTCAAATCATGCTCCCAGGAGACTTGGAGAAATGAGGAGGTCTCTGGACCCAGGGACTGTGGCAGGGTACATTCACTGGGATCCAGCCAGCACAGCCCTGTTCTTATCCATTTTACAGACTTGGTGTACATTTAAGGAAAGTAGAAAGCCTCGAATAGTTTTTGGTTCATGAGTTTTTATTTCTGGTGGAGACTATTCATTTTCCTTTAAGTCGGTGGGCCTTCTCAGGGCCTTGGTGGGCACATGCACATAATGCGATGATAACATCCACTCCACAGGGCCTGGTCCCCATGAACACAGCCCCTGGCATAGGGAGGAGAGTAAATAAATGGGGTTTCCCCTTCCCCAGTCCATGCCCAGGCCTCGACTGGCCTTTGGTTTGTGCATTAGTTTTATTCCTTTGAAACACAGGCTATTCTCCTTAAAAATAAGTTTGATTAATTTTTTAAACATCTATAGATGACATTTCCTAACGTTGGATTTGTGACTCATGTAATATTTATTGGGATCAAGTCATTGCCAGCCTCACCCCACAACCCATCTCTTCCTAAGGAAAGTCACACACTCTCCTTCCCGAGAGGATCTTTTCCAGAGAGTACCAGTGAGAAGGGAGTGGCTTTGTTCTCGTGGCTGGGGCTGGGGTGGGGTCTGGATACTTTAAGAAGGCTGATAGCTAATTATGAGGGAGTCGGATCACTGGAGAACATTCCTTCTCCAGGCCTGACTCAGCGCCTTCCATACTCCCCCAAAAGACCAACGAGAACAACCAAAATGGCACCCAAGAGCACCATTGGTCAGGGAGGGACCTTGATGTCTGTCCTTCCCGGACCCCACCGAGCCCAGGAGGATATGACCTCATTGTCCCTGGGGTGATGGGCTAGGTGGGCAGAGAGGCAGCTCCTTCCTTCTCCCAGAAGCCTTTGTGCCACACACGCCCTTCCTACAGCTCTGTCTCCCTTCCCCAGCATCAGCTGTTAGAAAGGCTGTTAGAAAGGTCTTGATTGTAGTGACAGAGGGAAACATGAAAAGGCAGCTGGGAATCCAATCAGCCCAGAAACCACCCTGCACCCAAACCCATCACCTGGAGCGACCTGAAAGGGAATTCCTCAAAAGCCAAGTGGAGTCTTCTCCTTTCCAAAGCCCTGGGATGCAGCTGTCAGGCCGCATAAAAACCATTCTCCTCAAGATTAAAATTTTAATGCGCTGTTTACACATCGAAGCAAAAGAGGTTTGCATAATTAATAAAGCACAGAAAACTGAGAGCCGGAGCACAAAATATGTCTTAAAGAAAAACAGTCCACGAAGGAGAAGGGATGGCCTCCTGACTCGGGCTGCTCAGCTCCTGGGAAACCAGTGGCCTCAGAAGCAGGTGCTTCTTCGGCTTCTAAGGGTCGCAGGGGACCCCAACGTGGCCACCCTCAGTGGCACGCAGAGGAGATGCACGGGGCGCCTGGCAAGTCCCCAGAGCAGAGCCTCCGTCCTTCCAACGCGCATCAGATTGGTGAGGCAGACCCTCAAGGTCTCTGCCACGTTCCCTGAACAACGGGCCGGCGTCTGGCAGGGCAGGACGCATGAGTGCGTGTCCTCCGCCCGCTGCGCGCGGGCTCCCACGGTGCCCGGAGCCTGGGAGGAATTCCTCGGCGCGTCGTCAGAAGGGGCGCCCGGCAGAAGCAGCCTGGCATATGGTGCCTTCCAATTTTTTAGTGACAAGTGGCGTGTTAGCAGAGCCGTGGAGGAGCAGGCAGAGAGGCGGTTGGCTAATCACTCCCCGTTGCCTGCACCCTCAGGCAGAATCATATTGCTTTATGCAGATGAGCTCATAACAGTTTCTTCAATTTAGCTTTTATATAAAAAAGTGCCAGTTCCTCACACTGTGTCAACAGCCACCGGAGGGCCTACCACTTTACAACGCAAGTGTATTACTATTTAAAGACAAGCTTTTAGCCGAACATCAGTGCTGCCTTCAGAGTTTAATTACCGCCCTCCCCATGGGGCCCAATGAGCCAGCGACTCTTCCCAAGGGGTTTCTGCTTGGTGATGATCTTTAACTAAGTAAGTAAATGCCAAACCGGCTCAGCTTAAAGCGCCTGCGCCTGATTTCCCGCTCGGCTGCAAGATTGTAGGTGACTGGTAATGAGCCATGAGCAATTTAGAATCCTGGGGTAATTAATTTCCAATTGAAAAAAACCCCAGTAGAATGTGTATGTATATACATGCGTGTGCGTGCACATATATATGTACACACACATATACATAATATAAACTAGACTATGTTAATTAAAAATATATATTATTTATCATACATATTAAAATCTATATTAAATTTTTTAATGTTTTATTTATTTCTGAGAGAGAGACAGCATGAGCAGGGGAGGGGCAGAGAGAGAGGGAGACACAGAATCTGAAGCAGGCTCCAGGCTCTGAGCTGTCAGCACAGAGCCCGATGCGGGGCTGGAACCCAGGAACCATGAGATCATGACCAGAGCCACCCAGGCGCCCCAATCTATATTAAATTTTTATCTCCTCATCTGAATCACCAGGGAAAGAGCTCAATAGCAGAAGCTAGCTCCTGAAACCACTTCCAATTTTATTAGAGTAGTTATTGAATTCTGACACTGAAAAGAGGTCGTTCCCCTATTGAAATCCTTTCTCAATTTACTGAGTTGAAAGAAGAGGGTTTGCAAGGGTAAGGTCAGGACTCCTTCACTTCCTATATAGTCATCATTAAATTAGTCTTTTCTTCCAAAGTGCCATGAAATAGTACCATGAATATCACAACTTTGGGATAGATAATTGTCTTTTACAAGATAAATTAACATGTCAAGATTAGGACGCATTGAAACTGTAGCTGAAAGTGGTCCAGAGAGTTAGAAATCAAATGCATCTTCCAAAAGCCATCTAAGAGTTGAAATAAGGCACAAGAGAAAGAATGACTTTTGTCTTCTTGTTTTGAGAAAATATACACACACAAAATTAAAGATGAATCAAGGCATAAACTCAATTTATAACTAAACCAAGTTTGGCAAAACATTCCTCAGGGACTGAATGAGCTCCAAATAGGTCAAGGTATTAAGTTTCATTCTAGAAAATTCCAGCAGGTTCTTTGGTCCCCTACTTTGAGATTAAAAAATGCGCCCGAGGCTCTGAAGCCGTGTGCACACAAACTGAGGAGCTGAGTAGGTAAGGGTGGTCCTTATGGGGCCATCTCTCTAGATAAATTAAGACCCTCCAAAATGTTTATTTATGGTGCCTAGTCAGATAAGTTATGTGCTTATTTTGATAGGATTGAAGCAGAAAGGCACAATGAGAGGGGTCACCCCTGGGACAAGAAGACCCAGGTTCCAGCCTCACCCCTTCCATATAGAAGACGTGAGATTTGAGGATAAGCCATCCACACATTCCTCCTTATTTAACAAAGAGATCATATGTGCTATGATGAGGTCCCATACCCCCAGCCACACCAATGGGGCCAAGGGTGGGGTGAAGTGGGAGACAGGAGACAAAGCACTTGGAGGTGTGCTACAACAAGACGCTGCTGGTAGGCATTGACCTACAGGCTGACGAAGGTATCCGCTAAGTCCAGCCTCAACCACATCTGCCATGCTCTGACAAGCACACAAGTTCATGAACAAAATGTTGGCATGAATGAAATGACATGATGGTAAGTAAAGAGCCTGGCTTAATGGGATGTCTATGAAGCATCAAGCACTGTGCTTGGTCCTTTGTCCTTTATCTCTTTTTCTTGGGAACAGAACCCCAGCAGAGTGCCCATCTTGATTACAGGAAATGTCCATGATCAACCAGCTGGTGGTTGGGCATTTGGATCCCTGCTCCAGACCAACATGCAGACGCCAGCTTAACACTCAACTTGACTCCATACTCTTTCTCTGAGCTACCCTGCCTGTGACTTCCACCTCCCAAACACTGGGTTGAAAATATTTTATGGAGGGGTGCCTGGGTGGTTCAGCTGGTTAAGCATCTGACTCTTGATTTCAGCTCAAATCATGATCTTACAGCTCTGAAATCGAGCTCCACATCGGGTTCCGTGCTAACAGTGCACAGTGCAGAGCATGCTTGGGATTCTCTCTCCCTCTCTGTCTTCCCGTCTCCCACTTGCTCCCTCTCTCTCAAAATAAATAAACGTTAAAAAATTTACTGAAAATTTAATAGAAATTTTACACAGACTTTATACATCCCTTTGCACGCAAAAATTGCATTTTCATCAAAATTCCTGCCAAGTAAGACTGGACTCTTTCTTCTCCCCCTTCTTCCCACTGGAGGAGACATTCCCAACAAACACACCACTCTCTTCGGGGAGACTTTTGTGGAGAACTAGTCACCAGGATGTGTGGCCCCTGCAGCTACACCTCGGAGATGTGCCAGGAGTGTCTCTCTAAACCAGCAGGTCAGGGGCCTGAGGCTCACGAGAAGGGTCATAGAAGATGGCTGATGGTGGGCAAGCTGTAGCAGGTGGACACGGCCCCACCATCGTCCAGACCTCAGAATTCTCACTCAGGGTTTCACAGATGAGAGGGGAAAGTGCCGATGTCCCTAAATCAAGACTAACACAGTCTTTCCAAAGATACTCATCCTTCAACGGAAGGCCAGCAACCTAAAGGGAAGTGGAAGTCAGCTGAGGCTTTGTGCCCCCGATTCCTGTCCACCCCACCTAAGACTCAGTAAGACAGTGAAAAGTGCATCAGTCGGGGTCAAGTCAAGACACAAAAAAGGAAGAATTTAACACAATGAATTACTAACCAGGTACTGGAGAACAGAAAGGCAAAAGGAGGTTCCACCTCCTTTCTGAAAGTTGGTACCTTCAGGACTGAGAGAACAGAAATGAAGAGGGAGAGTTGCTAGAAACTGGAGGCTTGGGCAAGGGCCCACAGAGCTGGACTCCAGCCTCCAAGGGGCATACAAGGTGACATCTTGGTGGCTGGCAGATGCTTGAACCTCAGGACCTCAGAAAAGGGACCTTGTAGGGGTGCCTGGGTGGCTCAGTTGGTTGGGTGCCCAATTCTTGATCTCAGCTCAGGTCATGTTCTCACGCTTCATGGGATCAAACCCTGAGTCTGGCTCTGCTCGAGCAGCACAGAGCCTCCACCCTCTCCCCCACTCCCATGCATGCGTCCATGCTCTCTCTCTCAAAAATAATTTAATAAAATAAAAAGAAAAAGGACTTTGTAAATTCAGAGCTGTAAGTAAAGGGTGCTTTGGGCTGCCATTAGCATCTCTGAGGAGGTACAATAAGGCTGCTCTTGCAGGTGCAAGGACGATAACCTTGAATGTTGAAACTGAATGTGGCGCCAGGAGCCCACTGCCAGCTGGGTTAAGTTTAGATGCTACTAAGAAAAAATCGGAGTCGATATCTAGGAACTCGTTCTTGCCTCTCTGCCAGCCTCCAGACACGCAGAGGCCCTGACGGCAGAGCCCGGAAGCACAGCTGAGGAAGGAGAAGGTGGATTTGTAGAATCCCAGCCTTGGCCTCAGCACACAGAGTAGAAAGGGTGGATCAGAGAGGAAATCAAATCCTTAATCAAAGAAGTGAAATGGTCCAATTGACTATAGTTGTGCCCGTGTATTGGTCTTCTATCGTGGTGGACAGATACCTTTGCAACCAGCAGCTTAAAATAATGCCCGCTATGAGTTCACACTTCTGTGCATGAGATGCTCAGAGCCCTGGGGCATGGCTGGGCTATCTGCCGGAAATGTCACGAGCCTGAAGTCAAGGTGTCGGCCAGGTTGGGTTCTCATCAGGAGGCTCTGGGGAAAAATCTACCCCCAAGCAGCACAGTCTAGTTTTCAGAATTCAGTCCCGTGTAGTTTGGGGACAGAGACCCCTGTTTTCTTGCTGGCTGGCGGTCAGAGGGTGTTCTCAACACGTGCAGGAGGCTCACACCGCCCCAATCTCTTCTCATGCTCTGAGCTCTGACTCAGATTTAAAGAGATCATATGTTAAGGTCAGGCCTGTCCTGATAATCTCCCTACCTTCAGGTCAGCTTATTGGGGACCTTAATCACATCCACAAAATCCCTTTTGCCATAGAACGCAACATAATCACTGGCAGGTTTCTCAACTTTCAATGGGAGGAAATTAGACAAGAGCCAGGGTCTTTGGAGGTCATCCAGATGTCTGCCTACCACAACCAGCATGTAGGAAAGCCCTTCTATTCTTTTAAAGAGTTTCATGAATTCCCAGGGAGTTTTATTGGACATGCAAGGTGGGCCCAAGCTAAGTTCTCATAGAAGTTGAAGCTGAATTCTTAGGAGAAATGCACTCAGATCAAAGCTTGAATTACTTGGAATATTACTGTGAGTACAAAATTAAATGGTGGGGCAAGGGGGCTCCATTGCCCTCTTTCATGGTCCCCTAATAACTCTCCCCCTGAGACTCCATGGTGTACTTCCCTCTCCTCATGTGACACTTGCACTATGCAAGCTGCTCTCAGGTCAGGTTGTAAAGGATGATTCTTCTTATTTAGCTGTTTTACATGATGGAGGGGCAACAGTGAATTGACGAGGACCATTGGACACAGCTTCGGGAGTGTGCCGTCACCACTCTGTCCTCAGAGACGCACTAGGGCTCCAGAAGTGGAAAGAGAAACAGCCAAAAGAGAAAGGGGAAGTTCCAAAGTGAGAAAGCCAGAAAAATCAGAGAGCCCATCCCCACTTCCCCAGGCCCATCCCATCTTCTGATCTGTGATCAGAATTGCACTGCATTTCTCAGCTCTGATTCAACCAGAAACTCACATCTCCATAAAGCGACAGTTCACTGAGGAACTTACATGTATCTCCTGATTACTCCCAGTACAGGCAGCACTAAGAGTCTGCCACCTTGTCCTGCCGTCCTCTGTGGTAGAAATATTTCCATCGTCTTCCACAACCTGACAGTCTATCTCAGCCGTTCCGCCTGCACACCGTGCCAAGGGTCAAGTGCTCCGTCAGCTTTCCATCTAAACCGGATCTCAGACCAGTTTCGATCTATTATGACTGATCATTCGTTTTTATCTAGAAGAACTGGCCCTTGCACAACCTGTATGCATTCCCACATTGTTACCTACTTCTGTGAACTTATTTCATGATAATTTATGCCACATGGTTTCGAGATGATAATTCTATCAGTGTTCTTTCTCTTCACCCAACATGACCGTGGGAATTACTTGCCATCCTTAAGGGCTTCTGAAGCAAATTTTGTAAAAGAACATTACAATCATCTGGAAACAGTTTTCTAATTTTTTTTTTTAGTCTAGGATTAGGATGCAAATCCAACCCGGAAATTGAAGCATCCCTAAATTGCATCGCTGTTTATCTGATTATGGCTGGAAACCATCTGCACTTAATTGGAAGACAACAAATCATTTATCAGCTAGGATTAAAGGACAAACCCTCTTAGGAACAGTCTCCTGGTGGAATTTAAAAATTAAAGAATAGGGGTTCCTTGGTTTTGGCTCAGGTCATGGGATCGAGTCCCACATCAGGCTCCACACTGGCTGACAGCACAGAGGCTGCTTGGGATTCTCTTCTCCCTCTCTTTCCCTGCTCCTCCCCCAATCATGTTCTCTCTCTCTTTCTTCCTCTCTCTTTCAAATAAATTTTAAAACTTTAAAATAAATAAATAAAATTAAAAGTAAAGGAGAAAGAGCACATAGCCCAACATTTCTTTCCCAATTTTAAAACTCCAACAAGGGTTTTTGCTGCTATATCATAGAGGCATGTCTGTGAAAAGTGCTGAAAGGCTTATCTTTTATATCTCAGAAAGGCCATATGCACTGTCTGCAACAACTCCACCCTTTTGAGAATTTCCAGTGAATTCCAGAGTCCCACATAATAATAGCACCTCCTTTGAATCAACATTCAATGTCTAAGAGCTGGTGGTGATTAGCCAATCCGCCAGGGCTCCTGAGGGGTCATTCTGTGTGAAAGGGCCTCCCAGCATGGAATGAGCAGGGAGCCCCTGGTGGGTAACATGTAACAGAGGGAAATACAGGTATTTCTCTTTCTAGCTTTTTGCGAACAAATAAGGTATATTTTTGATGTTATTAAACCAAACCCATATTCACATATCCTCTGACCAGTCCTTCGTCTCTCAACTGAGAATTGGGGAAACTATTGAAACCCTTCTCACCATTAATTCTCTCACACCGAGTGTGCACCCAAAAGCATACTTCAGACACATGCCAGCCATTCCTATTTCAGTCTTCAAGCCACCCAAGGCCCCTCGAGGATCTCACTATGTAGGCAATTCCAGTAAAATGGGGCCAATGTTGACAGCTGACCAGTGTTGTGTCCTGAATATGGTATCGAGGCAAGAAGGTGAATGGTGATCTTCATTCAGAAAATTATACAGAGAGAGTTCTTCCGCTCACATACAGAGATGCGTACTCCCTCATGGGCTTTATTCCACTGACTCGTGTTTTTCAAAAATTAAGCAAGTGATTCCTAGTTTGAGGTTTCTTGAAAAATGGCAGACCCAACTATATGTGAGGTATGGAAATTAATTTTAGGGTGACTTCTGCAGGATATCAAGTATGGTTTCCCTACTTCCATGATATGTCATGGCTTTTGTGTAATCATGGACACATTGTGTTGGAATTATGCATTTACTTTTCAGTTCCCCGCTTTACATTTGAAGCTCTCTACAGACAACATCTTATTTGTTTTTTAGTACTTAAGAAGCAAGCCCAGATCCTAGCACACAGAAGGCATTCAATAAATGGCTGACATACGAATGATTCAATGAATCCATTAAAGAATGCAGTAATGAGGGAATGAAATGATAAATATCTTATATTCTAAAACACCATAAATAATTGAAAGGGATATTTTAAAATTATTTAAAATTGACAGGATTATTTTAAAATTATTGACAGGAATATTTTTTAATTAAATACTCAGGCTGTACTGCCTCCTCTTTGTAGACAGGGAAAAGCTAGAATCCAAGTAACTCACCATCCACTCAGGGAACCCCACACAGATAAAAGTGCACATGATCTTGGTAGTGAGTGTGTGTTTAGGAATTTGTCCATTTCTTCTAAATTGTCCAGTCTGTTGGCATACAATTTTTCATAGTATTCCCTGATAATTGCTTGTATGTCTGAGGGGTTGGTTGTAATAAGTCCATTTTCATTCATGATTTTGTCTATTTGAGGGCTCTCTCTTTTCTTTTTGAGAAGCCTGGCTAGAGGTTTCTCAATTTTGTTTATTTTTTCAAAAAACCAACTCTTGGTTTCATTGATCTGTTCAACTGTTTCTTTGGTTTCTATATTGTTTATTTCTGCCCTTTTATTATTTCTCTTCTCCTACTGGGTTTAGGGTGGGGTGGGGGGTAGGGGAATGGGGGTGATGGGCATGGAGGAGGGGATGTGGGGATGAGCACTGGGTGTTATATGGACACCAACTTGACAATAAACTATTTTTAAAAAGGTGGTGTGACTACAGAAAAAAATGTGCACATGATCTCAGTGCTTAAAACCCTTTACACTAGCAGATATTTTGCAGATGTATATAAAATTGTTTTAATGGTAAAATCTAAAGAGCAAAACTAATCTTTTTTTTTACTACCAGAGACCTATCACACATTGCCTTTACAGACAGCACTGAGTTATTGAAGGCAGTATTTAATCAGCTTCCGAAATCCGCTTAAAATCAAGATTCAGTGTCTAACATAGTGCTGGAAGTCCTAGCATCACCCATCAGACAACAAAAGGAAATAAAAGGCATCAGAATTGGCAAAGAAGAAGTCAAACTTTCACTTTTTGCAGACGACATGATACTCTACATAGAAAACCCGACAGACTCCACCAGAAGCCTACTAGAACTGATTCAAGAATTCAGCCAAGTTGCAGGGTACAAAATCAACATACAGAAATCAGTTGCATTTTTATACATCAACAATGAAACAACAGAAAGAGAAATCAAGAAACTGATCCCATTCACAATTGCACAAAAAACCATAAAATACCTCGGAATAAACCTAACCAAGGATACAAGAGATCTGTATGATGAAAACCACAGAAAACTTATGAAGGAAATTGAAGAAGACACAAAGAAATGGAAAAACAATACGTGCTCATGGATTGGAAGAATAAATATAGTTAAAATGTCATTACTACCCAAAGCAATCTACACATTCAATGCAATTTCAATCAAAATTGCACCAGCATACTTCTCAAAACTAAAACAAACTATCCTAAAATTTGTATGGAACCACAAAAGACCCTGAATAGCCAAAGTAAGATTGAAGAAGAAAACCAAAATGGGAGACATCACCATCCCAGACTTTAACCTCTACTACAAAGCTGTCATCATCAAGACAGTACGGTATTGGCACAAAAAACAGACATGTAGACCAATGGAACAGAATTGAGAACTCAGAATTGGACCCAAAAGTATACAGCCAACTGATCTTTAACAAAGCAGGAAAGAGTATCCAATGGAAGAAAGACAGCCTCTTTAACAGATCGTGCTGGGAGAACTGGACAGCAACACGCAGAAGAATGAAACTAGATCATTTTCTCACACCATACACAAAAATAAAGTCAAAATGGATAAAAGACTTGAATGTGAGACTGGAAACCATCAAAACCCTAGAGGAGAAAGCAGGAAACAACCTCCTTGACCTCCACCGCAGCAATTTCTTACTTGACATATCCCCAAAAGCAAGGGAATCAAGAGCAAAAATGAACTATTGGGACCTCATCAAGATTAGAAGCTTCTGCACGGCAAGGAAACAATCCATAAAACTAATAGGCAACCAACGGAATGGGAAAATATAGTTGCAAATGACATATCAGATAAAGGGTTAATATCAAAAATCTATAAGGAACTCACCAAAATTCCACACCCAAAAAACAAACAATCCAGTGAATAAATGGGCAGAAGATATGAACAGACACTTCTCCAAAGAGGACATCCAGATGGCCAACAGAGACATGAAACGATGCTCAGCGTCCCTTCTCATCAGGGAAATACAAATCAAAACCACACTGAGATACCACCTCATGCTGGTCAGAGTGGCTAAAATGAACAAATCAGGAGACCATAGATGCTGGCGAGGATGTGGAGAAACAGGCACCTTCCTACACTATTGGTGGGAATATAAACTGGTGCAGCCCCTCTGGAAAACAGTGTGGAGGTTCCTCAAAAAATTAACAATAGAACTCCCCTATGACCCAGCAATAGCACTGCTAGGAATTTACCCAAGGGATCCAGGAGTGCTGATGCATAGGGGCACATGGACCCCAATGTTCACATCAGCACTCTCAACAATAGCCAAAACATGGAAAGAGCCTAAGTTGTCCATCAACGGATCAAGAAGATGTGGTTTATCTATATGATGGAATACTCCGTGGCAATGAGAAAGAATGAAATCTGGCCATGTGTAGCAACGTGGACGGAACTCGAGGCTGTTATGCTGAGCGAAATAAGTCAGGCAGAGAAGGACAAATACCATATGTTTGCACGTATAGGAGGATTAGGAGGAACTTAATGGAGGACCATGGGGGAGAAGAAGGGGAAAAATAGTGGGGAAGAGGGAGGAAGGTAAACCATGAGAGACTCTTGAATGTTGAGAACAAACTGGGGACTGATGGGTATGGGGGGGAGGGAAAGGGTGTGATGGGCATGGAGGAGGGCACTTGTGGCGATGAGCGCTGGGTGTTATATGGAAACCAACTTGACAATAAACTATTATAAAAGGGAAAAAAATCAAGATTCAGTTGTACTAACTAGCACTTTTACTGATAATAAGATAAGAAACAATGAAAATTTGATCAACTCCCAAAATATTTTACTGACTTACAGATGAAATATAATTTAATTTTCTTATATAAAATTATTATTCTAATTGGAAATGCAGGACACTTCAACAAATTTTAAAGTAACTTTTGTTCTGATAGTGGAAAAAGTATTAGTCGGGTAAAAGAGGTACCAGTTGGATGATACTGTTAGACACCGAAGAAAACATTACTGTCAGTAAGAAAAAAAAAAAAAATAGAAGGTCTAGAACAAAAAGAGATATATATAATATTTGCTTCGAATTGCTTTAAATGTTTTTCTACCTCCAAATCAAGATATAGAACCACCACCTTTAAGGAAAAAGGTATGTTTAATGTTAAGGATGATATAACATTCTGGATGGGAGGTTATGTATACATGGACAACTCATCGGAACGTGTCAGAAAGATCCAACACAGATCGAGATGCTTTGACTGTAAGTATCAGGAATACCTACTTTGTGATCTGATAGTTTTTTGATTTATAGCTGCATTTAATATAAGTATTTTGGGTCATATATCCAAGGGCAATGTTTTTTTAAAAAAAAAAACCTTGCATCTGTATAGATGACATGAGTCTACCTAAATGGCAAGTATCCAAGGATCGTTAGGCAAATGAATGTCCATCCCTTTCTTCAGTCTGAGAAACTTTCCATCGAACATTTATATCAATGAAGAAATGATGTCATCACTTGATTGCAGCTTTATCAGTTGTCACGAAAGTGACCTAAGTTAATTACATTAATAAAGTCCAGACTCCTACCCTGTAGGGTGATGTGTAGCATGAGATGGTGACTGTGTTTGTAATCACCGAGCAACCAGACCACAAGCTGGCCACCAAGTGGTGACATCCCACCAGACATACCTCATTTGTAGCAGGACGGAAACAATGATGGTTCTCTCTGAACTTAATCTCGATGAAAATATATCTTAGAACATTTCATCTCTACGTTTCAAAGAGATGGTCTTTCTCACTGTATATTGTGAGACATGTCATGCTATTTTATCAAATTTCCATCCCTCTTCATAAACCATCCTGGTTATTTTATCACCTCTGAAAATGACTTTAAACCTTGATTGTTATTGGCAGCACATGGAGAAATGTCCTTCACTAGGGATGCCAGGATAAGGTGAATTTATGAGCCCATACCTAGATCTGATAAGCAGACAGAAATCATTTTTATTATGTGCATAAAACAGTGTCCGATTAAAGGACAGCCACATCGTCCCCTGGCAGCCTGTCCTGTGTCATTCCAGAAAGTAGGCTTTCTTTTTTAAGGTAACCTTATAAGAAACTTAAAGTTTAAAATGGAAATCCTTAAAACATAAAGAGAGGCGATTAAGCAAAGCCACAAGCATACCAGGGGAAATATCTGGAGAATAAACCCACCTGATTAAGGACAGCACAAGTGTAGACAAATGATTATAAGCAGAATAAGAAACTGAGAGAAATACCCTCTCATATCTTGAGTGCCTCACAGGGCCCACAGTCTTGTCAATCTGTAAGAGTAAATTGATACTTTCCCAAGTTACACAGAACCTCAGTAGATCTGGAGTCAAAAGTCATGTTTAGGACACCCTCCTACACTGTTGGTGGGAATGTAAACTGGCACAGCCCCTCTGGAAAACAGTGTGGAGGTTCCTCAGGAAACTAACACTAGAACTCCCCTAGGACCCAGCAATAGCACTGCTAGGAATTTACCCAAGGGATCCAGGAGTGCTGATGCACAGGGGCACATGGACCCCAATGTTCATAGCAGCACTCTCAACAATAGCCAAAACATGGAAAGAGGCTAAGTTGTCCATCAATGGACGAATGGATCAAGAAGATGTGGTATATCTATATGATGGAGTACTCCATGGCAATGAGAAACAATGACATCTGGCCACGTGTAGCAACATGGATGGACCTTGAGGGTGTGATGCTGAGTGAAATAAGTCAGGCAGAGAAGGACAGATACCATATGTTTGCACGTATTGGAGGATTAGAAGGAACTTAACAGAGGACCATGGGGGAGAAGAAGGGGGAAAATAGTGGGGGAGAGGGAGGGAGGCAAACCATGAGAGACTCTTGAATGCTGAGAACAAACTGAGGGCTGATGGGGGTGGGGAGGGAAAGGGGGTGATGGGCATGGAGGAGGGCACTTGTGGGAATGAGCACTGGGTGTTATGTGGAAATCAATTTGACAATAAACTATTTAAGAGAAGAAAAGTCATATTTAGAATCTGAAGCTTATCATAAAATCCCCAACTGAGTAAGACCAGACCCTACTGGAGATGGCCAGGGTGAGTATCTCTCTCAGTACTGTCTACTGTGAAGAAAAAAGAGAGAGAGAGAACAAATGTTACATCGTGTTTCATTTCTTTTAGAAATTAAAAAATCTATTAACAGAAAAATCTGTTTTAAAACCAACCATTAACAAGAAAAAGAAAAAACACAATGTTTGGGGGACTATATGGCACAAAAGAATAAGTGAGAAGAAACGATTTACTCACACGGTAATGGTAACCATGTGAGCAAATGCACTGCGCGTGTTTTTGGTAACATTTTTAAAGAGCAGGTGCAACCGTCTCACAGCTTCTATGCCCCCCCAATTCCCCAATGTGCATCTTCTAAAAGGGTATCTATGCAAATATACAAATGTGCACAAGCATACATGTGTGTTTATTTTTCAAATGGTCAGTGAGATGACATAATGTCTGAAAAAAAGAAGCCAAGTCCTGACCATCAGAAAGGATCAAGGGCAGAGCCTGGAAGTTTTAGTGGGACGCATGAATCCACATTCCTACTCCTTTTCCAAGGCTGATCCTGCATGCATGCACATGCATGTGTGTGCGCAATGTGCGTGCATGTGTTCACATGTGTGTGTGTGCGGGCGTGTGTGTGTGTGTGTGCGCGTGTGTGTGTGTGCGCATGTGTGTGGCAGAAGAGCAGATCTAGGCATCTGCATTTCTAGCATTCTCTAGGTCATTGCTGTGCACTTCAAAAAATCAGCATTTCAAAGGTGTCCAAAGCTCAGCCTGAACTTAGCTAAGACGCGTGAACCCAGCACCCTTTCACTTGAGAAGCACTAAGTTCCCCGCCCCAGGTGAGGTCACCTCACGTGTGAGGGAAGCTCTACTCCAGACAACCTTCCACCTGCTCCTCCTTCTCTTCAGTGAGAATAATGCACTATCTGACCGTGAATTCCTGGCAATGTAATTCCTGCAAGTGATGTTGGGAAGGGTTGCCCACATTAAGAAGTGAATGTGGGCTGTCCTCTGAGCAGACATGAGCCTGGGGATGTCAGCCATGGGCACCATCAGCGCTGAGTGGGGCCTCCTGGTCTCCTCTTTGGCTCTTCTGGGGCACTGAATACAAAAAGGAACCAGTTTCTGACATCCCCCCCACACACCCCCAGTCATTTTTGAGGATTCCAAGTGTGACCCTTTCTCTATGTATTTTTCCCCCAGTGGGATTATAAACCTGCTATTATAGGAAACCTCCCTATTTCTTTTTCTGCCAATCAATTAAGCCAAATCAAATATTAGAACTTGCCTCATGTTCTTTGACTTCTGTTTAATAAAGGCAACAACAGGCAATTTGTTACCCGTGCTTGTCTCTTGGATAGCAGCCTATGGTCAAGAAGAGAAAACTATTTACCATGTACCTTACGTGGCCAAAACAAATTGGAATTGCATGCACCACTAGTTTTGGGAAATTCTACTACAATATTGTTTTTAGTTATTAATTTTCTTTATTTCTCCTGTGGCACATGCTAACACAATGAGTGTGTCTGTGTTTATATTTATATTTATACTTATATAAAATAATTCACCATTGAAATTGTCTTGCTCTTTTCCAATTTGCTATAAAGTTTAGATGGCACTGTAAGTTGATTGCTTTTGTCTCTGTGGCCATCAGTAGGAAGCATAGAAGGAAATGATGAAAATTTCCCCCATGTGTGTAGAAACAGAACTCATTAGAAGTTCATTAGAAGCCTATGTTGTAGTTCTGGGGCCTGATGGCCTCGTTTACATAACACACAAAAATCTGCAAGCTTAAAATATGATTCGGGATATATAAGTCATACAAAAGTCATCTTATTACAAGATCTATCAAGATGGGGCGTACTGTGTTGACTCCTTATTAAGGTTATCTTTTGTGCTTTCAAGATTTTCTGTGTTTTCAACTCAATAATTGGCATCCGCCACTGTTCTTAGAACAGTAAGATAAAAAGATGTCAAAGTCAAGTGGCAGAATTACAGAGACCTCCCATGTTGCCTCAATATAAGGAGAGACCTTCTGTTGCTCAATGCAATGAGTTCCACGTGAAGTAGGATCCGCCTAGAAAATCTCGGATCATGGCTAGAAGACAAGCAGTCAGGTAGGCAAACGGCTCCTGGGGCATCTCCTGCATCGGGTGGGGATTTGGGAGACATGACCTGGACATTCCTGGCCAGCTCCAGATTCTGTGGCCCCATGTTCAAGTGAGTATCCACAAGCACCTTACACTGTCATCCACCACAATTGAACCAGACAAGCACATGGGTTTTCTCAGTCAATCCACTGTTAATATTATTTATATTCAGTCCTCTTTGTTTATGGGGATGACACTAGAGGTCATGAGTTAACAAACAGGAAAGGCTTTGCCTTTGAACTGATGAAGAGCTGGGCCAGATACTCAGCATGTGACATCTATTTCCACACCCGTCCACTGACCTGGGCTGATGACCTTGATGGGAGTCTACGATGGAAACTTAGTCGCTCAGACTAACTGCGCACATGTGCAGTGCCCCCTGGTGGCAACGTATCCCACATGGAACAGATCTCTTCGGGGGAAACGTAAACCTTGGGAAAGTATAACCAACAACAATGTGTCCAGGCGCGTATTCTGACTGCACGCTGTTCTATCACTTTCTCACGTGCCGAGTGTCTCCAGAAGAACATAAACTGCTTCGCTTTCATTTAAGTCTGTTTCTGCTGTTTCCACAGTGACAGATCACTGCTTTCTGGGCTGCCATTTGAGACAATTTATATGGTCACCTTTCAGCGTTTGTTTGCTGGAATGACACCTCATTTCCTCTATTTTCCTCTGGCTTTTCTTCAAATGGTTTACGTTTTAATAAAATACGGGATTTGTGAAGACTTGCTACAGTAAGACGGTTTTCTTTTCTCTCTCTCATTTATTCGTTCTTTGGTTTCGATATTAGTTCATATCCTAGGTCCCCTGACGATGATGATATTCTTTTATGAAATGTAATAATGACAAAAGCAAGTGGACCAAGTAGTTGCTTCTGTGTTTGGATGGGAAGGCGTGGACAGGGAGTTACTGATATTGCTTAGGGGAGAACAGACCCACCGGCAAAAGCACAAAGGGAGCCTGGATTTGGAGGCCCTGCACGTGACTTTCAATTTTTATAACATCCAGGCATATCTCACTTTTAATATTTCAATTCACATATTTGGTCATTATTTTAAATTAACTTCAATTATAACTGCCAAAACGTGGAAGCAAGCAAGAAGTCTTTTGGGGACGAATGGATGGATAAACTGCACACCCAGACAATGGGATCATATTCGGCACAAAAAAGTAATAAACAGCGGTACCTGGGGGGCTCAGCAGGGTAAGTGTCCAACTCATGGTTTCAGCTCAGGTCATGATCTCGCGGTTCGTGGGTTCGAGCCCCACATCAGGCTCTGTGCTGACAGTGCAGAGCCTGCCTGGGATTCTCTTTCTGCCCCTTCCCTGCTCACTTGCTTGCTCTTTCTCCCAAAATAAATAAATATTTTTTTAAAAAAGAAATAATCAAGCTGGGAAGAGACATGAAGGAAGCTTACATATGCATTACTAAACAAAAGAAGCCACTCTTAGAAGTCTCCACACTATGGGGCGCCTGGGTGGCTTAGTCGGTTAAGCGTCCGACTTTCAGTTAGGTCATGATCTCGCGGTTCGTGGGTTCGGGCCCCGCATCGGGCTCTGTGCTGACTGCCAGCTCAGAGCCTGGAGCCTGTTTCAGTCTGTGACTCCCTCTCTCTCTGACCCTCCCCTGCTCACGCTGTCTCTCTCTCTCTCCTAGAAATAAATAAAACATTAAAAAAAAAAAAAGAAGTCTCCACACTGTATGATTCCAACTACATGATATTCTAGAAAGGGCAACCCTGTGGAGACTGCAGGAAGACCAGTGGTTGTAGGCACTCGGGGTGGATACAGAGGGATGAAAAAGGGGAGCATAAAGGATTTTTAAGGTAATGAAGCCACTCAGTGTGCCACCATGGTGGCCCCCCGCCATTACCCATTTATCGACACCCATAGAAAACACACCACCAAGAGTGAACCTGATATTAACTATGGACTCTGGGTGATGATTATGCATCAGTTCAGGCTCATCACTGGTAACAAATGCACCTTGTGGTGTAGTGGGAGAGGTCTGTGTGGCTGGGGCAGGGGAATAGCGAAATCTCTATACCTTTCCCTTAATTTTGCCGTGAAACTAACCCTGCTGTAGGGGAACCTGGGTAGCTCAGTTGGTTAAGTGTCCAACTTCGGCTCAGGTCATGATCTCACAGTCCGTGGGTTCGAGCCCCGCATCAGGCTCTGTGCTGACAGCTCGGAGCCTGGAGCCTGCTTCAGATTCTGTGTCTGTCTCTCTCTCTCGGCCCGTCCCTCATTCGCTCTCTGTCTCTGTTTCTCAAAATAAAATAAAGACATAAAATAAAATAAAATAAAATAAAATAAAATAAAATAAAATAAAATAAAATAAAATAAAAATAAAATAAAATAAAAAACAACTAACACTGTTGCAAAAAACTAAAGTCTTATGGCGCTTGGGTGGCTCTGTCGGTAAAGCTTCCAATTTTGGCTCAGGTCATCATCTCACGGTTCATGAGTTCAAGCCCCACATCAGGCTCTGTGCTGCCAGCGTAAAGCCCGCTTTGGATCCTTTGTAACCCCCACTCCTCCCTCCCTGCCTTCTGAAAAATAAATACATACTTAAAAAACTAAAGTCTTGAAAAGAACAGTGACTTTGCTGACTTTTTCAAAGACTGAACAAGCTGGCCGTCTGTGCATTTTGTGGACTTTCCCCACATATTAGCCTCTCTTTGTAAGGGATGTTCAGCTCCGGTGACATAACCCTGTGCTTTTCGATGTCCCCCAGCATTGCATCGCACGCCCCTCTCCGACAGCCCTGGCTCAGAGAACACAGCCCTGGTTCCCCTTCCCAGTCACTTCCTCGTGTCATCCTCTCTTCTTGAACTGATTTTTCTCCTACCTCTGAAAATAACAGCTCATTAGAAAGTGATCAGAGGTTGAGTGAGCAATTGAATACAATTACATAAAATTATACAGAGCTTCAACCAGGTGCTCAACCATGTGTCTGAATGTGGGAAGCCGAAGCCCTGTATTCTCCTACCCTGTGCTGCTGGAGGTCACCTTGATGGCCTTGAAAGGGAAAAAGGGAAAAGCTCTCTCACTGCAATTCACATAGAACCTCATTTTTTTACTGCACACTGCCCCAGAAAAGGAGCCATCGGAGGTCTCAGCAGCGGGGCTTCTGCAGCCCACGTGCTGCTGAAAATCAACAGACAGGAGACAGATGCTAAAACAAAGCATGTCAGAAATCTGGCATACGAAGGCAGTGGCCAGTAGGTGTTGGGCAGGCTGACTTCTTCCTAAGAAAACTTCACGCAGAAGTGGAAGAGAATCTGTTGTCTGGGGTGAGGTGGGGGGAGGGATACAACATATTAAAATGACAGAGCTGTCAGGATACTCTTGCTAAATGAAGCCATTTCTAGGATGACTGACTGTCCAGGTTTGCCCAGAACTATCCAGGGTTTTGCACAGACAGTCATACATCCTGGCTCCCTCCTTGGTCCGTGGTTAAGCAGGATGGTTGGCCCTCCTGTTTAAAGTCACCTGAGACCATGGTACCCAATAACATGTGAGAAAAGCAATGAAAGGCCAGTCCGGGAGTTGGCAAGCTTCTATTGGGTCAATATTACCTCAATTTAGGGAAGAAAAAAAAAAATATATATATATATATATATATAACATAGATGTATTATTACAGTTTTCAGTGGATAAACACCTCTAGCTGATGTACCTCTCGAGAAGGTACATCCCAAAGGAGAAGCCAGGAGTTGAATGAAAACCCAAAGCTATGATTTCAAGGCCCGAGCACAGCGCAGGACAACAGCTGGAGTTTCTGGGTGTTCATCTACCAATGTGAGGCTTACCCCCTGCCCTGCTACCTGGCTTCAAATATCAAGCATTGAGGGGCGCCTGGGTGGCCTGCGTGGTTAAGCATCTGACTCTTGATTTCGGTTCAGGTCACGATCTCACAGTTCACGGGTTCAAGCCCCATGTCAGGCTCTGCATTGACAGTGGAGACCCTACTTGGGATTCTCTTTGTCCCTCTTTCTCACTCTCTGCCTCTCCCCCACCTCATGCTCATTTTCTTTCTCTCTCTCTTTCCCCCCACCTCTTTCTCTTCTCTGCTTGCTATCTATCTCAAAATAAATAAAAATAAACTTCAAAAATAATGAATAGATAAATAAATTTCAAGCATTTAATGATTATTACCACAACAAATGTATTCAGTTGGCTTCCCAAATGCGGAACAAGAAACCATCCTAAAACACCTCTGACAGTTTTTCCCCTTTGGAACCTTGTGTGAGAGGGAAGTACACAGCCACACCAGAAACAAGGTGCTTCAGGGTACCCTTCTCAACAGACCATCTGCAGGAGAAGACAAAGAAGACTATGAAGCTTGAATTTCCCTGTGAGGAACAGAAATGAAAACAACAGTAAGCGTGTCTCCTCAAAGTTCTTCTCAGAAGCTGAATGAGTAACCTTCAGAGGACGCCTGGGGAGAGGGTTCTGGTTTTACACATAGATGAGCCAGCGCGAAGGAGGCCGGGTTACGTCCTCACGCCGCCCGCCACCCTCTTGCTCTCGCTGCCCTGCCATTGCCATTTCTGCTTTCCCTTGCCCTGCGGTGGACACACACGGGGACACGGGGCCAGTGCCGAGGGCGTCCCCCCGCATCACCGCAGCCCTGCCTCCTACGAACGCGGCTCCTCGGGGCCACTTTGCTCCTCTCTCTAGTTCATGCTCCTGCCCTAGTTCATGGGACTGTTGTCACGACTCAATGCAAGGAACATGTGAGACGTGAGCAGGATGACCGGCACGTGACACACAGTCAATAAATGTCTGTGTGTGTGGATTCTGTCAGTACAACCTCGATGGGTTGGCCCCATCCTGGGGGACATTCTGGAAATCTGCAGGGACTTTGTGTTTCCGTTATGACTGGGGCCCTGGCATGGCTGCCAATGCAAGGGAGAAGCAAGGATTCTCAATGTCCTAATTGCGCAGACCAACCCCACCTGGCAAATAATGGCACCCAATTTTGCAAGTGTTTCGATGTTCTGTTGTGTGTTTCTATAGGTGAGAGACCTGCTGATCATCACCAGAGCTTAGACTCTCAATCTATCTGGCTCATAAACATGGATATGTTATGCCCAGTTCTAATTTGTAGTGAATGTTTCAAGAACGTGTTCACCATGTATGTTTTTCAGCTCAGAACCTTCCAAAGGGTCTTTTGACCTTTTATAGACACCAATGGCACTCGTGAATGATAATAAGTAACATGATCTTCCTACCCATGTAAAGTTTAAACTAACATATAAGAACTTATACACAAGTGTTCATAGCATCACCATGTATAACTTGTGAATGGATGAACAAAATGTAATACAGCCACACAACGGAATACTATTTGACAATAAAAAGGAACAAAGTATGGGGCATCTGGGTGGCTCAGTTGGTTAAGCGTCTGACTTCAGCTCAGGTCATGATCTCACAGTTCGTGACTTTGAGCCCCACATTGGGCTCTGTGCTGACAGCTCAGGGCCTGGAGCCTGCTTCCGATTCTGCACCTCCTTCTCTTTCTTCCCCTCCCCCACTCATGCTCTGTCTCTCAAAAATGAGTAGATGATTTATAAAAAAAAATTTTTAAAAAAAGAACAAAGTATTGATACCACCTCAAAAACACTATGGAAAGTGAAAAAAGACATAGAAGACCTCAAGTATTATATGATTCCACTTGCATGAAATATCCAAAGAAGACAAATCTATAGGATATAAAATAGCTTAGTGGCTTGCCTGAGGCTGGGCATAGAATGAGGAAGGACGGCTAATGCATGTGGGACTTCTTTTCAGGCTGATGGGAATGTTCTCAAATTAGATCCTGGTTATGGTTTCACAGCTCTGTACACAGAAACATTATTGAGTTGACCATGTAAAAGGAAAGGAAATGGTATGAAAATCATGCCTGAATAAAGCTACTTTAAAACTCAATATAATGAATTAATTATAACCTAAAGACAAGATGAAACAAAAATGACTTAATGAAATGCGTATTTCACCATGTACATGCTCGGACACAAGAGGCCAAAGTTTGCCCCTCTCACTGAATGGCTGTGAATGTGACGTCTATGAATACATATCCAGTGTGTCAGTAGGTGGGTAATATTACTTATAAATTTCACACCAAGAAGTAAAGGGTTATTCCAAGGCATCTGTAATCAAAAGGGAAGTTGGACCTGATAGCGTTATGAGTCATTGGTAGTGTTATTTCTTTTAATCACCACACACATTCTTGCACATCTTAAAGCTCACATGCTTCCTAAAGCATGAAACTCTCTCCTGGTTTTCTTGCTGGACAAAGACATTTGGCTCTCAGGCTTACTCAAGGCTAAGATTCAGAGTCTACATTAGCAGCTGAAAGGAGGGATGATGGAAAAATTTTGACAGAACAGAGGGGGAGAAATAGCCCCCGGGAGGGAAAATTGGGGAGCTGAGTGGAATCCAAAGTCATAGTCTGCTATGCGGTGGGACTGGTAGCTCCCCAGCCCCATCTGAGAAACCCGGAAAAGCTCCCAGATCTCCCCAGCCCCCAGCATTTCCTTTGGAGGGTCAGGCCTTGAGCTATGGTACTCACCTCCTTGGACACAGCTGTCTGGCCCTGATCTTGGCCAATGGGGAGAGGTGTGCCCTCTGTGGCATGTTGACTATCGGACTCTCTGTCTGGGGAGGCTGATTAGGTGAGCCACAGACACTAGAAGCACATACAGCCAGATAGACGTGTGAGGTAGTAGACGACCTGACAGGGGAGGTCCTCCAGCTTTGGCAGAAAGAGAAGAGGGAGGCATAAGGAGCTGAGGCAGGAAGATGGGCTCACGCAGCTCTGAGACAGTGAAGGGAACTGCCAAAGACCACCTCAGGTAGCTGTCCTAGCTACCACATCTCCTGAAGTTTTGTGCCACGGCTTAAAAACACATAAGAACACATGTTATTCTTACTTTAATGCAGAATTAGGGTGAGAAATTACTCGGCATTGAGGAAAACTGGTGTGCCTGTAAGGTGCACCATATTGATTCAGGTGGTTCCCAAGCCTCCAAGGTGGGTACCTGGAAACTAGAGGTGAGTGAGGCAGGGGTGGGGCAGGCAGAGGCAGAGTACAAGGAGAATGCTTCTTCCCTGAAGCACATTACACCAAAGTGGCACCTTTTCATTTAGACTTAAGGTTGTTAAGACTATGAAGTGAAGACACAGGACGGGAGCCAAGGAGTATATGTGTTCTCTGGCTTCTCCTGGGTCACCTGTTCCTGTGCCCCAGAGCTGGTATGCATCTAAGACTGTATGACCAATGGCGCCCAATGAAGTTCATATCACGTGATGGCTTAGCAGCCATCTGAGGCAATTAGATGAGAAGATACTGTAACTTGGAGAAAGGAACAAAAGACAGTCTTACTCTCATAGAAAGGAAAAGAAGCCCTTCATGGCTACATAATAAACTCTCGGTGTTCTGGGGGGGAATTGTGGGTCTTCCAGTTGACCCTATACTATCCAGGTATCAGCCATCTATTTGGTTGATGTCAATTCCCACAAAAGAACACTAAGATGTGAATGTGTTCACGGAGAAGACTTGTGGCGCCTGTCACAGAAATAAGGTCTACATAAGGAACATTCTGGGATCAGTAACATATTCGATTTAAGTTGGAATTTATTTCTCTGAAGCTCAATTGCTGTCCCCACCATGTAAATAGCTTTTGAATTATCATCACCAGCCATATGTTTGCAATCAGTGCCTTGGGGTCTTCAAGATGTACAGAAACACCAGCCAGATTTCCTTATCTTTGGAAGGGCTCATGGTTCCTTCGCTCTGTTATTTAGCATTATATAAAAAGGCAAGATTTAACTTTAAGAAAGGGAAAATACATCCTAATGAATCACTATCATCCACATTTAGGGAACCATAAAGTTCTTGCTCAAAACTTCAGGCTCTGACCTTACATTGGAAATTGGATGATTATAACTCCCGTCAAGTCCACATCTGTGTGTCCCCACCCCCAGTGCACACACCTACAACATGTGTCCTTTTTGATAAACTTTACACACCAGCTGATAGAAGCTTCCTGGGATGGGGTGGGGGAGGAAGGTGGGAGTACATAAATAAAGCTAAAATGTGAATTCTCAGTCCAAAATGGTAGACATCAAAGTCCAGATTGAAAACCAGGATTTCCATTTCCCCCGCTAAACAGGTCCTTCAGCCTTCATCCTGTCCCCACACTCACATGTTATTATTGTCCTGAATTTCATGGGCCGGTGTTTTGCTATTAGCCGGCCATATGCACGTGCTTCAGGAGGTGGTGCAGATGTGTGCGGCACTGTTGGAGCTGGAAGAGTTGTTTTGTCCAGAAGGACCTTCTGAGATGGTGGCAGGATGCCACAGCCCCAACACACAGTCACAGGGGAAGCGCCAAAGTAATACAGTGAAATCTTAACAACACCAAGGGAATTCCATGTAAACTGCTCTACATTAAAAGGCAGAAATGGCTGACCCTCCAACCCTCAATAGCTCCTAAATAGTGTAAGACTCTTCAGACGCACCAACTCTCAAGGCTTGGGTACGTGGCGATTTGGCTTTGTACACAGCTGCCCACCATCCATTCTTCACTGCTCAAAAGCAATCTGAATTTATCTTGGACTGGGCTTAGCAAACTTATTTTGAACTGAGTTCCAAATTATTTTGAATTCTCCCTTCGGTTCAAGGCAGGATGCATTATGTGGCACAGAATGCTTTTAAAACAAATCCACTGTCCAAAACATTTGGCGAGTTGGTGCTACATTTTTCTGGGGGAAAAAGTCAGCTAGGGAAAACAAGAAATCACATCACCACCACCACCAACCCTGGCATAGCACGGTTCATTCTCTCACACATTCATCCATTAGGTCATTTACTTATTCATTCACTCATTTATCTATTTATGCATTCATTATTGATTCAAGCATTCATTCATTCACTTACTCATTCATTTATTCAATCTAGCATTCATCTGTCAGTCATGAGCCATGGTAGCTCATTCTTTTGTGCCCCTGTCTCCACTGCTAAGACAGGAAATGGAAATGAAACCATGTGGCTTACTGTCTGGGACACAGCTCGGACTCTGTGTCTGCTTCTCCTTTCCTTCCAAATAACGACATTCTCTCTGGAATGTTATTATTTCAATAATAATTCCCTCTGAAAGTTACCGAACACTAAGGGTGGCAGCATCAAAGATGTCTTCCCTTTGGAGCTCAGGAAACAGAAGAGCATCCAGAATAGAATAAACAAGTCACATTGTGGTGGGACTTGTTTCTCATCAGTTACCTACTATTGAGCACATTAAACCAAACAGGACCCCTTCAAGGAATACAGAAGTAGGATCTTCATTTCACCCCTTGAAAGAATTCTCATTTTACACCAAACTCTTTACCCTCAGCTTTTATCCCCTTTCCTTATTTCTTTAAAAAATACTTTAGAACCAATTTGTTTATTCTGTCCATCATTTCTCTCACCTCACTGGTGCATTAGCTCTGTCAGGGCAATAGTTCGTATATTTTGTTTACTGCCGTATTATTATTTCTGACACTTAGATTGGTGTCAGTCACAACATAAGCACTCCGTGAATATTACTCGTTAAACTAAACTGATGTGAAAATTATTCAAAACGCTAGTTTGAAAAACATTAAAATTCACCCTTTAGAAGATTTTTGTTACTTTCTATGAAAATTTCTTCTCTACAAACTACAATTCTTGATCAAGTATTCCCAATAGTGTAGAATACTATTTTTTCTGTCTATTCCTCTTTCCATTTCTCATATATAAACTATCTTTGGCTGAAATGTTCAGCAATGCATATGTACTACCTCTTTTCTTGCCTGCCAAATTCTTCTTTATGTGCCAGAATGTCTTATCTAAGACATTACTTTATACCAATTTGACAGTTTCCGATAAAGCAAGAAGAACAAAGAGATCACATTAAAAAGTTATGGGGCTAACTTTATCAAAGTACAAGGTATTTGAGAATATGGTCCATATACATATATTTTTTTTTCTTTAAGAATGGTTGCTGTACTTGGAAAAAAAAAAAAAAGAGGGGCACCTGGTTGTCTCAATCAGTTAAGTGTCCGACTTCAGCTCAGGTGATGATCTCACGGTTTGTGAGTTCGAGCCCCGTGTCAGGCTCTGTGCTGACAGCTCAGTGCCTAGAGCCTGCTTCAGATTCTGCGTCTCCCTCTCTCTCTGCCATCCCACACTCGTGCTCTGTCTCCCTCTCTTAAAAAATAAGAAAAACATTAAACAAATTTTCTAAAAGGAAAAAAAAAAGACAATGACTTTGGATTAATTACTTCTAATACTCTGAGCATAGAAGCTCCCTGATTTCCCACAAAGAGGGGCTCTCTCAAGGTTTAGGACATCCTTTGCCACCCCCATGGACCACTACTACCACAAGGCACTGGACATTCAAGGATATGTTTGTGGTAATTCCAGGTGGAGACTTCTGGAAAAAAGCAAACGGTTAAGAATCCTATTTTCTTCCTTATGGAACATAAGCTCATCTCCTTGTTTATCGAAAATGTTAACAGTTGTGCTGATTGAATTATTAAATTGAAATATTCACTGTAAAAACTCTCTTAAATATGGAAAGGTGGAAAAAAATGAACCCTTATTGCATAATTACATCTTGCAAAAACAAAATGCCTTCTGTTAACATGTTGGTATATCCCCAACGGCCTGTTTGAGTGCAATGAGCAGGATGATCGGAGGTGGCCCTGGGAGTTCACTCACGGTAGCATGGATGATAAGCCAACTAGAAGTGGGAACCCCCTTCCTTCTGGCAGGAGAGGCTGCATCTGAACAGGACTTCTTTTCCCCTGACAAGAGGGACAGCTCTTTCCCACGGGCTTTGGAGTCTCTAGGTGCCGGGCAGCTGGCTCTCCCAGACAACTCCAGTGGCAGCGGATGCCTAAACCTAGATGGAATGCTTATTTTCCTGCTTACTAGGATTTCTCTCGGGTTCCTAACAAAGGAGAATCAGGGAGTGCAGAGGCGACTCCTCAACTGGACACAGACCCACCCACTCACTGTTCAGGATACCTGAACCCAGCATGCCTCTCACAGGAGGATGCATGACTTAGGAACCTTTTCCTTTCCTTGATTACGGTTATTTTCTTCCTTAAGGATTATTCCTTAGCACATGCTGTACTGTACTGTGCAATACGCCCTTTCCCGCTCTGATAGTCAATTTGATGCATCAACTTATAAGTAGTTTGTAGCACCAAGTTATTCAGCCAAACGCTAGTCTAGATATTGCCATGAAGGTATTTTGCACATATGGTCAGCATCAGCAATCAATTGATTTTTTTTTAAATTTTTTTTTTTTAATTTCTAGGAGAGAGAGAGAGACAGAGACAGCGTGAGCAGGAGAGGGTCAGAGAGAGAGGGAGTCACAGACTGAAACAGGCTCCAGGCTCTGAGCTGGCAGTCAGCACAGAGCCCGACGCGGGGCTTGAACCCACAAACTGCGAGATCATGACCTAAGCGAAAGTCAGATGCTTAACTGACTAAGCCACACAGGCGCCCGAGCAATCAATTGATTTTAAGTAAAGGAGATGACCTTGGATAATCTGAGTTGACATCATCTCATCAGTTGAAAGGCCTTAAGAGATTTCCCCACCCAAGAGCAAATTCCGCATGTGGACCACCACATTAGCTCTTACCCCAGAATTTCCAGCCTGTCTTTGGCCTGCCCTATAGATTTCACTCTTGTCTAGCCCAGCCAAGTCCAATATTTTTGAGCCAATATCTTGAAATCCATCCATCCATCTATCTATCTATCATCTATCTATCTATCTGTCTATCATCTATCTATCTATCAATCATCTATCTATCTGTCTATCATCTATCTATCTATCTATCTGTCTGTCTATCATCTATCTGTCTATCTATCTATCTGTCTGCCTATCTATCTATCTATCTATCTGTCTATCTATCTATCTATCTATCTATCGTCAATCTATCTATCTATCATCTATCTATCTATCTATCATCTATCTGTCTGTCTGTCTATCTATCTGTCTATCTATCATCTATCTATCTGTCTGTCTATTTATCTATCATCTATCTATCTATCTATCTATCTATCATCTATCTGTCTATCATCTATTTATCTATCTGTCTGTCTGTCTATCTGTCTATCTATCATCTATCTATCTATCATCTATCTATCTATCTATCATCTATCTGTCTGTCTATCTGTCTATCTATCATCTATCTATCTGTCTGTCTATCTGTCTATCTATCATCTATCTGTCTATCTGTCTATCTATCATCTATCTGTGTGTCTATCTGTCTATCTATCTGTCTATCTATCATCTATCTATCTATCTGTCTGTCTACCTATCTGTCTATCATCTATCTATCTATCTATCATCTATCTGTCTGTCTACCTATCTGTCTATCATCTATCTATCTATCTATCATCTATCTATCTATCTATCTATCATCTATCTGTCTGTCTATCTGTCTATCTGTCTGTCTGTCTATCTGTCTGTCTGTCTATCTATCTGTCTGTCTGTCTATCTGTCTGTCTGTCTGTCTATCTATCTGTCTGTCTGTCTGCCTGTCTGTGTACCCTACGGGTTCTATTTCTCCTACAGACCTTGCCTGGTATGCTTACCTCGTGTTAGAGCTGTATGAGATTTTTCATAAGCTTACACTCTGTACAAATGAGAAATGACCTTTTTAGATAAACATCAGGAAAGCTTTCTCCCATCCACTCACCCCACACTTAATTTGCTTTTGTGTGTTTTTATGTTCCCCTTTCCAATCTGGACTTAAAGTATCAACATAGCAAGGTATCACAAGTTTAAAATACGGGGGTGCCTGCCTGGGTGGCTAAGTCAGCTGAGCACTTGACTTCGGCTCAGGTCATGATGTCATGGTTCATGAGTTTGAGCCCCATGTCAGGCTTTGTACTGCCAGTGCAGAGCCTGCTTCAGATTCTAGACCTCCCTCTCTCTCTGCCTCTCTCTTTCTCTCTCTTTCTCTCAAAAATGAATAAACATTAAAATTTTTAATGGAAAAAATAAATGTAAATATAAAAATAACACATAGAATATTTGTTAACAAGCAATTAACAAAGATCAAAAGGGAGATTGTAGTAGGAAAACAAGGAGACAAGAATATATCTAGCAAAGCAATCAATGCCAAACGCTGGTAGAAAGTCGGGGGAATTGAGGCAAATCCTACAAAGATCCCTGGACACTCATCAAGTACACTGTAGTGGTTCTGCAAAGGCTGAGAGCAGTGCTCTCAGGCAAAAAGAGAGGGCTCCCACGTGCAGAAAGCCGGGAATGGGTCTAGAGACCAAAGAGAAGCCTCCAGAAACTCAAAAAGCTGGCAGGCAGGCTATAAAGCAGAAAGAGAATTCCCATAGTTTAGAAAGCTGGTGGCTAGCCCTGCAAAGTATGAAGAGATCAAAAGTATCTGGCTGGTGCTCCAATCCCAGGCCCTTCTGAAGGCAGAGTTTCAGCCCCACCCTCACAACAGGTGAGCTGAATCACCTACAGACACCAGCTCTGCAGCAGAGGCGGGGACCAGCTCAGCTATTGCTGTATTGGCTCAGCCTCCCACCGTCAGCCTGACAGAGTGCCATGTCGTTCTCAGGAGCTAAGTATCCTAACCCAAAACAATATCTAACATAAAACAAAAATCACAAGATACACAAAGTGAGGAAATGGGCCTTGCATTTAAGAAGAAACAGTCCATGGTAGCAAATGTGGAAATGGCCCAGATGTTTGAATTAGCACTTAGGGATGTTAAAGTCTTTATACTGAAGGATCTAGAGAAAAATGTCAACAAGTATGAACAGATAAGGAATTCCGGCAGTGAAAGGAAAATTGCAAAGACAAAAATCAAATGGAACGATAAGAATGAAATTATATAATGCCAGAGAGGAAGAATTCAGTTGATGTGTTTACTAGCACTCTGGGTACAGTAGAGGAAAAAGTCAGTGAAGTCAAAGATAGGCCAATAGACACCATCCAAACTGACACACATGGAGAATAACAAGTGAAAAAAATAAAACAAAGCATCCAATACCTGTGATATACTACCAAGCAATATAAATAATTGGAGTCTCAGAAGGAGAGGAGATACAGAAGAAAAAATATTTTCAGAGACAACTGTCAATAATTTTTTAAACTGATGAAATACATCAGCACACATATCCAAAAGGCCCAGCAAACCATGAACACACATTATTTTAAAAAATAATTTTACCCTCTTACACTGTTGGTAGGAATATAAACTGGTGCAGCCCCTCTGGAAAACAGTGTGGAGGTTCCTCAAAAAATTAACACTAGAACTCCCCTAGGACTCAGCAGTAGCACTGCTAGGAATTTACCCAAGGGACACAGGAGTGCTGATGCATAGGGGCACATGGACCCCAACGTTCACAGCAGCACTCTCCACAATAGCCAAAACATGGAAAGAGCCTAAGCTGTCCATCAATGGACAAATGGATCAAGAAGATGTGGCTTATCTATACAATGGAATACTACATGGCAATGAGAAAGAATGAAATCTGGCCATGTGTAGCAACGTGGATGGAACTTGAGAGTGTGATGCTGAGCGAAATAAGTCAGGCAGAGAAAGTCAGCTTCCATAGGTTTGTCATTCATATGTGGATCATGAGAAACTTAACAGAAGACCATGAGGGAAGGGAAGGTGGAAAATAGTTAAGAACAGGGAGGGAGGCAAACCATAAGAGACTCTTAAACAAAACAAACTGAGGATTGAGGGGGTAGGGGAGAGGGGAAAATGAGTGATGGACATGGAGGAGGAGGGCACTTGTTGGGATGAGCACTGGGTGTTATATGGAAACCGACTTGACAAAAAACCATAAAAGAAATAAAAATAAATATATAAATAAATTAATAATAATAATTTAAAAATTACACCTAGTACATCAGAGGCAAACTGGAAAATGGAAAGAAAATCTTAAAAGTAGCCCATAAAACAACCCATGTCATATGCAGGGGAAGCACGAAAAGAATGAGGGTTGAACTTCTCACCATGGAATGGAATTTACAAAGTGCCAAGAGAAAAGAAAAGCTGCCAGTATAGAATTGTATATATAGCCAAAGTATGCATCAAACATGAGAGCTAAGTAAAGACATTTTTGGCCATGGAGAAACTCAGAGATTTTTGCAGCTAGAAAACCTGTGCTAGAAAAAAATGCTAAAAGAATTTCTTCCAGGGGATGCGGTGTGATACCAGAGAGAAGCTCCAGTCTGCAGGAAAGAATTAAAACACAGAAAGTGCAACATATGGGTAAAAGCAAAGGACGTATTTATTATATTTAATATATGTGTGCATATGTATAAAGCTTCTATCAAATATATAGGCTATATATATGGACTCAGGCTCCAACTGTTTGAAACAAAAATAGTAACATGTTGCAGAGTTTATAGAACCAGAGGAAGAAAAGAACACAGGAGTAAGGGGGGAGGAATGGAATTATACAACCATAAGGTTCTTACTTTTTAAAAAGAGTTCAATGGGGCACCTGGGTGGCTCAGTCCCTTACATGTCTGACTCTTGGTTTCGGCTCAGCTCTTGATCTCCAGGGTCATAAGACTGAGCCCTACATTGGCCTCCACACTGAGCATAGAGCCTGCTTAAGATTCTCTCTCTCTCTCTCTCTCTCTCTCTCTCTACTCCTCCCCCATTCATGCATGCTCTTGCTCTCTCTTGCACTCTCTCTCAAAGACAATAAGGGTTTAATGTAACTGGAAATTAGATGATGCTAACTTATATATAGGTATTGTAATCTAGCAACTTATAAAAAATAACACAACAATGCATATTAAATATACAGAGTTTTGCTGATGTGATACAAAATAATGGTATCTACAAATATATCAGAAAACTCATGTCACAACAGCAGAACAACGGTGAAAAACTGGGTACTGAGTGTCTAAAATTAGTTGCTGCACAAGAAAATCTTGAAATGCCCTAAGTGGTGATGGCTCATTTATGAAAAAACTTGATAGAAGTTGTGTCAGATTTGATCAACACCCTAACCATTTACTGGAAATTACATTAACTTAATTGTGAAACTGAAACTTTGTCTGATATATTCGATAGGAGAAAGTAAGTTTTGATCATTCATTCTAAAACAACAACAACCCAAAGAAAGTTAATAGAGTTAAGTAAGTACTTGACCATTCCAAATAAGGCAGGAAATAAGAAAGAGAAACATATAAAAAGGTGAAAGATCTAAACACAATTGAATTGATACTTAGATTGAATGTAAATGGACTTAACACCACTTAAAGGTTCGATAAAAAAAAAGCCAAGCCAAATATATGCTTCTCACAAGAAACGCACTTAGAACACACATAAACACACACACACACACACACACACACACACACACACACACACACACACACACACATGGCTAAAAATAAAATGTTGAAAACAACCTACTATCAATCGTGCTCATAAATCTACATGGCTATGCTTATATCTGACAGAGTACAATTTAAGACAATAGTTAACACCAGGGGCACTTGAGGGGCTCAGTCGGTTGAGCTTCCAACTCTTGATTTCAGCTCAGGTCATGATCTCACAGCTCGTGAGTTTGAGCCCTGTAGTGGGCTCTGTGCAGGCATCCTGGAGCCTGCTTGGGATTCTCTGTCTCCTTCTGTCTCTGTCCCTCCCCTGCTCTCTCTCTCTCTCTAAAATAAATATTTAAAAAAAAACAAAAGAAAATAGTAAAACCAGAGATAAAAAGGTATTATTGAATGTTAAGAGTTACTGTGTCAAGAATAAATAACAACCTTCGACTTGTATGCACGTAATGAAAGAGCTACAAAACACATGATGTGATAATCAGCAGAACTAAGAATTGCTAAAATTAAGCTTATGCTCACAATGGGAGAAATTAATATGCCTCTCCTTATGGACTGATGAAACAAGAAGACCAAAAATTTTAAAAATATAGGCTTGAGTAATACTTTCAACCAACTTAACATAATTAACATTCCATTTAACAACTGTACAATATGGGTTCTTGCCAAGAGCACATCAAACATTCACCATGATAAATCATATTATTGGACATTTTATTTAAAAACCCTCTAATTATAATCATTCATATGAAATATGTTCTCTGACAACAAAACATTAAAATTAAAATCAATAACAATAATATAACTTTGGAAATACTCAAATATTTGGGGACACTTGATTGGTTCATTTGGTTAAGTGTCTGACTCTTAACTTTGGGTCAGGTTATGATTTCAGTTTGTGGGTTAAAGCCCCGCATTGGGTTCTGTGCTGCTAGTGCAGAGCCTGCTTGGGATTCTCTCTCTCTTTCAAAATAAATAAATACACTTTTAAAAAATTAAAAAACTAAATTGTTCAAATATTTAGAAGCTAAACAACATATTTCTAAACAGGTGATGACTTATAGAAAAACCACAGGGAAAAACAGAAAACATTTAAATTGAATGATAATGGACACAACATATCAAAATACATGGAATACAAGGAAAACAGTGCTTAGAGGGAGACTTACAGCTTTAATTGCCTGTTCAAATAGGATGAAAATGTTATAAATAAAAAGGCTAGGCTTCTACCTTAATAAGCAACAAAAAATTTAAAAAATCTAAGCTAACATAGAGGGAAGAGGATAATAAAAAATAGGGTAGAAGTTAATAAAATAAAAACAGATGAAAGATACAGCAAATTAACAATGTGGAAAGTTGGCTTTCTGAAGATTAATAAACCTGACGGGACTCCAGCAAAACTGTTCTAGGAAAAAGAAAGATATGCAAGTTGCACATGTTAGGAATAAAAGAGATAAACATACCCCCAACTCCTACAAGTATTTAAAAGCCAATAAAAAGATAAATAAATAACACACATAAATAAGGGACAAGTGCCTTGAGAAACATCACAACTGAAACAAGAAGAAAAATCATCTTTAATACCTGTTAAAGGAATGGAATTTGTGATCAGAAATCTCCCCATAGAAACAAAACTCCAAAGAAAACAATCTTCAGGTTACATATCAACATCTAAGGAAGAAGTGATCCTGATCCTGCACAAATTTCTTTTAGACAACAGAGGAAGAAGGAACATTTCCCAAATAATTTTCTGAGGCTGTATAATCCTGGCGTTAGAAACTAACAAAGACAGTATAAGATAAAAAATAATAAACAGTATCCATCACGAACATAAACACAAAAAAATCATTAAAATATCAGCAATTGAGGGGTGCCTGGGTGGCTCAGAAGGTTAAACATCCGACTTTCGTTTAGATCATGATCTCACAGCTTGTGAGTTCAAGCCCTGTGTTGGGCTCTGGGCTGAGCACTTAGAGCCTGGAGCCTACTTCAGACCCTCTCTCTGTCTCTCTCTCTTTCTCTCTGCCACCCCTCTCTCACGCTCTGTCTGTCTCTCTCAAAAATGAATAAACATTAAAATGTTTTTAATAAATAAATTAAATATTAGAATCGAATGCTATAAACATATAAAGTATAACATACCATGGCCAAGTAGAGTTTATCCTAGAAATACAAAATTGATTTAAGATTTACAAAACCAATAAAAATAATTCATAAAGAAAAATTTCACATCATTTTCTCAGTATATACAGAAAAATTGGGGGCGCCTAGGTGGCTCAGGTAGTTAAGCGCCCGACTTCGGCTCAGGTCATGCTCTCACAGTTCGTGTGTTCAAGCCCTGCATCGGCCTGTGTGCTGACAGCTCAGAGCCTCATTCAGATTCTGTGTCTCCCTCTCTCTCTGACCCTCCCCTGCTCACGCTGTCTCTCTCTCTCTCTCTCTCTCTCAGGAATAAATAAAACATGTAAAAAAAAAAAAAAAGAAAGAAAAATTGTTGGACAAAATGTAACCTGATTTATGAAAAGAACCCTTAGAAAAAACACAATAGAATTGAACTTCCACAGTCTGATAAAGGGCGTCTATGGAAAATATACAAATAACATCATATCTAATGCTGAAATATTATTGACTATTTTCAGCCCTTAGGATTGGAGACAATGCCAAGGTATCCATCCTTGTTACTTTTATTCATTTCTAATCAACATTTAACATTGTACTACAAGTCCTAGATAGTGCAATACAGCAAGAAAATAAAATTGAAGAAGCCAAAACAATGGCAAAGAAATCATTTATAGTACCTGACTTTTAAGATTGCAGTGAAACTTTGGTAATCAAGACAACATATGCAAAACTACCTCCACAAAATTACACGGTTTGAATTTTAGACTAACTGTATATAATTACAATAGTGTGGAATTGGCATGAAAATAAGCAAAGAGATCCGTGGAACAGAATAAAGATCCACATGTGTATGATTAACTAATTTTTAAAACCAAGGTGAAAAGTCAATTAAATGGGTGTTGGGGGAGGACAGAAAGTCTTTTTCACAAATACTGTTGTAAGAATAAGTTAAGGAGATGGGAAAAAATGAACCTGGAGACCTACCTCATTCTTTATGTAATAATTAAATGGAGAGGAGTCATAAGATTTAAACGTAAAAGCTGGAACCGTACATTTATAAAGAAAGCCTCAGAGAATATCTTTACATACTTGGAACAAGCCCCAAAATTTTAGGTACTAGCCATAAAAAATGATGAATTAGACTTTATCAATGCTTTCTTGATTTGCAGAAAGGCACCAATGATAAAATACATATCCTACAACTAAGAAACACAGTGTTACACCACACAAATGATTCCTATCCAAAATATATAAAGAACCCTTAGGATTCAGTTATAACAATACAAACAACCCAATTAAAATTAGGCAAAACATTGGAATAGGCACTTCATGAAAGAAGATATACTATGGCAAATGAGCATATGAAACAGTATTATTAAATGATCAGGTAAATGCAAATTGAAATCTTAATAAGATACTATTTATATACATCAAAGTGGTTAAATTATAAATACTGTTATACTAAAAGTCAGGGAAAACATAAAGCAATGAGAACTATCATACATTTCTGACAGAGGTTTAAATGGTACCTTTTCCAAGTTTCTTATAAAGTTGAAAACATGCAATCCCACTCCTACTATTTACCCCCAAAAGTACTATAACATCTTTCTACAGAAGTACTTCTACAAAAATATTTAACCATTCTTTCTCATATTAGTCAAATACCAGAAATAGCCCAAAAGCCTAGCAACAGGAGAATGAAAAAAAATTATTAAAGGAACAAACTTCTGAGACTGGCAAAAATATGTGTGAATTTCATAATTACTATACTGAGAAAAATAAGCCTGATATCAAAGAATGCAACTATTCTATTTATATAAAGTCCAGGAATAGGTAAACCTACTCTGTGGATAAAAATCAGAAAGGGGTTGCATTTGGGGACATGACTGGTAATAGGAACAAGCAAACTTTCCATGATGGTACTTAATTGAAATGTCCTACATCTTGTTTCAGATGGCGTTAATATAAGTGTATTCAAATGACAAAACACATTAAGCTGAAAGTTTTTCATTAGTGGATTTGACTATACTAGATTACAACTCAAAAAATAAACTAAGGAAATGTATGGGTTTCTGTTTGATGCAGGGACCATGGACAAAATTAAAACAGTGACAGAATGGGAGAAGGTATTTTCAATGTCTAAAGTCAACAAAACCTAATATTAGAATATACACAGAACTCTCAAAAATCAAAAAGAAAAAGAAACATCCCTGGTGACATAGCAAAGGCTACGAATGGGCACTTTTTCAAAGAGAAAACCATAAGGCTAAAATGAACATAAAAAAATTCTAAAATTAATTAATAATCAGAAATAAATAAGAAAAAATGACAATATGTTATTTTAAAGCTTTTTCATCTATCTAAAATTAGAAAACCAAATATATCCAAGAATTGGTAACGATACAGAAATATGGGAACCCTCACACCTTGCCAAAAAAAAAAAAAAGTGTAGGCTAATAATGCAGGCATAGTACAGAGCAATCTGGTGACAGAGGGAATAATTCTGTATCTATCCCCTTAAAAATCTCTGACCCAATATCAGAAAGGGAGAAGTAAAAGGATATTCACTGTAGTAAAATGTGGGGTGCTGAGGCTTGAAGATCATTTGGGTGTCTCTCTCTGGGGAAGTAGATAAATAAAATGTGGTGGTTCCCAAACCACTGAGTACAATACAGCTACAAGATGTAAGAAACTCAATTTATATATAGCAATATGGAAGAATTCCAGACATAGCATTGATTGAAATTAAAAGATATGTTACACCTTTTGATTACACAAATTAAAACCAACATTTGCACATGATAACACTGTATAGTGTACAGAAATACATATCAAAAGATTAAACATACTAGGACATTTCAAATGAGGGGGCAAGCCTAGGAGGAGGTGGTGATGGGAATAAAGAAAATAAACAACAGAAGGAAGGGCCTCTCATTACGACCAATGACCACAGGGTGCTATGAAATGACATCAGAGTAGCTGAGTCCTCTGAAACCAAATCCAAAAAGATAAAACTAAACAAAACTTCACAAAAACATAGAAGAGGGAATAATACAGGAAAAAAAAATGATATGATGAAATCACCCAATGTACAACAGAGAGATAAAGTGTTGAACATTGTGAAAAAGAAATTAGAGAAAAGAGTGACACATTCTAAAGCATTTTTAATAGGAATCTTAGAAGATAACAGGAGAGAAAATATTCCTGAAGGAAATTCCAGAATTATGAATCACATGAATCTTCAGTTTCCAGAAATATTACAAGTGAAACAGAACAATCATTTTTTTTCCTGTAAATCCATGTCTTAACTATATGAAACTATACAGCATCACAGAGCTAGAGAAAAATGTTAAACCCTACTGGAGAGAAAAATATTACTAGCAAAGTTAAGGTCTGATATATTGACAATAGACTGCTTATCAGCATTAAAATATGTAGGAAAATCACGAGAAGATACCACAAAACTTCTGAAGGAAACAAATGTCGATATAGAATTCTATACCCAGATGGGGCACCTGGGTGGCTTAGTCGGTTATGCGTCCGACTTTCGCTTAGGTCATGATCTCGCCGTTGGTGGGTTCGAGCCCCGCGTCGGGCTCTGTGCTGACTGCCAGCTCAGAGCCTGGAGCCTGTTTCAGTCTGTGACTCCCCCTCTCTCTGACCCTCCCCTGCTCACGCTGTCTCTCTCTCTCTGCTAGAAATAAATAAAACATTAAAAAAAAAAAAGAATTCTATACCCAGCTATATTGTCAGCTCCAACTGAAGCAAAACAAAAATCTTTTGAGGCATAAAAAGAATGCAAGAACTTCCTATTTCCAGACTGTCATTTAAGAAACCATTGAAGATTATGCCTCAAGAAGCAAGAAGGAAATAAGTCCTGCAGTAACAGGTGGGTCTTCTACCACTATGCACAGCCTACTAAGCCCACACTGCCTGGTCAGACCTCTGTCCTGACTGGCTACACAACATGCCATACCAGATCTTAACTATTCAGACCATCCTACCACAAGAAATGATGAATAAAGAGCTCTATGAATACACTGGTAAATTAAAATAAGCATTCAATTTTTTTCAGTTTATTTATTTTTCTATATAGAGAAAAAGTGGGGAGGGGCAGAGAGGGAGAGAATCCCAAGCAGGCTCTGTGTTGACAGCGTGGAGCCCAACTTGGGGCTTGATCTCCTGAGCCGAAATCAAGAGTAGGATGCTTAACCAATTGAGCCACCCAGGCACCTCTAACCCATTCACTATTTTTTTTTAATTTTTATTTATTTCTAGGAGAGAGAGAGAGAGAGAGAGAGCGTGAGCAGGGGAGGATCAGAGAGAGAGAGGGAGATACAGACTCTGAAATAAGCTATAGGCTCCGTCTGAGCTGGCAGTCAGCACAGAGCCCGACGCGGGGCTTGAACCCACGAACCGTGAGATCATGACCTAAGCGAAAGTCGGACGCTTAACCGAGTAAGCCACCAGGGGCCCCTAACCCATTCACTTTTAAGAAAACAAGTGAACGTGATAAGAAGAAGGCAGAATTAAAATTCGAGACAAAACAATGTGGAAAGTAGGAGAAAGAGATCAGAATGAACAAAGTCAGGTTCAGGAGAATGACAGATATGCTCACCAACCACAACCTTTCTAAGTGAGTTATCAATGTCAAAGTCACTAGGTTATCCACAAATATTGGACATGAATTTGTAACTTTCACACCAATAGAAGAAATGAGGAGAACACTAACAGCCTAACAGATGGCAAGGAAGTTCAATAGGGTAGGAAAATCAGTGATAAAGTGTGATAAATGGCAAACGCCAAATATACCAGAAATTCAAGGAAATATAAATGGGCTTAAGTGGTCTATTAAAAACAAACAACATATATACATATATATTTGACATCTTGTGAAGTGTACCTACAGTGTTCATTGGAGGAATCGATAGCTTTCAATGTACCTCTTTTTAAAAGAGAGAAAGACTGGGGGCGCCTGGGTGGCTTAGTCGGTTAAGCATCCGACTTTCACTTGGGTCATGATCTCGCGTTTCATGGGTTCGAGCCCCGTGTTGGGCTCTGTGCTGACTGACAGCTCAGAGCCTGGAGCCTGTTTCAGAGTCTGTGTCTCCCTCTCTCTCTGACCCTCCCCTGCTCACGCTCTCTCTCCCTCTCTCTCTCCTAGAAATAAATAAAAATATTTTTAAAAAAAATAAAAGAGAGAAAGACTGGAAACAGATGAGCTAAACATTCAATTCAATAAGCTAGAAAAATAAAGGAAACTCAAAGACATTAGAAGGAAGATATAAAATACAAAACAAGACATTAAACTAAAAGGTTTTTAAAGAGACAGAGAAATATTTCAACAAGGCACAAATAATAGAGATGAAGGCAGAGACACAACTATGGGTCAAACAGGTCCATTTCAATCATAAGCAAATACTTCAAAGGAGAAGATGACACTTTGGTCCTCTCTTGAAGTTCGGTGCATGCCCTGTAGCTGAAGAAAATATGGTTTTCTTCTTTAAATTTTTAAAAATGTTTTACTACTTACATTAGAGAGAGACAGAGTGTGAGCTGGGGAGAGGGAGAGAGGGAGACACAGAATCCAAAGCAGGCTCCAGGCTCCGAGCTGTCAGCACAGAGCCCAACACGGGGCTTGAACCCACGAACTGTGAGATCATGACCTGAGCTGAAGTTGGACGCTTAACCGACTGAACCACCCAGGTGCCCTCAGTTTCCCTCTTAAGGCATAGAGGCCACCTTCTGCCAGTCAGAACCACGGCTACTGCTTGAACGCTGTTCTAGCTATGGGACTCTGTGTTCAACATGAAGCTAGAAGTGTCCACTTGTCACCTTTTTAAATCTTTGGTAGCTGTGTCACCCCTGTTTTACAGGTGCAGACACAGGGGCTTGGAGACATCAGAGAACCCACCCATGCTCGCCCAGCTAGCTGGTGAAGACACCAGGAACCCGACACGCAGGTCCGTCTCCTTCCAAAACTCATAATCCTAAAGCCGCGGCACCTTTCATGTTTCTGCCAGAGGGAAGGGGAGGGGGGCTGGGATGGGGAGAGAAATGGCGGGGGCTGGGGGTGTAAGGTCAGGACTGAAGTTTTCCTTCGCTCTTGACAAAATGTGACCTTTCAGTTTTGCCTGTCAGGTGGGTCCACGTGCACCCGTGCCTTCCAGAGTACGCTGGAAGCTGAAAACAGATCTGTTTTCACCTGGATCTGCTCTCACCCGGAAACAGATGAAGAGGCATTAAAGCTGATAATCTGTAGCTAATATGAATTCAGTGTTTCCCTCTTTTAAAGCTTAACAATGACACCTTCGTATTAGTAGCATTCATTTAATTCTTTAAAACATATATAAACAAGAAACTCTGCAAAATGCAATTTCACTTCTAGAGTCTCATATTATTCTCTAAGGTAAGTGTAAAATGTAATTTATTTGATTCACATCTTATTTTTAATTCCCTGATCCCATATGCTGGTGAGAGGAGCAAATTGTAGTGAACTGTGGTTGAGTCACTAGTAATTACTTCAGATAAATGCCATCCTGTGGTTGAGGATTCTGGCCCTAAGTCCGGTTTTCAGTGGTGCCCAATTAAGATCTCCTTGGATTGGCCATGTAATCCTGGGGACTGCATGTAACACAATCCTACAGAGTGATTCATTCATAAGTCAGTTCTGATGCATCTATCCCAAGTGATGACTTCATGTCTAAATCCAAATCTTGTTGTCAGATACCAGCAGGAAGGAGAAGAGCTAGCAGGCACGATTGTGTTTAAATAACGAGAATGTGAGGCGCCTGGACGGCTCAGTCAGTTGAGCATCTGACTCTTGATTTTGGCTCAGGTCATGATCCCAGGGTTGTAGGATCAAGCCCCACAATGGGCCCCACGCTGAGCATAGAACCTACTTAAGATTCTCTCTCTCTCTCTCTCTCTCTCTCTCTCTCTCTCTCTCTCTCTCTCTCTCTCCCCCTCTTGCCCTCTCTCCCTCTCTCTCTTCCGCTCTCCACTCTCTCTCTCAAAAATAAAAAGCAAATTAAAAAATTAAATAATGAGAATGCGTACTTGAAAGGCACATATGAATATGCACCTGTATCAAATGCTGTCACTTTGCTTTTCAGTTTGTAGGTATTTTTATTTTCTTTTAGTGCCAAAGTGGGACAAAGCACACAAAGAAACACATAATCTCATACACACACAGTCGAGATTGAGAAAGCGAGATAACATTCCCAACAAGAAGAAGAAAAAACAAAATACTGCTAGGTCATATGTCATAAACACATATGTGGTAAACATACAGACTTGCTGACAAGTCTTGGAGAGTGTTTTTAAAATGTGCCAGTGAGCAGAGGAAGAGAGGCCACGATTGGAGAAATAGATATGGACACACAGAATAAATATTTCAGGGATTTCCAGTCATTGGGATTCTGTACCTAGTTCATGCACACGAAGATAAGCTCTGGAGAAAATGAAACTCTGGTTAGATAATGCAGGGTCTTGCTCATAAATACATACTAGAAGTTGAAATGCTTTCTGCCAAACTTTACTTGGTTGTTTTGGGCCTTCAAACCAACCAAGAAATGGGCAGGAGAAAATAGAAAAGAGCAAAGAGCAAGGAAATATTCAAATTTCCTCTTGGCTGGCTAACTGGCTCTAAAGTTGAAATGGTGTCCTGAATACTGCCTAAATAGAAATGTCAGTGTTTAGAACGAAGTACTCTAGATTCAGAAAGAAATCGTAAGTGAGCAGGACTCACACCCTGGCCCCGATGGCACAACAGGTGAGAAACGTAGAAAAACGGTCCCTAAGTAAGTAAAGGTATTACCTTCATACAGACTGCACACTGGTATTGAAGCAATAGAAAAGCAATGCAGTATTTGGAAGAGACTATCAAGGTCATGACTAGCCAAGGGAATTGTATTAAATTAACCACAAAATTTTAGAAAGCAATTTAAAAAAAAAAAAAAAGACCAAGGACATATGACTATGAAGTATTGAAGGAAGACCACTTAAGAACTCAGAAAAGAACAAGACGGAATCACAAAAGGATGTTTACAAAACCAGTCCTGTATTTTTCAAGAGACCCATTTTATAAATGGAAAGCAACGGTATGTGGTGGGTGCAGACGGCCGTGCGAAAGGCTCTTTGGGGACAAGCATGCATTGTACCATCCAAAGCGGTTGCTTGTTTCTTGGCTGGAGACAGATTATTTTAACAACTCCAGGCTGGGTTGGATTTCCATTTAATTTAATGTTGGGTCACTCGACTCTCAGAGTCACATGTGTGGGCATATCAGCTTTCAGAAATACAGTCTAACACGTGAACCCACAGAAACAAATGTGCTTCTGGGTGTGAATGTGAAGGGAATGTGAGCTCCCCCTCTGCCCTCCTTTTTTTTATTTAAAAATTTTTAGTGTTTTATTTATTTCTGAGAGAGAGATAGAGACAGCATGAGCAGGGGAGGGTCAGAGAGAGAGGGAGACACAGAATCGGAAGACAGGCTCCAGGCTCCAGGCTCCGAGCTGTCAACACAGAGTCCGACATGGGGCTCAAACCCACCAACCATGAGATCATGACCTGAGCTGAAGTCAGATGCTTTACTGACTGAGACACCCAGGCGCCCCTGCCCTCCTTTCTTTCCACACAGCTCTACATCTGCCTCAACGGTCTTCAGTGCCTTCTGCCAAACTTTACCCCAACTCTGAGGGCCCTCAAGCCAACCAGAGAAATGGGCAGGAGAAAATTGAAAAGAGCAAAGAGCAAGGGACTATTCAAATTTCCTTTTGGCTGCCTAACTGGCTCTAAAGGAAACCCTACAGTCTTTACAAAACTTTCAAAGAAACCAATATAATAATAGTCTCCGAAGGATACTGGAGAATTGTACTCATGTGTATGCAGGAGGAGCTCTCCTATAGAGCCTGTAAGGCACAAGATAGAACATTCCGGTTGTGTCTGTCACCTTGTGTTATAGAAGATGGAGTCAAATCCCAGAAATGTTGGCTGACTCGGTCTTGATTATCTTACTTAGTGTGTTGTTGTGTAGATCATTAATATGGCCAGTGATGAAGAAAAAGCCTTGTTTTATGTGGAAGAAAATCATCCCATTTGTGAAGGAAAAACACCAACTTAAGAAACAATCCCCAGGGCACCTGGGTTGGTTAAGCATCCAACTCTTGATTTCAGCTCAGGTCATGACCTCATGGTTCATGGGATCAAGCCTGTGTTAGGTTCTGTGTTGACAGTGCAGAGCTTGCTTAGGATTCTCTCTATCTCTCCCTCTCTCTTTCTCTCTCTCTGTCTCCCTCCCCCACTCATGTGCATGCAAACACTCTCTCAAAATAAATAAATAAAATTTTTTTAAATCCCAACATTCTCATCACTTCATGGCCCCACATCCATTTCACGCTTAAAGATGCCCTCTCTGTAGTAAGGCAGTGTTTGGGGCTCCTATCAGCTAGGTCAGGTCACTGAGTTTATGGATTCATGTTCAAAGTGAATGTTCAAAGTTCCAAGCATCTCAGAGTTTGACCATCGGGCATCACTCTGAGCTTGGTTAAAAAAAAAATAAAGACAGTGAAGGATCAAAAGGAGTAAGATTCTGTGATGAAAGAGTTCTTCTGTGTTTTGAAAAGCATGATTACTATGCACTAAGGAATGAGGCAAAGCTTCTGGTGTGGATGGAATTGTGTGTCAATAAAGCTGAAAGGAAAAATAATTCTACATCGGTCGGAAGAAGACCCGCAGCTTGATCTCCACTGCCCACGTGTGTCGTGGAGAGATATGTAAGAAAGGGAGCACAGGAAATGTGATATTCCTCCCATAAACCTCCCGTTGACTCCTTTCCTTGATGCTACATAGGGGATTTGGCATGGCTCAAATGACTCACCACTGGCTCTAGCTTCAAAGCCTCGGATGTGGGTTACCTGGTGGTAGAGACCACTGGGTCAGGGCTGGGGAATAAATTAATTACATATATTTTGCAAATTCACCTGCAGGAAGATGGAAGGCAATGTGGAATGAGCTCAAGGCACGAAGCTCGAGTGTTACAACGACAAGGACTGAAGTCAACTGCTATCTCACAAGTGTCAGCGGTGGGGCAGGGAGATGCTTGGAAGAGCAGGGACCTATGGATGCAGCAAGAGGTGCAGAATGGAAGAAAAACACAAAGGGTGCCTGCGGACATGGGAGGCAGCTCTGGCAGTCTGCAAAGTGTCCCATGGTCATCCCTAAAACTGGCCCTTGCTCTACATTCACCACTCAAAGAAGAAATAAGGGCTCTGCAGCAGTGGGTCAATAGGCTCCAGACAGGCCAGACCACCAGAAGCCCCCATCCACCTAGAAACTCATCACAAATACCAGTGCTTGGGGCTCTGTGGTCCACAGGAAGCTCTAGAGGTGGGAAAATTTGGAAATACGATGGATACTTGAAGATTAAAGACCATCCCACTAAAGAATGAATGCGCTAACTGAGAAGATAAAGAGGAAAATTAAAAAGTGCATGGAAGCCAATGAAAATGATAACACAACAGCCCCAAACCTCTGGGACACAGCAAAAGCTGTCATAAGAGAGAAATATATAGCAATCCAGGCCTTCCTAAAGAAGAAAGAAAGGTCTCAGATACACAGCCTAACCTTATACCTTAAACAGCTGGAAAAAGAAAAGCAAACAAAACCCCAAACCAGCAGAAAACAGAAAATAATAAAGATTAGAGCAGAAATCATTGATATTGAAATTTAAAACAAAAAAAAACAAAAAAAAAAAACAAAAAAAACACCAGAACACATCAATGAAACCAGGAGCTGGTTCTTTTTGAAATAATTAGCAAAATTAATAAGCCTCTAGCTAGATTGATCAAAAAGAAAAAGGAAAGAACCCAAATAAATAAAATCAAAAATGAAAGGGGCACCTGGGTGGCTTAGTCGGTTAAGCGTTCGACTTTCACTTAGGTCATGATCTCGTGGTTCGTGGGTTCGAGCCCCAAGTCGGGCTCTGTGCTGACTGCCAGCTCAGAGCCTGGAGCCTATTTCGGAGTCTGTGTCTCCCTCTCTCTGACCCTCCCCTGTTCATACTGTCTCTCTCTCTCTCTCTCCTAGAAATAAATAAAAATATTTTTAAAAAAATCAAAAATGAAAGAGGAGAGGTCACAACCAACACTACAGAAATACAAACAGTAATAATAGATGAGCAATTACATGGCAATAAATTGGGCAATTTGGAAGAAATGGACAAATTCCTAGAAACATATAAACCACCAAAACCGAAAAAGGAAGAAATAGAAAATTTGAACGACAACCAGTAAAGAAATTGAATTAGTAATCAAAAACCTCCCAAAAAAACAAGAGCCCAGGACTGGATGGCTTTCCAGGGGAATTCTACCAAACATTTAAAGAAGAGTTAACACCTATTCTTTTGAGGCTGTTCCAAAAAAAAAAAAAAAAAAAGAATAGAAATAGAAGGAAAGCTTCCAAACTCTTTGTACGAGGCCAGCATTATCCTGATTCCAAAACCAGAAAAAGACCCCACTCAAAAGGAAAACTATAGACCAGTTTCCCTAATGAACACGGATGCAAAAGTCCTCAACAAGATACTAGCCAACCTGATCCAACAACACATTAAAAGAATTATTCACCGTGATCAAGTGGTATTTATATCTGGGATGCAGGGTTGGTTTAATGTCTCCAAATCAATGTGATACACGCATTAATAAATGAAAGAACCACACGATCCTCTCAACAGATGCAGAGAAAGCATCTGACAAAATACAGCATCCTTTCTTGATAAAAACCTTCAAGAAAGTAGGGGTAAAAGGATCATACCTCAAGATCATAAAAACCATATATGAAAGACCCACGACTAATATCATCCTCAATGGGGAAAAACTGAGAGCCTTCCCCCTAAGGTCAAGAATACAAGGATGTCCACTCTCACCGCTGCTATTCAACATCCTGCTGGAAGTCCTAGGCTCAGCAATAAGACAACACAAAGAAATAAAAGGTATGCAAGTCGGCAAGGAGGAAGTCAAATTTTCACTCTCTGCAGGGCTAAGGCCTACAGCAAGTCGACAAAGGGAAAATCCCCCCATGCAGCTCTCAGCAGTGTTGACGGCTAAAATGGGAGGGTCATGTTTGACCGTCCCAGGCCCCAGAGATTGTTCAAGGAGGACGGAAAACTGCACGGGAGGCTGGAGCGTGGCAGACACGTCCGGCCCAAGGCTGACTCCCAGGACACGGCCGTTGGAGCCTCACGCTTCTCAAGCTCCAGTGCACGTGAGAATCACCTGCGGACTTGGTAGCACCCACGTCCTGACTCAGGAGCTCTGGGGCAGGGCCTCGGAGTCTGCATTTCTGACCAGCTTTCAGGTGATCCTGACAACCACAGACACCCTCTCGGGCAGCAGCAAACCTCCGCCAGGAGAGTTGGAGGAATGTGGACAAAGCATACGGACAAAATGCCACTAACCGCCGCAGAGAGGGTCTCACTGTCTCCCCAATATCTACGCAATCCTCCATTTCTTTCCAAAGCAAATTTCTGAGCCTACTGACCCCATATCCCAATCATGAGGTCATACAATTGAACCACAAAGGAAGGCTGGGCCCTAAGGGACAGCAGAGATGACATCCTGAGCAGCAGCCACAGGACACGGTCTCCAGACAAAAAAGCAAGACCCTAATTCCTTTACACAAAAGTTACAAAGGGTGGGTAGGTGACTCAAAGGGTCCACAGAGGATACAATATTTCCAAACATTTAAAAAAATCTAATAAATCATGGGGCGCCTGGGTGGTTCAGTTGGTTAAGCATCTGACTTCGGCTCAGGTCATGATCTCATGGTTCATGGGTTTGAGCCCCACGTCGGGTTCTATGCTGACAGCTCAGAGCCTGTAGCCTGTTTCAGATTCTGTGTCTCCCTCTCTCTCTGACCTTCCCCTGCTCGCGCGCTCTCTCTCTCAGAAATAAATAAAACATTAAAAAAATTATTTAAAAAAATTTAAAAATCTAATAAATCAATTTACCTAGAAAGTACCTTAAATACCAAAAACACACACACAAAGGAGAATGAGAGCTTTGAGCTTTGCAAGGATATTAATAAGAGTAATTAGTAATAGTGATCACCTCGTCCACTGGAGGAAAAATAGAAAAAATCACAGCCTCCAGACTTCTAACTGTAAATTACCTTGAAATCACCTAACATGCGATTACCTGTTTTTTCTGACCAGAGAAGTAGGGCCGCGGCCAAGCCTAAAGTTCATGATTTTTATGACAAAATCTGGGCTATACCTCACACAACTACATATTTTTACCAGTATAAGTGCCAGGCTACACACTGATTTTTTTTTTTTAATGAGGCACTCACAATTATAGGTTCATTGTAACACATGTTCATGTTGGAAAATGTTTTCTATGTTGTTAAGTTTTATACAGCATTCATTAGTGTCAGTTAATCAAAGGGAAAAAGGTGATGTGTAGCCCATAACTGGCCGTTTTAACAAACGAATGAGGATGCATGGTCTTTATTACAAAAGGTTAAATCTGTCATTTGGTAAGTTCTTCCTTTCCAAATTGTAGTAAGCCAGAAAGAATATCATCTCTACTTCATAGAGATCTATCATTGAAATTGTATTAAAAGAACCATCAGCTATATAATAACTAAAAATAAATAAATAAATAAGGATGCCACAATCCCAGTTTTGATCTGTTCAAGTTGGAATATGCTGTCAAAAATCAACATTTTCTGATTTACGAACCAGGGTTTTCTTTTCACGCACTTACAAAGCCTTTGGGCAAGAGGTTAAGTTGAAAATTAAACATCTATTTGCATTTGGTTTAGGAAATCCTTGTCACTTTCCCATGAAATTTCAGCTGTCTCCGTGGATTTGGCGAAGATCAAAGCCCCGCGCTCAGGAAGCCTCGGTTTTAATCCTTGCCAACAGTCAATCATTTGATTCTCGAGTACAAAGAGCCACTCCTGGTGCCGCACTGCCCACACGGTTACGACTTCATATGGCCTTGTTTGCACCTGCCTGGGATGCCTAGGTTCCAGGTATCACAGAGATTTTGCAAAATTGATAGAAGGAGAATCTAAAATTCAGGCTTGTACTCAGAACTCAGTGACAGGGAAGCACTGATGAAAGCCTTCCCTTTTCTTCCTACCTGATGAGTGAGTGACACAGTGTGGGGCATGGGCTCACATCGCGGCTGAGCCACAGACCTCGGGTTTCTACTCAGGGACCCTGGGGGCCCCCTTAGCCCCTCCAGGAAGATATGGGGTCCATCTGACCTCAGAGTCCACTTTCTTTTAACCGCATTGCATAACCTCATGATATATATATGCTTAGGAAAAATTACCTTGTGAATATCACTTGGGTAATACCAACATCGGTCAGCCCATGTATAAGTAAAAGGATATGCTTGTAACAATCTCAGACAGCGACCAGGATGGCAAAAGATTCTGTAAGTATCAATGGATGCTATAAGTTTCAGCTAGTGCTGTTGGGGGAAAACTGTAGAGAAACTGTCATTTTTAGAACAATAGACTCTCCTTTTTGAAATCATGGAGACTGAATCTTTATTTCTGTCTTATGACAAATTCATTAAAAAATGATTGATTAGCAAAGTAATAAATAATGATACTTTAATATATATAATTATACTATCAAATGCTCATAAATATTCTAGGCTTTCATTCTCCCAAGACTTACATGAAAGAAGAAAAAAAGGATTTTCTTCTTCTGGATGTACTATTAAGTTGGTACTATCCCACATGTGGAAAAGTGTTTCACAAGAAAAATAATTGAATAAGAACAAAGGAAATTAGCCAAACTGAGAAAGAAGAAGAAAAACTTCACTCTCATAGCAGAGAAAGTGAAGAAAAAGAAATTGCAATCAATTATTATTATTCCGTAGTAGGATTTTCAAGAGCTGAATTTTCCATCTTACTAATTAGGAACTCGAGGCTGCTTTTCTATGGAAAAAAGGAGATTTGGCCAAGTAGCACGATGTGATACCTCACAACACTGCCAGGGTGGCCCTCTCTACGCCTCTGCATTGCTTCTCAAAGACCAGGAAAGGAACCATTATTCACAAGAGAACTGCAGTCTATCAACAAATCACTTTTGGGGCGTCTGGGTGGCTCAGTTGGTTAAGCGTCTGACTTCAGTTCAGGTCATGATCTCACAGTTTGTGGGTTTGAGCCCCATGTCGAGCTATGTGCTGACAACCAGCTCAGAGCCTGGAGCCTGCTTCGGATTCTGCATCTCCCTTTCTCTCTGACGCTCCCCTGTTCATGCTATCTCTCTCTCTCTCTCTCTCTCAGAAATAAATAAAATATAAAACATTTTTTTAAAAACCCAAACAAGTCACTTTTTCACAGACATAGTCAATGAAGGGGGTGCCTAGGTGGGTCAAAAAAAGGGGCGCCTGGGTGGCTTAGTCGGTTGAGCGTCCGACTTTCGCTTAGGTCTGATCTCGCGGTTCGTGGGTTCGAGCCCCGCGTCGGGCTCTGTGCTGACTGCCAGCTCAGAGCCTGGAGCCTGTTTCAACCTGTGACTCCCTCTCTCTCTGACCCTCCCCAGCTCGCGCTGTCTCTCTCTCTCTCCTAGAAATAAATAAAACATTAAAAAAAAAAAAATTTTAAAAAACCCAAACAAGTCACTTTTTCACAGACATAGTCAATGAAGGGGGTGCCTAGGTGGGTCAGTTGGTTGAGCGTCTGACTTCAGCTCAAGTCATGATCTCACAGTTCCTGAGTTCTAGCCCCATATCGGGCTGTTGGCTGTCAGGGTAGAGCTCACTTCCAATCCTCTGTCTCTCTCTCTGTCTCTCCCTCCGTCCTTCTCTCTCTCGCTCTCTTGCTGTCTCTCAAAAATAAATAAATATGAAAAAAGAAAGAATCCATGAAGAAATAGCAACACAGCCTACAGCTCTTGCCTCTATAATACAATTTATAAACTTTCCATTACTGTTTTATTCACACTTTCTTGTCAAACAAAATAAACAGAAATGAATTACATCCTTTCAAGACAGAAGGCATTACACAGAAGTTTAAAAAAAAAAAGACAAGCTTGTAATTTTTGAAATCATCTTCAGCAACAAGTATGACATCAAACCCGTACAAATGGTGAAATACAGAGTTTACAGCATACACTATACACAAAACCATTCTCGTTAATAAATTTCTCAATAGAAACTATTTAAAAAATAATAGATACATTGTATCTTTTCATTCCCTGGTGGCTTATGTCTGGATAGCTTTTTTTAATTAATTAATTTTTAAAATTTATTTTGAAAGAGAGATAGAGAGCAAGCAGGAGAGAGGCAGAGAACGAGGGAGACAGAGAATTCCAAACAGGCTCTGCACAGTTAGCTCAGAGCCCAATGCGGGGCTCAAACTCATGGACCATAAGATCATGACCTGATCCAAAGTCAAGAATATCATGACCTGAGCCAAAGTCAAGAATCAGACACTTAACCAACTGAGCCACCCAGGTGTCCCTAGATGGCTTTTTTTTTTTTTTACATCTACCATTCCCTCCACCAACCAGTTTTTTTTTTTTAATGATGCAAAAAATAATCTAAGCAAAGAACTCCTCTTCCCCAGAACAGAATTAAATAGAGGCTGCAGGTGGTTTCTACCAACTCAGAAGGGAGCCCACGTATCTGGATCAAAGCTCCAGTGTTCCTAAGAAATAGACCCAAATGAGACAGTATTCATACCCAAAGCTTGCGGTCAAAAGCCTACATAAGTATACTGAGTCTGCAGCTTACTCAGAAGTATGTAAATACAGAAAATTAACATAAGGTAGAAAACCACAGTTTGAAAAATGTGTTTCAATGCCCCCTAATTGGCGCTCTACCATTATGTTCACTCTTCGCCAGGCATGGGCATGTCACCCATCGGTGGGGTCTCTGTGGGCCTTCCACTCAATGCATGGAGACCTGGGATCAAATCCTAGCTCTTCCAGTTTGCAAACTGTGCAAGCAATCAGGAGTTAACTAAGCTCTCAGACTTCAGATTTCTCATAGATACAAGCGGGGAAAACAGCCCTGGCTTCAAGGGTCACAATGAAGAGTAAATGATGTAATATATATACTAAAAAGGCTCAGCACTGGACTGAGGTAATAAGCCCTCAACAGGTGGCATTGCTAGCACTGGCAGTAAGAGTACTACTTAATCTTACCTTAAAAATAGGTCTCAAAGTCAAAAATACTGAAAAACTAACAAGAGGCTAGACCTGGCATCTTCTTTTTTTTTTTTTTAATTTTTAATGTTTATTTTTGAGACAGAAATATATCATGAGTTGGGTGGAGAGAGAGAGAGAGAGAGAGAGATGCAGAATCCAAAGCAGGCTCCAGGCTCTGAGCCATCAACACAGAGCCTGATGCAGGGCTCAAACCCACGAACTGAAAGATCATGACCTGAACTGAAGTTGGATACTTAACCGACTGAGCCACCCAGGTGCCCTTCATCTTCCTTTTTAAATATAAACCTTTGGTGGTGAGCGCCAGGGTGGCTCAGTCAGTTAAGCATTCAACTCTTGATTTTGGCTCAGGTCATGATCTCACAGTTTGCGGGTTTGAGCCCCACCTTATGCTCTGGGCTGACAGTGTGGAGGCTGCTTGGGATTCTCTCTCCACCTCTCTCTGCCTATCTCTCTCTCTCAAACTAAATAAACTTTAAAACTTCAAATAAATAAAGGTCTTCAGATGCTTTCTCACAAGTAAAAGTCCTGCACAATACTGTCAGCCTCACTTCTCAGACCAGAAGTCACCATAGAACGTTCGCATCTTGTCCGGTGATGAGGAAGGGGGTGCTGCAGGGGCGAGGTCCTTCACTTTCCTCACCTTGAACTCTCAGCAATGTGCTCACAACATCCCTTCACAAAGAGGCAGCGATGAAGTGAACCCCTCACCCAGCCGCCAAGCATCCTACATAACTGAGCACTGTCGAGCCACTCTTCTGGGTGCCTGGGACACAGCAGGGCCCTAAGCACAGCAGAGCCACACCCTCAGGGAACCTCCCTCCTAGAGAGGATAAATAAACACACACAGAGATGTGGCTGTGGAACAGCAGGATGAAGAGTGGAGGGGTGTTAGCAGCCAAGCCAGGGAGTGGGGGCTTCCAGGAAAGGACAACGAATGATCAAGTGCAATGGGAAGGACGCCGTGGCTTTGCAGGGCGCAAGAGAAAAGTCTGGGGTGACTTCCAGAGTTTTCTTTTTTTTTCAATATCCCCTTTTATATAATTTTCCAATTTCACCAGTTCTTAAACACCATCCTCAACGTGGGGAGTGGGAGATGAAGGATAGAATCCCAGGTTTTATTAAGCACTAGGATCACTTGGGGAGCAGAGGGAAGCGAGGCCATCTTCCAGCCCAGTGGCTTTCTTGTTTCAGGTGACTGCACACCTGGAGAAGGAAAGTCACTGCACATCTGCTGGGACTGGACACATCTGGCCCGGGACGCAGGAGCCAGAACTCAAGTCCCCGGGCTTTGCACTCACATCCTGTTCATTGTCTGCCCCAGAGAGGAAAAGGCTTTCTTACCGACTGAAACGTCATGGAGATAAGAAAGGAGAACGTTTGTGAAATGTGGATGCCTCCCAGCCTGGGAGGGAACCAAGCTGAAAGCCTAATTTCAACAAACGATTTTCATAGGAAAATAAAACACAACGACAGAGTATTACGGAAGACAAATGCTAACAGAGTCAGGATGTTAGTTGACTGAATTCATATCGGTAGATGTGATAAAGGGGGACAGAAAAGACATCATGGATCGTCCGTAGTAAAAAGTTATATCTCTGGTGTCAATGAATAAGCAACAAGCCATGACTGCACCTGTCTGTGAAGAACAGAACCACCATGTGCCAGCCAGACACAACACTATTTTTACATCATATCACTTGTTAAAAGCCTCCCTATTGCCTGGGCTCATACATTCAATTTGGTTGAAGTTGGGAAATACTCTTAACTTGTACACCGTGACCGTACTATAAACATTTGATGGGCAGGGGGCCATACTCGAAGAGCCCACTACGCAGACTACCGGGTGAAGGGTTATGGAATAATTCTCTTCCAGAGGAGTCCTGAAAGAACCAGGTAGGCTGACGGAGTGTGAACGTACATTAACGCTGGAATTATTCGACAGCGGCATTCACAGCTACAGTAGGGACATAACTGAATTCTAATTTAATAACTTCCATTCCAATCCCTTAATCATATGCCATACGTGTGTTGAGGATATGAATGGTCCAGTGTATTTGGAGAAGATGCCTTGGATTTTTACGTCAGTTAACAGCTCACCAATTGTTTCCCTCTGCACCAGACAGCGGTAATTCCATGAAACAGATATTAGCCCCACTGTACCAACCAAGGAATCCTATGCCAGAGAAATTACATGATCTGCTCAAGAAAAACACAACGATGAAGGCGCAGGACCTAACTTCAACCTCACTCGATTCTTCACACAGTCCAGCTGCTCAGTGGCATTCAGAATTGCTATGTATGACACACTCAAGGAGATCGACACCATCCAGGAAGGAAATGACAGATGTACCAATAGTTTTAGCACTAAATGTAATTTTTTAAAAAATCTATTATATATATTAATGTTATGTTTTTCAGGCAAGAAATTACCCTTAAAATATGACTGTTCCTCAAGGAATTCTGATGTTTTTCCCAAAGTCAAGGTACTGATAAGGACGTTTCTTTATTTATTTTTGAGAGACAGAGAGTAGAGAGACAGCAGAATCCAAAGCAGGCTCTAGGCTCTGAGTTGTCATCACAGAGCCTGACGCGGGGCTCGAACTCATGAACTGTGAGAGCATTACCTGAGCCGAAGTGGGACGCCTAACCAACTAAGCCACCCAGGCGCCCCCTGATAAGGATATTTCAAGTCTAGAATCCACCATCTATATAGACAAAGAAACTCCATTCGCTGAATGTCTATCAAATATCTCATGGTTGCACGGTCTTGTGTATCTTAACATGTTTAACAAGCTGAAGAGACTCCAGTTGTCAACAAAAGGGTAAACTCTTACCTGGTGTTGGACAATAGCTTCCTATTGTGATTACAGTAAAATGTAAATGCCCCCCTTCACCTACAAGACTCTGCTTGAATTTATGCCTAAAGTCCTTCCCACTTCACTTTAAACCATTCTCCTCCTTAGTTGGTCTTTCTGAAACATTCTCCCTGTCCTCCAGCACACCTCCCTCCTTCCTGCCTCTGTGCATTTGCTGATGCTGTTCCCTCTTCCAGGCTGGAAAGGAAGATCCTTTCAAGTCTTGATGAGACCCTTAACGAACTCCTGTTGACAGCCTCTTCTATCAGCCCACCCCAGGTCCTCTCCAGCCCCACACCCTGGGTCATCTCTTTCCACACAATGTGGGCATCCCCTTTGATTGTGTATTAATGCCTTTCTCACAGAATGGAAGCCCCATGAAGGCACACACATCACTCTAATACACTGCTGTCTCCGGCCCTTAAGAGAGTTCATAGGAACTCATCAGAGGTACTCAATATTTGCTAAGTCACTGATCTGCAGATAATTTGTTAGAGGCTCAACTGAAATAAGGTAAGAAAACGTGCAAAGCAAAATACAGCTCACTAATTTAAATAGTTCAAGAACCAAAACAGGTGTTGAATTATTGATCAAAATTAGGGATAAAAAATATTTTCTGCCCCCAGAAGAACTGTTTTTAGAAACCTTTCAGGTAACTTAAACCCCACTATATATGAATTAAAGCATATGTTTTATGGATTAGAACTTCATTAAAGAGCTACTTGCTATTTTAAGTCTTACTAATAGCAATTAGTAATTAGAAATTAGAAATTACTAACCCATGGAATAAAGTCTAAACTCCTGAACTTGAGTCAGGATCCGGCAACACCGTCTGTCACCCTTCCAGTCTCCACCTTCCCGGGAGATGCTTCAATATTACAAAACCACATGAAATGATCCGAAAACATCATTCAGTGCTAGGTCTCTGGGAGGGCCCCAGCTGATCAACGTGGAGGACTGTGCTGTGATCACGATCACCGATTAGTAGCAGATGGAGCCAGGAGTAGACCACCCCCCACCCCTGGTCTCTCTGGGCTGACCACACAAAGCAGGAATTTCCCCTCTGCAGGGTTTCACAGGACCATCATGCAACACCAGGGAACAAACCCATAACCGTGAAGGGAGGAGTCACAGGCATTCCAAACCTAGAAATAACGATCCAGAGTCACGGTCACCTTTAGGCACGGCCAGGGAAAAGGTGGGGAAATCGAGCGAGGGAACAGCAAAGCTGTTAAAGTAGCAACTTGTTAACGTGTTCAACGTAAATGGAGAGGAAGGGGCGCAGACCAGGCACTCAGCTACCGGGCTGTCCCCATGTCCTGTGAACTTGTAACGGGTGAGGTCCTTCACTCACTCAACTCAGTCAGCGTGCCTCGCGACTGCACACGTTCATCAGAGTTTGTAACGGTCGTTAACTATTCTGAGCCAGAGCCCCGAGGTAGAGCGATCCGAGCAAGGTGAGCACCTCTGAGCGTCTGACCGGTCGGCTGAGTTTCCAAGTGACCCACTGCTGACGGTCTGGTCAAGTAGGCCAGACATAGGTTATGGCCGCTAACATTCAGTAGCTAAGCTGCAAATGTCTTCCACCGAATCTGATGTTCCAAAATGGACTCCTAAACACAAGTTAAACCGTATTATTTCTATTTTAAAAAAATTTTTATTTTATTTCTAGGATAGAGAGAGACAGCATGAACAGGGGAGGGTCAGAGAGAGAGGGAGACACAGACTTTGAAACAGGCTCCAGGCTCTGAGCTGGCAGTCAGCACAGAGCCCGACGCGGGGCTCGAACCCACGAACCGCGAGATCATGACCTAAGCGAAAGTCGGACGCTTAACCGACCAAGCCACCCAGGCGCCCCTAAACCGTATTATTTCTTGTTTTGTTTTCTGGAAGATGCTTCCCCCCACCACCAAATTCCTGGAATAAGGTCAGGAAGGGGTTAGGTGCTACAAGGTAAACTAGGACAACAGGACCCAATATGAGATTTGGCGCCACATGTACTATGCAGTGGATTTGGGAACTGTGTCATTGGCAGAGACTCTGCAGACCACGAGTCACTGGAAGGTGACCAGGACATACGCATGCTATATGTGTGGGGTGTAGACAGTCAACCACTGTGGTAGGTGGGAGCCCGGGATGGGACTCAACTCACCCAGGTGGTATTCCCAGTTCCATCCTATCCAGAGTATAGTCCTGGACAAAACATTTACATCTTTGAAACTCACTTTTTAAAAAATGTTTATTTATTTTTGAGAGAAAGAGAGACAATGTGTGTGACTGGGAGAGGGGCAAAGAGAGAGGAAGACACAGAATCCAAAGCAGGCTCCAGGCTCTAAGCTGTCAGTCCAGAGCCCAATGTGGGCCTTGAACCTATGAACCGCAAGATCATGACCTGAGCTGAAGTCGAACATTTAACTGACTAAGCCACCCAGGTGTCCTTGAAGCTCACTTTTAACCATCTGAAAAATAGAAACGCTAATGATGATCTCAGATTGTTAGCAGTATGAAGTGAAATGACATTTGTAAGGCTATCAACACAATGTTAGGCATCGGGTGGGGGGAGTGAATAAAGGATTGCTTCTCTGCCAGTCCCGAAGATGATAATGTAGAGAGGACACTGGGGCACAGAGAGTCATGACCAGAGGAATGACACTCGTTACAACATAACCAGGCTCTCTGTAGTACAAAGATGGATATCTCAGCTGGGTACAGCAATGGAAACCAAGGAGTAGGAACAAAGCACTGTGATGGCGGTGGTGTTCAGACGCTGATGCGAACAAAGCAACCACAGTCCTTCCACCGGGTACCACACATGCTCACGAACACCACTGGAGAACGTTTCAGGCTCTTGGATCCAACTAATTCCGTGCACTCTCTGATGAGACTGGGTTAGGCAAGGAGGCCTGCGTTCACTAGCATCGTCCAATGCCAGTGCATGAGAGCACCCCCGGTCCCAGAGAGCACCGATCACGTCTTGTTGGGTGCCGCAATGTGTCTCTGTGTTCACCAGTTACTCTACCATCCCCCCATTACTCATCTCTTTCCATAACCACCCAAACAGCTTGTAGGCACCAGAAGTCGCCTCTTTTCAAAACTGAATCTGACACAACGCAACACCCGTGGTAGGTATGCCACCGTGGAAGGTATGAACACAACGGATTGGATACTTATATTTACCTTCTCTGCATTTAGGGGCTTTCCAGGGAAGGGAACATACTGAGGTTTTAAGGAACCATCTCCACTCAAAGGCATGTTGCAAGCTCAGGGGGCACCTGGGTGGCTTAGTTGGTTAAGTGTCCGACTTTCGCTTGGGTCATGATCTCACGGCTCGTGGGTTCGAGTCCCGCGTCGGGCTCTGTGCTGACTGCCAGCTCAGAGCCTGGATCCTGTTTCAGTCTGTGACTACCTGTCTCTCTGGCCCTCCCCTGCTCACGCTGTCTATCTCTCTCTCCCCCCTAGAAATAAATAAAACATTTTTTAAAAAAATTAAAAAAAAAAAAGGCATGTTGCAAGCTCAGACTGCTAGAAACGCACCCCAGCTCCGTAAGGCAGCACACAGCCGGCAGCTTCTGCTTGGCTAAGGAATATGAATAAGCCCTTCTTTCCTGAACGTCAGTAACTTCTTCAGAAACTCCCCCATATAGTTTCTTCTTACTGATAATACAGTTTTTTACCATAAACAATGAAAGCTGTTTTTTTAATCCCTCTGAATTTGGGATAAACATTCTTGTGTGTTGGGGGGGGGTGATCCAAATACGTTGATGAATATATGAGAAATTGCCGTTGAAGACCCCTGACTTGAACTATCATTTTGAAGTAACAGCACAGTGGTACTTTGATATATTGGGAAGAAGATTATTCAAAACAGATTGGGTTGTTGAAAAGATCAGCACCCCACAGATTACACACACCTATCTGTGCATGTACTTATTTACATTGGAAGAGCAGCATACACTTGCCAGAAAACCTTTTTGCCCCAGAAAAAAAAAGTAGCATTTGATTTGTTCACTTCCATTTCATCCATACAGACTGTGAATTTTACAGGTACTTCTTAAGTGAAATAGCTCCTTCCTTTGAGGGGAAAGCTTTCAATATTTTGCTTATCAGATCAGCTAATGTTTAATTCATTGCTTCTGCCAACTCGATTTATAGAAGGAATGCTTATCAACAGGAAAGTAAAGGCAAAAGTCAACCACATTAGGGTTCCAGTTTATAAGAATTTGGACCAGATCCAAATTCTGTTTAATGTTATATGGAAAGGAAGGTCTGACAACGCAACATTTTTAAAAAGAGGGAAGGGAAGGAGGAAAGAATGGAGGGAAGGAGATGGAAGGGGGGAAGGAGGAAGGAAGGAACCGAGAGCCACATCTATAACCGTCCCAGGACACAAACATTGCTAATGATACATTCTTTCAGCCAAGTAAAATGTATGAAATCCAGTGTCCTAGCGTCTAATGCTCCCCCACTGCTAATGGGACATAGGCTGCAGCAGACTGTGGCCTCTTTGTTCCGAATGTGTGTGCATCTGGTGTCATTCTTGTCTCTAGCTGGCCTCCGGTTTTATTTATTTATTTTTTTTAATTTTTTTAATGTTTTTTATTTATTTCTAGGAGAGAGAGAGAGACAGCATGAGCAGGGGAGGGTCAGAGAGAGAGGGAGTCACAGACTGAAACAGGTTCCAGGCTCCGAGCTGGCAGTCAGCACAGAGCCCGACGCGGGGCTTGAACCCACGAACCGCGAGATCATGACCCAAGCGAAAGTCGGACGCTTAGCCAACTAAGCCACCCAGGCGCCCCTGGTTTTACTTTTTGACAAGACTAACAAGGCAGGGTTCTCTGAGAAACCCATTTTTCCAGCATTGGTTTGCTGAGCACAAGCACTAGCTCGAGCCTTAAAATGACACAGGAGTGTAGAGCAAGAGCCTCCCTACTATTACTCTATGACTGCAGCTGGCTCACATGTTCTATAAGAATGCATAGCTACTGGGCGCCTGGGTGGCTCAGTCCCTTGAGCGTTCGACTTCGGTTCAGGTCATGATCTCACGGTTCCTGAGTTTGAGCCCTGTGTCCGGCTCTCTCTGTGCTGGCAGCTTAGAGCCTGGAGCCTGCTTTGGGTTCTGTGTCTCCTTCTTTCTCTGCCCCTCCCTCACTCATGCTCTGTCTCTCTGTCCCTCTCTCTCCCTCTCTCTCTCAGAAATAAACTTGGGGCACCTGGGTGGCTCAGTCCATTAAGCGTCCGACTTTGCTCAGGTCATCTTGTGGTTCCTGAGTTTGAGCCCTGCATTGGGCTCTGTGCTGACAGTTCAGAGCCTGAAGCCTGCTTCAGATTCTGCTCCTCTCTGCCCCTCCCTGCTTGTGCTCTCTCTCTCTCTCTAAAATGAACAAACATTTAAAAACTTAAAAAAAAAAGAACACATAGCTACTACCTATAAAAATGAGTGTTTTAGAAAAATGACCAAAATAACTTTATATCCACAGGATTCATTACCGTATCAAACTGTTGGATACTTTCAAATATAAAATTGCTCCCCTGAATGATAATCTTTTAAGGAAGTCCACTTTTAAAGCATAGTAGAGCCAATATTCTGATATTCACTCAAGGGTAGGAGCTGGTAAATCAGGCTCTCCATGCCCATTCCTTGTCCAATGGTTGACTGAATTTTTCCATTATTAATTTATTCTATTCATATAAAAAGAAGAAACCCCTTTGCTCTTCAAAGTTCTACAATATAAGGAAACAGAGTCTTTACTGGAAAGGTGGGAAGATATAACATGCTGTATGCCTGACAGGTAGGTATCTTAGGGGAAAGAAAACAGCAAAAGAAGACAAAATACAGAATTGTGGTAATTCCTTGCAGCAAGAAAAATATTCTTTTTTCAAGTTTATTTCTTTATATCAGGATAGACAGAGACAGCATATGAGCGGGGGAGGGGCAGAAAGAGAGAGAGAGAGGAGAGAGAGAGAATCCCAAGCAGTCTCCTGCTATCAGCACAGAGCCCAACACGGGGCTCGAACTCAGGAAACCATGAGCTCAACCTGGGTGATACTAAATGTGCACATTAAGGAAGATGGCTGAATTCTACTCGCACTATCTTTAAGGGAAATACAATGCTTCCTTCTGTGATTTAAGGTCTGGCTTACTCTTGAGGAAAAATGAAATCGCTCATATATGCCTCGTTTCCTGACTATATCAAATGAATATAAATATGTGAAATTATACACACACGTATATAAACACAAATATATACGTATGTTCATTTTGCTCCATGTTCCAGAATCTATCATGATAGGTAAGTCAATGTGAGGCTATATTAAAAACAAAATAAATAATATTGTCTCCTGCATTTGCCCCCACCCTTAAAACTTTATAGTTTTCTTTGTAAGTAAGGGTCTGTGGGAGTATTTTTTCATATTTTTGCCAGTTTTTTCCTAATTTCAATATTGTAACATATTTTAGGAACCCACAATCACATAACTCAAATAACACAATTCTCCTTTAATACACTGTAAGCACTCATTACGTACAGAATGTATTTATAGTCTCCTGTCTAAGCTAATTTGGCTGTTGCTGGCTTAAACTAGCTTCTGCCTGATAAGACATCACCATTATGTCTCAAGTGTAAACAGCATTTAGGGCATATCAAAATAACCTACTTTCCCAATGTGAGATGACCTTGTATATTTTACATTGAAGTTTGATTTCCTGGAAAAATGTCCTCTTAAAAAATGAAAGATCTCCTCTGTTGGTGTGATTACAGAAACGGGGTGCCATGCATCCCACAGAGTTTAAAGACAAGAAGGTTCATGGCTCCAGATCGATTGGCAAACTTTTTTTCCACTTCTCTTTTGAAAATTAGCAGACTGCATTTTTTTTTAGAACAGTTGTAAATGTACAGAAGAATTGAGCAGATAGTAGAGTTTCCATATATCGCTCTCTCCACCCCAACCCCCTAGTTTCCCTTCTTGTTGAAATCTTGTATCAGTGTGGTAAACTTGATTCAACTGAAGCAGCTCTATTGATTTTTATTAACTAAAACCATAGTTTATATTAAGCAACACTCTGTCTTATATACTCAATGGATTTTTACAAATGCATAATGTCACATATTCACCATTACGGTATCAGACAGAATACTTTTGCTGCTCTAAAAGTCCTCCATATTTCATCTATTTATCTTTCTCTTGACCATATCCCCAAACCCTTGGTCCTTTTAACATCTCTACAGTTTTGAATTTTCTACAATGTCACATCACTGGAATCATACAGTATGTAACCTTTTCAGACTGACTGCCTTCATTCAGCAATATGTGTCTAAGTTTTCTCCATGTCTTTTTGTACTTTGATAGCTCATTTCTTTTTATCACTGTATAATATTCCATCGTCCAGATGCACCACAGTATGCTTATTCATTCAATTTGGAAAGACATTTTGGTTGCTTCCAGTTTGAGGAAATTGTTAAGTTTCTATAAACATTTTTTTCAGGTTTTTGTTGAACTTAAGTTTTCAATCCCTTGAGTAAATACCTAGGAATGTGATTAATGGGTTGTATGGTAAGAATTCACGTAGTTTGAAAGAAACTGACAGCCTATCTTTGAGTAGCTCTATCATGTTGTATTCCTACCAGTCATTCTTATTGCTCCATCTTCTCATCAGCATTTGGTATTCTCAGGTTTTTGGGTTCTAGCCATTTTAATAGATATGTGCTAGGATCTTATTGTTGTTTTAACTTGCAATTCCCCAGTGATGCACGATGATGTGTTTCTTTTCATATGCTTATTTCCTATTTATGTAATTTCCTTTGGAGTCTCTGTTCATAACTTTTTGTCCTTTTAAAAAGTGGATTGTTTTTCTCATAGCTGAATTTTAAAGGTTCTTTGTATATTTTGGATACAAGTCTTTTTCAAACGTGTGTTTTGCAAAGATTTTTCCCCCAGTCTGTGGCTTATCTTTTGATGTTCTTAACAGTGTCTTTTACAGAGTAGGATTTTGTTTTTAATGTTTATTTTTGAGAGAGAGAGAGCGCGCGCGCGTGCACTCACACGTGCCTGCAAGCAGTTGGGGGAGGGGCAGAGAGGGGGGGAGACACAGAATCTGAAGCAGGCTCCAGGCTCTGAGCTATTGGCACTGAGCCCTACATGGGAAACTATGAGATCATGACCTGGAAACTCAGATGCTTAACTGACTGAGCCACCCAGGTGTCCCCAGAGTAGGATTTTTTAACTTTAATAAAGTCTCACGTCATTTTTTTTCATGGATTGTGTTTCTGTGCTTGTATCTAAAAAGTCATAATCAAATCCAAGGTCACTTGGATTTTTATCTGTATTCTAAACATAGTTTTGCATTTTATATTTAAATCTATAATCCACATTACTTTTTGTGAAAGTAAACTCTGCAGTATTATTGTTAAAGTTTGTGCCTAGTTTTTTGGATATTTTTGGTTTTGTTTTTTTGTTTGTTATTCATTTTGCATGTGGATATCCAATTGTGTTCAGCACTATTTGTTGAAAAGACTATCATTTTCCCATTGAATTACTTTTGCTCATTTGTCAACACTCAGTTGAATACATTTGTGCGGCTCTGCTTCTGGGCTCATTCTGTTCCATTAATTATTTGGCATCACTTTGCCAAAATCACAATGTCATAATCACTGGAAGTCTTAAAGTCAAGTAGTGGTAGTACTCTTTGTTTTTCTATGATATTGTATTGACTCTTCTGAGTTGACTTTCCAAATAAGGTTTAACATCAGTTTGCTGATAGCAAAAATTGACTTGCTGAGATTTTGATTGGGATTCCATTGAACCTATAGATCCAAGTTGGGAAGAAATGATATCTTTGTAATATTGAACCTTCCTATTCATGAACATGGGATATCTTTCCATTTATGTAGATGTCAAATTTCTTTCATTCGAGTTTTATAGTTTTCTTTATATAGGTCCTGTATATATCCTATTAGATTAATACCTAAGGTTGTTTTTCTATTTTGTTTTGTTTTTTCCTGCTAATGTAAATGACACTGTGTTTTCCTATTTCAATTGCTTATTGCTGGGTTACAGGAAAGTAATTGACTTTTTATATTAATCTTGTACCCTGAAATCTTGCCACAACTGCTCATTACTTTCAGGAGTTTTATTGTTGATTTTTTTTGAATTTTCTAAGTTGAACAAAGATAATGTTATTTCTTCCTTCCTAATTTGTATATCTTTTATCTCCTTTTCTTGCCTTAATAATTTAGCTAGGATTTCCAGTATGATCATGAATAGGAGCAGTAAGAAAAGACATCCTTGTGTTGTTTCCAATCTGAGAGGAAAAGTACCTTCTCACTATTAAGTATGATTGTTTGTTGAATATTTTTGTGGATATGAAAAAAGAATGACAAAGTTCCCCTGTATTCCTAATTTGCTGAAAGTTTTTAATCATAGATAAATGGTGGTTTCATCAAATGTTTTTATTCTGTATCCATTGTTATGATCAGTTAATTTCTTTCTTTAGGTTGTTCATCATGATGGATTATATTAATTAATATTCAAATGTTGAACCAGCCTTCCATACCTGGAATAAGTCAGCTTGGTCGTGGAATATACGTCTTTTTATACATGGTCAGATTGGATATGTTAATATTTCATTGAGGATTTTTGTATCCATGTTTGTGGGAGATGCTTTTCTGCAGTTGTCTTTTCTTTTGATGTTTTTATTTGGTTTTGGTATTAGAGTAATATTGGTCTCCTAGAATGAATTATGAAATATTTCCTCTGCTTTTATTTATTTCTTTTTTAATTTCTTAATGTTTAATTTATTTTTGAGAGAGAGACAGTGAGCATGATCAGGGGAGGGTCAGAGAGAGAGGGAGACACAGAATCTGAAACAGGCTGCAGGCTCTGAGCTGTCAGCACAGAACCTGATGCGGGGCTCAAGCCCACGAACCATGAGATCATGACCTGAGCTAAAGTCAGATGCTTAACTGACTGAGGCACCCAGGCACTCCAGTCTTTGCTTTTAAAAGTCTTAGGAAGAGATTGCAGGGAACTGATATAATTTCTTCCTTAAATGGTTGGTAGGATGCCAGTGAAACCATTTTGGTCTGCTGTTGCCTTTTTTGGAAGGTTACTAATTCCTGACTCAATTTCTTTAATTAATCAACCCCATTATATGATCTATTTCTTCTTGCATGAATTTTGGTAGTTTGTGTACTCCAAGAAATTAGTTTTTTTTTTCCATTTATCAAATTAGTGGGCATAGGGTCTTTCATAATACTCTTTTATTACCATTTTAAGGTTCATGGAATCATTAGTGATGACCCCGCTTTCTTTTCTGACATTAGTTGTTTATGTCTGATCACTTTTTTTTCTTGGTAACCTAGATGGAGGTTTACCAATTTTATTGATCTTTCAAAGAACAAGATTTTAGTTTTGTTTCTTTTTCCTGTTGGCTTCCAATTTTATTTTATTTTTTTTCTAATATTTTTTTATTTATTTCTAGGAGAGAGAGAGACAGCGTGAGCAGGGGAGGGTCAGAGAGAGAGGGAGTCACAGACCGAAACAGGCTCCAGGCTCTGAGCTGGCAGTCAGCACAGAGCCCGACGCGGGGCTCGAACCCACAAACCGCGAGATCATGACCTAACCGAAAGTCGGACGCTTAATCGACTAAGCCACCCAGGTGCCCCGGCTTCCAATTTTAAATTAATTGATTTCTGCTCTGATTCTTATGATTTCTTTTCTTCTGCTTGCTTTAGGCTTATATTATACTTCCTTCTCTAGTTTCCAAAGTTGGAATCTTATATGATGGATTTCAGATATTCCTCTTTTTCTGACATACACATTAAGTGCTGTTATATTTCTGTTGAGGTCATGTTCTCATCATATCCTACACATTTTTATAAGTTGTGTTTTCATTTAGTTCAAAATGTTTTTAAATTTCCCTTGAGACTTTCTCTTTGATTCATGTGTTATTTAGAAGTGTGTTTTTATTCTCCAAATATTTAGAGATTTTCTAACTATGTTTAATTGAATTAAATTAATTCCATTGTGGCTTAATTCTGTTGTGGCATGAGACCATGTTTTGTGTGATTTGAATTATGGTGAAGTATGTTTTGTGGTGCAGAATGTGATCTGGGTGAATATACCATTTGAAAAGAATGTGCATTCTGCTATTAATTAAGAATTCTATAGATGAATTAGATTCATTTGTTTGACGGTGATGTTCAGGTCATCTATATCCTTACTCATTTTCAGCCTGCTGACTCTGTTGATTCCTGACAAAGAGGTAGATTTGTCCATTTTTCCTTCCAAATTTTATTTTTTTCTCATTTATTCCTTCTACGATATGCCTTCTTTCTGTATGCAGGTCTGGTTTCTGACTTTATGTTATCTCCCTTCTCTGTAGAACATCTTTTAACATGTCTTACAAGTCAGGTCTACTGTTGACAAATTCCTCAGTTTGTATGTGTATATGAAAATGCTTCTCCTTCACTCTTGAGGAATAATTATGTTGGATTTAGAATTCTACGTCCATACCTTTTGTTTTTCTTTCAATACATTACATATTTCACTCCACTCTTGCTTGTATTGTTTGTGGCAAAAAGTCCAATATAATTCTTATCCTAGTTCCTTTACAGGTAAGGTTTCCCCTGCCAATTTCTTTAATATTTTCTCTTTTTCTTTAGTTTTCTGCTGTTTGGATATGACATGCTTAGGTGTAGAATTTGGGGGTAATTATCCTGTTTGGTGTTCTCTGAGCCTCTTGAATCTGTGATTTGGTGTCCATCCACTTTGGATAATTCTCAGTTATCATTTCTTTAAATATTCCTTCTGTACCTTTTTTTTCTTTCTTCTCCTCTGGCATTCACATTTTGCATATGCTATCTTTTGTAATTTTCCCACAATTCTTAAATATTCTGTTATTCTTTCATTTTTTTTTCTCTTTGCATTTCAGTTTGATGTCTCTATTGACATATCTTCAGGCTCACTGTTCTTTCTTACTTGTGCCTAATCTAGTAATGAGCCTATCAAAGGCATTCTTCACTGCTGTCACATTATTTTCTATTGTAGCATTTCTTTTAACTCTTCCTTAGAGTTTTCAACTCTGCTTATATTGCCCATCTGCTTTTGCATGTCAGCAACTTTTGTATTAGATACATTAGCATATTAACCAGTTATTTTAAATTCCAAGTCTGATCATTCTAACATTTGTGTCATACCCAAGTCTGGTCCTTAGTCTTGCTTTGTCCCTTCATATGTGTCTTTACTTCTATTGCATGTCTTGTAAATTTTTGTTAAAAGACAAATATGATATGTCAAGTAACAGGAACTGTGATAATTAGGCTTTTAGTGTGATATTTTATGTGAGTCTGAGAAGCAGCTGGCCTATATTTAATACCGTTGTAGTTATAGGGGCCAGAGACTTCAGATTCCTCTAGTTTTCTCTTCTGCTTTCTGTGTTTCTATAGAACTTCTTAGAGTTTGTGTCCTGCAGCTCTCGGTGGTAATACACTGCTATTACTTTGGAGTCCTGGTGATGTGCTGGGAAGGGGCTGAGAGGGAGAAGCTTGCTATAATCTTACAATTAAATCTCAATTTTTAGTATCCCTGAGTCCCTGTGTTGTAACTTTCAAATGTTTCTTGTTTGTTTGTTTGTTTGTGTAATCTTTTTTTCTCCCTTTATGCAAGACCAGAAGACACCTGGAAGGGTCTGCTGTCGGCTAAGTGGTCTTTCCGGGGTTAGCTAAGGCTCTGGTAAAGTAAGTTCCCTTGGAACACAAGGCTTTGTTATGGAGATACACTGGGCTTATTTCAAATGATGCTTTTCCACACCCCATGCACAAAATACAAAGGGGTTTTTCTCTGCTCTCCAGTGAGAACTTGATGAGGCTCCTGGAGGTGAAACTGAGGAAAGTATACAGGACCATCCAGAAAATGTTACCTTTTTAGCCAACCATGCTTAGCCACCAGCAATTTGTCAAGCTTACCAGTGAAATGTTCTGACCAGTTCTGTTCTCAGTAAACTGACCTTAGCTGTCATTCCCTGTTCTGACCTATCTCTCCAAGATTTCAGAGTGGTGGTTTGCCCTATGGCTTTAATTCTCAGACTGATCTAAGAAAAGCCATCAATTTTCAGTTGTTGAGCTTTTATTTTATTTTTTATCATTTCTGCTCTTTACTTGGTACTAACAAGATGCGAGTATGATTTTTTATTGTCCTTTCTTTTACACACATTCTTTTTTTTTTTCTTCTTGTTATAAGAAGTTGAATGATGACTTCCAGGTTCTATATATACTAGAGCTGAAGTTTCACAAAAAAAAAAAAGCTATCAAGCTTTTTCTATCAATGGTCAATTAATAAATGTTTTGGGCTTTGTCAAATATATAGTCTTTATTGTGGCTACTCAGGTCTGCAAGTGGAATGTGAAAGCATTCACAGACAACACGTAAATGAATAGGTATGTCACGTCCCAATAATGTTATTTACAAAAAAAATAAGTGGGTTTGGATCGTGGACTATGTTTACCAGCCCCAAACTGAAGGGTAAGCTAGTAGCAAACATGAGCAAAGTTGGATGCACCGTCAATAAAAAATAAAACACACTTGGCTTTTATATTAAATACACATTCTTTACTAATATGAAGTAAGAGGGCATATCTCACTTTTTCTTGAAAAAATATTTTACTTTGGATAGAAATGGGGGTACCACTGATCATTCAGTAATTCTAAATTACTATAAACAAACAGCACACATTGTGAATCTGATTGGTGACTGGCAGTGTGTCTTAGTGCCTGGGACACTGGGCTTGGTGGGGACATCAATGAACTGGAGAGCAGAGCAGGCAGCTGCTGGCCCATGGGAGTATGGGTCTGCATCACCAGAATTACAGTTTTTCACGAGGAGGTGTAAATCTAGTTTTTATAGTACCTTTACCATTTTAAGTGTTGCCAATTACTCAAAGTAAACTTTCAGGTATCATACAAGCCAACGGTCTGTTAGACCAAAATCAAATATCCAATCTGGCTGAACTTGGCCCCTGGCTGAATTTGTCCTCTAGTCTAGGACAACTTCCAAGTTTTCCTGACGGGGAGCCTAGCTGTTAAGAACTTTCCCAATGTTGGGGCGCCTGGGTGGCTTAGTCAGTTAAGCGTCCGACTTTCGCTTAGGTCATGATCTCGTGGTTCGTGGGTTCGAGCCCCGCGTCAGGCTCTGTGCTGACTGCCAGCTCAGAGCCTGGAGCCTGTTTCGGTCTGTGATTCCCTCTCTCTCTGATCCTCCCCTGCTCACACTGTCTCTCTCTCTCTCTCCTAGAAATAAATAAAACATTTAAATAAAAAAAAAAGAACTTTCCCAAGGTCACACGGCCTTCAGACAGCCAGGTGTGTTGTGTGTGATAGCCTGGTCTGCTCATATCCCCCATCAAATGTACCTTTAGCCTCCACAGGACCAGTGTGCCCTGCTCTGTATTTCGTCTGGCCACTGTGTCACTTCCTTCTGCCCACAATATCAATGATCCCCATGCTTACAAACCCAGATAGCTTTTTAAATTAACCAACTTCATAATTTTTTTTTCATTTTTCTTCACAGAGTACAATTATATTTCACTTAAATCAGCAAAAAACAATCACAGTTCTGTTAGTGCTGTGAAATCGCAGCAAGATAAATGATTCCAATCAGTTACAGGAAGTCTACAAAGAACATCTTAGTCAAAAAAAAAAATGTGTCTCAACTTATTCAGATCCTACTTTCCTGTGTAACACAGTCCTGCTTAATTCTAAACTGCTCAAAAGCATTCATCTTTCTAGGGACTTCAGGGGTAAAATGAGAGCAAGAGAATGGTTAGAATGTTCTCACCCACTGTGCACTATCCCAGACGGAGTAGGAAGTTGGCACAAAGGGGTAGGGCCAAGGTAACTTCATAGAGGCTGATGGTAGAGGGTGGAGGGGTGGGGAGAAAGCATAGTCTCAATGGGGGGGACTTCCAGAGAGCCCGGCCTCTAGTTCCTTGTTACTTTCTATCTAGAGCCCTTGACTAGGAGTTTTTCAAATGAGTATCGATTCTAAAAGGCACTACAACTGGTAGAAAGAGATTGCTTATGAAATATACACAACCATAATGAATTAAATGGAAAGATTTTCATGTCAACAGCAGAAAAAAAAAAGAATTATCCTAAAAACCTGCTGACATCTCATTGTATTTCATTGCTATAATCTTGGACTGCCATCGAGGTATTTTTTAATGGAGTTAGGTATTAGGACTGGATATTTCAAAAATATACTTTAAGCTGGAAAGAACAATAAAATGTTGTGATCCAATGTGTTCAATAAAAGTGGGGAGAGAGTGCTGGGTACTGGGCAGAGTAACAAAAAAGAAACCAGCCCATCACATACACACACCACCATCACTGTTTATTTTTAGCATTTCCTAAACTGATATTCTAAGGAAAAATAACAGGGATGGCTCAAAATAAATTGTTTTTATGCCCAAACATGTTGTGTAAATCCAGGTTAGAGAAAATTGAACAGGTATTTTTACTATAAAATCTCTTAGCCCTTTTACTATGCTTGGTAAACTGCACCTTCAATAAGATCTCTCTGCTGGGAATGTTTTTCAAATCTATTGACCATCAAAGTCTATATGCAAATGAACAAATTATAAACTCTCCCCAAAGATGGGTTTAATGGAGGATAATTTGGGAAATACTGATTTATTTTATTTGTTGGCAAGCTTAAATAACAACTTCATACATGAAGAATTTACATCTGAAATTTTCTTAAAGGATGCTGCCATTTTGGTTGTAAGGGTACCAGGCCACCATTTCTCCCCTCCTTCCTTAAATCAAGGTTATGGTTCCATTCCCAGAATAATTCTCATGTTCTTTCTGTGTAAAATATTTTGAATATGCTGAATTGCTTCGGATTTCCATATCAGTGTTTCTTTCAGCTGGGTCTAGGAAGAGTTAATGTAGGCACATCATATGGAATTTTCAATGCCAGAAGAAGTAATTATACAATATTGTTGTCATAAAATTTATACTGAAGCGAGATAAAGCACCTGGTTAGTTATCAATTAATACCTTTTTATTATGTTCTGCCTGGCTTTCTTCCTTCTTATGTGGGATGATACTTGGGCTAGGATTATTTATGATTTATAGCAAGGATAACAATTAAGATTTATGCTCATAGGAAATGCTTTCCTGCTCTGCTCTGTGCAGAATAACACAGTGCAATGTTCCTTCTAATCACACAGTGGGGAGGGGAGCCAAATCTCCATGAGAAAAAGAAAAACTGGGGGGAATGGGATGAAAATGGCATTAGAGTTGCTGATTGAGGAGGAGCGCTCCAAACTGGAAACATTTTCTTGGAATTAGGTTGGAACGAGAGCACGGTATTGGCCTGACAAAGGGCAGGCTGGCCTTCCTGGGAAAGGCTAGTCCCAGGATAAGTGCAAGGTGGTGAGACTGTTTAGAGCTCTTATTACTCTGTACTCTTAGATCTGTGCTCCAGTAACGGTCCGTCTAAGAGCGTCACAGTACTCTGGAGATTAATTCATAAGATGCTACAGTTGTTCCTTACGGGGAGAAGGATGATCTCCTGGTTTCAGAGAGCTGCAGGACACAATTTTATGTGGACTAAACTCCTTTAAAACTAAAATGAGGTATGAGGCATGGTCCAAATGGCAATCTGACATGTCTGTGATGAGAAATGGTACATTTACATCTCCTGTCTCTCCCATCAAGAACAAAATGTGGAATGGCCAGTGAGAAAACATCCATCATTGATGACAGAAAGAATAAAATGCCCACATTTCTGGCAGCCAGTTTAAGGAAACTGCAGGACAACACAGCACTTTGACTGTGACACAGTCTACGTTTATTCCCTCTCTGCCCCATCCCTTGGGCATGTCTCTGTGCACACATTAAATATGGGAAGTTGTATGCTATACCTTGGGTTTGCCTCTTCAGCAAACTAAAACAAACTAGATAAAGCAAATCAAAAAACAGCCAAGACCTCTGTGAAGATCCTAGTGTGGGCTATTCAAACCTCGGTGGGCTGATGAGGCTCTGTCTACCTAAATGGACATGACTTCCAGCACCCAGGGGAACATGCATGTTTTATGTGGCTTCACGAGGTGATCTGCAAAATGGGAAAGTCCCTAAATCTGGCTTTCTCTTGAATGTCTCCCATTGCACCTCCTACCATCAATGAGGAGGCATTCAGTAGGCTCTGTTTCTAATTTTTGTAATGAGACTCAGTATTAGGTGAACCACTTCCATGACTTCAGCATGAGGCATTCTGGTGACAGGCACCTAGCTAAGTGTGTTTCATGGAAAACAAAAAAGAATGGATCCCATGCATGGTCAAATCACTTCCAAACACATTGGTGTAAAGTAAACAGGTGTCCCATTGCAGGACTTCTCAGTACTTTTGATACATTCATTATAAACCTTCTAAAACGGGAGACTTTGGCAGCATTTCTCCAGGCAGATTTCACCATCGAACCTTCTGTCTAGGACAGCATTGGTGTTCAATAGAAATATAACACGATCTCCAGATGACAGCCATGTATGTGATTTTAGACTGTAAGAAAGTCTCACTAAAACTGTAAAAAGAAGCAGGTGAAATTAATTTTATTAAGAGACTTCATTAGCCCTGGATATCAAAACTATGATCATTTCAACGTATCATCTGTATAAAATATTATTAACGAGAGCATTTACATTCCTTTTTGTTGCACTACATCTTTGGAATGCGGTATGTAGGTCACTCTTAGGACACTCTCAGTTCAGAGCAGCCACATGTCCAGGGCTCAGTGTGGCCTCACGTGTGGCCATGGCCACCCTACTGGATGGTTTAGAACCACAAGTATCCTGGGAGACCACTGTTTCACAGAATTGATGTGAGTTGAGATGTACAGGTAAGCACTACTTCTGAATTGAGGCTAACAGGATGTTAACTCATTTAACAAATATTTGTTAAATGATGCCTACTGTGAACTAGGCACTGGGCTAGGTGCTGTAGAAATGGTACTGAACAGTATTTTTTTTTAAAACTCTACCTTAATGAGGCTTTCATTCCAATGAGGTATGCAGGCATTGGATTGCATAATTAACATTTAACACAGAGTGCTAAGAAAGGACATCCAACTGTATCCAGGGGCAAATAAAGTCTTCTCCAATAAATGGCATTTAAATGGATACTGGAGGGGCGCCTGGGTGGCTTAGTCGGTTAAGCGTCCTACTTTCGCTTAGGTCATGATCTCGCGGTTGGTGGGTTCGAGCCCCGCGTTGGGCTCTGTGCTGACTGCCAGCTCAGAGCCTGGAGCCTGTTTCAGTCTGTGACTCCCTCTCTCTCTGACCCTCCCCTGTCACGCTGTCTCTCTCTCTCTCCTAAAAAAATAAATAAAACATTAAAAAAAAAATTAAATGGATACTGGAAGATAGTTTGACTTTACCCAAACAACGTATAAAGAGAAGAACATGAGGTGGGGAAAACCACTGGAGTGGTTTGTTCAGGAAAGGGAAGGAAAGCTGGGCTATTAAAATACAGACAGCAGAGCCTGGGAGAGCCATGGTTAAATGAACTGGGTTGACAGAAGCACACAGAGTGCTCTGACTCGGTATTGGATTTTATCTGAAAAGCACTGGGAAGCCTTGGAGGGTTTTAAGCTAGAGAGTGAAAATATCAAAGGGGCTGGAAGGGAGGGGGTCAATCTCTCTAATCCCATCTCGTTTCCTGGTAACAGAAGGATGGTGAAAACTACAAATACCATAATCTAATAAAAATTTATTTTAACCCCCCACCCCTTGAAAAGAAAATATCCATTGTGTTTTTATGAGGACTTAAAGCTAGATGGGAATTCTTTGCTACACATCTCATTGAGAGTAGGAGTCTAATTCCTCTCTTTGAATCCAAGTAGACCTTAAGGATCTGCTAGACAATTGGGTGGATGTCAAGTTCTGGGATTTGCAAGGCCAGGTCATAAGAAGCCTTGTAACTTTGCCCTAATCACTGGACACACTCTCTCTGGGAGCCCTGAACCACCGTATAAGAAGACTAACTACTGCAAGGGAACCAGATCAAGAGCCATAGCATGGGGAGAGGGCCTAAGGCGATGAGCTAAAGAGAGAAGTCATCCTATGAATGAGAACAGTCTCTGCTAGTCTCCAAATCAGCCCTTCCCCAAGGAGAGAGCAGATTTCCATCCTGCTGGCCATTCATGCCATCACAGCTGAGGTCCACGCATCTCAGAGGAGAGGTGAGCGTTTCTACTGAGCTCTGTCCAGATCTCCTGCCCACGAGCCAAGTAAAGCGCGGTTATTTTTGGCCACCAAGTTTGGAAATGTTTTGTTTCATGGCCATGGATAACCTGGATGATTTCTGATAATCCCTTTGGCTGTGGTGTGGAGGTGGCCGACCAGGGGGGAAAAATCATGTGGAAAACGGTGGCCGAGCCAGAAATCTGCAGTAGGTAAGGAGGGAAGTGGTCAGCAACATATGTTAGTCTCTTCATTTTAGCTTTTGCGGCCATAATTGTACTTGCAGCAGTGGAGAGCTAAGAGAAGGATCTTTAATTCTTTTTCCTTTGCTATCCTTCCCGTATGTTTTCGGGGGGGATCTCAAGAGTGTCTGGAGCCACCTGGCCATGAAAATGACTTCTGTGTTGCCATAGAGAAAATGCCAGTCAACCCATCCTCAGAAAGCAGATGCCTGTATTTACCGGAAACCGTACCTCCATGGTCAGGGGGCTTAAGAAATAATAAAATTAATCCAAAAAAAATTGAAAACATCTACCTTCACCCCACTGTAGCTAATTAAACACCACGACAATGTCTCTAAGTAGGAACAAGTATTAGTACTGGCCAAGTGACAAGGGGAAAGATTCCCCATCAACTGGCATACACTGGTTAGGTTTGCCTGGGGTTGGCACACCAATCTGACTCCATCTCCTGACGCCATTCCAGAAAATAAATAGAGTTGAATTTTGTTTAAGTGGGTCATTTGACAGGGATATTTTCATTTGTATTTATTTCTGGTAGTTTTATGTTCTCAATTCTTAAAGAAGCTTTTCTTTTGTGTTGTGAAATCTAAGGTTACCTACTGTAAACAAGAGATTTCTCAGAAGTCTCTAAGAAAGCCATCCATGCATGAACAAAGGTCACAGTTTTCAATTCATCGGTGTACTGCAAATTAACTGTGATCCCAATTTTGAAGGGACATTGTTAGAATAGAGACTGGGATGTAAACCTGCCCTAGGAAGTGTACTGCTGAGAAGCGGTATTAAGGCCCACTTTTCCACTTCACATTTGGGGGATCCGTAGCTATTATTTCTTATTTAGGAAGTAAAATTGGCTGCACCTGGGCATATTATTAGCTGTTCACCACAGGGAACCTCATGTTGATGGGCTATAATTTAGCAGAGAAGAACAAAAAAAAAAGAAAAAGCAAGCCAATTAAAATGAAGCACATCACTTGGTGCCCATTCGCTGATTGTTTGTCAGAATTTATTATCTTATATTGAACAAATAAGGGATAATTAGAAAAGGAATAAGTGTGACAGATTCAAAATCTGGGGAACAAATTACTACTCCCGCACATGAAGAAAAAGTCTCTGTGAGTCCTGAAAATCAGCCCTGCCCAGGGAGAAGGGCATACCGATAGAGGCTCTCCCCGAGATTCGGAGAGAACATGAGAGGCACCCCACAAACCAGAACCCAGTCCCAGCCCCAAAAGCTGGGCCCTGTGGACCTTGCCCATGGTGCGACCCACACCTGGCCCACTCCGTGTCCACAGGCCCGGGCTTCCTGCAGGAGTAACCGACCCACATTCACAAACATCCGGGAAGTCAGATGAGCATCCATGCGAACAGCTACTTCAGGGACAAGATATCACTTTGCCTCATTTGTTACCTCATGTGATTTGGTAAATTTGAACAGGCTGACATGCTGATTAAAAGAGAAGCCAATGAAGTTCATGTAAAGGTTTTCTGGCTACTCCTTACTAATCAGAATTATTTTACATTTTAATTATAATGAAAAGCCATTTCTGTACACCAAATGTTTGGATTTTATACACACACACACACACACACACACACACACACACACACACACACACTAATCATTAAGGTTGGTAAATCTGTGAGAAAACAGGCCCTCTATGAAATTTGGAACAATTTCTACGGAGGACAACTGGCCATAAGTTTCTTTCTTTTTTTTTTTTTAAGTTTATTTATTTTGAGAAAAAGAGAGGGAGACCGAGAGTGGAGGAGGGTCAGAGAGAGAGGGAAAGAGAGTCCCAAGCAGGCTCCACACTGTCAGTGCAGAGCCCAACCTAATGTGGGGCTTGAACCTACAAAATGTGAGATTGTGACCTGAGCCGAAACCAAGAGTTGGATGCTCAACCCACTGAGCCACCAAAACCAAAAGTTTCAATCGGAAAAATGTACCCGTCCCTGAATTCAGAAATTCCGCCAATAAGAACATAATCTTGAGGGAAAGTCGTATGATACCAAGATTTGATGGAAGATTCTTGTCACAGCATGACACATGACATAAAACACGGACACAGCTGTACGTCCAATACCAGGACTTCTAACCACGGCACGGCCATGGGATGGAGACTCACGAGGCCATGTAACATTCTTCAACCGTGTGAATGAATATGTGATGCTGATGTAGGGTTAATAAAACAAATGAAAAGCATGTCACAGAACAACATCATTAGGACGGGTTCAAGTCCCACGTTGGGCTCTGTGCTGACTGCTCAGAGCCTGGAGCCTGCTTTGGATTCTGTGTCTCCTTCTCTCTCTGTCCCTCCCCTGCTCACACTCTGTCTCTCTCACTCTCAAAATTAAACAAACATTAAGCAAATATTTTCATAAATTAAAAAATAAATTAAAAGAGAGCAAATATTTTAAATGTAAAATTTTTAAAGCCAAAGGGCAATAAATGGGATTCCCTATTACACCCTCCCCCCTTATTCATGTATGGTCTCCAGTGGAGCCTGCCAAGAGCTCACTTTTGGTGGAAATGAAGATAACAGTTTGAAATCACACACACACACACACACACACACACACACACAATCAATGCAAAGCACAGAAGTAGCCTTGGTTGTCATTTTGTGAATGACACCATGTGTGAGCCAGCTCCCGCCTGTTGGCTGCAAGCACCTGTAACCAGCCCTGTCTGGTTGAAAAAGAAGGACTTGGTTGGAAGGCCACTGATGACTGCAACGTGTGAGAAACGCAAGCTGATGCTTCTCATCTTCAGGGGGCCTACTTACACAACTGACCTTGGCCTCGGCCCTTGAAATCTTCCCTGTGCTACACGTGAATCAGGCTGTCTTACACACTGGGGGCCCAGAAACATGCTTCACAAGCTTGTCTGGCTTACCTGTACCATCGGTGTAATGGATGGTGGTCGCCATCTTTCCTTCTGGTGGTGTGTGTGCCTATGTGACCACGCCCCCAAAAAGCCATGGACTCTGAGAGGCTGTTGGCCTCCCTGGCCTGGGACCCTGGGCATCCATCATGTAGATCACAGCTGGGTGGGATAAGTGTGCCCTGTGCAATTACACGGGGAGGATGTTGGAAGCCCCCCATCCCCTTCAGACTCTTCCTGGTGCGTCTTCTCCCTTCAGTGGTTCTGTATGTGCGTTCACTACAACAAACTGCCTCTGTGTCCAGAGTCTTTCTCATGAGTCACTCAACTTGAGGGTTACTATTAGACACCAGAAATAGACAAAGAAATCCCCCCAGGGGGTGTTTGGGTGGTTCAGTGGGTTAAACCTCCAGCTTTGGCTCAGGTCATGATCTCGTGGTCCATGACTTCAAACCCCACCTCAGGCTCTGTGCTGACAGCTCAGAGCCTAGAGCCTGCTTCAGATTCTCTGTTTCCCTCTTTCTCTGCCCCTCCCCCACTTCCTCTCTCTCTCTCTCTCTCTCTCTCAAAAATAAACATTAAAAAAAAAAAAAGAAGCCCAACAGAAGTCAAGACCCAGGACAAAAGAAGGTGACGGAACCAGGGCAGAGTGAACACCGCTGCTGGCGTCACTGAACACCGGAGGCCACAGCCTGCCCCCTCCCGGTCCCAACAAACACCAGCACAGACCCTGGAGACCCCCATAGCCCAGGGGCCATCACTGCTCCGGGTACCCAATGACCTGCAGTCAGAATGGCCCTGAGATCCCTACATCATGACATTGCAGGCCCCTGGGTACTGCAGGGTTATCAACCTCAGCACTGTAGACATCTGGGCCCACATAATTCTTTGTTGTGGGGACATTCTGCGTGATGCAGGATGTCAGCAGTAACCCTGTCTTCTACACGCTAGATGCCAGTAGCTCCCTCCGGATCGAGACCATCAAGCGTCTACCGACATTGGCACGGGACTCCTGGGGGCAGACCGCCGCTGGTGGTGAACCACTGACTAGGAAGGAGCTCGGTCAGGGGTCTGATGGTAGTAGCTACAGTCACGGCCAGAAACTGAGATTCTCCTGACAGCTCCAACTGGGTCTTCCCTCCACCAGAACTGTGGCAGACAAATGCCCAGACAGAGGAGGGGCGTCACCCGTCTTCGGCAGTACGGCTGCCTTTGTTATAGTAAAGAGTCGAAAGCAATAGAAATATGATGTTTGCATTCCAAAGAACATTTCCCTTCCTCCCTTTCTGGCTCCCGAATGAAGAGCTGTGTGGGACTGATCAAAATATGGCATTGCTTTAAGAAATTAAAGCATCACGTTTCAATAAACATCTTTGATAAGAAGAAAATTGCGAGTTAGTGCACCTAAAATCAATAGGCTTCTCAATGCCTCTCAAAGTGTGTGCTCCTTTTTCATAAACTCTAAATGAAGAGTGAATAAATGCATTTTAAAACGTCACCTCGTGAAATCCACAGATAAACTCTCCATGGTCTCTGCCCTTAAAAAGACGCCCCCTGGACGTGGTATGTGGTCTGAAGAAGGACGGGAGAGAGTAGCCCCTACATCTGCAGGCTGAACTTGGGGGCGCCACCTAAAACTCTGCTCCCAGCATACACCACCCCTACCTTCAGGTCAGTGGCCCAGAGAGAGGCAGTTGGGGGGAAGGGACCACAAATCCACATTCTGGCCATCTGGGTCCATTCTGCCCAAGGCCCTGCTGCACATTTATGCCCCGTCAGATAGAATCTATAGAGCACTTAATTCTGAATGACTTAATTTGAATATTACAGATGAGTAAGTTACACTGGGTCAGGAACATCCCTCCAGGTTGACAGGCTCAAAAGAAAAAAATCAATATCTTAGGGTAATATTATTTCAACAAAATATAATTCACTCTAATCTTATTGTCATGCAGTCCACATTTCTCCATTTTGTTCACAAGCCTGAAATACAATATTATATCTACGAAATTATTTTAATATACAATTTAATTAACTCATCAGAAAGGAAGGAAATCGGGTCCCTTTGGCATAACTTATTTTTAGTGAAGGCTTCTGTTGATTACGACTTTATTTAATATCTACTCCTCAAGGACCTACAAAATAATCTGTCCTCCAAGTTTGTTTTCCCACTGCATCCAGACGCATTGCGAATGTGCCAATCTGTGGTTTCGAGACCCGATAAGTTCTCGTTTTGTGAGAGATAAAGTGGGAAAGGGAAAGCTATTTTTAAAAAAACCCAGTCAGAGGATTTGAAGAGGCACTTCAATAAAGAAAATATACAAATAATAAATAAGTAAATGGGGGGGTTAAGCTCCAGTATCTTAGCCACTGAGGAAATGCAATTAAATCATGTGAGACAATACTACACACCTATTAGAATGACAAAGAAGGAGAGGAAGGGAGGGCGGAAGTGGAGCCAGAGGGAGGGAAGAAGGGAGAGAGAGAGGGAGGGAGGAAGGAAGGAGACCTGGAGGGAGGGCGGGAGGCAGTGAAGAAAGGTGGGCAGTAGGGAAGGGAGCGAGGGCGGGAAGGGCATCTGACGGTATCAAGTACTGGTTAGGACGTGACGACAGGCAGCACGTGGGATTCTCATATGCCGCTGGTGGGAGTCCAAAACGAATTAGCCATTCTGGAAAACAATTCGTTCTCTACACGGTTCAACATCCACTTACCCTACGACTCAGAAACGCTACTGCTAGGTATTTACCCAAGTGAAATAAAAACTCACGTTCACATAAAAACCTGTAAACGAGCGTTTCTAATGGCTGTACTCATAACCCCCCATAAGTAAAAAACAAAACCAAACAAAACAATATCTCTACAAGTGTGACTATAAAACCCTGTGCGTCCACACAACGGAGCGCCTCTCAGCCACGCAGAGTCCCACCCGGTACCACCCGGCACACGAATATACTTAATCCCAGGGACAGATCTGGAGTGAAAGGAGCCACGCTCAGAGGCAAGGTGGCACCTGTGGGGACAGGCTGTGGGAACAGAGATGAGATGTGAGGTAACTGACTAACCCCCATGGTATTTGGAGGGGGGTGCAATGCCAATGCTTTCTCTCTGTGGTGGTGGTTTTACAGCATTAGGCATTTGTCAAAACTTGCAAAATTGTACATTAAAAAGTAATTTATATGTACCTATAATTATATCATCAAACAAAGAAAAAAACAACTAGCCTGTATGCGATAACAGAGCCAGCACTTTTGAGGTGAAGTGAGCTTACGGAGAGTGACTTGGAGTGCTCTCCTCATAGCAGGCATTCTTCTGGACCCCGTGTCCCACATTTTAGCCTTTGGGGTTCACGACTGGACTCCCAAGGAGCCTTCTCTAAGACCTGTTCTGGAGGTCGTTTCCATGTTCTAGCACCTGGGGCGAGATCTCATTCAGGCCACAGAAGGAAACAGCAAGGAAATGGGTGCCTTGGGGAAGCGTCTCAGCCGCCATGAGACAGCTGGAAGAGGCCTGAATATCCAGTAGTCAGAGGCTCTCATTTCCAGAACAACGGTCCCTGGATCCCCAGACCAGCAGGCCCCAGGCCTGGGCTGCTGGGCGCCTGACTCTGTGTTCTTTAAGCCGCCTGGAGGGTCAGAGATTCTGCATCAAAAAAAGATTCTGCATTTGGCGAATCTATTTGTGGGCTCTGCGCAGAGATGGCCCCAAGTGCCTACCCACCTGCGCAGCTAGGGATTGCTTTTACCGAGGGTGCAGGGCACAGAGAGACAGCAGAGCGGAAGTGAGAGCACGAGTCATGGATTGGCCACAGGATCAGCCCAAAGCACAGGAGTCAGAAAGGAGGAAAGTGACCTTGTACCTCAATCCACCATAATAAAAAAAAAAAATCTCTAAGAGAAAGGGGCATCCGGAGGGCTCAGTCAATTAAGCCTCCGACTTCGGCTCAGGTCTTGATCTCACGGTTCATGAGTTCAAGCCCCGCGTCGGGCTCTGTGCTGACAGCTCGGAGCCTGGAGCTGCTTCTGATTCTGTGCCTCCCTCTCTCTGCCCCTCCCCTGCTCACACTCTGTCTCTTGCTCCTTCAGAAATAAATAAATATTAAGAAAATGTTAATAAAGAAATAAACATAAATCTCTAAGAGACAAAAGATGTTTAAATACGAAATTGACAGGTTGCTTATTTCAGGCTGAGTCTCCTTTGCTTCCTATACCTTTCGTGCTCTTTTCTTACTCCTTGACCTTCAGCTAGTCTCCTAAGCCAGGTGCTTTTCTAGTGTGAAAGCCAAATAAAGGATTTGAGGATCAGCCACTCAGTCGGAGGTGCAGAAGGGGAAAAAAAATGTGTGCTTCACTGAAAAACTGCAAAATGTGCAGAGATTATTCTGGGCTTTCATTACTTTTGAGCTACTTTACAATCCTACGGTTTGAAGGGAGCTGATAGCCACCAATTCTGCCTTATCTGGTAGGGGTCTAATTGACTTCCCTCCCCAGCTCTCCCCTGTCCTCCCCATGGAAAAGTCAGTTTTGATGGCATCGGCACCTTTATTTCAATAGTCCTGATGACTATTTGAACTGGTTATAACATCTTCTCTGCTCCCTCATTAAGTTGCATAAAATCTTTAACACGTGTTCGCTTCTATACCTGCATGAGGTGTCTAACAGATGTGTCTGTGAGAGCCACCCCACCTTAATTCCCACCCAGGTCCCTGCTTGGAGGAAAGCTTCCAGAGATTTCTGGTACAGCCCAAACCCTGGTGCAATCAGGCTCCTTTTATTCTTTTTTAATGTTTATTTATTTTGATTGGGGGGGGGTGGGCAAGCAGGGGAGGGGCAGACAGAGAAGGTGAGAGAAAGAATCCCAAGTAGGCTGGCCACTGTCAGCGGAGAGCCCAGTGCAGGGCTCGAACTCATGAACTGTGAGATCATGACCTGAAAGTCAGGCTCCTTTTAATCTGGGGACTGGACTGGACCAAACTCTGCTCTGTCTTCCTAGTAGTGCCTTTTACTGAGCTGGGTCAGAGCCTGCGCTCAAGAGATCCTCATTTTGAATTAAAAGCATTTTATGCTGATTTGTAGTACCCCATACAGAAAACAAAAAATAAGGGTCATACTGTGCTCATGCCCAGTAATATAATTGGACCTAATACAGAAACATCACACTCGTTACCTAAATAAATTTCAATTTATCACTCCATGAACAGCGACCCTTATATACATCAAACATTGTCAACACATCCCTGGAAGCTGGGAAATGTAACCAATTAAATAATTAGTGGAAGTGAAATTGCTCTTGTCCAACAGAAGGGACATCAGATGCATCTCCTCACTCTATGAAATTCCCCCTTTTCGACACTGCACCTTTTCCTGAGAAGCAGGTTGGAGGGTGGACTCAGGCTGCCTCTTACACCGAAGGCTGCATAAAACATTCTGAAGCTATTTTAGAAGGACCACATTAAAAACAACTTTTGTACCAGAGGGTAAGTGGTAGAAATCTTCATGGAGAAAAAGTCCCTCTGTTTTGTATGCTCTTGCCTGAGCGCAGTGAACTTATTAAGCACTTTGATGTAGCAAAAATTGTGATGTGCATATGTACAAATGATCCAAACATAGCAAAAAGCAGCTAAAAAAAAAAAATCAATAAAGCGGCTTTTTAACAAACGCATTCCGAACTGGATCAAAGGGATAGCCTTGCAGCAACATGCTACTGATCTAACATTCTTTACATGTTCATTTCAAGGAAACATCTTTGGCAACAGAAAGGTGAAGTCTATCTGTAATGAGCTCCTTCCAAGGCAAGAGGGAAGCTTCTTTTCAAATAGGAGACTAAATAAATACAGGACCAATTGAGGCTCTGCAAACACAAAGGTGCGGAGGGCTCACCTTCAACACACAGGCCTCTTGAAAGCAACCAGAGGTTTCAAAGGCGACTCTGCCATCATTTTCTGTCTTGTTCCTCTCCCAGAATAGACTTGTATATGTGAATACGTGGTCAGGAGGAAACATGGAGTCCAGCCCTAGTGGGTGTTTTTGTTTTATTTTTGTCCTTTAAGGTATAGTGTTCCAAAAGCTTTGCAACTTTGTGTTCCAAAAAGCTTACCCCTAACTGGCTTGATTAGGACCTTGATCACCACTCATCCTACAGCCTAAGGGATGAGCTCCTCTTAGAATGTTTTAAGGCACAGGATTTTTCCAGTGGGTTACTCTCAGAGGGTGTTTGCTTTCCAGTATTCCTGGGGGGCTGGGCCCTGATGCTGATTCGGGGCCATGTTCTGAACACACATTCCCTCCAACCCGATTTCAAGTCATGTCATCGGGGGGTGTCCCCCTGCCCCAATAGCACAGCATCCCAACAGAACTCTGGGCTCACCGGCTCCCTGTCCAGACCCCACTTCACCCCTCAGCCTCACTATTCATCACCCACCTCACCAACATGGAAACGCCCTTACCTCTACCACCACGCTCACATGGAAGGAAACAGAACTGGCTCTCGGTTAGTTCCTGGTAATATGATACAAGTGAGAAGCAGGTGAATAAGGCGCAGAGATATAAAATCTTTTTTCAGACCTCTCTTATCTGAACATCTATCTAGAATAATATATCCCCAGCATTGCCAGAAAACAATCAGATTTAAAAAAAATAAAACCTCACAAAAATTTTTTATGTTTTTCCCCAGACCCTTGGAATGGCCGAGGATTATAGAAGGTAGGGAAATAAAGCAGCCTCATCTCCAGATGGGGTAACGGGCACCTGAGCGGCATGGCCATACTATAAATGCACAGAGTAAGGTCTGCAGAACTTACTTCAGAGAAAGGAGAGAAGCACCGATGAAGATGATCGTCACTACTGGCACCTTCTGTGTTCTAAGCATTGGCTTCTAGCGAGTCTAATAGTTCTACAGTCCAAGGAAATATCAGAAGAAATCTTTATGCATGTATACACATACACACTCATACAAGCGAACTTTAAAGGCAAATCCCAATTATAAAATATTTCAAATATATTTTGAAAATATAACACAAAATTTAGGGGCGCCTGGGTGGCTTAGTCGGTTAAGCGTCCGACCTTTGCTTAGGTCATGATCTCGCGGTTCGTGGGTTCCGAGCCCCGCGTCGGGCTCTGTGCTGACTGCCAGCTCAGAGCCTGGAGCCTGTTTCAGTCTGTGACTCCCTCTCTCTCTGACTCTCCCCTGCTCACACTGTCTCTCCCTCTCTCTCCTAGAAATAAATAAAACAAAAAAAGAAAATATAATACATTTATATTTTAATATAAAATATTATGAATAAAATACGAAAATATATTATAAAATATTTCGAATACATTTTGAAAAGATGAGACAGTATAATTAATTAATGGAATAATTTTCCAAAGAGCTTATTCATACCAATCATTTCTTAATCAACATAAAAATAATCTTTGTTTACATAAATTAAAATGATTTTTTGTAATCTAAGAGTGTGTTTATTATGTTAGTTGTTACTGCTTTGATATATATTATACAGATATTTTCTTATTATAAAAGATGCAAATAATATATACATTTGAAGTGTAAGTAAATTTTTGCTTTAAATCTTTATTTCTTAGGTCTCCCAATTTGACAAAGTGAACATTTACACAATTTCTGAAAGAGAAATGAATGATGTGGAAAAATGAGAGATGTTTATGAAATTCAATAGATACAAAACCTAAAGTAAAATTAACTCAGGACTGGAAATACTACAAAGATAAACATGGAGACTAATTGGCCCAGGCTCCCCAAGGGAAAATTTAAAAAAAAACCCGGAGATCAAGAAAAAAATATTACATCAAGATGCACTACCACGCACAGCACAGTTACACTTAAATCCTCCAGAAACCAGCTCTCCCAGAGCCTTCCTCACCTGAGAAGCTGCAAGGGTCCACAACCCTGTGTCTAACAAGCTTCTTCCCATCTCATCTCTGCCTTCTCTCCTAAAAGCTCTCCCAAGGCTGCCCCTACCCTTTCACTGAACAGAAATCTCACCTTAAACTTTCTCAGCTAGAATCACCCTCAACTCTGTATCCATCTCCAGTTTCTCTCTCAAGACAAACTCTCCTGCCAGAGCTCTGGAAGCCCCCACCTCATGGACTTCTTGAGGACATCAGTCCTTCTGCGTTCTCGCTTCCTTTGTAGCTGCTTCTCAGTACCTTATTCTCTGTTGGATCACTGTGACCATCATGCAGACACGCTTGCTATTTGTTCTATGACAAACACATAAACAAGTAACAACAACAAAACCAAATTCCCTTTACTAGGTTTCTCCTTTATTACTATCCCCCCTTTTTTTGCTTCTCATGCACAACCATGTTTTTGAAAGGAATAGATCAAATATTCATCTTCACATGTTCACCAGCCATTTGTCTTCAACCTCTTCAATACAGCTTCTGTACCTGAATAAGCTGGCCTTGTCCAGGTGAGGATTTCATGGATCTCATCTTGACCTCTCAGCAGCATCGATACAGCTAAAGCCTCCCTCTACCATTATTGTCATGATGTCCATGACTCCCCACATTCTTTCATTTCCTCCCAATCCATTGGGTGCTCCACAGAGGTCTCCTCCCCATTTGTCTCATCTCTAAGTATTACTGTTTCTCAGGAATTCATCCTGGGCTCTCTTTCCTTCCCTTCATAGAGTATCACATTGATCCATTCATTTTACATACAATTATATAGCTGATGACTCACAGATTTATATGGCCAGATAAAATCCACATATCTAATTGCCAACCTTGCTCTTCCACATGTGTCTAGTACACTTAAAACTTAGTATGTTTTAAAGCGTTCTTAATTTCCCCATGCAACGTCTTTCACGTTTCATCTTCTCAGGGAAATGGACCACCATTAACCCAATCCCTCAAACCAGGAATAATTCTTGGTTTCACTGTTCTTGTGCCCTATGTCCTTCCTTCCTCTCATTCTGCCTCAGCACATCTCTCAACAGATCCTATTCTTTCTATTTCCAAAATATATCTCAGATGTCAGTCTGTGTGCCTCTACTTCCAGTTGAGTTCACCATCATCTCTTAGGGAGACATCTGAAATCGCTCCCTAACTAGTCTCTCTGCACTCACACTTTCTCTTCTACAATTTATTTCTCCTTGTCTTCATTAGTGAGAGTGAACCTCTTTAACCCAACATCAAATCGTGTCATGCTCCTCGTCAAAATCCTTCACTTGACATCCCAGTGAACTTGAAATCAAATCTTTTCCCACTGCCTCCCAGCCTCTGGAGAGCAATGGGAAGTCTTATCACCTCTCTCTGTGATCGTGTCTTTTTAGTCTCACTCAGTTCCAGCCACACTGTTTCTCTGCATCCCTCATTGACGTCACCTTCTGCTCTTCAAGTGGCTGGTCCCTTCTCAATCCTCAGGACATGGAGGGATCGTCCCACTTCCCTAACTCAGAATAGGTGCTCTCCCACCCTGTGCCACCACTCTCTCCCCCTCCCCTATTTGTTTCCTTTGGAACATTTATAACACACCTTAATTATTTCAATTTATTCTATTCAAATAGCTCTTCTGGCTATGAGGTCATACCTTTGACCTTTGTATTTGGAAAACTGGATGATTTATATTTTTTCTGCCTTGTCTACAATAACCATCTGAGTAATCACCTTACCTTGTCTCTCTCCCCTCCAACTCATCCCTCACATTGATGGCATTATTTTCATTCACTGCGTTTCAGTTCCTGAGGTCTCCCCCACCCTACATCTTTGCTGCTAGACTGTAAGCTCCTTGAAGGCAGGAGTTCATGACTAGAATCTGCCAATGTTTTCCCAGAGTGATCATCACATAGTAGTTGCTAAATAAGTACTTGCTGCCAAAATGATGAGGAATAAGGATGTTAGCAGAAATAAAACTTGTCAGCAAGGTCAGAAGAGGTAGGTAGTACAAAGCCAATGCTATCAAACTTAAAAACTTTATTCATAAATAATACCTTGAGTTCTCAGATTCTCTCTTTATATACCAGAAACATAATAACTAAAATAAATTCGACATCAGGTTTTCAGATCCTCAGTAAAGTAGGAAAGTGTCTGTTGTGCCAAGTCATTCCAATGCTGGGAAGTGAGAGATGTACTGAGGACGGGAGTCGTGTCCATTTCATGCATTTCCCTCTCCAGAAGCTAGTGTGTTGTCCGACCCATAGCGGACAGCTTCAGATTTGTTGAATGAGTGAAGGAGCAAATGTAACCTCCGGTAGACAGAGGGAACCTAGTAACCTCTTGTAAATAGGGGGAAGGACAAAGGACCAGGTAAGGACAAAGGAAATCAGTGATACATGTACCTGAAGATCATAACGATAATTGAGAGAGCCAAGTCTTGAAAGTTATGTGGCACTAAAACAAGCAGAAAAGGTAAAGAAAGCTGTCCATGTAAGAGCAAAGCTGATAGCTTCTACCACCACTTACGAGAAAATGCTCCAGAGATTCTGAACATTCTGACTTTTCTGGAAAATCACTTGAGATTTAAAGAGCTAGTCATTTTCCTTAAACAAGTACGAGCGACTTGGAATTCAATGACTCTCATTTGCGGTTAATACATGGCTGGAGCCTTCTCTGTACAAATGCAATCAACTGAGAAATACAACAAAAGCAAAACCCTACCCCAAAGGCGACAAAGATGGTGAGGATTCCTTACATGTCTGCGAGGTGTTAAAATTCACCCACCACTTGCTTTTACTTAAACTCCTCAATTATTCACTGCACAACTGTAGCTAGATATCTTACCTCCATTTTTCATGAGAGAAAACTCAGATTTAGAGCAGCATAGTGATTTGTGCACCGTCCCTTAGCACTAATGACGGACCGCCACACACATTCAGCCCTTCTAACCTTAGCTGTTTCCCACACACCACGGTGACTCTTCCGAACCACGGGATGGAGTTTCTCTGTGGTGACTTTACCTTTTCTTCTACGCTTGTGGACAGACACCAGAAAGAAACCTGAAGGTCCCCTAAGTTGTGTATAAGTGAACAGTGGAAAACATTCTGATGGTACGTTGCTACCACTCCGTATATTTTCCAGTTTTCTGTCTAGTGTGCTTGTGTGCCCTGCATGAGGGTCGCTTGCATAATTTGTGTCTTTGTTTAGACAGCAAAAGGGCCAAACCATTAACTACCTGGGAAGCCAATCCCTCTTTATCTGATCTACACTTCAACAGCCTATCTGAACCCACCAGAGCCGCGTCACAGAGAAGCAGTTCATTCCAATGGTTAGGATGCTGGGCCCTGGAGCGAGGCTGCCTCATCAAAGCCTGGCTTCCCCACCTGCCAGCTGGGTGACCTCTTATAAGCTACTGTACCTCTCTGAGCCTCAGTTTCCTTGTCTATAAAATAAGAATAACAATAAGGTTGTTGTAAGGAACAAATAAGCAAATACAGGGATTGAACAACTACAGGCCAGGGGTCAAGCCAGTTCACTTCCCGCTTTTGTGAGTCAATCTGTATTGGAACACAGCCATGCTCAGTTGTCTACAGGGTGTTTGCAATCACTTTTGCTCTACATAATGGCAGAGTTACGTAGTTAAAACATAGATCTCATAGTTCCCAAAGACTAAAATATTTAGCATATGTCCCTTCCCAGAAAAAGTTGGTTAACTCTTGAGTTAACCTACCTAAAACCCTTAGAATAGTCACTGGCATCATTTCTCAGCCTTTTGGCTAAGATCAAGTGTAGAATGGTCAGTGGCATCTCAAAAGTACTCTATCTATCTATCTATCTATCTATCTATCTATCTATCTATCTATCTTTCTATCAAACCATCCATTTGTCCATCCATCTCTATCATCTATCCCATCCATCCATCCATCCATCCATGCATCCATCCATCCATCTATCCATCCATCTATCATCTATCCATCCTTCCATATATCATGAAACCTATTTATTATCTTATCTGCTTGCCTATCTATCTGTATGTGTGTGTGTGTGTGTCATATTAGTCTGTAGGAAATACTAGGATATATGCAGAGGTGCTTGCTCTCCAAGGTCATTCATTCCCTACCCCCACAAAGAGGCCCAGAGGTTGGGAACCATGGGTGAAATAGTCCTGGAATTAGATGTGATTATCCTTATAAATTTCTTTGAGCCCTTTGATTTCAGGGAAATCAAAATTGAACAAATAAAATTAACAGAATTGACTTCTTCAGAAGGACTGAGTCTCATGGAAATAGTAACTGTATATCTTTTGTGTGCAAGCTGTACATGGAGCTAAATGACGACAAGTCAAACTCCTCTGGGGAAAATCACATGCTCGTAGTCTACTGACATCAGAACTGGCCATGTGACTTGACCTAGTCAATGATGAGTAATCCCTAAGCAGACAGATAATTACAACATGATTTGAGGACCTTGAGGACATTCAGTTGAGAAGTGTAGAAGATGCAATCCTGCATCTCTGACCATCTGGAGAAGAAGCGGGAGTCAGAACTAATGGACCCTGGGGAGGCAGGGTGCCTTGGAAGCCAGACAACAAGAATGGACTTTAGAAGCTGGCCAGGGAGAGAAGCCCCTGCAAAGAACCCAGGTCAATCAGCTGACAAAGGAGAGACCCTAGAAGTGGGAACATCTTTGTAGTAAATCTGGAGAGTGGAAGTACTATGATTTTCCAAAATTAGAAAACAAAACTGTTCCCCGTGATTTTAAGCAGTTATAACCATTGAATATGCCATGTTACTGTTTTTTTTTTTTTTTTTAATTTTAGAGAGAGAGCATGCATGGAGGAAAGGGCCAGAGGGAGAGAAAGAAAATCTTTAAGCAGGCTCCATGCTCAGCACAGACCCCAGTGCAGAGCTCCATCCCACAACTCTGGGATCATGACCTGAGTCAAAGTCAAGAGTCAAATACACCAAGTTACTAAGTAGAAATTTTGTATGCCAGGGCTGAATTGAACCCTATGCACTTACACATTTCTACCAAGTCACCTGGACCCATGCCCTCCCCACATGGCTCCGAAGGCTCCCACCCTCACCTCCATCGGCCTGCAGGTCAGCTCAGCCAGGCCATGCTTCCCGCACTACTTCATTTGTCTTCCTGGTTCTTAACCAACTCTTCTTGGCAAACTACTCCACCTGATACTTCAGTTACTTATCTGCTCTACTGGCTCATGCCCCCTTCCCTGACTTTCAGATCAGTTTTAGTAAACTCTTCCCACATCTTGCTCACTGACCACTTTTAGTTCTTCTAAATAAAATGTGTCAGCTTTCGTGGTCATGGCTTTTGGGTGGGATTCTGGGCTCGTGTGATAGTCGGGTTGCTTATACAGGTGGATGTACAGTATTCCCCCAATGGATTCTGCACCTTTGTGACCCCCAAATTACTTCCCCGTATCATTTCTTCTTTGTCCTCTCTCTCATGCCCCATAATATTGGAGATGATGAGAAGGAGCTAAGACACTGGAACCTGCCATCTAAGAGATCATCTCTGCTCACTTGGGGACAATGGAGGTGGTTTTCCATATTTACCCAAATGAAACTGGATGATAGAATCTCAGAGCTGGGAGAGCCGGGGACATCTCAATGATCATCTCTGCTCTAAACTAGGAATTTATGACAACATGTAGTCATCAGTCTCTGTTGACCTCATGTCCATGAGGTTTCCCAGTCTAACATGAGACACAGGCTTCTGAGCAGGCAAAGAAAAAGGACCGATGGTGACAGAAGTTCCCCGGGCTAGAAGCCAGCCTGTGACACCATCCCTGCAACTGTGAACAGGTTCTTCAAACTCTGCTTGTAAAACAGGGACAACAGCAATGTCTGCCTCCCTGCACACTAGAAGGTTCTAGAAGAGTGGGCCTTTGGAAGCACGTGTTCATGTAGTGCAAGTGGGTGCCCCTTTACAGGTTTGAGTTTGCAAGGGTAGCTCTGGCTGTGCACTAGGCCTCTGAGGAGCTGTGCCAGCTTCCAGAACTGCTGACACCGGTGCTGATGGCTGTGCTCCTGGGCGAAGCCCAGTGACAGCAATAACCAGGCTTCGAAGGCCTTTTGGACATAGGAGAGCAGAAGTAATAACTGAAATCACCCCCAAACGAGTCCAGTACTATAGCCCACCGTAGACTCTGCCTATGCTTGGTTGTATTCACACGTATCATTCTCTATGTAAATGGAGATGTAGAGAAAGCAGTTCACGAGATTAAAGGGAAGTTGAGCAAGGAGTGGGGGGAGAGAGAGGAAGAGAGGCAGGAGAGAGGGAGAGGGAAAGAGGGACAGAGAGAGACTATCAACAAGAGTGGGGCCCTGGCATCTGGGTAGCTAAGCAAGAAGGGGAGGGAAGCCAGGAGCAGCTGAGTCGGCAGACTCAAGCAAGGACTCCTAAAAGGGCATGGTCCAAATGCGTGGGGACAGTGTGTCTTCCCATACTTGGAAATGTGGGCTGCTCCTGCCCAAAGCCCGCCGAGCAACCAGCTGCCCCTCCCCCCAACACTCAGAGAGAGGTTCACATGTCAGCATCTTCCCCAGCAGTCATGCACTGGACCAGAAGAAAAGTACTCTGTGCCACCCAACTGGGTCAGGCCCTTCTGGGTGTCCCCTGTGCACATCCCCGCACCTCACCCCACCATGGCTGCCATGTCCACACATGGCCATCTGGGCCACCGGAGAACACGGATGGTCGTGGACACCCCAGTGGCACTTTGGTGAACTTGGTTCTTCTTGGCTTGCCCCTGGCTTTGCAACTTGGCTCCTTGGCCTCAAAGCTAGAAGCTTGTTGGCCTTTGTTTTTCTTTTAGTAGCACTTCGTAGTCAATCTACTCACCATATCGCTTTTATCAACCCCAGGGCACCCCATCGCAGGCCCGGCATGCAAGAGGGGCCCAGCCTGGCTTTCTACATGTACCTATGTAGTAAGGTCTCTGCCAAGTGTCCCCTCACTCTCTGTGGCACTGCTAACCTTGTGACAAATAAAGGAAAAGAAAAAAAAATGTGCAACAGTGCTGCTGCTGATCTGGATGAAAAACGAAAGTCCATGTTCTTGGCCAAAAGAGCACACTTTGATACACTTCAGAGATTTTGAAATTCCCCAGCCCTAATTCAGATATATTTTAAAACCAATATATTTAAATATTAAGTTAGTAGTCTATATAAAAAACCATAAAGGTAAATGGCTCCTACAAAGTCTGAGGTTTGATACTGAATCAAAATTCCTTTCAGAAACACACTGGTTAAAGTGAATTCTGAGGTGACCCGTGAAAATTAATAAAGGGAAACCTCACTGAAATGGAGTTGGAAAGCCAGAAGGGGAGGCCAGAGGGGAAGCTGGACCATTCCACATCAATTACAGGAAGAGATGTCAATTACAGACTCAACAGAAGAATCCTCAAAGGGAAAGAATCATCTGTTACCGTCCCCAACAGGGAAAGATGTGCACTGCATCTCCTACAAGCAGTCGGGCACCCCTGCAACTCAGCCGATGAGACACCATCATCACCCTGAACACTTGCTTTTCTCCAAATGAGTTTTACTCAAAGAGCTTCCTCCTTCTTCTCCATAAAACAATATCCCTCTCCTTAGTTTGTTGGACTTGTTTATGGTTTTGCCATAGTTTGCAAATTACAATTCTCTGCTATTCCTGAATAAATGCACTTTGGTGGTATGATAACTGCCTGCTTTATTTTTTAAGGTCAACAGATCCAACACATTATTCAACAGACAGACAATGTCAGGGTCTGGAGGTAAGTGAATAAGGCAAAGTTCTAATGGAATTAATTTATACTAAAAATGTCAAGTGGCAATGAGAATGGAGTCCAGAAAGTGAGAGAGTATAGACTATTACAAAGTTGTGGCAAAAAACAGAGACATGAGAATCTGGGAGCAGGCTTCTGGCAGATATTAAAGGCCCTGAGAAATATAGCATTTTCTGATACTTTCCCTGCTACCTCACGTGGGTAGGCATATGGCACTGAGTACCCCTGGTAGTTTACTTCCCTCTCCTCCCATACAACTGACTTAGTACTTTATTTTATAGTTAGTGAGTGCCTCTGGTTTTCTACCTACCTAATTCTAATCTCCTTGAGGACAGGGACTGAGTCGTTTTTGACTTTGTCACCCAACTAACTTTGACACAAGGCCTTACTATGCAAAGTGAGTGCTCAAAAATTAGCTTTGAAACAAAGAACAAATAAATACGTTACTGTGGATACACATCACACACATAATCCCATGAATCTGCATATAGCAGCTCTAACATTCCCAATGTCCTTTCCTCTCTGGACTTCCTGATTAGTACCTATTCTTCGGTGATGGCTGGTCTCAGCAGTCACCAATAGCCATGTTCACAGACCCAGGACATACTTCATTCTGTGGTTGGTAGCAATTTATTTATCTCCTGGACCATAAGAACCATGAGGACCCCATCTCTGGACCCTGGCACAGAATATCACATAGCAAGCATTCAATAAATGTATACCTAGAGACACTGAATAGAATATGGGAGGTCAGAAGAGTTTATAGCTATTTGTGGTTGAATCAGAAAAACCATATTAAATATAAAATCTTTTAAATGTTATTTGCTGTACCAACTATCCCACAAAAACATGAAGACTAACAGACTGAGACTGTAACTATTAACCAAGGAAAAGCCCTGAATCTCTTCCAGGCAATGAAGGCAATCCTTGAGTCCTGACCTGGGGCAGGAGTGCAGGAGGTTAAGGGCTAAGGAAGGGAGTGCCTGGAAGAGGTGAAAGCAGAGCTCTTCTTTCTACCTCTTCATCAGGACCATCCTGAGAGTACTTCTAAGCATTGATTAGACAGGCATTTTTTTCAGTGGCCAAATTTAAAAGCATAACTGAAGAGAAAATCCACTCACTTACATAGTGGCCCATCAGAGTTGTCTATGTAGAGTGATAAAGTATGGTCCCTACAGGCTAGGGGTCCTTGGTGCTCCCACAAGTCCTCACCCGGTAGACATGGGCTCCCAACAAGTGGAGTTCCCATCCATAAAATGGGAAGAATAGCAGTGGCTACTCAGCAGGATCACTTTACACACACATGCACACACACACACTCCCTTACATATGTGTACACATATATACATGCAAACGTGCAAACATAAGTACACATGTATGTGCACATATATACATAACAATGGGTTGTGCTCTGCCCATGCATATAAAACATGTGTGTATACACACACACTAGAATTGTCTTATATTCATACACACGTCAAAGGGTTGTTTCACACACACAAACGCACACACTAAAGAGGTAAGACATACAAAGTGCCTAATGGTCCTTGTTTGTGTAGCACAAACATGGGATATTATAACTACCCCTAGTGTATCAAATACTAAGTCCAACATGAAATCATGCACTGTGCCTACCGAGAGGATATGACTGATCATACTACAGCACTGAAATTGCTCACTTGGAATAACACAAGTGCTCTTATTCACTCTTCATTTCTAAACCTGTAGTTTTTATTCAGTCCTGGCTTTGTCCAATAGCTTTGGAAAGAAGAGGCCACCCAAGTGTGAGCCCCCTTCGAGGAGGAGTGACTTCCACTCTCACATCCTGATCCACAAGTACCTGAATCACGTTGGGTACAAACACTCAGATCACGTGCTGAAGGTATTCGCCTGCAACACTCTGCCCTTTTATTTGTCCTAAGAGAATTTATTCCCAGAGATTTTGCAAAAGAGCATGTAGGGGAGTTAATTACCCATTTCCTCGTACTGCCTACATTCATTGTTCCATATCGATTTGTTATCCAAAATAGCCTTTAAATTGTTTATTGATATCTTCCCAGTCTGTGCTTCTCTCTTATTTAATATATCACCACCAGAGAATTTTTTTAAATGCTGAGTGACAATTACTTTAACAGATTGCACTTCTGAATGTGATACTTGGTTCAGAAGGAAAGAACAGCCTGAAATGATTTCTTCTATAGCATCCATCACACGGTCATGGAGGAACGCATAGCCCATACAGTCAAATGGCGGTGGCCCTGGGGGCAGGCAATGACTGCAAGATGAGACCACAACCTGCCTTCACATCACTTCCGTGAGCACGAAGACCCACAACTCAGAGGCGACAGGGCGGCCATAATTTCAAACCCGTCACCCACTACTCACTATCAATAGGTCCGGGAAATAAAATAGCATTGAAATAAATCACATAAGCAATTAATAAAATAAAATTTGCATAAAGCAAATAAATAAACCTAAAACAATTCTTTCGAAAATCCCAGCATCAAGAAATGTGTTCATCTCAATATATTAGTGGGAAGCCTTTATATCCATCTTTATGTCCTTAGAAAGTACACATACCGATTTTTCCATTTGGGCAATTACGTGAGTGGGAAGAAAGGAGGAAATGAGCTAGAAATTGGGGATGAGATCATTACACATAAAGAGCATCAGTTAGGACTGTAGGGAAAGAATAATTTGATGGGGAAAAATGGAGCAAATCCAAGAGGCATGAGTGAGTTGTGGGAGGGAATGTTCAACAGAAGACCTTTGAGTCTATACCTTGGAGAGGACCATATATGGAAAACACAAGCTTAGACTAATTAAAAAAAAAAAAAACAGCAGCTATTACTTCTCAAGTATACTGGGATATACTCCTTTAAAAAAAAAAATCTCGGGGCCCCTGGGTGGCTCAGTCAGGTAAGCATCCAACCTCAGCTCAGGTCATGATCTCGTGGTCCGTGAGTTTAAGCCCTGCATAAGGCTCTGTGCTGACAGCTCAGAGCCTGGAGACTGCTTCCAATTCTGTGTCCCCCTCGCTCTCTGCCCCTCCCCCACTCGTGTTCTGTCTCTCTCACTCTTAAAAATGGATAAACATTAAGAAAAAAAAATTTTAAGTCTCCAAGATACAAAATGTAAGCTCCTCTATTTAAAGATGACTAGGGAACAGCTGTTCCTCTTGGCATGCACACCCCTGCAGGGACAGCTCGCTGCCCCTGCCACAGAACTGCGCCCACTATCTGCGCACACACAGTGGGACCTTGTGACTGTAGTGTGACGCTCTCATGGTCTCAGCCACGGGGCTTTGTGTGGCTTCTGCTATGGAAACGTAATAGCACTAATTTTCTACTTCCTGCCTGCCCAGAAGGCTCCTCCTCCAAAGATATTCCCATCTCTTCCCTTCACGTCCGTCTAGACAGCCACCTCTCCAAGAGGCCTTCACCCATCATTCTACCGCAAGTAGTAAATAGTCTAAAACCTCTGATCACACTGCGTTTGCTGGTCTCCGCAGCACTCAGCAGCAATCACATCACAGTCCACACGTTCACTGTAATAGCAGTGAGTCTCCTTCCCCCACTGGAAGGCAGGCATCCTGAGGACAGAAGCTTCATCCTGATTGTTCTCTGTTGTATCCACAGCCCCCTCGCATGTGCAAGAGGCTCGGTACCTACTTGGGGAACAAAGCAATGAATGCACTGGGGACCTGCCCCAGAGGTCAGAGTTTAAGGAGGACAGGACACAGACAAGGGGCAGCCGGGGCAAGAGAGTGGAGAGGAAGGCCATCAGCAGCAGAGGGAGAGGCAGTGAAGAAGGTCAAGGGGGGGACAGAATGTCAAGGGCAGGAGGGGTCTCAGGATGAGAGGGGTAGGATGGCCAACGAGGTTAACTGCTCGAGCGAGGTCCAGCGGGGAGGTCACCACCAGATTTCACAATTAAATCATCATCGGTGACTGTCAAGAGAGCAGTTTCAGTACGATGGTCCAGACTGTCAATTGCTAAGAAGTTAAAGGGAAGATTTAGAAAACAGAGTTCATTAAAATAATGTAACAGAGCAAGAGGGAGTGAGGGCGGCAGGCTGGCCAGCGAGCTTAGCAGCCCAGAATCTAGGAAGAAGGCTTATTGCCTTCAGAGTTGTGTAGGTATGTGTGTGTGTGCATCTGTGTGTGTATGTGTGTGTCGCCAATGTGTGTCTGTATGTCTTCAGTGAACATGTTTGAGTGTGTGTCAACGTTAACGTACGAGTGTACGTGTCTGAGTGTGGGGGTGGGTGGGGTGCCTGTGTGTTTGAATGGGTGGCTGTCTGCCAGGTGGTGTCCCTTCAACGCCTCCAGAACTAACCTCACCAAGTTCTCTTAAGGAGACATGAGAAATTAACATGGAATTAAAATGCCATTGACACAGTGAATGTTGGTTTCTCTGTTTCAATTCCAGGAGATAAGACATCACCATGTCCGCACTTGAATTTATGTAGGATCTTTTTAGATAATAATTTTAAGATCGCTCCAAACTAAGTCTTCAGGTCAAAAGAATCAACCTAAATGTGCTATTGACTCAAACAGAGAATAGTAGGAACAAAGCAAAAAAACAAAACAAACAAACAAACAAAAAAAGAAAACCTGCGTAAAAAATTAAAACAAATGAAAAGCCCTGTAAGACCAAAGACAGAGGCAAAATGAATTCTCTGAAGAGGAAAATACATTTTGTTCTAATATTCTCTTAATAGATTTTTTAAAACATGATAAGAAGATGGAAAGAAAGCTGGGGAGCTCTGATAGATTATGCAAATACTCATTTCATTTCTCTGCTTTTGGGTGAAGTATCGGCACCATTTTAAAGCAGTAAACCCCAACATTCCCTATCTCTGCTCCCCAGCTGGCTGCACAACCAAAGGATTATGCGTAATGCACTCCCTATCTGGCAGAAAAGACATTTATGCAGAGCTCAGAGGATCTGGGATACTGCAGGTCTCGGGGGCTTAGAAGGAAGATTGTTAAAATACAGTTCCATGATTTTCACCAGCTTATCTCAAGCAAGAGGTTAAATATTCTCTCTCTTCTGCAGAGAGAGATGGGGGCGGGGCTGGGGTGGGATTTGCTGCTCCTGCAGCCAAGGAATGAAAATGACTTTGATTTTACGTTTTCTAATAACCACTAAGGCCTTTCCTCATCCACCCTTTTTCTGAAAGTGTGAGGTGTACGCCAGGGAATATTCCATACCAAATTTTACCATAGTGATTCTTTTTTTTTTTTTTTTCAGAGTCGTATCTCTAGCATAGCCAACTATGCCTTGCTATCACTTAGGCTAAGGGGAATGAAATGAACATAACACGCTGTATTTCCATTGTCTCCTCCTCTGTAACTCAAATGACTTGCTGAGAAAAGAAACACCACGCCAGTCTGAGGATTTTGGTCTAGAAAGCTCATGGCTTCCGTGCATGGCATCTCGTTCAACAAATACTCCATGACCTGAGAATACGCCCCCTCAAATAAATGCTCCTGTCATCCGTCTCCAGCAGCACGCTGCAAAGTCAGGTTTCATTAAGAATGCCCCAAGATCCCAGTGATCAATGCAGAGCAAGCCTACCTCCGTCACTCAAATGTTGTCTTTGTCCAACGGCATTAATGGTGACGTTTAGACAGAAAGAGGGATCCAGACAGAATTAACCCAGAAAAACCCACTCTTGCCACAAAAGTCATAGGCAAAAGTATCTACAGACTTCCTTTTTCTAATGAGACTATAACCGAGGTTAGTCTTTCTTACGTGAGCCTTAGAGATAAGACCACGTGTGCGAAGAATTAATAAATCTCAGCTCTATGTGCCTTTAGTGCTCCAACTCATATCAAACAGAAATGGTGAGGGAGGGGTCTTCTTTTCTATACGTGCCCTGCTGTGTGATCTGTGCCATCGGGTATCTCCACCCACATGTAATCCTGAACTTTCCAGTGGAATTTCCTTGATAACAAGGCGGACTATCACCCTGCACATAAATAAACTGTGTCTGACTGTAGCGCGTGCAATGCAAAGGAGGACGTTGGCTTGGATCACTTCTAGCAACAATAACCTCTTGAGTTTGTCAATGGAAACGGATTCAAGAGTTTTGGCCAAAAATAAATTGTAACTTGAAACAGAATGACGAGCACTATGGTTTGATATTTGGGTGGCAAGGGACCCCAGAGTTGATCAAATCCAAATTAAACAGACAGTCACAGTGCTCGGCAAGCACTCGGGGTTAATTCAGGTCATCCTCTCGGCTCTTGTGTTCCCTGATTTCAAGCTCGGCGAGGCTGGGGTGTAATTAGGGAAGGGGTAGTATTCACTGTACACCAGTTGGGTGTAAGCTTTAAACTAATAACTCAGCAATTACGAGAAAAATGAGCAGTAATTACACCCATTTAACTCGCGGCTACACAGATGGAACATTCTCTCCTCGTTATTGGCAAAGTGTCTCCACATTTATTTCATTTTTACTGCTTACTATTTGTTGTACTTTGATTAAGAGTAATTACAGGCTAGAAAAATATGAAAAATAGGAACGTTGTGTATTTTTTAAAAATAGAAAGAGGCCCTTCTTCCTGATCTACACTGACAGAATGCTTGTTTGAGAGGCCGTTGAGATGATGGAAGTATTCTTAAAATACTCCGAGGCAGCCTTCCTTTCTGCGGCGGCTCTTCAGAAGGGGATTTCCATGTGTGGAATTTTTCGGGTCATCACATTAAACACCCTGCGCCCGTTTTCCCCAAGTAGCCGCGATCTCCCTTACACACATTCCTTTCGTATCCAGTGACCAACTGAAGCAGAAATTCACCCGTGTCTGGAGGAAGCAAGGAATGCAAAAATACACCACTTCTCTTGTCTTCATGGATTTTAGGACTAGAAGTCTATTTTCCTCCCACCACTGTCAAATTACATACATTGTCCAGTAAACAGGAAGCCTGAGCTCCTTACTCAGATTTCCCTCTGAAGCCCTTCAGTAGAAGTGAGGGCAATTTTAAGATCCCGTGATATTTACATGTTAGTTCCTGACAAGACATAAGCAGTATGTCACCGGTGGGGAAATGCACTTGAATTCATTTTCAGCAACCACGCTTCCAGCCGGTGTTATTAATTTTTAATTTACGTGGGCTGGAAAATTATACTATTTTGAAAGAACTCTTAATGACAGAAGAGCCCATATGGAAGGATCAGTCCTTGAGCACAGACTTTAGCTAATATTAAATATGATATCTATTTTAGAGCAAGTCCCCATGTGTAAAGTAGCGTGCTCTCCATCCGTACAGGATTTTTTGGCCATTGTCACTGCAATGCTTTAAAAAGCATTTTGTGCACCGTGATTACTGAGGGCCTGACTCCAAATTCTAAGCCCCGGATGACACGGTCCCAGGAGAAAGAAAAGCTATCACGGTCCACAGTGGGCCCACACAGAGCATGATTTTGCAGAAAAGAAATAAAATCTTTTCTCCTTCCAATAAGGCATTCCTGAAAACATCTGAAAAGTTGTTTCTGGCATCCGTTTTTCTTAATGGGAGAAAAAGCACACACACATGCTTGTTCTACATGGGCTCCATATTGATTCATGGAAATGCCATGTGTTAATGCACCGACTTGCTAATGGCTCTGCCCGTGCGGTGATCTGCTGTGCTAGTGCGGGGCATGGAATTGATTAGTTCCCTTAATGAGCCTCCGAGCCTGCTGTTACCACCACGCAGAATGCAAAGCAGGGGTAAGTGTGGGACTGGAGAAAACCTGCCTCAGAGCAGCCGTCAGGAGGGGGGCCGAGGAGAGCAAGTGGCAGAAAAAACTGTGGGAGGGGTGGAAGCTGGGAGCGGAGCTGGAGGCAAAGACGCCCTTTCTCTCGCAGGAGATGCTGCAGCCTGCGGCTCGCTGGGGGTCCTCCCCGATGATGGGGCCAAGGGGTGGGGGGGGGGAGGATGCGCAGACCCCGCCCCACAGCAGTGACCATGCGCAATGCCAACATCAGCTGAAGTCAGACAGATCCAGAGTCGACCCTGGGCCGTGCCCCTCACACCTGTGTGGCCCCAACAGCCCCTGGTCCACAGCTTCCTGCAAATGAGGGAAAGAGGGGAGAGGTGCAGCCTCCCTCGGTGTGTGAACCGCGCCATACGACTTGAGCCAGAAATGTGGTAGGAGAAGTAAATAATCTGAAGCTACGAAGAAAGTCGGTTGGGTTCATGGACAGCCAATGCCTGATGGGGGTGTGGGGGGTGGGGGTGGGGGCTGGGTCTTCTAGGAAGGCAGCTGGTGAGGCAAAGGGAGCACAGGGAAGAAGGAAAAGAAGGTGAGGGCAGGAGACATTACTTTAGACACTTGTCATGGGTGCAAGGACCCAGTTTCCCATTAATGCTTCATAAACCCACAAAGGTTTACAGAGAGAGGAAGAAGGCAGAAAAAGAACAGATCGAATAGCCTCTTTTTTCTCTGTCCTGCTTCCCCTGCTTTTCCTACCTCAAAACACACCACACACACACACACACTTGCACCGCACACACATACATATCACACACACACACTACACACCACACGTACCACACACAAACACGCACACATCACATGCACACCTCACACACCACATACAAAAAAACCCACACCCACACATCATACACACTACACACATGCCACACACAAGAAAAAAATACACATACACATCACACACACACACATGCCACACATTTACCACACACAAAACACACACCCATCACACACAACACACAAAAAATACATCACACACACATCTCCCCTCTCCAGTGGGGAGATGTTGGATAAGCTGCTAAGAAACTCTACAATGCTTTCAAACAGTATGTGAAAGCAATTTAGGAAAACATTTCCACTTTCTGAAAGAAATATAATCTGTTGCTACCCACTCCATTGTGCTCACGTGGGAAGAGTACGCGTGCAGGAAATCCTACAGCTTAAGGGAGAGAGAGAGCCCATCCGTCTGTAAAATGCCTGCCCCCGGTAATCCATAGGCAAACCCACGGCAGAAAGTGTTGTATGTGTAAGTCAATGTTTGTGTGTTCTCTTGCCTTTATTAAATGTGGAAAGGTTCTTCTACAGCAGTGGACAGGGTGTGGCAGTGTGGGTAAGACGCATCTAGCACGTTATGGTCTTGGTGGCCACATCATTGTGGTCTGTGTGCCGGACATTTAAGGTTATGTCACCGCAATGGCATGGGTGTTGGACATGAAAAAGGGGAAGACGGGCAAGACACTAGAGCTACTTGTAGGAAAGGCATCTTGAGTAAGTACTCAAGGGTGCCTCCTCTTCCTCCAGATGCTCCAAAGGGGCTCACATTTCATGTATTAATGCCCCCTGGCCAGGTCACATTTATGTCAGGCAGACGGACACTCAATGGAGACAAACCAGAATGCTTTTCTGGGTGTTTCATGTTAGTCATCAGAGGCCACGGACTTTCAAAGCAGGTGTTTTCCTTTCCTTCTTGTAAGTATCACAAAAGACTTACTACGATTGAAAATATCTAGAAGGGAAGTTCTAGAATACCTTGATCTTAAGATGTCAGAGAAGAATCTATTTGGTTCCAACTCAGTGGATTTTTCTGCTCCAAAATGGAGATACATTGGTAAAAGCCAAGTTAGCATGTGTTTCAAAGACATGCGGTAGCAAAAAATAATAATAGTCAAATCACTCCTAGGGCCCTTGAAAATTATAAGTAATAGCATCAGTTTTCAAAACATATCCACATAGTACACGGCATCAACTGGTGAAGGATATCATATGAACTGAAACTGGAGAGGGGAGCATAACTTCAGGAATACACATTCCCAATGCGTGCACTGCACTGTCACACTCACTACTCCATCCTTGCGGGGCAAGACCCTTTAACAGTAGGTAGTAAACATCTACTATGTGCAGACTGCTCTCTTTGCCAGACACTGCGTGACCAAAAACAAGTAAAGGGCAAACATTACTCTTTTGAATAAATCTATGATGCACTTGGAGGAAAAAAAAAAAAAAGACTAATGTGGCGCAGGTTTTTATTTTAATGTTTCACCTTCTTTCTTTTTCTTTTCTTTTCTTTTCTTTTTTTTTTTTGTTAATCTTTGTGGTTGTTGCTCTACTTCTTTTGACCTAGAGAAAGTAGCACTATTCAATGGCTGAGAGAAACCATGGGAGAATGTTCCATTTCCTGTGGGCCTACTATGTGCCAATATCGCCCAGGATGATTTACAGGCGTTCTCTCATTTATCCTTGTGGTGTCATTACAATCTAATGGTTATTATTCATGCTTAGGCTCTTGGAAGGGAAAATGGAGGCTCAGAGAGGTGAAATAATTTGTCCAAAGTCATGTATCTTGGAACAACAGCATTCCATAACCCAGAAGGAATTGAAATGAAAGTCTCTACACTGGCTTTCACCACCAAGAGGGCTTCACAGTGGAGGAGGTGCCGCTGCAGGGCTACAAGATGAAGAGAAGCCCTGGGGGTGAGCACAGCAGTGTGGGAGGATGGTAGGGAAGGATGGCCCCTGGTCATGGTGGAAAGCTCCCGTGAGAAGCCACAAGAGATGAAATTGTAGAGATTCAACAGTCTAGAACCCTGGTCTCTACCCCCACTCACAGAAGATGTTGGTTTTGGAGATGAGTGACGAGTCTATGATGAAGTCTTTTTACAAGGTCTCCTGTGACCGTGATATACCTGCCGTGATCCTGGCAGCCAGCACCCCAGAGAGCCAGTGAGGGGGTCATATATGCCCTGATAAGAGCCTGGAGCCCAGACTCTGTGCAGGAACTGTACAGATCAGGGGTGACCTGTGTTTCTGGCATGTAGCACAGCATCTGGAACAGAACAAGATGTTTTCCAGTGGATGGCAAGCAGATGGATGGGTGGACGGAGGAAGTGTAGAGAGGAATATAGTAAAATTCTTCTTAAATAAAGCTCATATCTGTATAAGTTAATGTGCGTGATGGTTACTACATGTAAACAGACATTTAATATCTTTTGATATCTTGAATTAAGTGAAACAAGCCGATATTCTCAACTCTAACTCATACTTGGGTGGCCTTCGGTCAAGGGCCTGGCTGCTTGTTTTATTGTCTCTAACTCAGATGGAAAACACATTTTATGAGCGAGCCACGAGTTATCAACAGGAAGCTTGCAAATACTGGAGCGTCATGATCCAACAGCTTGAGACGCTTTAGGTTTGACTCAGTTTACACAGGCCTCCCTGGGAGGAATCCCGAGGGCCGGAACAGAAGCGTGAAGCTCTCGGGTGAGAGAACCATGTCCACAATCCAGCTACTAGCATTTCACAGAGGAGCCCGGAAACACCAGCTAAGAGTGCAGCCAGTCCAGCCTGTCACAATGCCCACACCCCCACTCATACGCTGCAGTCCTGACCCTGACAGAATGTGACAGAATATGACAGTTGGAATGTGACTGTATCCGGAGACAGGCTCTCTACAGAGTTTCAGCTAAAAGAAGGCATCGCAGTTGGTCCTAATATAACCTGACTGTGTCCTTGTGAGAAGAGGTCATTTAAGCCCATGCCAGGGGCATGCGCACAGAGGAAAGACCATGCAAAGTGGGGCTAGGAAGGCGGCCATCTACAAGCCAAAGAGGGAGCCCTCAGGAGGAAGCATCCCTGCTGACAACTTGACCTTGGATGTCCACCTTCAAGACCAAGACAACTCACTTGGGCTGATTACACTCCCAAGTCTGTGCTTTCTGTCCTGACTGCCCAGCACACTCCCTTTGGTCCACATCTGCTCTGCTGGGGCGATCAGGCCCACTGTGCGTAAGAATCGTTGGGCCAAGGTATGAACTTCCAGTTATGAGATAAATGCATGCGGGGATACGACACACAAGGTGATGACTACAGCTAATGCTGTTGCACGACACACAGGAAATCTGAGAGATCCTGAGAACTCCCAGTGCAAGGAGACTTGTTTTCTACTTTTTTCCACTGCATCTGTTAGAGGTAACGGCTGTTAACTAAACCTGTGGTGATGGCCATTTCACAATAGATGTAATCAAACCAACAGGCTGTGCACCTTACACCATACAGTGATGGAAGTTAATGATTGCTTAATCAAACTGGAAAAAAAATAAAGAAAAAGTCATTGTGGACTTTGGATTCTGTTAACCATCCTACTTCCCAAGGCCCAGGCCGGTGGTTCTGATTCAGGAAGTCCAAGACAAAGACTCAAATGTGGGTGGTTTCAGAGCTCTGCTTAGATGTGACAGCCTGACAGAGCGAGAAAAGCCACCACATAGTACATGCTCAATAAATACTTTCGGGAGGGATGAACGAACTTACTCTTTCTAATAAGAGTATAAAGCCGAACTCAGACCTTATGACATTTCTCCCTGTAGCAACAGTGTTTGAGGAAGGACTGAGGTGATCTGTCTGTAGTTAACACCCTCCTGAGTGGATATACAAACATGAAAATCCTGGAACATGAAGCCAAAGGATATGCAACTTACAATCTGAGGACATTTATGACATTTTTTCACTTAAAAATAGACTTAATGGGTGTCTGGGAAGCTCAGTAGGTTGAGCTCCCAACTCTTGATCTCAGCTCAGGTCATGATCTCAGGGTCATGAGATCAAGCCCCACGTTGGGCCCTGTGCTGACAGCGTGGAGCCTACTTCAGATTCTCTCTCTCTTCCTCTCCCTTTGCCCCCCTCACTTCTATATCTCAAAACAACAGATTTAAAAGAACTACAAGATTTATAAAATTACTTTTTTAATGTTTTCTTTATTTCTGAGAGAGGGAGAGAGACAGCATGAGCAGGGGAGGGTCAGAGAGAGAGGGAGACACAGAATCTGAAACAGGTTCCAGGCTCCAAGCTGGCTGTCAGCACAGAGCCAGACACAGGGCTCGAACCCATGAACCATGAGATCATGACGTGAGCCGAAGTCGGACGCTTAACCTACTGAGCCACCCAGGCACTCCTATAAAATTATTTTTGAAGTAACTAAAAGCCAGGCAACTCAGTCTTTTGCTACATTTTACAAATAAGGAGACTTGGTGGGGGGAGCATCGTTTTCTTCCAGATTTGGCCACTGAAACACACAATGGGAGCTGTCAAAGCAATGACATTTTCCTAGTATAACAGTCTAATTGGGTCTTTCATAAAGAATTTATTACTCTCTTTCTACAACTTTTCTCCCTAACGTCTCCCCTTTTCTTCCTTCTCTGGTGGTTGTTTGATGTCCTGAAACTACAGCAATTAAGGAAACTGCCCAGCGCAGGAATAACAGCTCACGGACTTTCTCGTGGTTTTGGTTTAATATGCTACATAGGCCTTCAAAGCCACAAAGATGTAGGAATTGAATACAAAGTCCCCAATGAAGAGCCATGCAAACCATGGGCCAAGAGCAAAAGCTGTTGTTAGAGATGATGATACAGAAAGATGAGACCTGGCCGGAGCGCAGAAGCCTGTTAGTGGAACTATGGGAAAGGAGTAAAATGGAAGTCGATCCATATATATGGAATACTGTGAGGCTTCGATGCCACCCTATTAAAGGCACTCACTAGTTAGTTTACATCCACCAGTAAAGTGAGAACAAGTAAGTAACAGGGGTGCCCAAACCCCCCAGCCATTTGGCAGGAGCACAACGTTCCCCCCACCTCTCTCACGTAATAAACACACATCCCTTTGTCTGTCTGAGCAAAACATGGTCCTTATCTGCTGGTACTGGGTCAGGGTCCTAACCACCATGTAGTTATCATACAGGTAACTTATCCCATTCACTTTAACATCCAACTCAACTTAGCCAAAAAAAGACACACGGTGGGGGAGGGGAATTTAAAAAAATTTTTTATACATTTATTTATTTTTGAGAGACAGAGTATAAGTGGGGGAGGGTCAGAGAGAGAGGGAGACACAGAATCTGAAGCAGCTCCAGGCTCTGAGCTGTCAGCACAGAACCCGACGTGGGGCTCAAACCCACAAACTGTGAGATCATGACCTGAGCCGAAGTCGGACGCTTAACTGACTGAGCCACCAGGTGTCCCCCAAAAAGAGGAGCCTTTTACCATGAAAGTGTATTTGCATGGTTTCTCAGTAAACTAAAGGCAATTCATGGGAAAGGAGGAGGGGTGGAGGCAAGAAGGAAAGAAAATGGTCCTTAAACTAAAAAATATGTTGTTTTGTACATGAGATATTCCAAAGCAATGGACTATGTAAACAGTCTTGGGGGGCACCTGGGGGGCTCAGTCGGTTAAGCGTTCGGTTTCAGCTCGGGTCATGATCTCACAGTTGGTGGGTTTGAGCCCCGCGTCGGGCTCTGTGCTGACAGCTCAGGACCTGGAGCTGCTTCGGATTCTGTGTCTCCCTGTCTCTCTACCCCTCCCCCGCTCATGTGTGTTCTCTCTCTCTCTCTCTCTCTCTTTCAAAAACATTTCAAAAATGTTTAAAAATAAACATTAAAAAAACTGTCTTGTGACATTAAAGATGTACCCTCTATGGTCTATATCAGGTACAGAGCAGATACTGTGCAATGAAAACTACATGTTGGGCCACGATGCTCCGGGCCATGAAATCGCTGTGTTAACCGCAGAGGCCCTTGTCAGGGAGGAAGCCGGGATAAAGTGCCACCGTGCTGTTCCAGCCAAGGAAGGAAGTCGGCTGGGAAAAGCATCACGACCGAAGAGAGAGACATATGGCTGGAGCATAAGGCCCAGAACTTAACTACCCTGTAAATCACCAAAAGAAGCAGGTGTTCACTGGTACCCTGACTTCTGATTTCTTGTTCCTGAAGAGAAAAAATGAGTCATTGGCTTGGTCTAGAGTGAGTTCTGTGCCCACTGAACTTCCTCCAAACTTCACATCTTTTCTCTGAGCTCACCTTAGTTTTTCTTCCTGGGATAAAATATTTAGAGAGGACAGGAATAGTGACCTCGAACATAAAATATAGAAAGGATTACAGGGCAAATGGAACACGAAATAAACGGAACACGGAGACCCGGCATGTGCTGAATTTCAGGGGGGCAGACACACTTGCTCCAAAGGCCAGGGAGCACAAAACCTTTGATTCTTCCTTCCCGTCCCTTCTAGACTCTCCAGGGAGAAGTGGACTGGCCCCCCAGGCGGAACCAGAACTTCTGAGCAGCTCAGTGCCGCCCCCCAACGTGCAGGCATCCTGCCAGGTACGTACGCGTGAGGGGACACTGCACGCCCACCCAGCCCCCGGGGTCTTCTTCCAAAGCCTCTCTTTGCTCTTAGCTATGACCCTTTTTAGCTTAGACCTTAGCTAAGACCCAGGGCGTTCTTGCTGCGAATCTATAACCCTTTAAAGACACAAAGTTGTGTTAAATTGTGCTCTGGCTTTTTAAAGGAGGGAAAGTTCAAGCCATGAATATACACGGGGCCAACCTGATCTACCATTGTGAAGGTTAAGTTTTCCAACCCTATAATTATCACTTTATTGGCTTCTGCATTACAGGAGTTGTTAAATTTCACAAGACTGGCATCAGCCAGGGGCGCCTGGGTGGCGTAGTCAGTTAGGCATCTGACTTCAGCTCAGGTCATGATCTCACTGTTCATAAGTTCGAGCCCCGCATCGGGCTCTGTGCTGACAGCTCAGAGCCTAGACCCTGCTTCGGATTCTGCATCTCCCCCGCTCTCTCTCTGCTCCTCCCCTGCTTGCCCTCTCTCTCTCTCTCTCTCTCTCAGAAATGAATAAACATTTGAAAAAAAATTTTTTTAAAAGACTGGCATCAGCCAAACGTTACTGTAAAGATGTGCACTCTATAATTACGGCTTAGAAAGGCCAATCAGCACGTTGTTATATTACAAATGCAACAATCTTTGCCTTAGTCTCTAGGTGTGTAGGTATACCCATTTCTCTGATAATTACACCCTTCTTTCCACAAGGTGATTTTGAATCTTTGTTTCTCCATCAGACATATTTGAGAAAACAGCCATAAACAGCCCATTAAATGCTTCAAATCTAACAGTTCAATAAAAAAGCTGATCAAACATCAGTTTTCAGTTAATAATACAAAGTAACATCTAAAATACTCTGACAAATTTGATGTGAGTTTTTATTATAACTAAATAAATTTGCCCTCCAAGAAATCTTTCCATTACATAAACCATTGCCCAGGGTCTGGTTTCCTTACCCCAAATGGTAAAGTTTCTGGGGACAGGACAATGATGAAATAGTGCCAACCTAGTTAGAAGGCAGAACTTTTGGGATAGTCAGAAGGTAAACATACGTCACTTAACAAACCATGTCCATTCCAACTATTCCTGCTGCAGCTTTTTACCTTCTAAACTCTTCGGGTTAGAGTTCAGCGATGGCTATTTTTCATTTCATGCCTCAAAAACCCAGGACTTTCAACGCAACCCAAAATGTGGCTGGTTTCTAGGCTATCACACGTCTGTGTGAAAAAGTAAGACACTGAACATCACCCAGCTTTATGTAAAACGTCCAGATGCCCTGGAATGCTCCACACCTGTGTCTTGCACATCGAACGTGCCAAATAATGATGCTGAAGGGGCACCAATGTCCTCCGTAAGGGGAGGGAAAGAAGTAGACGCTACCTAGGGAAATACAAGGAGGTAAGTGGGGACATGTAAGAGAACATCCACAGAATGAGAAAAATGGAAGTGGAAAAACAAAAATGGCAAATGCGTGTTTTGCACACTAGCAGCAACAAAACAATAGGATCTGGGGAAAGTTGAATAATAGATTCAGTCACTACTGCACTGCACACATCCCCCGGGGTGATATTAAAATCCTCAACAGCCGGGGCGCCTGGGTGGCTCAGGTGGTTAAGCGTCCAACTTCGGCTCAGGTCATGATCTCGCAGTTCGTGGGTTCAAGCCCCGTGTCGGGCTCTGTGCTGACAGCTCAGCGCCTGGAGCTGCTTCAGATTCTGTGTCTCCCTCTCTCTCTCTGCTTCTTTTCCCACTTGTGCTTTGTCTCTCCCTGTCTCTCAAAAATAAATAAGCATAAAAAATAAAATACTCTACAACCTGGGGTATCTGGGTAGGTCAGTCGGTTAAGCATCCGGCTTCAGCTTGGGTCACGATCTCACGGTTCATGGGTTTGAACCCCACATCGCCACTGCGATGTCATGGACAGAGGGACTGCTGTGCGCAGGACACCGCAGGCCAGGCTGGGTCCTCTCGGGCTCAGCCGCCACAGCCACCACTTTGCCTCACCTGCCCCAACCTGTTGGTGCTACCTTCCGGAGAGAGACCTGGGGGGGAGGGGAGAGTAACGTTCGGTCCAGGTGCACCCCTAGAGATTGCAGGGCTTGGACCTTTCTGCCTCCGTGTGTCCCCTGCTCCAACAGCAGCGGCGAGAAGCCCACAGGGGAAACGACACGACTTACTGGGACACGGAGAACGGGAGGGGTACGGAAGCATTTAGGTGGTGCCACAGAACCGTGGCAGAGGGGTTTTTCTTCTTCTGACTGGACTGTGTCCAGAGGTCAAATACAAGAACAAAAACCTCTCCTTCGGGAAAGGCCTCCAAGCATCTGTGAGCACTTACCACTCACCTGTCACATTCTCCTTTATTCTAGAGGCAATATTTCCACTCGTCATTACCTAAGGGCTTCGGTGAGATGGGTGAGGGGGTTTATCACCTCGTCGGGGCAGAGGTATTTAGACAATGTTTACCTACGCCATCATGCCCGGCCCCCAAGGAGGAAGCCCGGAATATGCCACACATACTCATTACACACATAAAAAGATGTTCCCTTTTTTTAATGTCTATTTTTGAGAGAGGGAGTGAGAGGGATAGCACGAGAGCAGGGGTGGGGCAGAGAGAGAGGGAGAGAGAAGACCTGAAGCAGGCTCTGCACTGACAGCAGCGAGCCCAAGGTGGGGCTCAAACCCACGAGCTGTGAGATCATGACCTGAGCTGAAGTCCGACGTTCAGCCGAGTGAGCCACCCAGGGGGCCCTAAAGATGTTCCTTGTTGACCCAATCACCTATACGATAGTCCTAAGGCTGCTAAAGCTCTTTTTGTTTTTCCGTACAAATCTCACAGGCTGTCAGGGGAATGAACACAAACACCAGATACGGAAGGCAGAGCCCCGTGTAGCAGCTCGAATAGAAATGGATTTCTAGGTCGAATTGTTGCCTTTCCAGTGTGGGCATAGGACCAGGCGCAGCGACTGCTGGCAATGCTCTGGTCCCAGCAAACGTCACAGGTCCTCGGCAGCAAGGGACCCGGCCCACAGCGGCTCCTTGCTGCATAGTTCCCTGTGCCCGCTGCAACAAATTAACCTGGTGGCTGCAAACAACAGACATTTAGAGGTGCCCGGGTGGCTCAGTCGGTCAAGCTTCCGACTTCGGCTCAGGTCATGATCTCATGGTTCCTGGGTTTGAGCCCCGCGTCAGGCTCTGTGCTGACAGCTCAGAGCCCAAAGCCTGCCTCAGGCTCTGTGTCTCCCTCTCTCTCTGCCCCTCTCCTCCTTGCTCTCTCTCCCTCTCTCTCAAAAATAAATAAACATTAAAAAACATTGTTTAATTATGTATAAAACAACAACACAAATGTATTGTCTTACCGAAATAGAGATCAGATTCATAAATGGATCTCATTGGCTGTTGGCAAGGCTGCGCCTTCTGTAGGCTCCAAGGGAAAGTCTGTTCCCTGTTTACCTGGGACCCCCCGAGATAATCCTGGACACGCTCCCATCTCAAGGGCCTCAGTCATACCTGCAAAGTCCTTTTCAAAGGACTTGCACCGTCCAGGGTCCTGGAAGTGAGGATGTGGGCATCCTCAGGACCCGTTACTCTGCTGCCCACATTTAGTAAGTACCAGGCTCTAGCCCAGGGGTCAAGATGCAACCTCATGAATGAAATTATCACCTCTGCCACCAAGGTGCTCAGTCCAGCCGGGAGACGACCACGGGAACGGGGACTCCTGCTACCTGATCACGGTTGAAGCAGGCTCTGAAGCAGCCAGAGGACGACAGACACTCTGGCTCCTGCCTTTGTGCGACGCACGGTCCCAGACACGCCACACGCGTGTCGACGTCCTGCCAGAAACCGAGCGCTTGAGGATTATGCCTCTCGCCTCTTCCCTTTGTCAGGAACCTAAAAGATTACTCTTGTCTCATTTTGTCCTTTGTATCCCCTTTAGAGGGTTACCCTCTAACTTTTATTAGACTTTCTATTTTATTTTCATAAATGCATGCTGATGACCTCCAGGCTTCTCACAAGCGCCTTCAAGATCCTAATGTGAACGATTTTCATCTGGTTTTGCAACCCCCGCCGCCAAGCCCTGTTGTGCCTGAGCGAAAGCTATTGTCACTTGCTCCATTAGCAGCTGCGCCGTCAGATGGGCTCTATGTGTTATTTCCGCACCCCGGCCTCACGTCGACAGGGAGAGCCGAGATGCACCAGTAGATGCTTCTGTACAAAGTATGTTTGTCGGCACAAGCCCACGATGAAAACGACAGATCGTTCGGTGCTCTCACTGTCACGTTCCTGCACCACTTTTGTGTGGCTTCTACCTCGAGACAATGAACTGCAATAATATCACTGACTCCCTGGCTGTCTTTGATGGTGGCAATTTAAAGCCTGGAGTTTAATTGCATATGACACAGGGACAAAACGGCCAGGCTTGGTCATTCCACATCCACGGCAAAGAAAGCAAGAAATAGAAACCAACAGTCTAAGTAAGGGGAGGTGCCTCGTTTCATATTAACTAACGCAGATCGGAGTTGAAAACCCTATGTCTCATCTGCATAGAAGGCACTGTTTCACATGCCTCCCCCAAATGCATATACGATACCCCCCGAATTTTAAGGCTATCAAAAAAATAGAAGCAACTATTTTAAAAATTAAATAAATTTTAAAATAAGAATGCTTATTGCTTACTAAAACATTTTAAAGGCTTTCAAAATGTTGCAGCATAAGAAAGTCTGGGGCAGGAGAGGGGCGCCTGGGTGGCTTAGTCGGTTAGGCGTCCGACTTTCGCTTAGGTCATGATCTCGCGGTTTGTGGGTTCGAGCCCCGCGTCGGGCTCTGTGCTGACTGCCAGCTCAGAGCCTGGAGCCTGTTTCAGTCTGTGACTCCCTGTCTCTCTGGCCCTCCCCTGCTCACGCTGTCTCTCTCTCTCTCCTAGAAATAAATAAAAATATTAAAAAAAAAGAAAAGAAAAAAGAAAGTCTGGGGCAGGAAAGAGTCGATTCGGGGCATCTCCATGCCCCACATGGGCGGCCATCTTCCTAAACTGCGGTACAGGGTACAAGTCACCTCAGCGTGACCAGAGATGGACTGAAGCTTAGAGTCATGAGACACTTTCATCCATAGGCAAGACGGCTCCATCCAGTGTTCCATCCCCAGAGGTTAGTTTCGGGCTGACATGAGGAATCCATCAATAATTAGCCCTTAAGATGCAATTCTCTGTTGGCCTAATTATTCGGGCCATTCTCACAGACAATAAAAAGCAAATAAACCAGAGTACAAGTCTTTTTAGAATGTAAAAGATGTTAAAAGCAACATCGGGGGGCTAGTTCAAGTGCCTTTCAAACTACAAGGAAAAAAAAAATTGAAATGGACCAAGTCCAAGGTTTTACTTTCAGCTGAGAACAGGGGAGCTGGGGAGCTGCACAGAGCAGCAGAATTTATCCTGAAACAACGGGGCCCTGATTTCCTGGAGATCCCACTGACAGACAGAATGTGGCAGTTAGATTAGGGAGTCCCAGAGGCGCCTGGGTGGCTTAGTCGGTTAGGCGTCCGACTGTCGCTTAGGTCATGATCTCGCGGTTCGTGGGTTCGAGCCCCGCGTCGGGCTCTGTGCTGACTGCCAGCTCAGAGCCTGGAGCCTGTTTCAGTCTGTGACTCCCTCTCTCTCTGACCCTCCCCTGCTCACGCTGTCTCTCTCTCTCTCCCCTAGATATAAATAAAAAAAACATTAAAAAAAAAAAAAAGATTAGGGAGTCCCAGCCCGAGAGCCAACGCCATGCTCCTGGGGAAGCCCTAGGGTACAGAGCAGTAGCCTTCCATTTGCGTGCGTACGTGTGCACAGAGATCACCCAGGACAGAACAGTAGAAATGACAATGACCCCATATACCTACTTACAGGTGGGGCATGCCTCCTGGGGAACTAGGGTGAGGGTCTGTGGTGAGACGCAAATTTCCTCCATATACTTGTAAAAATACTATTTGGGGGCACCTGGGGGGCTCAGAAGATGAAGTGTCTGGCTCCGGCTCAGGTCATGGTCTCGCGGTTCATTGGTTCGAGCCCCACGTTGGGCTCTGCGCTGACAGCTCGGAGCCTGGAGCTGCTCCGGATTCTGTGTCTCCCTCTCTCTCTCTGCCCCTCCTCTGCTCGTGCTCACACGCTCTCTCTCTCTTTCTCTCTCTCAGAAGAAAAATACTTTTTGAGTTCTGAACTACAAAAGTATCACGTATTTCCAAAAGGAAATAAACGAACAAGCACAAACCAACAGTGATCCCCAATTCAGGAGCTGCTTCTTGGTGGGAACGAACCCACTGGGAGGCACTCCCCTGCCCAGAGCCGTCAAAAGAGAGTCATCCAGGAGGAAAAAGCTCATTTCGGTTACAGTTACAGAATCTCACTCTGAGATTCTGCAGGGACGAAGCCAATCACAGCAGACGAATTCATGACACAGGCCGTTCCACACATGTCACCTCCTCCCAGGTCCTGAACTTTAGCCTTTAATTTCTTTTTTTTTTTAATTTTTTAATGTTTTATTTATTTCTGAGAGAGATAGAGAGACAGCATGAGCATGGGAGGGTCAGAGAGAGAGGGAGTCACAGAATCTGAAACAGGCTCCAGGCTCTGAGCTGTCAGCACAGAGCCCGACTCAGGGCTCGAACCCACGAACCGTGAGATCATGACCTGAGCCGAAGTCGGACGCTTAACCGACTGAGCCCCCCAGGCGCCCCTAGCCTTCAATTTCTGAATATCCCTGGATCTGAGAAAATACTGACCTTCTCAGGGGAGGAGGGGGATTTATTGTTGTTGTTTTGGGGTTGGGGGTATTTTTTGTTTTGGGGTGTTTTTTGTTTGTATATGTTGTTGTTTGCTTTTTTGTATGTGTGTCAAGCTGTCTGAACAAATGTGCCTTTCAGACCGCTTCTGCCAAGGTTTAAAAATGATCTAATATGTGGTGTGCCCTTCCTGGGGGTAAACATCACGCTGCGACTGAGCCAAACCGACACTCTAATAGGGCACAGAGAGCGGAGAAGGAATTTTATTGCAAATCCTCGCCATGGGGCTTCGTGGGAATTCTACAAGAAGCTTCATATTCAGGAAGCTTAATTATAGCAAAATTGCCAATCTGTAAAATACGGCTGCATTTGAATACTACTTTCAAGTCTGAAACATGAACAAGGAGACGACGGCCCCCCACCCTAGACCCCTGGCCATGCGTGCAGAGAAGCACACGTGAGAGGGAATTCGGGGTGGGGGGGTGGGAGGGGGAAGTGAAGACAGATAAAAACACATCAAGACGCACTCCACTTACCCAGAGAAATGAAAAGGCCAATCACAGAAAGGGTCTTATTATGTACTTGTAATCAACCATAACAGTCAAATTGGCGAAGAAAGAACTAAATAGAATCACAAGTTTAAGACATTAGTCCCACGGATCCTACACATCTTAATTGCGGAGAGGACCTCAATGTGGCAAAGGGCCGCATGCACATCCCATCTGTTCACTAAGGGGCCAAATGTGGCTCCGTCTTGAAGCCCCTGCAATAACCAACTTGAAATTCTAAGTGCTCCTCTGGGGAGGAGGGGAAGCATCGTGAAATAACGGAGGCTGAGGAGCTTCGGCAACGGAGGGACAGAGCCACGGCAAGCAGCGCTGTGCCTGCACGGACCTGCCGGCCTGGCTCAGGGGACCACATCTACCTCCGTGTGTCTGACTTCCTGATGGAAATGGAGGCCATGAACTCAGGCAGGGCTACGAAAGCCCAGCAAAGAAATGACCTCTGCCTGTATGAGTTCCTCCTTTTCCCCTTTTGGAAAGATTTTCCAGTGTGCTTTGGTTCATAGTAAACATAGAATCCTAGGGTATTTCATGGCATGTCCTGTTCACAACCTCTTGGGGTTCAGACGAACATCTGTCTATCCATTTATCCATCCATCTATTGACATGTATCATCCTTATCTATCTATCATCATCCATCATCCATCCATCAATCCATTCATTATTTATCTCTATATCTATTTATCCATTCATCCATCATCTATCATCCAGATGATTATCTATATATGATCCATCCATCCATCTATCATCCATCTATCCATCCATCCATCTATCATCTATTTATTATCCATCCATTCATCCATCCATGTATCATCTATCCATCCATGCATCCCTCCATATATCATCTATTTATTATCCATCCATCTATTCATCATCTATCTTCTATCCATCCATCCATCTATAATCTATGTATCTATCACCTACCTTTCCATGTATCATCTATTTATTATCCATACATCCATCATCTATCTATCTATCACCCATCCATCCATCCATCTATCATCCATCTATAACTCACAGGATGCAGCAGCTATGCACCCGTACGTGGTCAGGCATAGCTATTTATAAAAAACCCTCACATAACACTTAAAGCTAAGGCTGGTGGAGATAACCATGACAGGGAATATTTTCAGGAAGTTATTACCAAATAACCTGCACAAAGACCAAATTCATTTCACAATTTTTAAAAAGTTAAATGTGAGTAAATTCATTGTTCAAAGGAGAATAGCAAACACGGCATGACGTTGAATGTCACGCCAACAGCAGCAAAGATAGCTGAGCACTAGCTCTGTCCTGGGAACCACCTCACGTGTTTTCACCCCCAGCCCCTTGTTGTGTCTGCACAATACTCCTGAGGAGGCAGATGTGATGATTGTCTCAGGAATCTGGTCCCAGGGGTCACATGGAACAATGGCCACACGGGGAACGAGTACCAGAAACAAGACGGGGCTGTGGATCTGAAAACCTGGTCCTGGAAGACCACACACACTGCTGTGTCTTCCCCAAGCTTACTGAGCTAATGAGAGAAAGAGGGAAGGAAGGAAGGAAGGAAGGAAGGGGGAAGGAAGGAAGGGGAAGGAAGGAAGCAAGGAAGGAAGGAAGGAAGGAAGCAAGGAAGGAAGGAAGGGGAAGGAAGGAAGGAAGCAAGGAAGGAAGGAAGGAAAGAAGGAAAGAAGCAAGGAAGGAAGGAAGGAAGGAAGGGGAAGGAAGGGAGAAAAGAAAGGGGAAGGAAGGAAGGAAGGAAGGAAGGAAGGAAGGAAGGAAGGAAGGAAGGAAGGAAGGAAGAAAGAAAGAAAGAAAGAAAGAAAGAAAGAAAGAAAGAAAGAAAGAAAGAAAGAAAGGGGGAGAGAGAGAGAGAGAGAGAGAGAGAGGGAGGGAGGGAGGGAAGAAAGAAAGAAAGAAAGAAAGAAAGGAAGCAAGGAAGGAGGGAAGGAAGCAAGGAAGGAAGGAAGGAAGGAAAGAAGTAAGAAGCAAGGAAGCAAGGAAGGAAGGAAGGAAGCAAGGAAGGAAGGAAGGAAGCAAGTGGAAGCAAGGAAGCAAGGAAGCAAGGAAGGGGGAAGGAAGGAAGGAAGGAAGGAAGCAAGGAAGGAAGGAAGGAAGGAAGCAAGGAAGGGAAGGAAGGGGGAAGGAAGGAAAGAAAGAAAAAAGAAGAAAGAAGAAGGAAGGAAGGAAGGAAGGAAGGAAGGAAGGAAGGAAGGAAGGAAGGAAGGGGGAAGGAAGGAAGGAAGGAAGGAAGGAAGGAAGGAAGGAAGGAAGGAAGGAAGGAAGGGGAAGGAAAGGAAAGGAAAGGAAAGGAAAGGAAAGGAAAGGAAAGGAAAGGAAAGGAAAGGAAAGGAAAAGCAAGGGGAAGGGAAGGAAGCAAGGAAGGAAGGAAGGAAGGGGGAAGGAAGGAAGGAGGGAAGGAAGGAAGGAAGAAGGAAGGGGAAGGAAGGAAGGAAAGGAAGGAAGGAAGGAAGGAGGAAGGAAGGAAGGAAGGAAGGAAGAAGGAAGGGGGAAGGGAGAAGGAAGGAATGAAGGGAGGGAGGAAGGAAGGAGGGAGGCAGGAAAGGAGAGAGGGGAGGAAGGGAGGAAGAGGGGAAGGGAGGAGGGGGGAGGGAGGAAAGGTAGATGGGCCAATGGGAGAGACCCTGAGTCTCAGGAACCTGAGTCAGTGCTAATAAACAGGGACGAAGCCATCAACTGGCCAGAAAGCATGTGAATTTACAATGGAATCATAATCACAATCATAATCACAAACATCTACAATCTCTTGTCTGTAATTCCACGATCAAAAACTATCTGAAAACTAAAAAAGAATTCTCATGGTTCGCCTGCCGGGAAACCCTGGGCTGCACTGACAGGAGACTGCGCTCGGTCCTTGTCTGTCCCACTTGGAATGAAAAGGCCAAGTTCTGCTGCAGAGAAATATGGGAGCAGAGGTGCCCCTTGCTCCACAGCGGGGGTGGGGGTGCAGAAAACATCCACGATGCGCACAACATCACCCGTGTGAAATCGAGAAATTGCGAAACCCATTCAGCCCCCAGGGTCTGGACAAGGGCTGAGAGACCCAGAGCATCCCGCGCCATGAGGTGTCCTTCACAATCAGGGGGCACCGGGAAACGACTTGAGGCCAAAGTCAACCAAGCGATGGATGACATCAACGTAATGACAAAAGGGACACACGTCTCAATGACCGATGGAAAAAAGAAAAAGTAAAAGCAGCGCGCTCTGTTGCCAGGAGAGCCCATGGCAATGTTATCACATTAGGATCTGACATCATCCGCTCTCCCCTCCGGGCTAATTTCATAACCCAGTTTGGTCTGAGCCCAAGGACAGCCACTTCTGGACCCTGATTACATTTGTGCCCCCACCCTCCAGGCTCCCCAACCCTAGACCGGGAAGTACAATATTTTGGTGCAGTGGTTTCGGTGGAAAAATAGAGAAGGGTCTAAAGAAATGATTTATAAGAAGGGTGAATTTAATGTACATCATAGCATTTCTACACATGTTTAAATCCCACAAGTAATGCTTCTGTGGTTTATGGATTCATAAATATATTGTAAAAGATGAAAATGTGCATTAAAATACCAGTGGGACCCAGTTCTAACAGTATTATTTATGAGAAGAACGGGGGTGCTTGGGTGGCTCAGTTAGTTGGGCATGTGACTTTGGCTCAAGTCATGATCTCACGGTTCATGGGTTCGAACCCCACATCGGGCTCTGTGCTGACAGCTCAGAGCCTGGAGCTGCTTCAGATTCTGTGTCTCCCTCTCTCTCTGACCCTCTGCTGCTCACGCTGTCTCTCTCTCAGAAATAAATAAAACATTTAAATAATTTTTTAATGATATTTTTTTAATTTTTTTATTTATTTATAGGAGAGAGAGAGACAGTGTGAGCAGGGGAGGGTCAGAGAGAGAGGGAGTCACAGACTGAAACAGGCTCCAGGTTCCGAGCTGGCAGTCAGCACAGACCCCAACGCAGGGCTCAAACCCACGAACCATGAGATCATGACCTAAGCGAAAGTCGGACGCTTAATCGACTAAGACACCCAGGCACCCCAATTTTTTTTAAATATATGAAAAGAACGGATACAATGTGGCGAGGTATAAGCATCCGTCTCTGTGCTGGACAGAAGCTCCTGTTTCGTCACTCTCTGTCTTTTTCTGTCAAGTTGGAACTCATTTGTTCATTCAACATTTGTGTCCACAAAAACAACGCTCACTGAGTGCCAACCCCGCACCAGGCATCGAGCGGATGAGGGAGAAAACAGACAAAATCCCTATTTGAAAGGCTTTGTTAATATAAAAAAGTTGTATTAATTTACAGTGTCTTCTTAGGCTAGAAAACGCATTTTTCTTAGTATGGATGAGAATAGTGCTGATTTTCTTTTAGCGGAGCTCAGACTGATAAAATAACCAACAGTAGCAGGTTTCCTTAACAAAATGGACATAATCCTCAAACTATACAGATATATCAGGTATTTACCAGGCAGGGAGGGAAGGACAGAGGGACAGGAGGCCGTAAGGGCCTCTGCTGTAGGCCACATCTCGCTCTGGATGCCCCCAAAGGGACAGAAGGTAATATGGAAACAGACACGTGCCAAGCTCCATTTCCCACAAGTGGGCCAATTCTTTGAGCCAAAGTTCTTTGCCTGATAAATAACTGTAAACGATATGGCAAATAAATATTTGAAGACATAAGAGAATCAAATTGAGATATTTGTTACTCAGAATATTCCTATGAAGATACTATTGTTTTTTTCTCAAAGTGATTATGCACGCAGGACCGGAGCATAAAATCACGTTAATTGCTCTCTTGGGAGCCCCTGGGAATTACCGCTTGGTTAGTGTTACAGAGAGATCCTAAAAATGTAAAACTGATGGCATTACGTTGTAAAAATAAATCTGTAAAGAGACAAAAGCATTAGAATTTATGAGCGCCTACAATTATATAAGAAACAAATGTCAAAAGGCAGTTCGTTGCTGGTATTTCTTTCCTGAAAGTTCCAATCCCAGCTCTCTTATATTCTTCGGGTCTATAGACTTTTCCCTTTTATTTATCATCTATCAAAATTCATTTCCTGACATAATTGTCCATCTAAGTGTGTGTGTTTTTTTTAACATAACGAGTTCCGTGCTTTCCCTGGGAAGGGGTGCACTTGAACTTGGGAGCACGGGGGGGGGTGCCCACCATGGCCCACACCGAACACGAGGTCTAATCCCGCCTCCGCGTGCACAGGGGGACAGCAGGCATCAGGTAAGGTCCTCCCCCAATTTTGCTTTACCCCAAAATATAACACTGGGATTGCCCCAGCTCCCTTTCAAAGGACTTAATGAAAACAGAAGTAAATATAAAAAAGTAGAAGCAGCAGAGTGACAGGTGCTCATGAGAAGCCCAATTCTAGGGGGTGTGGAATACACAGGGGCTGGCTTCGGTTGTCAGCGGTGTGTGTGTGTGTGTGTGTGGCCTATCAGCGTGAGTACCTGGGACCCCCCAGCCACGCCCGGGCCATCCCCCCATCGCGGCACCATCCACGTTCCCAGCTCTCTCCTCCGGCCCCTTGAACAGTGGCTTGCGCACATCTGTCATTTTCATCTCAAGGCATCTGCCTCCCCCTCTCAAGGTAAGAGCACCCTGGGCTCTTCTGTGAGGAGCCCTCCATCACTGCGGCGGGGCCAAGGTCACCAGCATCATGTCCCTATACATAGCGAGGAGTTCATAGATGTGCATGTGACAGGAGCCCATCTCAGGGACTGGAAGAGAACCCTTTCCCTCGGCTGCCCAGCCGCTCTGCTGGTAATAAGGTGTGGGCTGCCCCTGCCCGCTGAGGGGCCAGTCTGGCCCGGAGGGAATCCCAGCACAGTGAGGCTGACGGCAGGACTGAGATGTGCTCCCCTGGGAGTTGTGTGAACACCTTGATCTAGCTGGACCTGAAGGTGGTTACTGCTGGACTTTTTGGTTATGTGAGCCAGTAACATCCTCTTGGGTTCTTTGTCATTTGCCATCAAAACAGTCCTGGCTAGGGGGCACCCGAGAGCTCAGCTGGTTAAGCGTCCAACTTTGGCTCAGCTTATGATCTCACAGTTCGTGAGTTCAAGCCCCACATCAGGCTCTATGCTGACAGCTCAGAGCCTGGAGCTGCTTCAGATTCTGTCTCCCTCTCTCTCTGCCCCTCCCCTGCTCGCTCTCTGTCTCTCAAAATAAAATAAAGACATTAAAAAAATTAAAAAAACAAAAACAGTCCTGGCAAATACAAAGAGCTGCCGAAATCCCGAACTCAGTGTATTGCTGTAAAATAAAGTACAATGCTTCCAAATTATAAGTTTGTAACATGTAGATATAATATTCAGACGTCAGTAGATATGTAAATATGTATTCAGATGTCAGTCTGCCCAAATATTGCCAGACTACAACATACACACAAATTCTATGCAGATTTACAAAGCCAGTGGTCCTCTTCTTCAGAATTCTATCTCCATCTGCAAATGACCCCTAGTCCACAGCCTCAGATAAGAGAAGTGGATTTTTCGAACAGGCTGACAAGCATCCCAATGCGGTCTAGTGTCCAGAGAACCAGCCGTGAAGTCTGCAGGAAAATCTGTACTCTGTGGAAGGAGTGAGTAGGGGCCTTCTACCAGGGACTCGTGGGTTTTATCATCATATCTGGAAAGATCTGGTCACCCTCCGTGGATGCCGTCATCACGCCCCGGGTTTGCTTCCCTGCGTTGTTAATCACCGGAGAAGAAGGCTGCTGGGTTTTCCTAGGGACGGAGGTGTGGATAATGGGGGCCACAAAGATGCTTCCAAAAACAAAAACGACGAGTTTCTGCCTGGAGGGAACAGAGCAGTGGCCACCTTGAGACAGGGGACCCCGGTGGAGGTGGGGACCCTCGTGTGACGGTAGACTAGGGTAAGGGCCCGCCACGCAGGGAGGAAGGTGCAGCTGGGAAGTGTCTGCGGGTTATGAGCGCGCCCTAAGAAAAATACCAGACTGCGATCGGGCTGGGAACACAAGCCCCAACCCCCCACTCCGTCCGGTCTCCACTGCTTGGCAGGCTCAAGGTCCCCAGATCAGTGACAGACCAGCCCAGCAGCTGCCGCAAGCCAGCCTTGCCCAGAACTGCCCTGCACACTAGCACCTACAGAAGGCGTTTGTTACATTGTTACATTTCTGAAACGCTGGCCTTAATGGAAAACCCTGTCCCTCCTTGCAGAAGCAGTGAGTGCTTAGTGCGTGCCAGGCACTGTTCTAAATACTAGAAAGAGCACGGGACACAACAAAGGACCTACTTCCAGGACATTTCTTTTTTTTTTTAAGTTTATTTATTTGTTTTGGGGGGAGGTAGGGGCAGACAGAGAGGGAGAGAATCTCAAGCAGTGGGACCAAGTTGCTCACCGTAATCCACGATGTCTGGAAATGCTCGCTCACTTGCCCAGCGTACCTATTTCTGCACCCTAGTCCCCGCGCCGGGCGCTGTCTTACCAGTTTCCCCACCTTCCTTAGATCCCACGCGACCCTGGTCTGCACCAGACCCCATCAGTGAACTCAGCCACACAGACAAGACTGGGGCAGCGGCCTTTAGCGCCGGCAGCTCATTTAGTCTCTTGGCGAGCTTTCAAAATACAGACGTTAGGGCCCTGCCCTGACCACTTAAAGGGAACCTCTACGAACAGAGCACCTGTATGTATAAAAACCCACCCACGTGGTTCTAATGCACAGACAGGGCTGAGAGCTTACAGTCTTGACGCTCACAGTGCGGCCCCTGGGCCAAAACATTCAGCAACACCTGAGAGCTCATTAGACTTCAGTCACGGGGCGCCTGGGCGGCTCAGTCAGTTAAGCGTCTGACTTCAGCTCAGGTCATGATCTCACGGTTCGTGGGTTTGAGCCCCATGTCGGGCCCTGTGCTAACAGCTCAGAGCCTAGAGCTGCTTCGGATTCTGTGTCTCCCTCTCTCTCTGACCCTCCCCCACTCACACTCTATCTCTCTCTCGAAAATGAATAAATGTTTTAAAACTTTTTTTAAAAAAAAGGAATTCAGAGTCTCAGGGTGCCTGAGTGGCTCAATCAGTTAGGCATCCATCTCTTGGTTTCAGCTCAGTCATGATCTCAAGGTGCATGAGTTCAAGCCCCGCATCGGGCTCTGTGCTCACAGCATGGAACCTGCTTGGGATCCTCTCTCTCCCTCTCTCTCTCCATACTCCCCCCACACTCTGTCTCTCTCTCAAAATAAATTAACTTAAAAAAAAAAAAAAGAAATTCAGAGTCTCAGGCTCTTCCTGGAACAACTGAATGAAAATCAGTTTTAACAGCATTTCCTGGTGACTGGTGTGCACGCAGCAGTTTAAGAAAGCAGTTTTACTTATTTAAACCTTTACTGAATTAATAGATTGCCCTACAGCAGGCTGCCTGTCATGTCATTTTCACCCAGACCACCCGGAGGTGACAAAGGAGCCCACTCTCTCTCTTTAGGACGATCCCACACAACGGCTGCAATTAGGAAAAAAAATTAAGCACAAATCATGGTGCTGAGACGCCATGGAAGAGGGTAGACAGTGTCAACCTCAGGAAGTAGTTATGTCCCCTCCATGCATGCATCAGAGCATGCCTTCCGTGAGTGTACGGACCGAGTATCTCTCTTAATCACAGCAACATTCACAAAGCCAAGCACAGGGCCGGCACACAGGAGCTGCTCACTAAATACCTACTGCCTAATTTAGTGTCCTACGTACCGGGTGGCTCTGTTACTTATCTACTTTGGGACAGTGGACAAATCTCTCTACCTCAGTGCTCTTCAGTGTCTCCACCTGCATCATCTGCTCAAATGATTTACTCTGAGGTATAAAATACTTAGCAACTAAAAGTTCACTGATGAGCAACTAGGTGCTCGACACAGAGAAGGCTCCTGGACACCATCACCACATCCATCGCCAGAACTTTCTCATCTTGCAAAACTGAAGCTGTGTCCCCCATAACCAAGAGCTCCCCATCTCCTCTCTCAGAAGCTCCAAATGATGGGTTGAGGAACCTAGCGGTTCACGCACCACACTCTTGAACGGTGACTACATAGATATCTCAAATCTATCATATACAGATATCTCAAATACACTCACTGAACAACTATTCAGTGAGTTTATACTTGGTGCCACCTACTATCCTAGACATTAACAAAACAGATTACAATCCCTGCTTTCCTGTAGCTTATATGCCATTCAGGCAACCACAGTGTTAAAGAAAATAAACATTGGTAAAAAACTATCATATTTTTCAACTGTTATTACATTTTTTAAGTCTGCCATTTACTTGCTTTTTGTTTTCTAAGAGCTTTTTCCAACATATGGCTATAATTTAAAACATCCAAATTCAGTGCCATCAACCACGTTCTTTTAAAAAATACTAGGACAGTGGTACCTGGGTGGCTCAGTTGGTTGAGTGTCTGACTCTTGATTTCAGCTAAGGCCATGATCTCATGGTTCACATGATTGAGCCCTGCATTAGGCTTTATGCTGACAATAGAGAGTCTCCTTGGGATTCTCTCTCTGCCTCTCCCTCTGCCTCTCCCCCACTCTCTCTCTCTCTCGAAATAAAGAAACTAATACACACAAGGCATGAACAAACATTTTTCCAAAGAAGATCTACAGATGGCTAACAGACACATGAAAATATGCTCAACATTGGGGAAACACAAATCAAAACCACAATGAGATACCACCTCACATCCATCAGAATGGCTAAAATTAACAAATCAGGAAACAACAGATCTTGGCGAGGATGCGGAGAAAGAGGAACTCTTTAGCACGGCTGGCGGGAATGCACACTGGTGCAGTCACTCTGGAAAACAGTATGGAGGTTCCTCAAAAAATCAAAAATAGAACTATCCTATGACCCAATAATTGCACTACTAGGACTTCATCCAAAGGATACAAAAATGCTGATCCAAACGGACACATGCACCTCAGTGTTTAAAGCAGCGCTATCAACAACAGCCAAGTTACAGAAAGAGCCCAAATGTCCATCAACAGATGAATGGATAAAGAAGATGTGGTGTATATACACAATAGAGTATTACCAACAATCAAAAAAAATGAAATCTTGCCATTTGCAACTACATGGATGGAACTAGAGTGTATTATGCTAAGTGAAATAAGTCAGAGAAAGACAAATACCGTATGATTTCACTCACATGTGGAATTTAAGAAACACACAGATGAACATAGGGAAAGGGAAGGAGAAATAATATAAAAACAGAGAGGGAGGCAAACCATAAGAGACTCTTCTGTACAGAGAACAGAGGGTTGCTGGTGGGGTTGTGGGTGGGGGATGGGCTAAACGGGTGATCAACATGGAGGAGGGCACTTGTTGGGATGAGCACTGAGTGTTATAGGTAAGTGATGAATCACTAAATTTTACTCCAAAAACCATGTTTACACTATGCTAACTAGCTTGGATTTAAATAAAATTTTAAAAATTAATAATTCAGAAATAAAAAATACTTGGACAAAATAATTCTTATGGTTTTTAATAGTTTATTGCCAAGTTGGTTTCCATATAACACCCAGTGCTCATCCCCACGAGTCCCTCCTCCATGCCCATCTCCCCCTTCCCCTCCCCCTCATACCCATCAGCCCTCAGTGTGTTCTCAGCATTCAAGAGTCTCTCATGGTTTGCCTCCCTCACTCTCCCCCACTATTTTTCCCCTTCTCCTCCCCACAGAAAGTGGTTCATAAAATACAGTGCCACACATGATACTCTTCAGTTAACTCACCTAGGTCTTATCTGGGAACAAAATCAGTTTTCCCATTTTCTCATGTAATTATTTAAAGGAAGAAGGTGGAATAAACTACTTAAAAATTTTTTAATTGTAGTTAAATATGTATACTATGAAATTTACTATCTTAACCATTCTTTTTAATATTTATTTATTTGGGGGAGACCACAAGCGGGGGAGGGGCAGAGAGAGATGAGGACAGAGAATCTGAAGCAGGTTCTGTGCTGCCAGGCTGACAGCAGTGAGCGTGATGTGGGGCTCGAACTCATGAACTGCGAGATCATGACCTGAGCCAAAGTCGGATGCTAACCCGCCCCCCAGGCACCCCCCATCTTAACCATTTTTAAGGTACAGTTCAGTAGTGTTAAGTACCTTCACATTAACTGTGCGACCATCACCACATCCACCCCTCCTCTTGCAAAACTGAAGCTCTGTCCTCCTTAAACAACAGCTCCCCATTTCCCCCTCTGCCCAGTCCCTGGCACCCCCATTTGACTTTCTGTGTCTATGTGAATTTGAGTCCTCCAGGGGGCGCATGGAGGTGGATCATGCAGTATTTGCCATAACGTGACAGGCCTATTTCACTCAACAGAGTGTCCTCAAAGTCTATCCAGCTGGACTGGAGCACGTGTCAGAATTGCTTTTCTTTTTCAGGCTGAATAATATTCTCTTGCGCGCACCACACTCCGCTCACCTGGTCTTCCGTCAGTGGCACTTGGGCTGACCCCGCCTTTTGGCTGTTGTGAACTGTGCTGCTATGAACATGGGTGTATCAACATCTACTCCACACTTTATTCATGTATTTGTTTTCATTTTAGAGAGAGACAGTGTGAGCAAGCAGGGGAGGGGCAGAGGGAGAGACAGACAGAATCCCAAGCAGGCTCCCTGCTCAGCACGGAGCCCCATGCAGGGCTCGATCCCACAACCCTCAGATCACAACCTGAGCTGAAACCCAGAGGCGGACGCTGCACCTACTGAGCCACCCAGATGCCCCTCCACCACATTTTGTTTTTAAAAACCAGCCTCCTACTGCTTTTGCACAGTTGACAGCTATTCTTCTGAAAACACCATCAGAACAAAGAGAAGACAAGTCTGATGTGTGTTTTTCATGTCACTCATACCAGAGAAAATGCTTGGGGTTCATCAAGGAACACTGCTAATCCCTTATAAGACAGCACATCCCACTTTAAAGCAGAAGCAAGGAAGGACTTGTGCAGGACATGGCACGAAACAAGTGGGAAAGGACGAGATTTCTATGTTCTAATTAGAAACATGACCACATAAAGCTTCTGCAAAGAAACTCCATTAGTCTTTCACTGCATTTACTTGCTCGTAAAGACATAAAATTTTATTTTCCTCCCTGCATGAGTTCAGAAGAAAATTTACATGCTGTCCTTAATGAAGGAATATTCAGAGAGGGATCACAGGTGGAGAAGAAAATGACCGGATGGTTAGAAATTGTAAAACTTAGAAGAGGTGGAAAGTTCCTATGGAAGAGAAGACTAATGGAGGAGACTGGAAAAGAAAGAGAAGTCTGCGCTCACGAAACGAATAGAGAAGGGGTTAACCGTGGGCCAAGCAGAAGAGTTCAAGGTCCTGAAGATGAACCAATGGAGGAGACTGGAAAAGAAAGAGAAGTCTGCGCTCACGAAACGAGAGTAGAGGAGTTAACTGGGGGCAAAGCAAAAGAAGAGTTCAAGGTCATGAAGATGAACCAAGCCAGCTGCCGTGACAGCTCCATGGTAGCTAGGCACCGGCAGGCAAGGGGACACGGGACAGCACTTCTCTGAGAAACCACATCCACGCGGAGGAGCAGAAAGGTGCTCACGGTGTTTTTACTTTGTGTGCAAATCACTTAAGTGAAACTGAAGGGTCGCTGATCGCCACTGTGGGCGGTCAGCTGTGGTACAGGGTCCAGAGTAGGGCAGCTGAGCACGAAGCCCACCGCCTCGCTTCTTGTCTCACATGCCTACGCCATTCACTCGCCTTGATGTGGCCCAGTCTGAATCAGCCCAGTAGAACAGGGTGAAGTCGGGGGGTGAGGCAGAGGCATGGTAAGTCAGGTGGAGCCCATGATGACACAGAATGACAGTGTAATCGAAACAAAGAGGCGGAGGCAGCAGGTCTTGAACCAGCGTCCTCAGACATTTCTGGTCGGCATCAGATCTCACGTAAGGCCCCCTCTCCCACCCACCCCCAACAAGAGAATTCCCAAGGGGTTTTCCCTATTATTAAAGCTCATCAATTTCTGATTGATCAAATTAAATAATATGGCTTCTCCACCGCTCATGGGACCGCCATGCAGTAAACTACCTATACCAACAACTTCCTTTCGTCTGTGCCCTGTCGCACCCAATCTAGCACCCGACGTGCCAGGAACCCCCCCAACCATTTCCCACCTCCGTCCTCCTCTTTCCGTCACCATCTCTACCGACCCGATCAAGTCTCCAGTGTGTCTCGTGCTCACCCATCCAATGATCCATTTGTTCCCTGCCCCCCGCTGTTGTCCACAGAGCAGCCACAGTCACATCAGCCCCTTGCCCAGATTTCACGAGTTTTCCATCATCCCACAACAATTCAAACTCCTTGACTGAGCTGAGAAGGCTCTTGATGCACTGGCCTTGCCCACCGCCCACGTCTGTCTCTCTTAGGTGTCTTTGACTCACTTGAGGGCCCCAAGTGGCTGGTCCCCTCTTGCTCTTCCATCTCAGCATAAACATGCACCCTTTTCTGGCCCCTCTCTACTGGGTTGTTCTGGAACTGGCCATGATGGTGTCTCACTTTACAGTCCAAAGGATAAAAATGATGCCAAAAACAGAATCTGAATCCAACAAAGTCAGAGACACCTATATACTAGATTCTAGAAAAACAGAATTTTCAGATTTGTTCTACCCATAGGTGGTATTTGGTCTCATGACAACATCCAGCCCGTACTTAGCCCTGAATCACTGAACCTAAGGTTTAAAGGAACACTTTTTAAAAATGTTTATATATTTTTGAAAGAGAGAGAGAGAGAGAGAGAGCATGAGCATGGGGAGGGGCAGACAGAGGAAGACACAGAATCTGAAGGAGGCACCAGGCTCCATGCTGTAAGCACAGAGCCCAACACGGGGATCAAACTCACAAACCGCCAAGATCATGACCTGAGCCGAACTGAAGTCAGACACTTAACAAACTGAGCCACCCAGATGCCCCTAAAGGAACATTTTTATATGAATCAGCTTTAGTGGCCTTAAATTCCAACATACTGTTTCCCAAACTGTATTCTAAGGAATATCATAGATGGTCTTAGAAGATAAAAGTAAATAAAAATAAAAATTTCCATGATCACTTGGGATTCGCGGCATGTGGTCCTATCGTCTAGAGCCATGTTCCTATTGTTTAATACACCCTTCCCTAATTTTTTAAAGCCCAGAACCCAGGAACATTTTCTATACTGTCAACCTCTCCATGGACACAGCCTAGGAGATGCTGGTCAAAAACACCCCATCTCATTAACTGAGAAGGAACACGTAGAACTTGGAGAAGCCCCACTAATTTTAAAGGACATTCTTTTTATGGTTCTAGGGGTGCCCCAGAATTTCAGAGCTCATAACCAGCAGGAATACAACACTGCACTTAATGTATCATTAATTTTTAAAATATGACATTCATAATCTGCCTATTTCTGGCTTGATGATGTGCCAATAGCTCATGTCTAACTGTGTTCTCGGAAAGTTCAAATAAAAAGTCTTATGGTTTGTTATCCAGGTGTTTTTTTCCCCTCAGCTTCTCATTAGAGAGTGTTTTAAACATAACCAAAAGATAAATTTGACCATGAGGAACGTCCACCTGTCTGTCACCCATTTCAGCAATGATCCCCTCCTGTCAAACCCAGCCTCCCTGCCCCCCCACACTGGGTTAATTTGGAGTAAATCCCAAGTATCAAAAAGTTTTTTTTAATGTTTATTTTTGAGAAAGTGAGCGTGAGTGGCAGTGGGGCAGAGAGAGAGAGGGAGACACAGAATCCGAAGCAGCCCCAGACTCCGAGCTGTCAGCACAGAGCCCGACGCAGGGCTCAAACCCATGAACTGCGAGATCATGACTTGAACTGAAGTCAGACGCTTAAGTGACTGAGTCACCCAGGCGCCCCAAAAAGGTATTTTTAAAGAACTAAATATTGGCTAATGCTTGTTGCTAAGAGGGAGAAAGCCACAGCTCTCACCCCACCCTACAGCCATATATAACACACACGTTTACTCTAAAAAGTAGTTCTGGCTGCTTGTGATTCAGGCTGCCATCTCTGAATTCACGGCCTGACTTCACAGGAAGGTGTGTTAACGGATCTCTCTCTCACTGTTGATGAGGACTACTCGGTATTAAGTATTTCTCCCAGACCACGGGCACTAATCTGGTACCACACTCCTGGACTGTCAGACCGGTGCGATCCACCTGTCTGGCAAACCTGGCCACAAAGCAGGTCGGTAGAAAAGAAAAACAATCCATAAACCTTTGAATGACTCATGCAGCCGTCAGGGAGAGCGAGGGCGTGCACAAGGAGCATAGACCTGTGGCTAACTTGCCTTCCTCTCTTCTAGCGTTTTTCTCTCATTTCCACCTGGTGACAGGCCCTGGCACAGGATGCCCACGCCAATACCTGAGCGCAAGCAACTGCCCCTCACTTATAGTTTCTGTCCTACCTACCTCTTTTAGAAAAGGATTGCAGACTGGAGATAAATGAGCCAAATTTACATTAAAGGAAAAAGTGCATCCTAAATTGTGTTAAATTCTGGTTGCATATGATGGTTATTAACAAACAAACACACTTCTCTGTAAAATTGGCTTTTACATCTCGCCTAATAACTGTATATATGCAAAGAATTTGCTGAAACTTTCCGTGGGTGCAGACTCCCACCACCTCGGATGTCCTGCTGTTACACACAGCGTTTAAGGACATCGACACGCATGGTGTCACCATTTTATGACTTTCCAAAACAGAAATCCCCTAAAGCACACAGCCACAGACCTTCCAATTCTACTTCCGAATAACTATCTCACAGGGGTACATATAAAAGATCTATAAATCGGGGCATCTGGGGGACTCAGTCAGTTAAGCATCAGACTTCAGCTCAGGTCATGATCTCACAGTTTTTAAGTCCGAGCCCCATGTCGGACTCTATGCTGACAGCTTGGAACCTGGAGATGCTTCAGAACCTGTGTCTCCCGCTCTCTCTGCCCTTCCCCAGCTTGTACTCTGTCTCTCTCTCTCTCTCAAACGTAAATAAACATTGAAAAAAATCTTTATATCAATGGGCACCATTACTAAGAAGTAACCCAATCTTAAATTCTAAATGGAAAACCAAGGTAACTATGGATATATATTTTTCCCACGTACAGCCCACAGGTGTAAAATCTGAGACCATCATGAATGTATACTCTGTGTACATAGTAGGTACATAAAATGGGGTCCAGCTTCATCACTTCTCCTTGAAAGATGATAATTATGTATGGCCTCGCCATCTACAAAGGATTTCTTTTTAAAAACCTCAACATAAAATTAAAGAGATTTAAAATAAAGATTTTTGGGGGATGTCTGGGTGGCTCAGTTGGTTAAGTGTCCGACTTCAGCTCAGGTCATGATTTCATGGTCTGTGGGTTCGAGTTCCATGTCGGGCTCTGTGCTGACAGCTCAGAGCCTGGAGCTGCTTCAGATTCTGTGTCTCCCTCTCTCTCTGCCCCTCCCTCATGGTCTGTTTCTCTGTCTCTCAAAAATAAATAAAGATCTAAAAACTTTAAGACAAAATAAAGACTTCTGTAGTTTTGAGAAAGGAAGAGAGGAACATATACAAATTCATCTTTTGTAGCAATGAATCAAATCCAGTAAATAAAGAGAAAGGGATTCGGGAAAATAAACCCAGGTTCACGTGTTTAGGACCATAAATAAATTATACAAGGAGACCAATGAAAATCACTCATCAGACCCCAAGGAAATCAGAGATTCTTGCATCCCATACATAAAACTGACTTCGGAGTTCCATAGAAACCTCTTACTGAAGAGTCACTGAAGGCACAGCCAGCAATAGGTGTTCAGGCTTCCTTCCCTTGCTGCTGGGAATGCACAGAATTCAGCAGAAGAGGAAATGGCTGAAACCTGAATTGGTCTATTTTTTCTTCAGTGGCTGGAAATAGAGCGAAATTCACCAAAAGAGGGACATGATTGGGACCCATATTGGGATACAGGGTGACAGAAAATAAAGACAATGCAAAGTTTAGAGGCCCTAGATAATGTCTGTGGGTCATTTAAAGACTATCTACCAGGCTGAGATACACTTCTTATCAACATTTGATTATTCATGTTGGGAATTTGCAATATAGACAATTTCTTTTTAACTCCTGAATCCTAGAATACTTTTTTTAAAGAACAAATGACTTGAGGGGCACCTGGGTGGCTCAGCTGGTTGGGCGTCCGACTTCAGCTCAAGTCATGGTCTCGTAGTTTGTGGGTTCAAGCCCCGCATCAGGCTCTGTGCTGACAGCTCAGAGCCTAGAGCCTGTTTCAGATTCTGTGTCTCCCTCTCTCTCTGACCCTCCCCTGCTCATGCTGTCTCTGTCTCTCTCAGAAATAAAACATTTAACAAATTAAAAAAAAAAAAAAAAAGAACAAATGACTTGAAACCAGAGCCATAGACATGTGTCACATGCATCCAGATGGTGTATGCTTTGGTGCTCCATGGAGGGTTCAAGTCTGGCTGCGTTCCCTTTTGGGAAATGGCCCTCCTCGATTTCAAGCTCATTTTGGCTTTCTCAATGATAGGGTTTCAATTCAAACAGATAACAATGCCAAGAACTAAAAATTTCACCATCTAATTAGGGAGGGGGAGACTCAGTATGGCCTTTCTTTCCTAATCATCTGTAGTTTGAAAACGACTTGATGAAAGCTTTTTATAAAGGCCTCTCACTTTTCCCGGTGCAAGAACAATTATAGTGAAAACCACCGGTAAAAGGCACTGGGCACAGAAGCAGAGGAAATGTGTGCATAACCAAGGGGGCGGAAGGAACGACGGCAAATAAGAGATCATCAAAAGGAAGAGGCTGGAGATTTCAAGGGCAAACTCAGCTAAAAACAAGAAAACCAAAAAGTAGAAAAACAAACAAACAGAAAAGCACTACCCAACATGTCTATCAGAAGGCTTCACCCGGATGAACACTCGATTAGTCTGGGCGAGGGCAAGTGACCGTGGCATTGGGAGGCTGTAGATGGGCTGCAAGGTTAAAGCGAAGCAGAAAAGGCCTAGAATTCATGCAGGTTTGGGGGCTTATGTGTTTCCCGGGGATTTACGGGTCTATAGCTCTTGTTACCTCCTCAGCTGGTCCCTATCCAAAGAAAAAGTCTAGAAACCTTGAACTAAAAACTCTTCTACCTCTAAAGGAATATATTTATAGTTTAAAAACTACCCACATTCCCAGATATATAACATCTTGTTTGCATCAAAATGTGTTTTAAGCATTGGATATTGAAATAAAACTCAGCAACTCAGCAGCTTACATCTTTTTTTAATTGAGAGAGAGAGCATGTGAGCAGGGGAGAGGGGCAGAGAGAGAGAGAAAGAGAGAGAGAGAGACGGAGAGAGAATCTCAAGAAGGCTCCACGCTCAGCACAGAGCCTGATGCAGGGCTGGATCCCAGGACCCTGGGACCATGACCTGAGCCAAAAATCAAGAGCTAGACACTCAACCGACTGACAGCCACCCAGGAGTCCCTCAGAAACGTAAAATTCACAGTTTTAAATGAACTGCTTTTAAATCAACAATGCCAAGCACTCACTAGTAGGGACAGCTCCTTTACTATAGTAAACACAGACTTGAAATAAATCCAAAGCAGGTACCTCTATCTCACCTGTGTGCCTCTTACATGGTCATATAATTACAAATGACAGCTTTAAAAAGAATGCCTTACACACAGTAAGTACTTAAATGAAATTATTAAAAGATCTTTATGTTACTAGTGTAAAACAACCACACGCACAAAAAATCCCACGTTTGAGTCCCCACTCTGCCATCCACCGCCCAGCTGACTCCTTCTTCCCCCATGAAATAATTCTTCAACACGAAATCTGATCCTGTGATAGAGAAGAATTATTATGCTCTAGGCGACATTCCCATCCTCACCCAGACCACATGGGGGAACTCACCAGAGAGGCAGCCGCCAGGACTGCTGCTCACCACGTGACCCTTCCTGGGCTCCACCATCTGCATCAGAAAGACACTCTGACCCTCCTCCGCACAGAAATTCTATTGTTCTCAGATGCAGCATCATAAATTGGTGAAGCGTGCTGACCCGTGTTTGAAACAAGCATCCTCATATACAAAAGCCACACAGAAGAGTTGGCTGTGTTTACGGAGGCGTGTGTGTGTGTGTGTGTGTGTGTGTGTGTGTGTACGCGTGCCTCCCTTAAGAGAAATGAGTAAGGATGAGAGGAACAATGGCTTGACTGTGGGCCTGGTGCATTAAGAAATGTTCTAAAATGCCTCTAAAGATCTTGGCATGTAAGGATCTTGGTTGTCCATTACTCAGTGCCGTATTTTAACAAATGTCATGGCATGAAATGTAAGGTCATAAAAATAAAATCACTTCATGAAAATAATGGGTGATAGCTTTTGCTTTGGGACTAATAAATACCGAGGATTCTGGAATATCTTTCCCTTCCAGCAGCATCATTTTGTGAAAGTCTGCTATGAAATAGCACATTGCCTGGGATTTGGCTTGCCCAGACACTTCGCAATGGAGGACAAGTTGATGTGAAATTGGGCCTTCGAGCAGTAGAGCAAGTATACAGGGAAGTAAAACTCTTCTTAAAGCATTATGAATATTTTGAAAGAAAATACCATAATTTTGATGGAATAGTTGCTCAGTCAACATTCACTCAATAAATAGCTATTGAGCTACTACGGTATCCTAACGTTATACTTGAGGTCAGTGGGAAGGGATGATTTTAAATAAAAATGAAGTTAAGAAAATTATTTTTATCCTAGATAGTTTCATCTACTTGGGATTATTTTTTTAGTTGAGGAATATTATTTCAAAAACCATTAAGCATATTGTCCCCAAACCATGTGAAATGTCCTAGATGTGTCAACTATCCAGAATCATACCATAATTGAAAATGTTTTTTCTTATTTAAATAAGTCCCTACACTCAAGTTACAGCTGTTACAAGTTGTTTGTCATTCAAGTGACAATTTTTGTTGACGCTTACACACTTGGGTGCGGTCGAAAACCGAAAGACTTTTCAGAAGGCAGAATCCCTACTTTCCAGAGAAGAGTTACAAGGCGAGAACCCGGATGAGTACATGAAGTGCTCTGTGCCTCAGTGTTCTTATCTGGGAAATGGGGGCTGCTCACAGTCACCACCTATGGGGAAGTAGGAAGCTGTTCTACAGAACCTAACATATATCATCAGCTATTGATTGACCCAACAGTGCTGCAAGTGCTCGATGTCAGTTCAAACTTCCCCTCAAACATGTCTTCTGATTCACTTCCGGGGTAAGGAAAAAGTAAGAGCCTTTTATTCTAGAGTGTGGCTCATTTTACGTCATCCGATTTCTGTTTGTAAAAAGCAAACATTTAGGGCACCTGAGTGGCTCAGTGGTTGAGTGTCTGACTCTTGATTTTGGTTCAGATCATGATCCCAGGGTCGTGGGATTGTGCCCACATCAGGCTCTATCATGGAGCCTGCTTAAGATTCTCTCTCTCTCTCTCTCTCTCTCTCTGCCCCTCCCCCCTTCTCTCACACTCTCTCTCTCTAAAAGAAAAAAAAATAGTAAACATTTAATAAAGGAAGTGTGTTTATTTTGATAAAATACAACAGATTATTAGTTCAGCAGCATTCTAGCACTTTAATGTTGAAATTACAGGATTTCATCATTCAGCATACGTGGCATTTTAGTAACTCTTCTTAAATAGAATTATTTCTGCTTTTACTCCCTAACTAGCTCACACAAGAAGTTTCTTATTTGTTTGGAAACCATATAGTCCCTGAGCACCTGCTTTCTGGAGCAGGATACTTTAGACAGAAGATAAATAACAACAACACCAACACTATATCAAACACTGTTCTAAATACTTCATGTATATTAACTCATTTAATCATTACAACAATATTATGATGTAGTTGTTGTTGCTGTCACTATACAATCAAGGCAACTGAGGAACAGAAAAGTTATGTGATTAGCCAAAGGTCACGGTGCGGTACATGATGGGTTGGGAACGTGGACCTAGACATCAGCTTCAGGGTCCACTTGCTTGCCTTTAGACTAAATAGACAAATGCATAGCTAGAGACCAAGAATATCTATATATTCTGTACATATATATCTATATACAGGGAGATCAAGGCATCCATAATTCATGGAGCACATCACCTGGCATCTCTAGTCTTTATATAAACACTGTGTCCAATTCCACAGAGAAGTAATGAATTGTTGAGTCTCTCACAGCTGTGAAGTTATGACCTATAGCCAGGTCTCTCTAAGTTCAAACCCAAGACCTCATGCAGACTGTTGGCAAAATGAAAGGTGAAGAGAAGCCTGAAACCTTCCCTGGAAAAGCATGTGACCCAACTGGAGATTTTAAAAACAGTCTATATCTGCTTATTTACTGCACTTGGCTTATTAGCTTCTCTACAGAGAACATCTTGACTACACTCACACAGAGCAACATGTGCCAGAGATCTTCAATTCTTTGAAAAGCCCAATTCTGGACAGTCAATAGTGTGCATTATCTCTCTATTTCCAGGAACTAAACAGACTAAAATATTCTGTAAATATTCTCATCAGTTCCCCACTCATGGACACAGCACACTCAGTGCAAACCAGGCTTAGTTGTAGATGTTTCAATCCTAAGTGATTACTTATCCAACAAAAATAGTTACTTTGGGATTGACTTTTGAATTTGGGGTTCTTTGGGGGAAATTTTTTTAATTATTTTATTTGAGTATAGTTGACAGTGTTACGTTGGTTTTAGGTATACAACAAATGCCATATGATCTCACTCACACGGGAAACTTTATATTGCATATAAGTTTTCAGATGACTAGTCATTTGGGAAATTTATTATTCATTTTTCCAGTCACAGATGTCCCCCTTTCCCTTAGAAGAGGGAAGTATAGGATTTTCAATCACCCCCCCTAAAAAAACATTGCACCTGAAAACAGAATCATTTATCAAAAGCATGAGAGCTCATTTTACCATCATATTGCTTCATATATGTTATTTACTCATGTCTCTGTGCAAGAAAGAAAACTGGGTAGGGGGCAATGTAACATGTGGCATTCAGAAGTTGCAGAATTAGATTGAGAAAGTGAGTTTATATGCATATTATCTGTATTAGTCAGCTCAGGCTGACATAACAAAATACCATGGACTGAGAGGCTTCGACAACAGGAATGTACTTCTCATAGTTCTGGAGGCTGGAAGTCAAGAGATTAGAGTGCCAGTATGATCAGTTTCTAGTGACAGCCCTGTCTCCTTCTCACTGTGTGCTCACACGTCTCACACGTCTCTCTCCCTCTCCTTATAAGGCTGTGGTCCTACTGAATTAAAGCCCAACCTTTAGGACCTCATTGAACCTTATTTACTAACTAAAGACCCTATAAGGGGTTAGGGCTTCTGAATGTGGGGACAGAACTCAGTCCACAGCATGATATGACAATACAAGTCAAGCAGTCTGCCTATAGTCCCTGGTGCCTTGGGTCTGGAACATCTTGATTCTGTTCCCATCCTGGCCCCCAGCCCAGTGTGACACAAGGTCGGGCTGCATACAGCTGAGGGAGAAGCGGCTGACGCTGTGGCTGCCAGCTGGCATCCTAACACAGCTGAGGCCGGGCGAACGGGCCGGCCCAGGAACACTCACTCAGGGGTGGGCGCTTTTCCCTGAAACTTTCTGCTTGTGGTGTCCTTCCTTTTGAAGCTATTTGCATTTAATATACATTTGTCAGTTGTCAAGCAGGAGACAGAAAGATGTAAAATAGGTATGAGAGAGTGTCAAAAGGGCTCAGAAGGATCTGTGAATGTACTGGGTTGAAGAGCTTCCTCCTAAAATTCATGTCCTTCCTGGAGCCTCGAAATATGACCTCATTTGGAAACCAGGTCATCATAAGTGTAGTGAGTTAAGATGAGGTCATCCTGGAAGAGGGTGAGCCCTCAATCCAATCTGACTGGTGTCCTTATAAGAAGAGAAGAGACACAGAGGCACATGTATAGGACAGAGGCCATGTGACAAGAGAGGCAGCGAATGTAGTGAGGCATCTATAAGCCAGGAACGCTAAGGACCACCTTGACCACCAGAAGCTGGGAGAAATGCATAGAATGGACTGTTCCCTAGAGGCTTCACAGAGAGCATGACCCTGCTGACATTTTGATCCTGTATTTCTTGTCTCCAGAATTGTGATAGAATACATTTCTGTTGTTTTAATGTGTGCTGTTTATCACCTCGTTTGTGATACTTTGGAGACTAACAGTGACAATCTGGAGAAAAGGAAAAAAAAAAAAAAAAGGAGTAAGTCAAAGGCAAATTGAATTCCTGGTTGAAAGAACTGCTAAATTCTGCTTCAGTTACGCTCTGTTCGAGGTGGCAGGAGGGGAGCAGACAGTGGGGAGTAAGCAAGCCCAGGAGAGAAGACAGGTCCAAGGTTGGGGTCATCTCAAAGACGTGATGGGTGGAGCCTTGGGAAAGAAATGAAATGACCAGTAAAGAAAGTAGAGATTGAAAGTAAAGGGGGTGAAGACTGATTTAGGGGGCCTATTTACACTTCTCAGTAAGGAGAAAAGATAAGGCGAGAGACGGCACAGAAATAACCGGAGAGGAGAAACTCAATGGACAGGGTACAGTAATTCACCAACTGAAGGAAGGCAACCAATGGAGGAGACGGTCAACAGCACTGATTCTTAAAGGAAGTCAGAGAGAACCTGCCCTTGGGGTGTGACCGTAGGAAGTCATGGGTGACCTTGAAAATGAAAGTTTCAGTAGTGTGCAAGTGGTAGAGCCCAGACCACACAAGATTAGGAAGAGTAGTGAGTTCAGACTCTCCTTTCAATAAGTTTGCCAAGGGGGAAAAAAGTATGAATAGAAACAGTAACATGAAAGTTGCCAAAGCCCCTGAGCATCTGTGTCATAAGAAATCTGATAATCACCAGAGAGAGGACGGCGGAGGCCCCAGAGGAGAGCCCTAGTGAAGCCAGGTGCTGACAGCAGCACGTGTGGGGGAACAGACTGGACAGGGTCGTCTGCGTCTGTCTGTGTCTTCCTGTGACAGGAAGTGTGAAGACAACATCTGAGGTAGGGGGTGTCTTCTGAGAGCAGGGCTCGGACTCCAGAAGTAGAAAGTGACTATCTTTTGAGGACTGGAGAACAGATCCATGAGGGAATTTTTCAGACTCTTGAGAAAAAGTCTGGGAAATCCACTGTCAACAACATAAGCAAGCAACAGAAATACCCACAAATCTTAGGAAATGATGAAGGGCCAGCGAAAACTGACTGGCATGAATGGATAGTGAACCTGGCCTCTGGCAATGCCCAATAGGCTGGAGAAGAGAAAATAAGATGGCGGCAACCACCGTGACTGGAGAATTCTACCGCTCATGGGGTTACTGAGGAGAGAGGGAGTCTAGGCTGCTGGGAGATTTGCTGCCCTCTGTCATCTGCCCAGATGTGAAGCCACAAAGGGCTGACAGGCTTTGTGACTCTGCCTGGTGGCTTTCTGGAGCTCCCTGCCACCAACGCACCTAGGGAGGGACGCTCCTGCACGTGGGTTAACCTAGCACATAGGAAGAAGCACCAAAAGCTCCACATAATATAATCTACCCTTAACTCTGGTCTTGACCTTGAATTCACGCTGACCTCTCATTCTGAGTCAAACATTACATCTATATATGTGAATCCTGCTTTCTTCCAGAAGGGCGCACTGCCTAAACATATTTCAATTCATGACATCTGATTTTAGCCTGATGATAATAATGACCGCATTATTGCCTTCACTGCCCAATATTATTTTGCAAATGATCCTGTGCTTCTCTTCAGTGTTCCTGAAAGAAAATCTCACAGATGAACAAAAGACCAGAAGAAAATGCACTTGGGTCCAAATTAGAACTGACTGACTTGCTGACCATCTGTTTCTTATATCTAGAAAGAACCAAACATCACAGTGAGTACAGGCAGAAGGTCCCTATTAGCAAGAAGACAAAATGAAAACCATGTTTACATTTAGGTGGAGGCAAGGGAAAAATCTGTTTGGGGATCAATATGTTTGGGGATATTGAAAAAACTGGGTGAGACCTGCCTAAAGATGGCAGCAACACGGATATGAGGTGATAAAGCCTTTAAAGTATAGATTATGCAGGGGCGTCTGGGTGGCTCAGGTCGTGATCTTGCAGTTCGTGAGTTCGAGTCCCACATGGGTTCTGTGTTGACAGCTCAGAGCCTGGAGCTGCTTCGGATTCTGTGTCTCCCTCCCTCTCTGCCACCCCCCTGCTCGTCCTCTGTCTCTGTCTCTCTTAAAAATAACTAAACACTAAAAAAATTTTAATAAAGTATAGACTGTGTTATCCACTCTCTTTCTCCAGCATCCGATGCTAGGCACATTCAGAACGTGATTGAGTGGGTAAAAACGACGAGCCCTCATCACTGAGAAAACAGCCCTGAACAGAAAAGAGTGAACATTGTACATCTGGAGCTGTTTTTCTTAGACAAGCCTTCTTGCAAAGCTGCTGCTTGGCCGGGGTCTGGGAACTGGAATTTCAGGAGAGTCCCCACCACCTTACTGTGCCCAATATGGCTTACTGAACACCAGAACACCTGCTCTCCGTCTGGGAGTCTGGAATTTTGGTGCATGCCAGGCACCGGGTGCCCACATGACGAGCCTCCAGTAAAATCCCTGGACACTGAATCTCTAATGCATCTCTTATCTGCCTGGGAGAGAGTATTTTACATTTGCTGTCTATTAGTCCCAGCTGCAGGGACTAAGTGTGTCCTATGTGACTAAAGGGGACAAAAGTCCTGGAAGCTGCGGCCTGGTTTCCTCCAGACTCGTCCCCATGCGCCTTTTCCCTTTGCTGGTTTTGCTGGGCACCCTCTCGCTGTAATAAATCACAATGGCGAATAAAATGATATGCTGAGTCCCGGGAGTCCTCCTAGCAAATCACCGAATTTCTAACGCACGCACAAAATAAAAATTCTATGATATTAACTCAAAGAAGAAGAAGAAGAAAACTTGGACAATAGTTGGTTTGAGAAACAAAATATTCAATTTGGAATTCCAATATTCTGCCATTTTATTATGAAGGGGACCAGCGATGCCATCTTTTATCCACACAAAGAAGCTGAGGCAGGAAGAAAAGACTCTTTCCCTGGTCACCAGCTAATCTGTCGGGGCTTCAGTCTGAAGACATATTTCCCTAGAGACCCTTGGTAGGAAACCAAGTTAGGCTTGTTAGGTCAGCATGTTAGGCTGACCCAATACCTTCATGGCAGAAGGGGTGTTTTATACACTCTCTTTCTCTCTCTCTCTCTCTCAGATGCTCCAGGATAAATTTGCTACCATACTTTCCTCGTTTTGTTTTCTTTCTCTTCTTTCTTTCTCCCCTTCTCCTTTTCTCTCTTTCTTTCCTTCTTTTTTTAAATATTATATTAACAAGTCTTTAGCCATGCGTCTACGTGTCTCAGAAGTTCAAAAGTCAAAAATATTTTTTTGTTTATTTTGAGCTATAATCTTCAACACAATTTCTAATTTTGAGAATGGGAATGTCTTCTCTCTGAAGGCTGACACTTAGTAGACTTTCTGTTTACTCTGGCTCTTTCAGGATGCCACTGGTGGGTTCCTTCTGGAAAGACAGACTCAAGTAGCTCGTCTAACATGCCCATCATTCCCCGCATCAGGTGGACTTTGCTCTACGCGGTAAACAGCCCTGTTGAGTCAGTTTCAGGCGGCAGTGGAATAACGTGTAAAACCTAACTTAGTGAGAAGAGATTTACATGGCAGAAGTGTAACCCTGAATGGCTTTGAAAAGGAAAGAGACCAGGACCCTCCCCCCTTCGTCTGCACCTGCCCGTTTTTCAGCTGCCCCACTCCCCAAATCACAACACAGTGAAAAATATGACACGTCTCCACCTTTCCAACTCCCATCTGCTGAATCCCTCCCGTGCTAAGAATAATTTCCAAAGTTTGTAATGAGGCTTTGACTTGCCAGAAATCTAGAATCTAGATAGACAGATAGAGAGATATGATAGAGAGATAGATAGACAGACAGATGAACAGACAGATAGATGGATGAACAGATGGTTGGATGGATGGATGAAGGGATGGATGGATGGACAGATAGAGAGGTGGGTAGAAGGAAAGAAGAAGAAAGGGAAATGTCCCTTTAACAGTTTCCATTTGGTCCTAAAAATTTCTTTTTCAGTGAATGTTAAATGAATGCTTCTTTTTGTTCCTGCAACATCCTAGTACTTTTAAAATCAAAGACAAGGCTTTCAGGTGATGATGGGTGATTTAGGTCCCTGAAATCATTTTGATGTTGATCTCATTCCCTTCACTCATAAGCACCTTGAGGGCAGAACCGGGTCTTATCACCATGGCAACCTGAGCAGCTTTGCAGACTGCCTTGAAAATGCTCAGTGATTAGGCGTAAAATTACAATGCGACTGCCTTTGAAGGCGGGAACACGGACTGTCTAACAGCTGCGGGAAGGCACAGATACAGCCACAACCAGCCACACTGCAGCCCTCCCTGCTCCCAGAAGCTATGCCCCCAACTCCAAAAGGGACCAGAGCACCTCAAATCTGCTTTTAGTTTAAGTTTGCTGAAACTTGAAAACCTTGCCTATCTGGGGTGACCGTACCTATGATGTAATTGTCTTCCCCACCCTGAGGTGCAAACCTCCATTTTCTCAAATGGCCACGTCTTCTGTGAAACCTTCCACACCTCCCCAGGCAGAAACACTGAAGGGGCATGTTCCTGTCATATGTCCCCATCTGCCTGTCACCAAGTTCACACCACACACGATACCGTAACCATTACCCTCAGCTCCCTGGGAACAGAAATCTCCATGGGGGCCTTCTTCAAGCGCAGATCCTGCCTTATCTATGGCAACCAGACCCAAACACTGCATTTGTAAACTACAGTGAGTGTTTCATGTGAAGTGCTGGGGCTAATGTCCTTTAATATTTAATGTGGGCAGAAAATTGTTCGCTTTTACCCAAAATACAGGAAAAAGATAATCACCCGTGGACTTGAACTCATTGATCCTCAGAGATAAAATTCTCCTTGAGTCATCAGTAATACAGGTGTTCAGATGGGAAATATCCTAACAGAAAATTGGGCCAGTGCTAAAGACGGAGGCAGATCGCTGGGAATAGTAAAATGTTCACTTTTTCCATTTTCCAAATCTGGTTACCCTTGGGCTGTGTCTTTGATGTTAATGTAGCTAAACTCCCAGTGAGATTTGCAGAATTTTATCAGAGGAAACAGACACAGAATACTAGGCTCTCTCATTGCCAGCCTGCCTAATCGGGAAGAAACTCACAAGGGGCTACTGAGTGAAACTGATTATAAAATTGTCGATATTGTTCTTTGCCGGGATGGCGTCTTCCGTTATCTCCACATCAGCAGGGCCTCCCCAGGCACACTGCTATCCAAACTTCTACGTTTTCATTGGGCTATATTAATATTCTGATATTTAAAAGGCTCTCATTTGTGCTTAGAGGAAGTGCTAAGGATGTTTGAAAATGAGGATGGACATCATCACTCTGGCTTTCCCTAGTTCATTTTTCTTAGGTAAGAAGGCGTCCCATCGGGTCGATCATATTAACTAAGGACATTAGATGCACGGTATGTGCCTGTCTCTGAGATGCCTTCCCTCCACACATCCCCCAGTTCCTATCATCCATTTGCCAGAGTATGAAGGTGAAGGTCAACCATGTGCTACCCTGTGGCCAGGTGAAAAGCCCAGGGAGCCAGCAAAGCAGAGAGCATCAGACATTATGTGCCTCTCCTTCCCCTGGGGGAATTTTGGGGTTTCTACTTTACAGCCTGTCTTTTCAGCTCAAGCTGCTATCAAAAAATAAATAAATAAATAAATAAAATACCATTGGAACATCCTGGGTGGCTCAGTCAGTTAAGTGTCCAACTCTTGCATTTCAGCTCAGGTAGGTCATGATCTCACAGTTTGTGAGTTCAAATCCCACATCGGGCTCTACACTGATAGCTTGGAGCCTGCTTGGGATTCTCTCTCTCTCTCTTTCTCTTTCTGTCTCTCTGTCTGTGTGTGTGTGTGTGTGTGTGTGTGTGTGTGTGTGTCTGTCTGTCTGTCTGTCCCTCTCCCATATGTGCATGCATGCACTCTCTCTCTCTCTCAAAATAAATAAACAAGCAAAAATAAAAAATAAAAAACAAATACCATAGAGTGGGGGGACTTAGACATCAGTCTTCTATTTCTCACGGATTTGGAGGCTGTAAGTCCAAGTTCAGGCTGCCTGAACAGTCAAGTTCTGTTAAGACCCCTCCTGTGGGATACAGGCGGCCACCTGCTCACTGTCCTCATAGGGTAGAGAGGGAGAGCTCTGGTGTCTCTTCTTTCAGGGACATTAATCCCATCATGGGGCCCCACTCCGACAACCCCCTCTAACCCTAATTTTCTCCAAAGGCTCCACCTCCAGATACCATCACATTGGAGGCTGGGACCTCAGTTCACGAACTTTAAGGCAACGTGAACATGCAGTCCATAACCAGACCACTGGAGGATTCTTTCCAAAGATCATTTAAAAGAAATGAACTCATTTATGCTCTTAATAGGGCGATCTAACGACCTCATCTGCCAAAGAGGCACTGCTCGATTCCTGAGTCTAGAAGCAGGCCAACTTCAACCTCTCCTGGAAAAAAATCGATGCATGACTTCATGCTGTAAGCTGATGAAACTACGCAGCTCAGGCCGAAACCCAGACCTGACCGGTGCCCCTCATCCCTGTAAGAACACAGCCCAGTCACTGATCTGCTCAACTGAAGTAAAGAGCAAAAGTTAGAAAGACATGTCCAGAGAAGCCATTCCTTCCTTTTTATAGGAATACGCCAATGTTTAAATACGTTTTTCATTGGAAGGATTTCCTAGGCGACAAGTACCCGTTTACCTTAGCCTAGATTTCCAGAGAGCCTCGGCCTAGACTGCCTGCATAAGCCTGACGCTCACTGGCCAGCAGCAGGCCTGGGGCTCTGGCCTCTGCCCGGGGTGCTCGACCTGAGGGGCTGAGTGGTGGCACCCACAGGGCCACGGGAGGAGAGCGGGGCTCCGGAGAACAGGCAGCCTCCCGCCACAGGCACCAAGCGCATGCACGGGGACAGTGACCAGGTCCTCTGTGACCGGCGGGAGCTCGGGCTTTCTTGGATCAGCTGCGACGCGTCTCTTCCCACTCTACCCACTGCAGTAGATCTGCACACGGCCTCCTTTTCACGGTGGATTTAGCTCACTGCCTTCTTCCACCAAAGGAAGTGACGTGTGCAGAGCAGGTATGTTACCGGGGACGAATTTCGCAGCCAGATTCACCGTAGGCCGGGCTGTCTCGGAATCCCGGTTAGACTGACGTGGGTGATGGCCACCGCCCACCACCAAATCTAGCCCAGATCAGCAAGGAGTCACTGGGGTTATCAGTTTACCTACAAATCACAGACACCTACTGTGTGTACGATCTGGGATGTCTGCTGAGGCTGAGGGCTCACTCAGAGAAGCCCCTGGGTCTCTGGGTCCTCTGTGCTCGGCCCTTGCTGCCTGGAGGGGGAGGCCCCAGGCTCCCCGCCTGCTGCGTATGGTTACCTGCGCCCTGCCTCACGCAGGGCCCTGGCCACCAGCGAGAAATGTAATCCTTCTCTACAAAAAGCATCCAAAACAGGGTTATTAATTAAGATTCCCAATGCTTTTCACCGTTTTGTCACCTCCAGCAGCTTCATGACTTTCTTCTCTGGGCATCCTGGACAGCCTCACTGGGTGGGGCCCAGGCGCCGCGAGTAGGTCCGACAGTAAGCCCCGGCCAGTTTACATGACAAGGTTAACCTGCAGACTTCCTACTCACAGATCCTAACATTGCATCAGGGCCCTGTTCGCAGGTTCAACTCCTTGAGAATGAAAATAGCTCTAACTCACTCTCTGTGTGTGTCTCAGCCTGTCTCTGTCTCTTTGTCTCTCCATCCCTCTGTATATCAACACACATACACACATACACACCATGTGAACCACGTGAAGCATATTGGGAATACCTTGTGTTTGATTAAAAGGCTGACTTATAAACCAACAAAAACATGCTATTGAAGTCTTCCTTGATGAGATGAAAGCCTATACTCTATTGGTTTTTCTGGATACTTTTGTGGGGGAAAAAAGAAGCCAAGTGCTTATCCAGTGTACACATTGTTTTTAAAATGTTGCCAAAGGATAAAGCTCTAAGGAAGGCATGATTGAGGAGACAAGACTGTCATCAGTACCTATCAGCAAGCCACCGGCTTTGGATTTGCATATCAGCACCCTCTCCCGCTCACCAGATATAAAATTCCTTTGATTTAATTAGGTTCATGTTTGAAGAAAGAAAATCTATTCACATAGGTTGCAAAAAGATGAAACCTGCATGGGGAAACCGCTGATTAAAGATGCGCACGCAACATAAGAATGCAGTCTGTAATATATAACCTGTATTACAAACATATAAAACACACCAATTGATACAGACGTCTGTATCGACAGGTATATAAAACCTTGGTAGATATTTCTATTTCTCACTCAGATCTCTAGTCATTCTCTCCTCCCAGGCACATCTCACTAAAGCCAGACACGTCATGTGACTGGCTTCGGCCAATTAAATAACAGAAATGACATACGTCTCCTCAAGCAAAAGGCAGTTTATAATCCTCCCCTGCACACTCCCTCCTCCCCACCCCACACTCCACGCCAAACCCTGGAAGTTGTCCCCTGGCTGCTCTGTGATGGTCGAGCCTCCCTCAGCCTAGGCCCCTGAGTGTGGAGACACAAATACTGCCCTGCAGGGTCCCCCTCAATGAGCCCACCGGCCCTCAACATGTGCAGGTAACTTCCCTGCCACCCGGGCCCTGGGCTCAGCCAGACGGACTGGTCATCAAATCTCTCCACCTGCCATTCAGAAACTAAAATGACCTCTAACAGAAGCTAATAAGACCATTCATCAAAAACAACAGATAGGGGGCGCCTGTCCGGCTCCATCGGGAGAGCATATGACCCTTGATCCTGGGGCCCTGAGCTGGAGCCCCGTGCTGGGTGTAGAGATTACTTAACACAAATAAATAATTTTTTTAAAAAAACACACCACAGTAAATAAAAGTACACAAGTGAGTCCATTCTGACTGCTTGTAATCATATTTCAGGCATTACACCGAGTAGTTTTTCAATACTTTAAGTTAAATTAAGGTGGTTTAGGTATTTAATGTTCACTGAAGTTTGAGGGACTCGGAGTTGACTGTGTTAAGAAAACCTGAAATCATCGATTACGTGCTAGTTCACTGGATGTACTTTAACAACCAAAGATTTCATTTTTGGTTTGGACTTTCTAATGGTTTCATGGTGGCTTTTTTTTTTAATGGTCCTTGAATAGGACCTATACTGTCTAGAAAACCAATAAGCTAAAAAACAGAAATGCTGTGTCACCATGAAAGTTGAGTTCCAATTTCCTATCTCTGTAAGTGGGCAAAATTTGGGTGGTATTCAAGAGGTGCATGAAGACGTGTGGGTGTGAGCACACGGCCACACCTCCACACAGACACATAGAGGAAAACAAGCGTTTATCATCTGCTTCGGCTCACTCGGTGCTCATCATTGCTCTTCTCCAAGAGCAGCCCCCAGTCACTTGCCCTCCAAAGATGAGCAAAACAGGAAACATGGGTACCGCCCATGGGTTCTTTCCAGCTAAGCAGCAAGGCAGCAAGAAATCTACTTAAAAACCATGAGAAAAGAACTCTTAGAAGCCAAAAGCTCAGTGTGTCACTTCCAGGTTCCAAAAATAAACCAATAAATAATATATATTATCGTATATATAAATAAATATAATGTAATATAATAAATAATAATATTATATTATAAATATATAGACACGCACATATAATACATTGCAATATATAATAATATAATTATATCTATAATATTATATTATTTATTATATATCTCGTGCTGAATACATATCCTGAGTAGAATCTTCAAGAAAGAGCTCAGAGACATGACAAAGCTCTTAAGGCATTTGAAAGGGTCACAACATTCGAAACCAGAGCTTTCTTTCCAGACTACAGTTGGAGGGAACCAGTCCTAAGTATATCACTGAGGACTCTCAGACACGATGACCATACTGCCCCATTTTCAGGGACAGATATAAGCCAAAATTGCCTTAGAAAAATAACATAATTGCCTTAGAAAAGAAACTCATTTCTATCCATCCATCAGTCAGTTCACTGAGGAACATCTGAATCGAGTCACGAAACCGATATAAAGCAGTGATGTCACACAATCATCAAAGAGCGTCAACCAGCCATAAGCCAATTCTTAGTTACGATGAACGCCTAGGCAGAGACCCAATTCGATACCAGAAATGACCGCTAAGAAGGTGAGACCGGCGCCCTGCGCCCCGGACACGTCCAGCCTACCTGAGATGAGTGACACGGTGTCTTTCTCCCATGAGATCACGGTGACATACGCCTCCACCGAGGAGGGGATAATGCACTTGAAGACCGCAACATTGCCTCTCATGGTTTTCTGGTCCTCCACACGGACTGTATAGGGCTCCCGTAAAACTGGAAGACAAGGAAAGGACCCTTGGTAAGACTTCAGCAGGGGCTCATTCTGGGACAGCCTCATTCAAATATACACATTGCTGCTTACATATCATAGTTGCATCAACTATAGTTACTGGAAAATAAGTTAAAGAAACATGCAGTTCATGTCTTGAAAAGTTTCATTCCCTTAACTGTTTTCTAAAGGGCGAGGGCATATCTAAAAACAGCTCATCTGCCCCCTTAAATGCACCTGGAAGTGGAAAGTAGCTTCTGAAAGGAGCTACGATCATAACACACTGCCCTCCGTGTCCTTTGAGGACGAAGGAAGAATTTTCTGACTATAAAGAAGAGTTTAAAAAGTCAAGAAAGGCAACCTCTCCAGAGAATTCTTAAAGACTATCTTACAATTAAAATAACTCCACGTAAGTAATCTTTTACGCCAGGTGCAGAGCAGTTTTGGACACAGTTATCCCACTTCCTGTGGCTTAGGGAAGGGTGCTGACTCGCAAGCCTGCCCAGGCACCTTAGGAGCACCCGGAAAACCTTCAGAGGGGACGTCCATGAGCTAGATGTCTGGGTTACAGGCAGGTGGCAGTGGGACTCAGTGCCCACCCTTCAAGTCCACCTGCCTGCACAGTCAGTGAGTGCCCTTGCCTTCTACATATTGCAGATTCTGATGATAAACATCTACCACGAGGGTGATCATAATGACTCAGTCAGTTCATGTGGATACAGCACTCAGAATGGCACCTGCCATGAGCAGGTTGGGGAAGGCTACGTGTACCAACAGCCACAAAGGGATCCACACCATTGCCTGATGTGGGGAAGACCTCCATCTCCTGGATTAAGGAGAAATCAGTGCTCTAATCCCAGCTGTGTCTCACCCCAGTTCAATAAAAATGGATGCAATCCTCACTTCTCCAGACCTTTATTTTCCTCAAACATAAAATGAGGGGATTGGGACGAGAAGATTCTCAAAGTCTGAATTTTAGAAGTCTCTGGTGTTCTCAAACAGCCCCAGAGACAGCTAACTATCTCATCGTCTAACCAGCTCTCTTGATGTTTTCATCACTCACTGGCCAAATGTGTATCAAGAAAACTGGCCATGAAATTAATTTCTAAAGAAATTGGCATACCAACAAAAATAGGAATGAGTTTCTAAAGGGGAATCTCTCAATAGGCACAGGTGAATGCTCTAGAAGAAGCATTTCTAAGACTGACACTAGTTCTGTGATATGCTGCATATTTTAGTATTAGAGTATGCCATCATTTGGAGTCTTGCTCCCTAGCCCTCATTGTTAACATCGGTATTTAATATTTTCCCAACCTGGAAAACTTTTTTCAATCCTGTCTCAAATCAGAGAGATTTTCAGAGGTTTGAGTCTCTTCTGAGACCCAGCGGTCTGGTGCGACGTGCCAGGGGAGCAATACCACACCTCTCACAAAGGAGTCCACTGGGCAACAGCTCAGGGTGCCCAAGAGCCTGGCCTCGGAAACAGCATCATTACCCATGGGGGCAGGAACTGACTTGGCACAGGAAAGTACCTCAATAAACAAAACTTTGGGGGGAGTGGAGGTCCACAGTGATAGGGCAGAAAGAGGCAACTGAGGGGTAATGTAACCAAAGTCAAGGATGAAAGAGAATTTGGGCGTGGGGGAGGGAAGAAGACGGAGGAGAGGAAGGGGTCGAGAAGAGAAGAGGAAGGAACTGGATAACATGACCAAAGGCTGCAGAGTCCATCAGCACAGGGACGAGGTCACCTGAGCAGGTACAGGAGTCCAGTGCAAGTCTGTGTGTTTGTGGGATGTGGGCTGTAAGCCATAAAATCACACTTCCTGTGAACTCCACCACACACACACACACACACACACACACACACACGGCTCAGGTGGAGGAATTTTAATGGAAATCAAAAACATGGCGCCTATCTCTCCATCCCAGCCAGGGAGAGCAGGGACAAGAGAAGATGCCCATAGGGAGACAGAGGAAGTGCCTCCCCAACAGGCATGCAGTCATGCATCCAGTGACCAAGAAGGGACTTGCCCAGTTTGTACCCAAAGTCCTGCATCCTCGGAACCCCTCAATCCAGGCCTCACACACAGCTGCCCACTGCCCTCAAGGGCACCAGGACCAAATGTCTGTGACGTCTGTTCCTTCCATCCCCCAAGCCAGACCCAAAGAGCCTAGATCTTCTTCAAATAGGACTACAAGCTGGGTGTACTGCACCCCATCCAACTTGGAGAGAACAGGACATCGAAGGAAATGCTCCACCCCCTCACTAGATTCTTCCTTCTACAAGGACAGACCATGCATGGGGCCTTTTAAAAAATTACTATAGAACTTCTAACAATGCTTGGCATATAGTAGATAGTCAATAAATGCTTAGAGAATGAATGAATGAATAGAAATAACGGAGCTTCCCTTTTGCATATACTTTTTATGATGTAATTTTAAAAAATTAACATTTAATTATTTTTGAGAGAGATAAAGCATGAGTCAGGGAGGGACAGAGAGAGAGGGAGACACAGAATCCAAAACGGGCTCCAGGCTCCCAGCTGTCAGCACAGAGCCTGACATGGGGCTTGAACTCACAAACTGTGAGATGGTGACCTATGCCGAAGTCACGCTCAACCGACTGAGCCACCCAGGCGCCCCAGTGATATAATTGTAATTTATTGTCGAATTGGCTAACATACAGTGTGTACAGCGCGCTCTTGGTTTTGGGGGTAGATTCTCGTGGTTCATCACTTCCATACAACACCCAGGGCTCATCCCAACAAGTGCCCTCCTCAATGCCCATCACCCATACTTCTAACCCTCCTGTAGAATACACATGTGTTCTACATTTGAATTTATAGTCATTACCTATTCTTTTCAAATAGCAGCTTGGGCTTTCATGATAGATCTCCACCTTATGAATGAAAATGTTTATTCCCGAGGCCCCCAAAACTTAAGAAGCCAACACTACTATTGATCCGGATATACTTCTCATATCACAGTAAAAGTCTCCCAGGATACGTGGGTAAATTTAGTCCTCACTTCCACTGATTATGGCAACAGAGGAGAGGCTACCAGCCTAAGATCCGGGCAAAAACGAAATGTTAGTTTAAACATGATTGACCTTTGCATTACAAAATAGGGTGACCTGGAGGGGGGGCAAGATGGCGGAGCTCCGTACTTGCACTCGTGCCCATTCATCACACAGAAAAGATCTGAAGCCATTGGAAACCTTACAAAACTTGAGAGACTGGGAGAAAAAGGACGCAGAATCCACTGAGAGAGCCTTCTAACGTGAGTGCGAACCGGCGAAGGTAAAATCGGGCCGGGATCGGAGCCTCCAGGGTGGGAGGCGATCCCCCTCTACCCTCTACGGGGAATGAGAGGGGAAAAGGAGAGAGTCCGAGACAGAAAAACCTCCGCTTGGTGCATAGAAAGACCGTACTTGCCAAATACCTGCACACCAGGTCCCCTCGCGACAACTGGCCCTGGGGGAGGCTGAGCACACAAACTGCTTCTTTGTGCCGCTCCTGGACGTTGGATTTCAGAGCGGTGGGGCGCCTGCCGCCATTGTAGCTCCGGGGCGGCTGGGACCCCTGAAGGAGACGCACAGACACCGGGCGTCTGCGCTCCTGGCTGGCTGGAACTCGAGAGGGAAGGCAAAGAGCTAAAAACTGGGAAATTTGCCTGTGAGTTCGTGTTTCAGGTGACGAGCCATAGAGAGACCCGGTTTTCCTCACTCCAGCGGGCTCGGCGCACCCGGCAGGCAAGCCCCGCGCATGCGCGCCAGCCCGACCCAGAGAAGGAAGCAGCGATCCTGACTCCGCCCCCAGAGCTCAGCAGGGGGCCTGGAATAGCCCGACGGGGTTGTCTGGGAAGCTGTGTCTAAGGCAACTTCAGCGGGGCGCGGACTGGGATTTGGAGATTGGAACTGGCCTGGGTTGAAGAGTGCAACCAACTTCGGCTGCGTCCCCGGAACGGGGAGTTGACACGCCAAAAAAAAAAGCGAGCTGCAGCGCGGGGTTCAAGTAGGGACTGGAGCACCGTCACTCTCCTCCCCACAATCGCCAAGGCAGAACGCCCACCTGAGGCATCGGATCACGCCACGCCCATCCCTGCCTGAGAGGTGCCCTCCTCCCTTTTTTTTTTTCTCTTTTCCCTTTTTTTTTCTTTTTCCTTTTTTTTTTTTTTCCTTTTTTTTCTTCTTTCTTTTTTTTCCCTTTCTTTTCTCTTTTTTTCTTCTTCTTTCTCTTTTCTCGCTTTTTTTCCCCAAAACACTGACCTGATTAACTCTAGTCGCCAGCTTGCTTAAACAATCACAACAAGTCCATTCTGTAAATGTAAATTCTACACCTACCGAATTTTTCAGCTATTTCTCTCAGGACTAATTAGACTATATAGTTTCTCTGGATAATTCCAGCATCCTTCTCTCACCTATCCAACCATATTCTACCCTTTACCTCTTTGAAAAAAGCTTCTTATCCCTTCTGCCTGTTCATTCTATTTCCAAATCTGCCTCGTCTCGCCCTGCCTTCTCTCTTTTTCTCTATGCTCTTCAACCAGCACTGCATACACATGGCTATATAACTGTACCTGGGAAATCCAGGTATATGCTTTAAACCGTTCTTTGTCCATCCGTTTTCTTCTTTTTTACTTTTCTTTTCCTCTTTTTGACCCTTTTATGTATTTTATGCTCCCTATTATTCGCCCTCCCTCATCCGTCTTTTCTATTAACTTTTTCGTTTTCCCTCTCGCTTTGCATGTTAGTTGAATCAGCCTGTGCGTTTGTGTACTCCTGCTCTCTGTGTGTTTGTCTGTCTGTTTTCTTTTCCAGGGCTACCTCAAGAAATAAGCTAGAGTACACAAGGTGAAGAGTCACAAATATCACTATGAATAGGAAAATAAAATAACTAAGGTCCCAACAAGAGGGACCGAGGGATACCATTCAAAAAACAATCTCTGAAAGGATAGTCCCTGGAAAGTCAAAGAGTCTTCTTGGATATAGCAGTGCTCATAGAAACAGAGAGCATAACAGGTCTCTAAAACCAACAAGAGCCGGAAAGCTAACTAAAATGATGAAACGAAAGAGCTCTCCTCCAAAGAAACTCCAAGAAGAAATGACAGCTAATGAACTGCTCAAAACAGATATCAGCAGCATAAGTGAACAAGATTTTAGAATAATAATGGTAAAATTAATAGCAGGGCTTGAAAAAAACATAGGGGACATCAAAGAAACTATGGCTACAGACAGAATGGAAAATAAAAATAGGCATGAAGAATTAAAAAATGCGATAAATGAGATACATAATAAATTAGAGGCCTCCAATGCACGGATTGAAGAGGAAGAAAGGAGAATAAGTGATTTAGAAGACACCATTATAGAAAAACAAGAAGCTGACAAAAAAAGAGACACACTGATCCAGGAACAGGAAAGAAGAATTCGAGAGCTCAGCGATACAGTCAAACGCAACAATATCCGTATCATAGGAATCCCAGAAGAGGAAGAGAGAGGGAAAGGTGCTGAAGGAGTCCTGGAACAAATTATAGCAGAGAACTTCCCCGACCTGGGGAAGGAAGTAAATGTGGAAATACAAGAGGCTCAGAGGACTCCCCTCAGACGTAACTTGAATCAATCTTCTGCACGACATATCATCATAAAAATGGCAAAATACAAGGACAAAGAGAGAATTTTGAAAGCAGCTAGGGAGAAAAGGGCCCTCACATACAAAGGGAAACCTATCAGAGTGGTGACAGACCTATCTACTGAAACGTGGCAGGCCAGAAAGGAATGGCAAGAGATCTTCAATGTGATGAACAGTAAAAATATGCAGCCAAGAATCCTCTATCCAGCAAGGCTGTCATTCAAAATAGAAGGAGAGATAAAAACCTTTCCAAATAAACAGAAATTGAAAGAATTTGTCACCACGAAGCCAGCCCTACAAGAAATCCTGAGGGGGATGCTCTGAAGGAAAGGTTGCAAGGAACAAAGATCCCAGAGACACCACCACAAACATGAACCCTACAAAAGATACAAAGACTCTAAACCCATATATTTCAATAATAACACTGAATGTAAATGGGCTGAATGCTCCAATCAAAAGACATAGGGTAGCAGAATGGATTAAAAAACAAAATCCATCTATATGCTGTCTACAAGAAACTCATTTTAGACTGGAAGATACCTTCAGATTAAAAGTAAGGGGATGGAGAAATATATATCATGCTACAGGAAATCAAAAGAAAGCCGGAGTAGCGATACTTATATCAGACAAACTGGACTTTAAATTAAAGACAATCACAAGAGATGAAGAAGGGCACTACATAATAATTACAGGGTCCATCCATCAGGAAGAACTAACAATCATAAATGTCTACGCACCGAATATGGGAGCACCTAAATATCTAAAACAATTAATCACAAGCAGAAACAAGCATAATTATAGATAAGAATGTGCTACTAGCAGGGGACTTTAATACTCCGCTTACAGCAATGGATAGGTCAACCAGACAGAAAATCACTAAAGAAATAGTGGACTTGAAAGACACACTGGACCAGATGGACCTGACGGATATATTTAGAACTTTACATCCTGAGGCCAGGGAATTTACTTTCTTCTCAAGTGCGCATGGCACATTCTCCAAGATAGATCACATACTGGGAAATAAAGCAGCCCTCAATAAATATAAAAGAATAGAGATCATACCATGCACACTGTCAGATCACAATGCTTTGAAACTTGAAATCAATTACAGGAAAAAGTCTGGAAAACTTCCAAAAACATGGAGGTTAAAGAACACCCTTCTAAAGAATGAATGGGCCAATCAGGCAATTAGAGATGAAATTAAAAAATATATGCAAACAAATGAAAATGAAAAACACAACAATTCAAAATCTATGGGATGCGGCAAAGGCAGTCCTAAGAGGAAAGTACATTGCTCTCCAGGCCTATTTCAAGAGATTAGAAAAAGCGCAAGTCCAAAATCTAACAGCTCACCTAAGGAACTAGAGGCAGAGCAACAAGAACGCCCTAAACCCAGTAGAAGAAGAGAAATAGTAAAAATTAGAGCAGAAATAAACAACATAGAGACCAAGGAAACAATTGAACAGATCAATGAAACCAAGAGTTGGTTTTTGAAAAAGTAAACAAAATTGACAACCCTCTAGCCAGACTTATCCAAAAGAAAAGAGAGAGCACCCAAATAGACAAAATTATGAATGAAAATGGACTTATTACAACCAACCCCTCAGAAATACAAGCAATTATCAGGGAATACTATGAAAAATTATATACCAACAAATTGGATAACTTAGAAGAAATGGACAAATTCCTAAACACACACTCACTACCAAAATTCACACGGGAAGAAATAGAAAACCTGAACAGACCCATAACCAGTGAAGAAATTGAATCAGTGATCAAAAATCTCCCAACAAATAAGAGCCCTGGACCTGATGGCTTCCCTGGGGAATTCTACCAGACATTTAAAGCAGAATTAATCCCAATTCTTCTCAAGCTATTCCAAAAAATAGAAAGCGAAGGAAAACTCCCGGACTCATTTTATGAAGCCAACATCACTCTGATTCCCAAGCCAGACAGAGATCCAGCAAAAAAAGAGAACTACAGGCCAATATCCTTGATGAATAAGGATGCAAAAAATCTCAACAAGATCCTTGCAAATCGAATCCAGCAACATATAAAAAGAATCATCCACCAAGATCAAGTGGGATTCATTCCTGGGTTACAGGGCTGGTTCAACATTCGCAAATCAATCAATGTGATACATCATATCAATAAAAGAAAAGATCAAAACCATATGATCCTGTCAATAGATGCAGAAAAAGCATTTGACAAAATACAGCATCCCTTCTTAATAAAGACCCTGGAGAAAGTTGGGATAGAAGGAACCTACTTAAACATCATCAAAGCCATCTATGAGAAGCCTTCAGCTAACATCATCCTCAACGGGAAAAAACTCAGAGCTTTCCCCCTGAGATCAGGAACACGACAGGGATGCCCACTCTCACCACTGCTGTTTAACATAGTGCTGGAAGTCCTAGCATCAGCCATAAGACAACAAAAGGAAATCAAAGGCATCAGAATTGGCAAAGAGGAAGTCAACTTTCACTCTTCGCAGATGACATGATACTCTACATAGAAAACCCGACAGACTCCACCAGAAGCCTACCAGAACTGATCCAAGAATTCAGCCCAGTTGCAGGGTACAAGATCAACGTACAGAAATCGGTTGCATTTTTATACACCAACAATGAAGCAACAGAAAGAGAAATCAAGAAACTGATCCCATTCACAATTGCACAAAAAAACCATAAAATACCTCAGAATAAACCTAACCAAGGATACAAGAGATCTGTATGATGAAAACTATAGAAAACTTATGAAGGAAATTGAAGAAGACACAAAGAAATGGAAAACATTCCATGCTCATGGATAGGAAGAATAAATATAGTTAAGATGTCATTACTACCTAAGGCACTCTACACATTCAATGCAATTCCAATCAAAATTGCACCAGCATACTTCTCAAAACTAGAACAAACTATCCAAAAATTTGTATGGAACCAGAAAAGACCCCGAATAGCCAAAGTAATCCTGAAAAATAAAACCAAAACGGGAGGGATCACCATCCCAGACTTTAGCCTCTACTATAAAGCTGTCATCATCAAGACAGTATGGTATTGGCACAAAAACAGACCCATAGACCAATGGAACAGAATTGAGAACTCAGAAGTGGACCCAAAAGTATACAGCCAACTAATCTTTGACAAAGCAGGAAAGAATATCCGATGGAAAAAAGACAGCCTTTTTTAACAGATGGTGTTGGGAGAACTGGACAGCAACATGCAGAAGAATGAAACTAGATCATTTTCTCAAACCATGCACAAAAATAAACTCAAAATGGATAAAGGACCTGAACGTGAGACAGGAAACTATCAACACCCTAGAGGAGAAAGCAGGAAACAACCTCCTTGACTTCCACCGCAGCAACTTCTTACTTGACACATCCCCAAAAGCAAGGGAATCAAGAGCAAAAATAAACTGTTGGGACCTCATCAAGATTAAAAGCTTCTGCACAGCCAAGGAAACAACCCAGAAAATTACTAGGCAACCAACGGAATGGGAAAAGATAGTTGCAAATGACATATCAGATAAAGGGTTGATATCCAGAATCTGCAAGGAACTCACCAAACTACACGCCCGAAAAGCAAACAACCCAGTGAAGAAATGGGCAGAAGATATGAACAGACACTTCTCCAAAGAGGACATCCAGATGGCCAACAGACACATGAAACGATGCTCAGCATCCCTCCTCATCAGGGAAATACAAATCAAAACCACACTGAGATACCACCTCACGTCAGTCAGAGTGGCCAAAATGAGCCAATCAGAGAACTCTAGATGCTGGCGAGGATGTGGAGAAACGGGCACCCTCCTACACTGTTGGTGGGAATGTAAACTGGTACAGCCCCCTGGAAAACAGTGTGGAGGTTCCTCAGGAAACTAACAATAGAACTCCCCTATGACCCAGCAATAGCACTGTTAGGAATTTACCCAAGGGATACAGAAATGCTGAGGCATAGGAGCACATGTACCCCAATGTTCATAGCAGCACTCTCCACAATAGCTAAAACATGGAAAGAGCCTAAGTGTCCATCAAGGGACGAATGGATCAAGAAGATGTGGTTTATCTATACCATGGAATACTACATGGCAATGAGAAACAATGAAATCTGGCCATGTGTAGCAACATGGATGGACCTTGAGGGTGTTATGCTGAGCGAAATAAGTCAGCAGAGAAAGACAAATATCATATGTGTGCACGTATAGGAGGATTAGGAGGAGCTTAACAGAGGACCAAGGGGGAGAAGAAGGGCAGAAATGGGGGAAAGGGGGAGAGGCAAACCATGAGAGACTCTTGAATGCTGACAAAAACTGAGGACTGGTGGATGTGGGGGGGAGGAGGGGTGGACATGGAGGAGGGCACTTGTGGGGATGAGCACTGGGTGTTATGTGGAAACTAATTTGACAATAAACTATTTGTAAAAAAATAAAAAATAAATAAATAAATAAATAAATATCCTTAATACTCAAAAAAAAAAAATAATAATGAACTGCAACCTGGAATCACTTCGTGGATCTGTTCTACTGGTTTTTAAAATTTCTATATAATTTGTTTCTCTAATATTTTATTGAAAAATCCCTTGCCAGACTTATCAAAAGGTAAAGAGAAAGGACTCACATAAATAAAATCATGGATGAAAGAAGAGAGATCACAAACAATATCACAGAAATATAAATAATTAAAAGAGTATTTTGAGCAATTATATGTCAACAAGTGGAGCATCCTGGAAGAAATGGATAAATTCCAGAAGCATATAAACTACCAAAACTGAAACAGGAAGAAATAGAAAATTTGAACAGACCCATAACCAGTAAAGAAATAAAACCATCAATAAAAAATCTCCCAAAAATCAAGAGTCAAGGGCCGAATGGGCTCCTAGCGGAATTCTACCAGACAGTTAAAGAAGAAATCATACCTATTCCTCTGAAACTGTTCCAAAAAATTGAAATGGAAAGAAAACTTACAAACTCATTCTATGAGTCCAGCATTACCTTGATTCTCAAACCAGACAAGACCCCCACCAAAAATGAGAACTACAGGCCAATGTCACTGATGAACATGGATGCAAAAATTCTCAAGGTACCAACAAATCAAATCCAACAGTACTTTAGAAGAATTAATCACCACATTCAAGTGGATTTACTCCTGATGTTGATGCTCAACATCACTCATCATCAAAGATGCATATCAAACCCACAATGTGACATCATCACACACCTGGTAGAATGGTTATCATCAAGAACACAAGAGATTTCTGGCTTCTTTCACTTAACGTAATGTTTCAAAGGTTCAGCAGTGTTGCATGGATCAGTACTTTATTCTTTTTTATGACTGAATGCTGTTCTGTTGTATGGCTAGACCACATTGCATTTATCTACTCATCAATTGATGTCCATTTGGGTTGTTTCCACTTTTTGCATGCCTAGGAATTTGTCCTGAGGAAATAACCAAATTGGTGCATAAAGAATTAGTGTAAGGATATGTGTTGTGACATTATGAAAATGAAAAACTGTGGAAATAACCGAGTCTCTAACATTAAAGGATTGATTCAGTGATGAAACATCTATACGATGGAACACAGTTCAGCTCTTAAAATGGTGTTGTAAAAGAATTTATAATGACGATGTAAAATGCTAACAACTTACTGTTAAATGACAAAATAGCACATACAGTGTGATCCCATTTTTATAAAAAATGAACCTAATATACATAGAAACAAGGCTGAAATCTTAGGTAACAGAAAATCATGGTTCTCTCTAGATGGTGGGATTGGGGGGAGGTATTTTTTTCTTTTTATCTGTATTTTCTTTTTTTAAATTTTTTAATTATGCTTAAGTGAAAGAAGCCAGACATAAAAGGACAAATTTTGTGCGATTACACTTACACAAAAACTGAGGACTGATGGATGTGGGGGGGAGGGGGGATGGGCATAGAGGAGGACACTTATGGGGATGAGCACTGAGTGTTATGTGGAAACTAATTTGACAATAAACTATTTGTAAAAAAAAAAACTTTCAGAAGAAGCAAATCCATAAAGATAGAAAATAGAGGAGTGGCTGCCAGGGACTGAGGGAGCCAGGGAATGGGGCGTGATGTGTGTACAGTTTCTTTTGAGGACAATGAAAATATTCTAGACCTAGACAATAGTGATGACTGCACAACTATGTGAATATTCTAAAAGCCACAAATTGTGCACTTTAAAAGTCTAACTTTTATGATATGTGAATTCTCTCTCAATAAAGCTACTGTTAAAAAAAAGAACACAAGAGATAACAACTGTTGGTTAGATGTGGAGGAAAAGAATCCCTTGTGTGCTGTTAGTGAGAATGTAAATTGGCTCAGACCTATGGAAAACATAAAGTAAGGAGGTTCCTCAAAAAAATAAAAACATAGGGGCGCCTGGGTGGCTTAGTCGGCTAAGCGTCCGACTTTCGCTTAGGTCGTGATCTCGCGGTTCGTGGGTTCGAGCCCCGCGTCGGGCTCTGTGCTGACTGCCAGCTCGGAGCCTGGAGCCTGTTTCAGTCTGTGACTCCCTCTCTCTCTGACCCTCCCCTGCTCATACTGTCTCTCTCTCTCTCCTAGAAATAAATAAAACCAAAAAAAAAGTTAAAAAAATAAAAATACAAATACTATTTTATCCAGAAATTTATTTCTGGTTACATTTCTAAAGAACATGAAAACAGGAAATGAAAGGGATATCTACACTCTTATGTTTTTTGTAGCATTATTCACAATAGCCAAGCTATGGAAGCAACTTAAGTGTCTGTCAACAGATGAATTGTAAAAAAAAAAAAAAAAATGTGACATACATATTTATATATATACACACATATGTGTGCATGCATTATATATGTGTGTATACATATGTATATATGTACATATAAAATATATGTTCAATACATATAGATAGATGATGAAAGAAAGACAGAAAAAGAAAGAAATAAAAAAGAAAGAAATAAAAATATAATGGAGTATCTATCCATGAAAAAGAACCGAAATTATGTCATTTGCAACAACATGGATATACCTTGAGGGAATTATGAAATATCAGGCATAGAAGGACAAATACTTATGTGTAGTCTTGAAAATCCAAATACATAAGAGTAGAATACTGGTTTTCAGTGGCTAGGGGTACGAGAACTGGGCAGATGCTGTTTAAGTTTTCAAACTTGCAACCAGTAGATATGTAAGTCTTGCACAGCATAGAAACTCTAGTCAACAATACTGTATGATACTTAATTATTCCCACCACAAAAAAACATTATAATTATGTGACATGATAAATACGCTAACATTATGATGGTAATCATATGATAATTTATAAATATATCAAATGAACACATTGTACATCTTCTACTTACACAAGTTATTTGTCAATAATAACTCAATAAAATAAATAAAATAAAAACAATGTTAAAAAAATAAAATTAATGAATGTTGTGGAGTGGCCATGTACTTTCCTTTCCTAACTGAGACACATACCCCAAAAAAGTCATTAAATTATTAAATAATTAACAGTATACAAAGTACTTCTCAAACATCTCATTTGAAATAGATTTTATTTAGATGTAAGAGAAAAATATGAGATGCATTCCTTTCAAAAGATTTGAAAAAGGGTTGTCATGTGTCGTAATGTTAGAGTCACTCCCTTCAACATATTAGATGGATCTATCTAATTTCTTAATATGCAGTTACTACTGAATTATTCATCATTATTAATATAATATCTTCTAAAAAAATCGAAGACTGAACATGCTAATGATAATTATGGTAAATTCTTTGCCCAAACTTACATTTTGATTCCATGACTTAGACTAAGTCAACAATTCAGTTATAAAAATAGTACTTTATAGACTAATATTTTTGTATGATTCTACTCCAAAATGGCCATAACGGTATAAAATACAAACCTTCTATCCTACCCTTTTGGTTTTGCACTAACAATGAATATCAAATATAAATGATTGAATACTCTTTTCTATTCTCCTCCTGGTTGTTATTTTATATGACTTGATTAAATGATCAGAATATGGGGTTTTTTTACTATTAACCTGAAAGTTAAAAAAGATAATTCATTTTTGAAATAAACATATGATATAATTTCACTCATATGTGGAATTTAAGAAACAAAACAGATGAACATATGGGAAGGGGGTGGAGAGGAGAGAGAGAAACAAACCATGAGAGACTCCTAAATACAGAGTTCCACTGGGGGTTGATGGAGGGAGGTATGGTGGGAGATGGGCTATATGAGTAATGTGTAATAAGGAGGGCATTTATTGTGATGAGCATTTGGTGTTGTATGAAAGTGATGAATCCCTGAATTCTACTCCTGAAACCAATATTGTACTGTATGTTAACTAACTAGAATTTAAATAAAAATTTGAAAGAAAAAAACCATGTTTTTCAGATTGAGATTTAATTGACAAAACTGTATATAGTTAAAGTGTGCAATGTGATGATTTGACATATTTTTATGTCATATACTTACCTTGTGTGTGATTATGTGTGTGGTAAGAATGCTTAAGGTTTACTGTCTTGGCAAATTTCAAGCATGTAACATGTTATTAGCTACAGTCACCCTGCAGTACATGTGATATCAAGAGGCTATTTGTTGTACAGCTGAAGTCCTGTACCCTTTGACCAGCATCTCCTCCTTCCTGCCATCCAGCCCCAGGCCTTGATAACCACTGTACTACAGTCTGTTATACATATTCTACTTTGATTTTTAGATTCCGCATATAAGTGGCATCACATGGTATTTGTTTCTCTCTGTCTGCCTAATAAAAATTAGCATAACTAGTCCTCTAGGTCTTTCCATGTTGTCACAAATGACAGGATTTCTTTCTTTATGTAGCTGGATAATATCCATTTATATACATATATTTACATATGTAATATATGTGATTATATATAAGTTTTATATGTAATTTACATATAATTATTTGTAATTTATATATAAATTATATATATCCATGATTATATATATGAAATATATATATTGCATCTTCTTTATCCATTCATGCATCAATAGACACATGTTATTTCCATGTCTTACCTACAATGAATAATGTCGCCATGAACATAGGAGTGTCGATTATCTACTCAAAGTACTTGAGTACTTCCTTTGGATATTTTTCCTGAAGTGGATCATACAGAGGCTCTATTTTTAATGAACTGAGGAACCTCCATACCTGACTTTTTTTCATTTTTTATTTTTATTTTTTTTTAGAGAGGAAGAGAGAGACAGTGTGAGCAGGAGAGGATCAGAGAGAGAGAGAAACACAGAATCTGAAACAGGCTCCAGGCTCTGAGCCGTCAGCACAGAGCCCGACGCAGGGCTCGAACCTACGAGCCATGAGATCATAACCTGAGCCAAAGTCAGACGCTTAATCGACTGAGCCACCCAGGCGCCCCTCATTTTTTTATTTTATTCATTTCAGTCATCTTTTTGCCTTCTCCAGCTTCTAAAAGCCAGTACATGCCTCAGTTGCTGGCTCTTTCTCCCCATCTTAAAGCCAGCAATGTAGTATGTCCTCTCATCTCAACTCTGATTATATAAGCTCACCTAGATAATACAGGATAATCTTCCCATCTGAAGATCTTTAATTGATTTGCATTTGTAAAATTTCTTTGCCATGTAAGTAACATATAATCACAGATCCTAGAGATTAGGATGTGGTTATCTTGTCAAAAGAGAAGGAGGAGGCATTGTTCAGCCACACTACGAAATGTATATACAATGAATGATGAAACTCTGAAAACCAACTTTGGTGACCACTGTGGTAATAATTGTTTCAGGGGGGAATTAATAAGGGATGGCTGATTACAAAACTAGTAGGTAAAATTAATTGAAAACAGAATGCTACCTAAGTTTAATGTATCCCCCACAAGGTACTTATAAATTACCAACAGAAACATAATAACCTTAGATAGCCCAGGTGTCCATCAATCGATGAATGGATAAATAAGAGGTAGTCTGTGTGTGTGTGTACATCCATTATTTACCTATATATACACTATATATAATGGAAAATTATACATTATATAACTATAATGTATATATAATGGAAAACATATATATACATTATATATATGCTATATATAATAGAATATTTTTCAGCCACCAAAATGAATGAAATCTTGTAATTTGCAATGACATGAATGGAGCTAAATAGTGTTATGCTAAGGAAAGTAAGGCAGTCAGAGAAAGACAAATACCATATGATTTCACTCATACATGGAATTTAAGAAACAAAGCAAATGAGCAAAGGAGAAAAATTGAGAGAGAGAGAGTGAAAGAGAAAAACAAACAAACAAAAAACCCAAAACAGGCTTTTAACAATAGGGAACAGATGGTTACCAGAGAGGAGGTGGGCAGGGGGTGGGTTAACTAAGTGATGGGGATGAAGGACGGCCCTTGTTGTGTGAGCACTGGTGTTGTATGGAAGTGTTGACTCACTGTATTGTACACCTGAAACTAATATTACATTGTATATTAACCTACTGGAATTTAAATAAAACGTTAAGAAAAACATCTTGGCAGGCACTAATATCACTAATATCACAATATCACTTCTATGGTATTCATGCTAATAAATGAATTAATTGAATGTAATAATGCATAAATAAAACTTAAACTGAAAGATAATTATATTAAATAATCATCTATACTCCTCAAAAGTGTTAAGCCCATTAAAGACAAAGAAGGACTAAGAAATGTTTCCAGATTAAAGCACAGTAAGAGATATAGTGCCTAAATCCAACTGTGATCCTGGATTAGATCTTTTTTTCAGGAAATACTCCCAAGAGCACTTAGGGGTAATTATGTGTATTATTCTCCATAATATTTAAGAAGAATATTTAAAGTGAGTATTAACATTACAGTATTATAGACATAAAATACTAATTCATAAAATGGTAAAACATTGGGGCACCTGGGTGGCTTAGTCGGTTAAGCGTCGGACTTTCGCTTGGGTCATGATCTCGCGGTTCGTGGGTTCGGGCCCCGCGTCGGGCTCTGTGCTGACTGCCAGCTCGGAGCCTGGAGCCTGCTTCAGTCTGTGACTCCCTCTCTCTCTGACCCTCCCCTGCTCACGCTGTCTCTCTCTCTCTCTGTCTCCTAGAAATAAATAAAATATTTTTAAAAATGGTAAAATATTAACACTTGTGGAACCTGGTGAAGGTCTATGTAAGTCTTTGTACTATTTATCTTTTCTGTAAGTTGTTGCAAACTTATAATTGGAATAGGATGAACATGAATTTCAAACTCTTATTATTTTGAAATCACTTGATGTTGTCATAACCAGTGGCCTTCCAGCCCCATATTTGTCACACAGACACAGAGATGTGACCCTGAAGCCAACAGAAGAACAGAGAATGGAAGCACGTGCTACAAGCCACAGCTCCTCTGTGGTGACCTGGGCGACAGGCCTGTGCCCATAATCCTGTGCTGCTGAGGCACCACAGAGGGAAATTACCAGGTGTGTGTACAGAGCATATTCTGCACAGGAGCAAGTATAAGATGCGGTGGGAAAAGACTGAGAGACATCTGTCTGGCTGAAGCGGGGAAGTATCCTGGGGCCAAGCAGTGGCCACATCCATCTCTAGTTCTTCAGGAAGGCTGCCTGTGGCCCAAATCCATGCATGCTGTGTAGATGTCAAATTTCCAAAAGGGAGTTTGAAGTTTACAGCTGCGATGGGACGATCCCAGGGCTGCTAGTCTATCTTGGGTGTTGGTGACCCTAAAAGGGAACTCCAGGGCTAAAAACCCATTGTCATTTCTCTGCTTTGGTCACATGTGAGTTGAGCTTAGTCAAGTCATATATTCTCTTCCCTGTAGTTTCTTCATGTACAAAAAGAGAAAAAACTTATACCTATTACCCTCAACCTGCTTGTTATCAAATTGCATTAGACTATAGTAAGTGGTCTGAAAAGTACAAAACAATAATGTCTGTGCTATGCGTTGTGAAAATTTTTGGTTACTGATCTTTGTTTTAAATTAAATAGAATATCAGAGCGCCTGGGTGGCCCAGTCGGTTAAGCGTCTGACTTCAGTTCAGGTCATGATCTTACAGTTCAAGGGTTCGAGCCCCGCGTTGGACTCTGTGCTGACAGCTCAGAGCCTGGAGCTGCTTCAGATTCTGTATCTCCCTCTCTCTCTCTGACCCTCCCCTGTTCACGCTCTCGCGCTCTCTCTCTCCCTCTCAGAAATAAATAAAACATTTTAAAAAGTAAAAAAAATTAAATAGAATATCATCTTAATGTGGCTAGGAATCAACATCACATATCCCATAATAATAGCATTCCAAAAACAAGTCAACACATGCAGAAAAGTATATGTTTTATAAGCAGAACAAGAAAAAAAAGAAAATGGGAATTTTTTTTTATTTCTGAGAGAGAGAGAGAGGGAGAGCGCGAGCGTGAGAGGGTCAGAGAGAGGGAGATACAGAATCTGAAACAGGCTTCAGGCTCCGAGCTCTCAGCACAGAGCCTGAAGCGGGGCTCAAACCCAGGAACCTCGAGATCATGACCTGAACGAAGTCGGACGCTTAACCGACTGAGCCACCCAGTAGCCCCAAGAATGGGAAATTAAAATATTTTTTTAAGTTAGATAGTGAGAGTGTAGTCCAATCAGTTAAGCATCTAACTTTGGCTCAGGTCACGATCTCGCAGTTCATAAATTCAAGCCCCATGTTGGACTCAGAGCTGACAGCTCAGAGCCTGAAGCCTGCTTCAGATTTTGTGTCTCCCCCTCTCTCTACCTTTTCCTTGCAAATGTGCTCTCTCGCTCTCTCTCTTAAAAACAAATCAACATTTAAAAATTTTAAATAATAAAGTTAGATAGTGAAAGACTATGGTAATACATGAGGCATCCTAAATAGTAAGAATCAAGCGATGTCTCGTTTTCTTAAAGTGTTTTTTTTTTTGGAGGGGGGGTTGTTTGTTTTTTGCTCAGTGATGGTTCACTCTACATGGTTCAAGTTATTCACTAAAAGTTCTTTTGTAGACATAATTCTTGATTCTTCATTTCTTGGACAGTAGGAAAGGACAACTGAATATACACCGTATTGTTATTTATACCTAGTTGGCCATAAAGGAAGGATCACAGATAAACAAAGGAGAAGAGAAAGTCAACAGAAACTAACAATAGTTTCAGCCACACAGGGAATGGAGGGGAAGTTTGGGGATGTAGTTTTCATCTTAATAATGTAGGAAATAGGGCTTGAATCATCATGTCTAAACTTTGCGGGTTTTTTATTTTTATTTTTTACAAATAGTTTATTGTCAAGTTGGTTTCCATATAACACCCACTGCTCATCCCCACAAGTGCCCTCCTCCATGCCCATCACCCCTCTCCCCCCCACACCCATCAGTCCTCAGTTTGTTCTCAGCATTCAAGACATCATGTCTAAACTTTAAAGTCCTCAAAAACTACAAATGATATTTGTTTCACCATACAAAACTCAGGTTTCAAGATTTTACTTTATACTGAATTGTCCTTCATCTGGTCTAGCTGAGTACAGCTGCCAGGTTAGTGTTAGGTACATAGCACACTTATTTCATAAGGAGATGGTTGGTAATAATAGAGGTA